>OU823251.1:21206309-21851809 GCA_917490735.1 Dryobotodes eremita | reverse complement strand
CCATTCCTACTGTTAGTGTGTTACGCAATTACCCGCTGGTTAAATTCTTATGCAATTACTCACTAAAGGGAATTATTAACACATTCAACTGTATATAGAAGATTTCAACTTTATAGCTGCCATATGGCAAATCATTTAATTTAATGTTCTGTGTCTCGTAATATTAATTACTTTGCATAACTACTATTGTATGGAATCAAGTTTTTTTTTCTAACGGAACAGACAGCTGTGCTGCTGTGGAATTTGTTGCGCTACTTCTTCTCCCCAGCTAAAGCACTAGGAAGTGGTGAAGGGCGGTTGTTTTGGAGGATTGTCTTATGTAATTCAGACGTTCGAAAAGTGCTGATTCTCAGACTAATTTAAATCAATGACTTTTTATTTTTGATTTTGATTTTATATCGCACCACTTTTTCAAAAAATCGTCGACCTAAATTGGGGGCATAAAATTAAATTAATTTGTCAAAATGAAAAACATCTTTAAGGTGATTTGAAATTAGAATGTCTGGATTAAATATTCAAATAATCAAATCAAAGCGCTCAATTTGTAAATGGCACTAACACACGAGAGTAGTCATGGTGGTCCAGTGGTAATGGCCGCGACTTACGAGTTGGAGGTCATGGTTTCGAACTCAGGCAGGCGCTGGCGCTTTCCTTTGTGTAAATAATTTCATCACCACTGCTCTCAAAACGGTGAAGGAAAACATCGTGGGAAAACCGGCATGTTCTAGAACCAAAAGTTTGAAGACATGTGACATCTACCAACCCGCACTGGGCCCGCGTGGTGGATTACTGCCCACTCCCTCTCCAAGAGAGGAGGCCTGTGTCCCAGCAGTGGGAACATTATAAGCTGATTATGCTACAAATTGGCATCCAATCCACAGCTAAGTTTTTGATCCATTTGTTTACATTGTCATCTCATTTTTTTGGAATAGACTTTACCAAAATATTCGTTTTTGTTAAGTTTTTTTTTCTTGATGCATATGCTCATGAATGGTCGGCCTATCGGCAAAAAAGACATTATCCTGGCGCGACATAATTATTGACCTGGAAAACTGATTTTAAGTCTTTATGTTCAAAACTTGTCTTTCAACCCTCACTGCATGTTGACTATCAATGAATGTTCTGTCGCATTCGACAAACTATCCCAAATCAGGGGATCTACTCTCTAAGTCCCTCAACGAATATATGGGCCTGTCCGAAAATAAATCGTTTATTAAAAATGAGCCCTACTCTTGATTAATTAACTTTTTCGGACGCGGCAAAACACATGGGGAGTAAGGACAACTTTCAAATTGCTTTGTCATAAATTTTTAGTTCCGGCCCCGGATTAATGTTATGTCCGAAAGTGATACGAAGTAGACAACATCAGTAATTTCGGCCGAAACTATGGACTTCGGCTTATGAAATAGGCCTCCTGCCTTGTAGACTAGTTGCTAAAATCGAGGGGAAAATCTTGGCAAGTTTTTTTAACAGATTCTTCACCTACCGCAGTTACGAAGTCACTTGTGCCAATTTGCAGGACAATTTATAATAATCTTAAAACCCTTCACAACTTCGATTCCAAAAGCTTGCAACATCATAACCGACTCCTCAAAAAACTCTAGCATAATGCTAATAACAACTAATACGTCTTCGGTGACCCCGCGACAGCGGTGGACAGCAATACTCTCTGTGGTTCCTCAGGGAAATTTACTCACTGCGAGAAACGCAACCAATTTCATCAGATATCAAATTATATTTTTCTTGCTTTGCTCTAGAAATGTTGAGAAAGGTTAAAGAAAGATTTTTGGTTTCTTATTAGAGAAATGTCCAACGTTGACCATATTATATTATATATACAGGTCATTGACTACTGCAAGGGATTGATAATTATGATTAGGTAAAATATATTTATTTGACCCAGACCAAGGCAAAAAAAATACGCACAAAAAAAATACAGAAAAATCTTTGATATAAGTGAGTATTGTACAATACAACAATTTTCTTAATGTCCCTCGACAAATTTCGTGTTTCCTCTGTCGTCGGATTGCTATCAGTTGCCCTTTGCACTTGGTGCAGACCGGACGCTCTTAATCGACTTGGAAGTATAGAGTTATTAATACCCTTTTATCTTAATGTAATTTATTTAAAAAATGGGAGGAAACTGACGAAACACGAAGTTTGCAGAGGGACATTAAGAAAATAACTATACTGTACAGTACGTATTATGGTTGTGTTCAGCGGGGTAATTACGTAACATACTAACAGTAGGAATGGGTTTCATTTTGGCAGTTCAACAACATACATTGCGTTATTTACGTTGTCGAGCAGACACATTTTCCGAACATATGAAGCAATGGACTAGCAATAGGCTTCAAAATGATTCAGATTGTGATAGATGGTGTGTTACGTAATTAGGGTGCTGGTAACAAAGATAAGTTTAAGCAGCATAGCCCAGGACTTAGTGATTGAGGTATAGTCAGATTGAACTCTGCCCGTCTCTCTTTACTCCAGCAACTTTGCTGATAAAATCTTATTCCTGCCAAAAGACTAATTAAGTAAGTATATTTTTTACCATATCCTAAATGTAAGACTGCTGCTTCTCTAAACAAGAAACAAAGAGATACTTAATAACATAACATTCCCTCATAGTGTCTTGCTTGACTACCAACTGCAGACTATTATTTCTTAAAAAGGTAAAAACCCCACTGCATATTCCGGACGCATAACGAAAGATTACGGAATGTAAAACAAATCCGTTTTCATCCAGACGATCGACGCGCGACGGGTTAATTCCAGTGCCGCCGGGCTAAATCTTGCAGCGGACATAATCCCGCGTCTGACTTAATTCCGCATTATTATTCCGGGCACAGTCTCCGGGCATAAAGAAAACGGGAAGATGCAAGTGTTTCAAGTTTTTGTTATTTTAGCCTACTTTAGACGCGACATTTTAATCTACGTGGGGGAATGAAGACAGTATACTGTAGCACGAACATAATGAATACAATTTGTGTTATGTTACTTGTATCATTTCAAACGGACTGGTCATTCAAATAGAGCCATCTTTAAAAAAAATATGACGAGGAGAGCCGACCCCAAATGAAACGGGTAGGCAGCGAGAGAGTCGTTTAATACCAGTTGCTTTAAAAAAATGAAAACAAATTTTTTTGGTACTTGCTACCATGTAAAAGTCACCATCACTATATGCATATTAGTAGGCGGGGCTAACGGTTGTCATGGCGACAAGCCCCGCCTACAATGGAAGGGGTAGACAGATGCGCATGAGTCGGCGAAACGGATGCTTTTGTTGAAAGCTTCCTCGATATGTCGTGAGATAAAAATGATATTATTCTGTGAAAAGGAGGAATGACAAAACGTATCTGTAAAAAATATCTAAGTTTTAATTAAACGTACTTATTATAATTTTTACTTTTTCAAAGCCAAATGTTTTGTCCGACTATTCAATTCCAAACCTCTAACAATATACTGAATTACTATAATCTATCTATTATTATATGTACAAATAACATTGTATATTTACATAAAGTATATTTTTCTAACTTTGTGAAAACCAAAGACACCATCCTGTTAGCACGATCCCAGTACCAAAATAGTAAGAATCTTGTCAAACAAAACATCTATAAATTTTGACACAGTTTGTTAGGTATTTACTTAACAAACACTATCAAAACCAGTCTCCAATCTTGTCATAGAACATGCCTCTTCCCATGTATTCGTATTTACAAACAATCGTATACAACGATTCGATAAACAAACGTTCTAGATTCCAGAGCCTCCTCTAGCCCGTTCGTCCACTGAGAATTGAGTAGTGGTCTAGTTTGCTTACAGATTCGATTCGATTTTAAATAAATAATGATAGGTCAGGGAAAAGCTTTTTCGTATTTTATACGTAGTAAAAAAGTTGTAGTAAAAATCTCTTGTGATGAACTGTTTGTAACTGGCTGGTTTTGATACCATTAAATATATGACATTTAAAAGAAGAAAAACAAAAAGTAAAAACGGTTTCCCGCCATTTTTCAATTGCTTTTCTGTTCGTCCAGAAAGAGTGGATCTATGAAATTCGATACATTTTGAAGTTTTATTACAAAAAAGTGAAAAATGCAACACAATCCGCGAAAAAAATATATGACGTTTATGGACTTAACGCACTGTCAATAAGAGTAGCACGAAGTCGTTAAAGCGTTTTCAGTCCGGGAATTTTGATGTCAAAGATGCAGCTCGCTCTGGTCGCCGTGTTACGGTTAAACTCCATGCCATTTTTAAAAAAATGGAGCAAGATATTAGATCAATATATTAGTAGTTACGACATAGCAGAACAGCTAGGGGTTGATCACAAAACAGTTTAGACCCATTTGAAAAAGTCTGGGTATACAAAATAGCTCGATATTAGGGAGCCGCACGAGCTCTTAGTCTTGAATTTGTATATAAGATAGGTACTAAAGAAAAATTTTCCCGAACTAAGATGTTTCGATTGGCAGCCGAGGTCATCATAGTTGGTAACGTAAACTGCAAAATAGTGAACTTCCGATGAATGGTCAGGGACGAAGTTTCTGATTAGAAGACGCTAGAAAATCAAAAATCAAAATCAAAATATTTTATTTCACATAAACCAACATGGGCACTTGTGAAACGTCAGAAGCTAGGTGCACGGTTCCAATTGGTTGTTTCCTATGGAGAAGAGCCGGCAAGAAACTCCACGGTTACTCCTTTTAAAAATAAGGGGCTTTTACGATGTTTCAAATTACAGTTTTGGTAGGTATTGGAGGACAGTGTAGGCCTGTCAACAAGTAAGAAATACCGAATACTGATCACAGACTTTTGTTGTTAGCACTAGTCACGGTCGACCGCACGTCGTCGGTGGTAACACTTTTACCTCGAGCAGCGGCAGGGTAATTGCGTAACACACTAACAGTAGGAATGGCTTTCATTTTGACAGTTCTCCAACATTCATTGCGTTATTTACGTTGTTGAGCAGACACATTTTTCGAACTTAAGAAGCAATGGATTAGCAATAGGCTTCGAAATGATTCAGATTGGGATAGATAGTGTGTTACGATATTAGGGTACTTGGTCTAGCGCAGTACGGAGTTACATTTTTTTTTTTTAATGGCATCTCGTAGTTGTGAGTGACCCTTAGCGGTCATGGCTACTTAACCGGACGATGGTTATTTTTATTTTTTTTTATATGTTATTTCGTAGTTGTGACCTCTGAGGTCCTGGCTACTTAACCGAACTATCCTGTGGGTGCCTTAAGATTTTATTCGAAAAGCCTCCAGCCAGGAGTGAAATTTAATACTAAACTTATATTTAAATGACCGCACACTAAGGGCACCCCCTGTGGGGTACGGACCTCGGCTTAGGGCGTTACTGAGAGAGGGCAGCAAGGTGGGACAGGCTGGATCGAAAGTTTACAGTTTTATTTACTATTAAACGGGGGAATTTAAGGCTACAGGCTCAGCTACGACGCGGGCTGGGGCCTCATCAGACAAGGGTCGGGGGGGACGGTTACGGAGGGGTAGTCGCGTGGGACCTCGTCGGCGAGGTCGGAATGATGGCGTGAATGATGATGTGTTTGTGCACTGTACTGGTGGCCCTACTGCTCTCCTGGAGGAGGGTTATGGGGTCATCGGGGTCGACTAGGTCATGCCGCGGACGGCGGGTATGACTGATACGGGAGAGGGTATAACGGGCGGCCGCGACAACCAGAGCGTTGCGGTGAGTGGCGACGGAATCGAAGAAACGCTTGGATAGGCGTTTCATGAATTGACTGATGGTGGGGATTTTGAGATCTAAATGGAGGTTTTCGTTCCGAACGAACCAAGGGGAACCGTTCGCCCTACGGAGGAACCGGTTTTGGAGGGTCTGCATCCTATGGATGTGATGGGGTTTCGCTTGTGCGAAGACTACGCTCGCATAGGTCATGATCGGGCGAATACATGCTGTGTAAATGCGCAATTTGCACTTGAGTGACAATTTGCTACGTGCATTCAGGACGGAATGGAGTCTACCGAGAGCGTAAGCGGCGCGTTCGCGCGCCTGCTTTATGTGCTTCGAGAAGGAAAGGTGCTCGTCTAGGACGACGCCCAAGTATTTGGCTCGCTTCTCCCAAGGGATAGGCTTGCCGAACATGGTGATCGGACGGGAGTTAAAATAAAATGAGAGGCCACCTTATGTACTGGTTTTGTTACCTTCGACGTGTAGCGTGTGTGTATGTGTGTGTGTGTGTGTGACTGTGTGTAGCGTGTGTGTGTGCGTGTGTGTGTATTATAGACGTCGTTGCTTTTCTTCATGACCATAGTTTTGATGTTGACTATGCTATAATGTACAGGGAAAATAAAAATATATTGCTTAATAGCTACCTACATTTAATTTGATATGAGAAATGACAGTTTTTCCCTGGGTATACTCACTGCTAAGTTACACCTCTCTAAATTAAGGGCCACAAAGCTCGTTGTCTCCCCAATAACAGACACCCAATAATTTAAAAAGCTCTTGTGTTGAACACGTAGGAAACGAGTTTGGTAAGTAGCCAAAAAATAAACATCATTGCACTTTGCAGTTTATATTAATTGTAGTTGATAGTTCCATTGTTGGGGATAATGAAGACACACGAGCGAAGTGAAGTTAAGTCCCATTTACACGATGCAAGTTTCTTGAATCTGGCGTTACTCGGTGCAAGTCACAGGCAATTAAATCTACAGTGCCACAGGTAATTAAATCGCGCCGTGTAAATCAGGCTTTAGCCGTCTGCATTTTCGCAAGCCGTCACATTACTGCAGCGGCATAGGCATTATGCCTAGTTGCGGCCAAGGTTTTTATAGTACTTTTCTCAAATAACTTGCGGAAATTCAAACTAAGTAAAATAATTATAAATTTCAGAATCAATGACGAACAACGATAACTTTTCCTTCTCGCGCCAATATGTTCATTTGTTTCTTTTCACTTTAAACAGCTCTATTTGCTAAGCCAGTTCGAGATTAAAAATAAAATCTTTGATAAGTTACTTCCTTGGTGGCCATGGGTTGAAGTAAAAAATTCGTTCCATTTTTAAATTAAACGATAGAAATGAGTTTTCATAGTAATTAATTCGGCCGCTAAACACGACAGATATGGATTTTCAATTTTTCATACTAACATTGCCGGCCGCTGCTCGCATGTATTTGACCAGTACAGCATTATTGATTTATCTCGAAGAAGGTTGTCAAAATAATGCTCGAATTTCCAAGCATGTTTGAGGAAACTTATATCTTTTGTCGACTTTTACACTCGTTTACACTTTTACATGTAAAAGTTTTGAAAAAGTCAAAAATTAAATGAAATATATATAATAAAATCCTATCAAAAGACGTTGTAAAAATGCGAAAAATTTTTAAAGCGATTTCCACTGTTTTAAGCCTTTAGAACACCTTTAAGCAAATCTGATAGGTATGAGATGAATAGTTCTCGTAGTTAATGCCACACCGTCTGTCCGTCCGTCCGCAGGGAATCGTCCGGATGTCGTGCGATAGCCGGGGTGTTTGGGGAACCGTATTACAAAATAAATAACGATATTGGGGAGGTGTGGGATTTCGATGGTTTCTCTTTTAAAACGTATGGAGATCATGATACCTACTTACATAAAGGTACCTAGTTAGAGTGAACAGGCATCTTCTGGGCACGCTAGTTCCATCATAGACCTCACCAATTGCTTTCCATCAGATGTGATTGAGGTCAAGACAAGAGCAGCACCCTAATTACGTAACACACTATCTACCGCAATGTGAATCATTTTGAAGCCTATTGCTAATCCATTGCTTCATATTTTCGAAAAGTTTGTCTGCTCAACAACGTAAATAACGCAATGGATGTTGTTGAAATGTCAAAATGAAACCCATTCCTACTGTTAGTGTATTACGTAATTACCCCGCTGGTCTATTTAGCAATAAAAAGATTTCAAGTTATGGTTTCTATACCAGCAGGCTTAGCAAGAAGACCGTTTTGTCGACGGAAGAGTAGACAAAAATGACGTTCCGTGTAGACAGTACGACGGCAGCAAAGTAGAAAGAGTCAACTGCACTTTTTACGAAATTCAGTAGTTTATTCACGTTTTTCTTTTATTTTACTTATCTCGAATATGGTTGGTAATTATTAGTATGGTATGGTTCTTTAACATAGCGATTACAAAATCAAATTGTCTTCACTACCTTAGGCAACTATCACTTGTCAATGTGATTTTGACAGTTTGGGATAGAAAACTTTCTTCTGAAATAGTCTACATAGAAAAAGGACCTAAACATCGATAGGTAGAAACGAAAGACAAAATGACAGATTGTATAAGGATTTCTACGGTGCGATGTCAAAAATGGAGAAACGAATTGTCACTTTGTATAGATATAGCTGTGTCTATTCTTCGTAAAAATAGAAAGCATCATGCTACACACTAAAAGTAGAAATTACTTCCATTTTGACAGTTCAACAACATTCATTGCGTTATCTACTTTGTTGAGCATGGATACATTTTTCGAACTTATGAAGCAGTGGATTAGCAATAGGCTTCAAAATTATTCAGATTCTGATTGATAGTGTGTTAGGTACGCAATTAGGGTGCGGGTGATCGGTCAGTTTACTGTTCACTATCATTTCAGCTGAAAGACGTCCTCTGATAGACATAGTCCTCCTTCAAACGTGTCCACATCAACCGGTCCTGTGTTACAATGATTGTAAACAGCACTTCCAGGTTTTACCCCATTCTGTGACATAATATACATATATATATATTTTATTTTATCGTTGCCCCACACTAGGAATTTTTCCTGTATTGTGGGTGCGTTTACAAACATTCCAACTCACATACACAAACAGCCAGACCCGGAACAACTACTTCTAGGTTATACAAATATTTGTTCCGTGCGGGAATAGAACCCGCGACACACAGCGCAGCAGTCAATCGCTTAACCACTGCGTCAACCGTGCCGCCACATTATAAATTGCCACATTGTATACCTATTACGTACTTATTGTATTCTAATTGATAACCCCTTTATTTATAAACGTTGCTTAAAAATAAGAGAGGTTTAAATGTCAAACAAATTATGGTCAGCAGATGTCAATCACTAACTTAACTTAAGCAAAGTACATATAAGGGGTAAGTATCCAGTAAATAAATAATGTATAATTCCGTTATACATAAATGTACAAATTTACCGAATGAATACGAGTTTGTTCGTCACAATAGTGGTTAGCGCAGGTGCTTCCCACTACTAAAGCACAATGCGTTGTGGTTTTAAATAATCAGTGAGTGATGAACTGTTGGACTGGAGTTCCCGGTGTATAAAGGCTCCTTCAAACAGGCGCGATACGCGATGCGACATAAAGGCACCGCCTGTCGCGCGACGAGCGGTGCCTTTGTGTCGCGTGCGATTTGCGTCCCAATTAGTTTCGGAACTAACGTGCGCAGACTAATTAGTACCCTAATTACGTAACACACTATCAATCACAATCTGAATCATTTTGAAGCGTATTGCTAATCCATTGCTTCATATGTTCGAAAAAATTGTCTGCTGAATGAATGTCGTTGAACTGTCAAAATGAAAGCCGTTCCTACTGTTAGTGTGTTATGCAAGTACCCCGCTGATTGATATTCGATTTTTATACTTAATACTAGCAGCATATCATATTAAAATGTTCACCCGGATTTATATAACTGCTCGAATACACTTTCAAACAGACGAGAGTTCAATGTTTTGTAATATCCATCAAAATGATTAATTCTCATAAGTCACAGACATCCAAATCCTAGTCCGCAGTACGCTTCCCCCCCTCACCTTCCGCTATTCGTAGTAACTGACAGTTGACATTAGTGACAGCTCTCTGACTACTTGTGTGTGTGAGACGGTGTTTAAATTATCTGCTAAGGGGGATGTGATAAGGTAGCCTCCACACTTTCCGAACCACGCAGACTACCCTGCGTAGCTTTATCTTTAGACCTATAAGACGAAGCTACGAGCTGCTCATAAAATAAATAAGTCCTCATAATACAAAAGCTAACGAAATAACCTTTAAACGACATCGCATAACACCATATTATTATATTCCCATTACTATAACTCGACAACTTAAATTAAATACCTCACCTTCAACACAATAAAAACGATAAAAATCACTTTATCTCCGATCTCTATAATCGGTATGAAGTGACGATTGCCGCTACCATACAATACAATTTAATATAATACAATGTAATTGGACGCTGAACATTGTGATTTAAAATGTCGGCATAATATTTGTAACATGAAACTGTAGAGGAGTTTTGATTGGTGTTACTCGACTAGTTTCGTTTCGTCCCTTCGTGTTTGTTATTTTTGTGAGTGACGCTAGAACTTTTGCTGAGTTATTATTTTCTCCAAATTCTGCAACGAATCCGATTTTTTGCAATTATAGTTTCAAATAGTGTGTGCTGCTGTTCAATACACAAAATTGACAGTTCACCCGATCTATGCTGTAAAAATGTCACCGGAACTTAAGTGAAGTAAGCTGTCAATAATGTCAATCCCTCATCAGGTGGAATGAGCTCACTTGAGCTAAAATTTCACGGTGAAATTTTTATAGGCACATCTACTTTTAATAGACAAGCAACGCAAGCTCTTGAACAACACTGTGAAATAAACAAATATACGAAAGTAAAATCATATTTAAGGGAAATTATTTTTGGTATAAATCCTAACCTCAATAATTTTGTTACATATCCTACATTCCATTTCATTAGCCCAAAAGACGAAATTGACTTCACACGGAGCGCTTAGAACTGCGTAAACGAGTTATACCAAGCGAGTGTGGCAAAGGGTGTAGCATTTTATCACCCGATTGTAACTTTATATTTGTACCGAATTGCGAACAAATTATAGCCTTATTTATATAGCCATTTTATAGACCAGCAATTGAGTTCATACAATTCAGTATAATCATATTTGTGTATGAAAATGTAATTTGAACTTTTTAAACACCTTTTTTGTGAAGGTAGTTAATAGCAGGTTTTAAAAGAGTTTTTAATGTGTCAACGGAATTGTTATTATGACATAAACGTTTATAAATTAATGGGGCTGTATTATAAGGAACGTTAAACTTAACGATTGTTCTCTGCTCGAGTATTTTATGGGTTTCATTTTCTGCTTTGTTTTGGCATTTATTCAGCTAAACACTGATGATTTTATATTTACCTAGTGAAAAATTAATTTACACTCTTTCTCGCTAATTCTAAAAACTGTAGGTCTGCTTCGTTTTCCTTCTGCTTTATGTATTCCTTATTTATTTATTGAAACTTTATGCACAAGTAAAAAAAGGAATACTGTTCAAAGGCGTACTTATTGCCTGAGGCATTTTCTACCAGTCAACCTTAGGCGATCGAACGAAGAGAAATCGCCGAGACAGTCTTTTTCATAGTACTATGATTGACCAGCTATATGGTAGTGACCTTGAGAGCGACTCATATAGGAATTTGTGTAACGGTGGGGAGGACACGTTGTTAAATAGTTCGATTCTTTAGATATTCCAATTAGTTTACCCTATTATTGTCCTACAATTCTGAATTCCCTACTCCCTATGTTTTCTACGTAAAGAAAAGAAAGAAAATACTTTCTTTATACATTTTTTATTTTATTTATTATAAAAAAAAATTAAGCTATTGCATAGCTTTTATCGCGGGCTTTGAGCACGGCGACCGAATCAAGAAATTCCGTAACGAAAATAAAACCTAACACCCCCCACTCCGCCTACCATGTAGCTCGGCCGAGCGTTCGCTTAACGTGTATGTATATGGTACGACTGTACTTGAATCACAGACAACTTAGCCCCGCTGTGACTTGAATTAACCGATAGGATCCCGGTGGCCCTCTGTAGGGCCGGTATGTCGTGGAACAAGACAATTCAACAGCCCAAAAAAAAAAAAAACCCATACAATGAAATGCTCAAAAGACGATATTAGCCCTCATTTAGAAGCAATAATGATGATTATTTAACCGCACGACCGCGCGACCCTCTAGAGGGCCAGCGGGCCATGACGGTATGGGCGACATACCGGCCCTACAGAGGGCCACCGGGATTCTATCGGTTAATATCAAAGAAAAAAAAATACTGCATAAATAAAAAATTATAATGGCATAAGTTGATAAAAATGCTATGCAATAGCTTTACCGCGGCAGTCCCCGAGTGCCACACGTGTTTTTTTATTTTTCTTATTAGGGTATAGGGCATGCATCTTCATGGAAACTCGGTCATTGTAGCATTACATTCATCAGCGTGTATATACATCGCCCTATACAACAACCTAGACATGCTCCATCGGGGAGTGAGCCGATTTGTCTTGGCCTTAGAGTTAATTTCCGAAACACACACAATAATAATATAATCCATACTTAAGGGGACTGCAGGACCTAAATGTAAGTTTTACATTACCTAAAAGTATATGATCCTCTGCAGTAACCAAATCAAAAAAAATATATGATATTCTTCGGGATATATGCTAGTTACATAGTGTGTTGAAAACATAATACAAGTAATTTGATACAATAGAAAAAAAAACACGAAAATACTTCTAATAAAATCTTTTAACGATTAAAAACCATACTAATGTACATGCAATTATTCTGATTTTTTGTCAGATTATTCTACAAGCAACATATTAACGTAATAGTGTTTTAATTTTTTTGTCCTAATAATAGATTTTTTGTAAATAGATAATTGCTTCATATTTCGCAATTAATTACCAGCGTTGTGTCATCGCGCTTCTCTTTCTTTTCTATGCAGTTCGAAAGTGACCGCGCTTTATCTATTTTCAGCCTCTTAATTATTGTAAATTCGAAAGTAACTCTGTCTGTATGTTACCTTTTCACGCCTAAACCACTGAACGGATTACGATAAGAGTTGGTAAGGAGATAGATGGCATTCTGGGGAAGGACATAGGCTACTTTTTGTACCGGTAATACGTTCCCGTGGGATAATTTCCGACATCCACGCGGGCGCAGCCGCGTGCAGAAGCTAGTATTAAATAAATAAATAATTTATTTCAACAAAAAGCCTTTAACAATATCCATGACTATAACATAAAAGGCTTAATACAAAGGTCAATATTGAAATACTCTGACTCCTAAAGTAGGTGTAAGTTTTTGTGACTTAGGACTCGGTGACTCTCCGCAGCAACAAAGCCATAAAATTTGAATAATTTGAAAAGTTTTAACAATAAATTGTGGAAAACTGAATTATATTTTCTATATTAACAACATAACATTACATCACGCCTGTATTCCCCGAGGAGCTAGGCAGTTAGGTGGGTGTAATTATGCACAGTCGGCAAAAGAGATAAGTATTCAGAGTGGCCGGATATAGTGGAAGCTTAGTAAGAAACTGATGAGTGTTTTCGAATGAAATTTAAGTACATTAATAGAAAACAAACTGGTCATTTATCAAATTAAATTTCATTCGAAAACATTAATCAGTTTCTTACTAAACTTCAAATATATCCGGCGACCCTGGAAACTTATCTCTTTTGCTGACTGTACACCTTACCTTAGTACATCCACATTTCGCCAGTTATGTTTAAGTCCCATGTAATAGGGGGCAAGCCTATTGCCATCAACCGAGCATAAATCCAGACTTCGGGCTGCTACTGAGAAATACCAGGTGGAAAAACCCAATGACACATAAATATAATTCAGCCTGTGATGTCCCACTGCAAGGCGAAGGCCTCGTAAATTAACGGTCTAGAAAATATTTAATTAAATTCAGGTTATTTAGGCATTGCTTGTCTGACTCTATTAATCAGCTTTGTCCCTCAATTTGGGATGGTAATGACTTTACGTAAGCTGTTATGACTCCATCGTTGAGCTCCCTAAGTCCTGACTTCCTGAGTTCAGCTGCACGATTACTGACAAATGCGTGCACTGACCGGACAGGTCCACTCAATCTGTGTGGTTCTTTCCTCAAAAGATCATTTCAGATACCAATCTACATGGTCTTCACATGATCTGACCAAGATTATGTCTGGACTTTAAAAGAGACTGTGACCTCTGAGTTTGTTTCGGCCTTTCTTCTCAGAGTAGTCAGATAGGAAACGCCGACCTCATCTAATTTAAAAACAAAGATTGAATTGAAAATTGACGTGTAAAAGTGTTTTTACAAACCTACTTACAGAAATAAAATCATTTATCATTTATCATGAGTTCACGGTATTAATGTAAAAATTATCAGAACATTAGTCGTTCGGCACTTGAAACTTCTACTCCAAATCCGCTCATATTCGAAAATTGTCATTTGTAGCGGTTGCCTCACTGGAAACTTGCCCGCGTGGATGTCGGAAATTATCCCAAGAGAACGTGCTATCCGGGAAAAAAAGTAGCCATTGTTACTTCTTATAACATAAACTATCTGCCAGTGAAACTCCCGTCAAAATCGGTTTAGGCGTTTCGGAGATTAGCCGGAACAAATAGACAGATAAAAAAACTAAAAATTTGTATTTTGTTATAAGTAAGTACCGTATATACTTTCACATGCTTTTAGTATAAAAACTGATAATTTGACAGTACAAACAGACACTTCAATTTTATTTATAGAAGAAGATGTATAGATTACTCTGCCGATGTGAATCGATCTTTTGTAAGTAGGATTATAACGTTAACCTACATAACGTTTACATTAACATCATTCAATAAAATGTTCACACTATCTCCATACAAAGTTTCCTACTTTGAGAACATTCTGCTAGCTAACTTCTGAGTAAACAATATAGTGTGAACTAAGTGTTACATTGCGTTACATTATTGCGTTTAGGTGGCGCCCGCGGCAATTTGCCACTCGTCGTACTTCCTCGGTGTACCGTTGGCAGGAAAGTTAGGATTAAAACCATAGTACAATAATATACTTCGCCAGGTATAGCATTCCAGGACACAGTGGTCACGTGAGTGATACAAGCCTACGTCATCACCGCTGTGTTACCAGTAGTATGTAATAATAACTCCCCTACCGCCTTTATTACCTGTGCGAATCCAATAAAATAATGAGGTTTTAACTAACAATTATGTTGGTATATGTTAAAATTGAATTGTTTCGTTTGATTAGAAAAACGAAACGACAATTTAAATGCTTTAAATATATTTTTTAACAGAATGGTGACTGAAAATGTTTCCATAATTCTTGTTTTGTTGCAATAAAGTGGCAACTGGATAGTAACGTAAGCATGTGTCATTCCTGGAATGCCAGACCTTGTTTTTTTAGACCATGATTAAAACGTTACTCACAAATGTTTGTGGTAACAGAAATAGGCAATAGAACTTATATTGCTAAATTTGTGATATTCATCCGGTACTCACGACGACATATTATCAAGCTATACCTTTCCAGTATAAGCTGAGTTCTCGTTGTACAAAAAGCAATGCGAGGTCAGCCAAAACTGCAAATGTATAGCTTGATATATCGTCGGGTGTACAAGAGATTTAAGACCAACCTTTTAACCTTTTCGATGTCTGTTTTGTGATATACTTATCCTCCTATTCATATTGAGTGGATGGACAGACATTTAAAAACAATGTACTCTTCCTTCCAGAGAGAACTTGCAAAAAATCTTCAATCTGCAATGTTTTTCTATGTCAGCCACCGTAATCCTTTTATCCTCATTCCTATTTATTTGTGGTTGGCGTAGCATTTCATGTCATTTTCTATCTCAGCCGTTGACTATAAGACTTAAGATAACTTCTTATGCTGACGTTACTACTAACTAACCACTGAAGGACTTAATCTTGAGCAGTTCGTCGTGGCTAGTCAGAACGTGTTATTGCAGACCCTACAGGGATTTGTAGCTTGATGAAACAATATTCCACACAATAACCTTGTAAAAATAAATTGTTAGTTAAAATTTAATCTTGAAGTAAATATGTTTAAAGTCTACAATATTTTGAAACCAGTTTAAAAAAAAAGGTCGCCAAAGCTGTGCGTTTGACTGGCGTCTTAAAAGTTTTTTTAATTAAATATGCATAGCGACAAAAAATTCAGCTAAAAAATCTGGCTACAGACTGCACCCTTGAGAGTTACATACTTAAAGTGCCACTTAAATTAGTTTAAACTATAAATTATTGTACATATTGCCACTTATGGTTACCAGTTCTTGGCGCCATCTAATATTGAGTTACCTGACAAAAGATTTAGTCTTGGTTCAACTGTTGTTTCGATGCTACGATTATAACTTGTGTGTATGGTTTTGTGGTTAATCTTAATCGAAATGGAAGTAATGAGACGAAAATCTACGTCATTACCTCAATTGGAACTGCTCATAGCTTTTATGGAGAAGCATAACCATTTCGCCAAAGGAAAATTGCGATCAAAAGAAGGACTGGTCATTGCTTCGCACCTATGGGCAGAGTGTGCAGGAATTTTGAATGCGGAAGGCGTTACCAGAACACCTAAAGAATGGTCGAGGGTAAGTTTTGAATGAATACCTAGTGTAATAATATTTAGTGAACATTAAAAAAAATATTAACCTGCTAAGCCTATGATTTGATTTGTATAGATTTGTTCATAACATTCATACAATGTCTCGGCATTTGCGTATTGCCGTATGATTTATAATTTTTATAGCAGTTTATTTATTGACCGAGCGAGCGCGAAGCGTCTCCGTTTCAGCTTGGGCAAAAATGCTTTCATATGTCCGGATGCCCAGCTGTTCTCCTCTACATGTCGTATTTCTCAACCGATTCTCGTGAAATTTTGTGAGCAGGTTCGATAATTATATGGAATATTTTTGTCGATTCAGTGTTACGAATTTTTTCAAAATGGTTGAAAATTTAAAGAAAATCATACTTCAGCCTTTTCGCGTTCTTTGCGCACGTGTTTTGTTCTAAGGTGCGCGATGAACATTTATTCAGTTTTAAGCTATGTAAAGACAGACTCGCGAGGTCTACAGCTCCTAGTTTATTCCGGTTTAAAGAAATTTATTTCTCAAAAATAACATACATAATCCACTTGATATGAGAAACTAAAAAAGAAAATAAGTAATAAACATAATAATTGTCGTTCGATCTATCGAGTACAGTCACTACTCTGCATTACCTGACCCCTCTTACAACGAAGCTGATGGGAAGAGGGGTCGGGTTATGCAGGTCACTGACTGTACATACAGTGAGTATTTTTAGTTAGCCAGATACAACTTTAACATATTTAAAAAAAAATCACTGATGAAGAATCTCTTAATTACTTAAACAAAACGGCCACAGGCCTTTTACTATAATTATAGTCATAATGTATCGAGACACAGAAATATTACATTTTCAAGAACTTTATCATAATAAATCTACATTATAACATAACATCACGCCTGTAATCCCTGAAGGGTTAGGCAGAGTGTATCAATCGTACACTCACATTTCGCCAGTTTAATATTTCCACACACACATTAAAAGCAGCATGCGTGGCATAACCACTTCTGTCTCTACTCTACGAAGAGAAGACAAATCAGTTTCGTAACAAAAAGTCATTCTTTTCTTGAATTTTGGCATCGCGCCGTAGAAATCATTCTACAATCTGTCACTTTGTCTTCCGTTTCTATAATGGCCATGCTACGCTTGCAGATTAATAATTTATTTATTTTTAGGGTTCCGTACTCAAAGGGTAAAACGGGGCCCTCTTACTAAGACTCCGCTGTCCGTCCATCTGTCTGTCCGTCTGTCACCAGACTGTATCTCATGAACTGTAATAGTTAGACAGTTGAAATTTTCACAGATGATGTATTTCTGTTGCCGCTATAACAACAAATACTAAAAACAGAATAACATAAATATTTAAGGGGGCTCCCATACAACAGACATGATTTTTTTGCCGTTTTTATAGATTATGGTACGGAACTCTTCGTGCGCGAGTCCGACTCGCGCTTGACCGGTCTTTTTATATTACATTAATATAAATTTCCCATCCACTTCAGGTTTGGAACGACTACAAATGTCGAGTGCGGGCCAAAGCGGCTAAAATGAACATAGGCTATAGGGTTACTAGGGGTAGACCTACCTTGGCACAACAGTTAACCCCTCTAGAAGAAAGGGTGGCTGCCCTTCTAGGGAGAGATGCTACTAATGCAGCTAGAAATAGTTCAGTTGAATACACCCCGGCTGCCTCAGACCTCAGTACAACGATGACAGTGGAAACACCTCCAATTATGACAGAGCATGAGCAGAGAGATCCTTTAACTGTGGAAAGAGTTAATCACCCAGCTGATAAAGGCACGATGTTGCCGCAAACAGGTAACTCAATGTTTGAATACTTTATAATATTGATATGAATTATGATTGTACCCTTATATAAATGAAATCAGCAGACACAACATATAGAATACATGTTTAATACCTTGGTGTAAACGCGGGGACAAGATACAAATCTCGAATAATAATATCGGTAACAAGATGTTTTTTTTTTAATAGTGAATGTCTTTGTTTTCAGCCAGACCTAGAAACCAAGGGCTAAGACTAACTCGCCGAAGACTGCGCCCTCGACGACGTCAGAGTAAGTTTTAATTTTTTACTGGGTGGCAAGGACAACGACGCGCAAAGTGAAACCATGGATTCAGTATATGATTCTCAAACCCCCTTTCTTTTTTGGTTGGGGAATCATCCCGCTCTGGGTGGAGCGGAAGGGCGTGTCAGACTCTTACTGACTAAAACCCACCCGTGTTCCTTCAGTTGCCCGTGCGCCAGGGCCAAGGTAACTCTTTCGAACAATCCGCGACCCCGGCAGGCATCGGCCCTATCGGATCCCGTCAATGCTGCTGACATCTCTTTGAGGCGGTCCCTGGCGGCCTGGTCCTTACCGGACGGCGAGCTATTCTCAACCCCCCTGAAAGTACAATACCTACGCGGTAAAATGTATAGCAGATCTATATTTTTTTTTAAATAACTGACGAAAAATTTCAATGAAACGACGATTGATTTTATTTGTTCAGAATAATTTTCTGAATCCATTGTAACAGGTTGTGTGTCGATGTCCCTGCCACCCTGTATAATGGCTAGAATGGCGTCGGCATAAACCTCACAGTTTTTTTTAAGCTGCAGCGAGCGTTTCAAAGTCAAATCATTTATGTCAAATAGGTACATAAGAGCACTTTTGAATGTCAAAATTTACAAAAAAATAGAATTGATTCTAGTTGCCCCTTCCAAAAGGTAGTTTCGTATGGAGAAGAATGGGCAAGAAACTCCACCGTTACTCATTTAAAATGTTTTACAATATTATGTAGGTTCACATTAATTATATAATTATGTGAAGACGATGCACCTAGAATAAAATTACTATACCACAATAGGTAAAAAGAATTAAATATAATGCAATGACAGGTAAATTAATTATGTGATAGATACATGGTGCTCAAATATTAACAAATATCGAAAAGTAGGAGATTTTTCCAAAATTTTAACAAGTAGGTGATAATTTATTGTGTGAGTTAAAGTAGTTAAGTACATTTATATATTCATTTCATAGATATTTAATCGTTAACATTTACAAAGCAAGCAGCTTGTTATCGCCCGATAACGTTTATCTATAGGAGAATTATTCACCCTAAAACTGGCAGCCAGTGATTAGATGACTAATAAATTCTAGTTTTAAGGTGACTACAGAATCTAAACGTACGTTTTATAATGCCTTAAAGTATATGATCCACTGCAGTAAACAAAATCGGAAAAATATATGTTATTCTTCGGGATATATGCTAGTTAGATAGTGTGTTGAAAACATAATACAACTAATTTGATACAATAGAAAAAAAAACACGAAGATACTTCTAAAAAAAAACAATCTTTTAACGATTAAAAACCATACTAATATACATGCAATCATTCTGATTTTTTGTCAGATTATTCTACAAGCAACATACTAACGTAATAATAGTGTTTTAATTTTTTGGTCCAATCAATAGATTATTGTAAATAGAGAATTGCTTCTTAATTTGCAATAAATTACCAGCGTTGTGTCATCGCGCTTCTCTTTCTTTTCTATGCAGTCCGACAGTGACCGCGCTTTAGCTGTTGTCAACCTCTGAAATGTATTCATTGAGAGACTGCTTCGTCGGTCTAATGGTCGCAATGGCTACTACTGAGCATGAGGTCCTGGGTTCGATTCCCAGGTCCAGCAAAGTGTTATTGGGTTTTTTCATTAGGAATTTCTCAGTGGCACACGAAGTCTGAATTTATGCTCGGTCGATGGCAATAGGCTCGCCCCCTATTACTATGGGTCTTAAAAATTAGTTGCAGAATTTGGGTATCTATAACTATTATGGTTTAACCTTAAAAACCTGTTGGATCATTAAGTTCCCTTCAAAATGGTTAAGCTGAATGGTGCTGATCCATACGTCATGTTCGTGAACGGGCGCCGTCAGTAGGGACTGGTCATCTCTTAGCTGCCACGGCTTATTTTAATTTAATTTAATATTTGAATTGTTTTTGTCTTTATTACGGACGCTTTTAACGTTCTGCATCGTTCGCACATAATAATTTAAGTTCATAAGTTCAATATGAATGGTGTAACCAATATTTTGTAACCATATTTTGATTGAAAAGAGTGTCCATGAAGTTTCTTGCCCGTTCTTCTCCATAGGTACCTACTATGCTTTGGAATGGGCAACTAGCTTTATCTTTCTGACTGACCGACCCCTTGAAAATTCAAAAGTGCCTATAATTGGTTTATTTGAAATAAATGGTTTGAGTTTGAGTTTGACCTCTGCCTAACAAACCTTTCTGGGAAACAAGGCATGATGTAATATTAATGTACTTAATTATTTATTTGTAGATAATACTGCAGTTCTTGACGATGCTAGGGCGGTTATAACACGGATTGAACAGATGCTAACGCAAAGGGAGGAAAATGCGGCTTCATCGCAAAGAATATTAGAAGCTTTGACCAGCATCGCCACATCTTTTGATATTATTGCAACGAGTCTGCATACTTACATATCTAGGTTACACACGGTGGGTATTAGTTTCTTTGAATAATAATAAAAATTATGTTCACATAGTAGGTACACACGGCTACATATCAAGCTATACACTTCCAGTATAAGCTGACCTCTCATTGTACGGAAATCCTATACAATGCGAGATCAGCTTATACTGGAAATGTAGAGCTTGATATGTAGCCGTGTGTACAATCATCATTTGCATAACCTTTTCCTAACGTGTTGGGGTCGGCTTCCAGTCTAACCGGATGCAGCTGAATACGAGTATTTTACATGGAGCGACTGCCTATCTGACCTCCACAATCCAGTTACTGGGTAATACAATACCCCTTGGTAAGACTGGTTGTCAGATTTTCGGACTTCTGACGTCCTGTAACGAATGTCAAAGATCCACGAATGACAGCCGGGACCAACGGCTTAGCGTGCTTTCCGAGGCACGGAAGGATTTCGGTATGTAAAGATGGTCACCCATCTACCAGCTGTTATTTCTTGGCCACGAGCCCCTCACATAGAAGGTACAGTCATACAGTCACGCGCACAAAGATCTTACACTTACGCAAGATTTAAAAGCGATTCTCTCCTAAAGTATGGTGTTAAGGCTCCCGCAGATAGACGCGATGCGACAGCGCGACGCGGTTCTTGTAGAACAATATCCATGAAGTTTTCATAGAAATTTTTCCACTAGAGCTGCGTCGCGCTTTATGAAAGTACCTGAAAATACCTTTATGAAAATAGTATTATCAGAACCATTCCATTATGAAATAGAACTTTTCTCAAAGTTGCGATTTTCATTTCACGAGAAAAACGCTATTGAATTTTGCGTAGGTAACTGTAAGGTTATTATGCTTGTGATAGGAGTTTCGCGCCGAAGTTACGGACCGTTCCTACTCCGTATCACTTATGGACATATGATTAGTTCGGGGCTCGAATGAAGAATAAATGACAACACGATTTGACAGTTGTCCCTACTCCCGTTATATATTTACCCGCCCAAAAAATTGAATTTGACACTTGTTTTGACGGAACAAGTACGATGAGCCCGTATCTTCGTTGACGGACCTAGGCAGTAGACCTCCTGTTCCTAGTACTTAGTTGTGCTCTCAGCCTGTCATACTTTGACAATTTACAATATTTGCCTTTTGATTTTAATAGTTACTGGTGTATTTCTTTGGATTTTAATGTCATATTATATAATTCTGTTTCAGAATAATTGATGTCACTGCTGCGGCTGCTGAGACCCTCAAGCTGCGCAAATACTGTACCATTATACAGTTTGAGCCGTTTGGGGTCGAGACGCTCGGGTCATGGGGCCCGGGTGCGCGTCATCTTTTTAAGGAAATTTCTCGCTGACTGGTCGACACTTACCGGCTGGGTTGGCCTTTGGCCAAAGAATTAGCATTACTATTCAACGTGGCAATGCTGCCATTCTTCTGTGCACGTTTCTGGATGACTGCGATGCGGACGAGTACTTTGAGTGTCCTTATATTTTTGTATTTATTTGTATATTCAGTCATTTAATTTAGTATCTAATGTTAATTGTTAGCTGTGTTAAATATTGTAAAAGCTATAGAATAACCACATTGATGTTGGTTGACGTATCACCTATTGGACAAGAAATATTATACTTACCTAATTTTACGGTTTAATTAGGATAAGCATGAGTCTGATAGACATGAAAATAATTATGGTAAGATAAAACAGTTTTTCGTTTTATTTTGTTGTGTTTTTTTTTTAATTTGTCTGGATTTCGATATTTTATTTATCGTCCAGAAATACACAAGCTTGCAGACATGATTACACAGTTGTGTTATCATGGACGAACAAAAAAAGTTGGACAAATTCTCGCTAACAAAAAACTGTGTCACTCAAGTCGGCCAGCTCGCTGTACGTACCGGTCGCTGTACGCACACATTCACACATTAGTCGGCCGGTCCGCCATTACGCGCGCAAACGGCAACCTTGACACATACACGGGACTCAGTTTTGTCTTAGCGGAGTTCCGTCCGACTTTTTTTGTTCGTCCTTGGGTGTTATTTAGTACACAGCAAACCAATACATATTTATTACTAAAAGGGATCAGTTACTGCTTTTATATTTTTTGTTTGGTGCGTTTGACAACATCCTTTATTCCATAGGATTGATTATCACTCATTATTATTTAATTATCCTTAGAAACAAGTAATTCAATTTAGGACAACAAATCACTTACCCCCTTGGGAAGAAGGCTTGAGTTTATGTATATATTTTTTATTTAAATACCTAATACATTTTGTGAGTTTAGAATGTCGTTACACCGGTTTTTCATCCTCCTAACTATAATTCACCGAACAAATGTGAATTAGTTACCTGACATTTACGGTTTTAGACATTTATTTACTGAAAAGACTTACATAAATAAATTAGTTTATTTATTTTCTCTCACAATGGTTTTGTAGCACTTAACAGTTTTGAACTTTATAAATTCACATTGTGAGAGCTGGTGCCTGAAGTAGGTTTTAGAAAAAAAAAAACACATTTGGCACTCGGGGACTGCCGCGGTAAAGCTATTGCATAGCATTTTTTATCAACTTATACAATTATAATTATTTATTATTTTTTTATTTATGCAGTATTATTTTTCTTTGATATTAATTCAATTACAGTCGTACCATATACATACACGGTAAGCGAACGCTCGGCCGAGCTACATGGTAGGCGGAGTGGGGGGTGTTAGGTTTTATTTTCGTTACGGAATTTCTTGATTCGGTCGCCGCGCTCAAAGCCCGCAATAAAAGCTATGCTATAGCTTAAAAACTTGTATTACAGGTCACCAGGCCCCACTTAGTCGCATCATAAATGAGCAGCCTATTTTTCTCTCATACATAATCACTTACAGAGAAAATACAACATTATAACTTAAAAATACTTAAAGCAGATTGGCGTAGCGGGTTAGTACTATGGCTAAATTACATTAGGCTTTCATAAAAGTTTAACATTTTTGTTTTGTTACATTTCGTAATGCATTGAAAAAAAACTCGCCGAATGCTTAAACTCCTCCTTATTGAACGTCGATTAAAAATGTAAGTAAGTTAAGCTGCAATCTGTGGTTACCTATAATTGAATGTTTATTAACATGTACACACGGCTACATATCAAGCTATACACTTCCAGTATAAGCTGACCTCTCATTGTACCTATACAATGCGAGATCAGCTTATACTGGAATCGTATAGCTTGATATGCAGCCGTGTGTAGCATACGTTGGCAATTCTTAGGATATTTGATAGTTCCTAACTCAAACTCAAACTTATAGTATTTACCTATTTCAATTAAACCATTTACAGGCACTTTTGAATAGTCAAAGAGTCGGTCGGTTAGTCAGGAAGTTGGAGCTGTTGCCCATTCCAAAACGTAGATCTCTATGGAGAAGAACGGGCAAGAAACTCCAAGGACACTCTTTTAAATCAAAATATTACAAAATCCTGGGTACTTTATTCTTGTTGCTTCTATATGTGAAAATAAAGTAGGAAAAAAAATTAAGAAACTATTCAAAACATAAGATTAAAAAGAAGCCTTGGAAGTTAAGAGATGACCAGTCTCAACCGATGGCGCCCGTTCACGAATGATAAATGATTTTATTTCTGTAAGTAGGTTTGTACAAACACTTTTACACGTCAATCATATTTTAAAAACTAGATAAGGTGGGCGTTTCCCATCTGACTACTCTGAGAAGAAAGGCTGTAACAAACTCAGAGGTCACAGTCTCTTTTAAAGTCCAGACATAATCTTGGTCAGATCATGTGAAGACCATGTAGATTGGTATCTGAAATGGTCTTATGAGGAAAAAATCACACAGATTGTGTGGACCTGTCCAGTCAGTGCACGCATTTGTCAGTAATCGTGCAGCTCAACTCGGAACTTAAGGAGCTCAACGATTCAACGAACAATACCAAAGAAAGGACATTTGGGTAGGCCACAAAAATTACTCACACTGCCAGACCATGGTTAAAACAAATTGAGAAGGAAAATAAAAGCAACAATGACCGTTTAATATTGTTAATGTGAAGACTCTGTGTCTTCACATTAACAATATTAAACGAACATGACGCCTTAGTATTGACAGTGTTTTCATTCACTGTCGTATTGTCGTCTCCACGTAAATACAACCCTGTCTACCCTAGTACGGAGTTAGATAAGGTTATGTACCAGAAGAATGGTTCTTCTGTAACGGTATATACAGTGCAGTGCGGATTCATCGTGAAGTTTCAGGAGCATAAACTGATTCCAAAACTAGTCTTGAATCTTACTAATTCATCATGCATAAGCATAGTCAGCCTATAATGGTCCCACTGCTGGGACACAGGCGTCCTTTCTTCGAAGTGGCTGTTATCTACCACGTGGGGCCAATGCGGGTCGGTTGATGTCACAACTCATCAAACGCCTGTTAAGTATAATGAATCGAATTCATTGTGAGAGTCTATCCTAGAAAGTGTACCCATTTGCCAAAAAGGATTACTGTGTTCTGGTTTTAAAAGCATAGCCGAAATTCTATTAGGTACTAGGCAAGCTGCTCTATAGGTCATTAAAATTAACTGATTTATTTCAAAGCCTTTGGGGTAACCTACTGGTTAACCTTAACAAAGAATTAAACACCACGATCTTTATCGACGAATCGCGTGTTTTCTACCAATAAAACGTTAGAAGATCTACCTAAACACATCCACATATACAGAGAAAATAAATTGTTGTCTTATATTGTTTAAAAAGAAGAATATATCGTTTTAATACGGGATGTGCACGCAATACACTTATTTGCTGTTATTGGCTGGTCCGTTAGCGTTTTCTTATCTACAATATTGTTAGAGGAAACCTGCTTACAGTAGCAATAGCTTTCATGTTGACAGTTCAACAATATTCATTGCGTTGTTTACGTTGTTTAGCAGACGTATTTTTTAACATATGAACCAATGAATTAGCAATATCCTTCAAAATGATGCAGATTCTGATTGAAAGTGATACGCAATTAAGGTGCTGCGGGATAATTGCGTAACACACTAATCAGTAGGAATAGATTTCATTTTGACAGTTCAACAACATTCATTGCGTTATTTACGTTGTTGAGTGTTGTTCTTCTCCATACAGATTACGTTTTGGAATGGGCAACTAGCTTCAACTTTCTGACTAACTGATCGACTCTTTGACAATTCAAAAGTGCCTGTAAATGGTTTAATTGAAATAAATGCTTTGAGTTTGAGTTTTGAGTTTGAGTTGAGCAGACAAATTTTTCCACCATAAGAAGCAATGGATTAGCAGTAGGCTTCAAAATGATTCAGATTGTGATAGATAGTGTGTTACGTAATTAGGGTACTGGACTTATAGTTAATTTAATTCTTAAATCGCCAACCCGTCTTGAGCAAGCGTGGTGATCAATGCTCTTTCTTCGTTGAGAAGAAGCCTTTGCCCTGCAGTGGAACAATAATAGGGCTCATGGTATTGTTTAATCTTATTAGAACGTAATAAGATTAATAGATTTTATTATGAACGTCGTTTATTCTTCTTAACGAGTTAGAAAACGATTAGCCAATATTATTTTAATTGAATCGTATTATGTACTAAGTCTTCTTCAAGGTACAATTATAATTCTTGCTATTAATAATAATATTAATTAAATAATTACTTAAGATTATGAGTACGCTAGTGTACGCTTTGTACACGCTTGCACAATCCTGATGATATTGATAAATGATAAATTATTTTATTTCTGTAAGTAGGTTTGAACAAACATTTTTACACGTCAATCATATTTTAAAAACTAGATGAGTTCGGCGTTTCCTATCTGACTACTCTGAGAAGAAAGGCCGAAACAAACTCAGAGATCACAGTCTCTTTTAAAGTCCAGACATAATCTTGGTCAGATCATGTAAAGACCATGTAGATTTGTGTCTGAAATGGTGTTTTGAGGAAAAACCGCACAGATTGAGTGGACCTGTCCAGTCAGTGCACGCATTGGTCAGTAATCGTGCAGCTCAGCTCAGAACTTAAGGAGCTCAACGATTCGACGAACAATACCAAAGAAAAGACATTTGGGTAGGCCACAAAAATTACACAAACTGCCAGACCATGATTAAAATTAACTGAGGAGAAAAAAAAAGCAACAATGACCCACATAGTCTTCACATTCACAATAATAAAATAATAATCATATATTCAATGTAATTGAAGCTGCTGAACCACTAATACGATGACCACTTCTGGTAAAAGCTATCCTGCGCCGTTACACACAGTGTAATTTTACCAGTCCTTCATACATCCTTATCCAAAGTAGAGTAGGTACATATTTATCACAAAAAACACCCACAGTTGTCATTTCTTAGACTCGTGGCGCCCACCTGGCTTCGCCCGTGTCCATTTATAAAACTAAATTAACCGTACAGGACCACGCCTCTTAGGACGAAATGTAAGAAACACGTGCGTTTGAAATATGTCACGTCCTATTAAAATTTTAAGGGAATGAGTTATCGATTTGTAGACTATTGTGAAAGAATATGTACTATCTGTTCTATTAAAAATGTACCATTTACCATAATGGTATCAAGATACTATCTTTGATAAATAGGAAATTCTATGTTACTGAATATGTACATTATGATAGTTGTAATACACTCCAAACATTTATTTTAATAAAGCTTTGGTTTTCTAAGAAAGCGGTGAACTGTCACACAATAACGGCTGTCCAAATACAGAGCGTTTTTTGACTCCTTAACACTCACTGACGTCACGGCCAGAAGCGTATTTTTTTTAGTGTTTGATATGACGCTATGCCCACAGACGGTTAATTTTACCAAGTCAAAAGTACCTTCTTAGTAATGTACATTACTAAGAAGCTATGTGATCCAATGTCGTATTGCACTCACTTATTTTTTTCTATTGTCATATTACAAGTACCTTGACTTGTTTTTTACGGCAGTGCGGCTTTATGCGATGTATTGTTTTGTATGAAATTTTTTATTGTTATTTTCAGAATTTCAACTTCATCTCAGTGTCCGTGAAAGTGTTAATGTAAAATGTTGGTGAACATTTTATTATAACAGCCGTCATATTATTATGAGGGAACCGCTTTCCTAAGGAAACCGTAGATTAAGAGAAATTGAAAATTTTTCTACTGTTACATTTCATAACAGTGTAATGTGATAACAACATTACTGACTTTCTCAAAACTTACCGTAATTAGAGTAACGTTTGTATTACCCTTCCATCTTTGTTTAAACGTTATCTAAATTAACACAATTAGGGAAAGCTTGATGTATTTTCCCCGAAGCTAATCAAAATTGGGTTACAACTTCAATGCTCTTAATGAATACAAAGTACTTTGGCAACATTAGTATGGGTTAGGTTGTCTTAGGGATTGTAGGGAACTGTAGTAGCTATTTTATTTATTTATCTAACATGAAAAAAGAAAGATGAAATGAAATTATGTTGACTTGACAGCATGGCAGTTGAGACTATGTCATGCTATCTTAAATGTCTCACTGTGTGTGTTGGACATTCGGTTCCCTACAAAATGGTTGAGCTGGATGGTGCTGATCCACGCGTCATGTTCGTGATCGGGCGCCGTCAGTTGAGACTGGTCATCTCTTAACTGACACGGCTTATTTTTATTATTAATCTTATATTTTGAATTTTTTCCTAATATATTTTTTTTTTCATTGTTCTCGCATATAGAAGCAACAAGAATAATGTACCCAGGATTTTGTAATATCTTGATTTAAAAAGAGTGTCCTTGGAGTTTCTTGCGCGTTCTTCTCCATAGAGATCTACGTTTTGGAATGGGCAACTAGCTTCAACTTTCTGACTAACTGACCGATTCTTTGACAGTTCAAAAGTGTAATTGAAATAAATGCTTTGAATTTGAAAAGCTTAACTAAATATCAGTGATGGGCTGACTATGGGTTTTGCCGATCAGCCGACTAGCGACTATAGTGACTTAACTATATCGTGCCCTATCAGAATACCACGCTGCGGTACTTATTATTTTAAATATCTCAGCATTATGCTGAGATAGGAGCCTTTTTGGCCTCGCACAGGTTTTTTATTGGTTTATTGTTTTTTTTTTATTATTGTTAATTTTGTTAGTTTTAAATGCTCCTTTTTTGTTATATTTTATTTTTACTCTTTGTATTTCCTGTGCGTATCCCAAATAAAATATACTTCTTTTCTTTCTTTTCTTTTTCAACTATAGGATATAATATATACATGTATTTGATTGAATTTTCGTATGCAGACTGAAAATGACATTAGATAAACGCAGTATAATTTATTGGCGTTTTGTCGTCTCCACCTTGTTTATATAGCAGAGTTGTATTTGTATTAATGGTGTGGACAGAGGTGTATTACATAGTGCCCACATTTCGCGTATAGAGGTAATTTTTCCTAATTTATTATTTATTTATTTATTTAAACTTCTCGCACATAATAACGTACAAAGGCGGATTTCTTTGTTCTTTTCTCCCAAAAAATATATAGAAGCACTTGTAAAGTTAATCAACTAGTTAATCAAGTAGACAAGACAATAGGGTTCGGTAATAATTTTCGTGGAGCCGGCAGAGAGCACCAAACTACGCAGCACCTAATGGGGAGCCACTAAAACTGGTACAAATAACAGTTAGGTTGTACATGAGGAAGCTTGACGGTTTTGGAGGAGGTAGTTAGGTTTATTTGATACTATACAGGGATATTTGATACTATAGATTATAATTATGTCGGCAATTCGTTAAGAGGATGTAGGAGAGGTCATTTGCAACCGAATGACCCTGATGGCCCATATGAAAATGTCAACTATTTTAGAGTATTTGACATTTTATATTTTTTTTGCGGTACACAACTTTAAAAATGTATTTAATAAAAACAATCCATGTTTTTTCTTTTAAATTATTATTATCTGCTTCTACTTCAATACATAATAATCAACCATAAAACAGGTACAAATCGTAACAATTTTCTATCATTTTGAGCAGGTTATTTGACTAAAATAGTCGATGCTTGCAAAAAAAAACCAAAGTACTAAATCGGCTGAACATTCCAAAAACATGTAAAACTTCTCAGCTATCCAACGAGATACAATACAAGATACGAGATATCTAAAAAAAAATATAAAATATCAAATTACTCGAAAAAGGTCGACATTTGCATAGGGGCCATCAGAGGTCATTCAGTTGCAAATGACCCTTGACCTTGACTACATCCCCTTAACAAATTGCCGACATATAACCAATAACCCTGTATACATACGAGTACATACATTCTACTGGAAAATATTTCATTGGAAATGTCAGTAACAGTTCATGAAGTTTTAATGAAGGTTTTTTGCTTAAAAGCAATGGTCTCGTATAGGGATAAAACGATCATTGTTCACCACCAACATAGAGTATGAGAAGAGGATCATTAAAAAACTACCTTACTAACAAACGTAATGGTATGGTGGTAAAACTATATTAATACAGGAAGATGTAGCGTTGAAAGGCCTCCCACAAGGTTGATCGATGACCTTGTGAATGCCGCAGAAATCCGCTGGATGAGAGAAGCACAGAACCGGTCGAAGTGGCGATGCTTGAGGGATGCCTATGACCAACAGTGGACGTCTTTCGGTAAATCATAAAGACTAACTTTACTGTCATAATAACAGTGAGGTGATTAAAGTTCGAACAGTTTGCATTAAGTGCATGTAAGAATCCATTATTATCATTCGATTTTAACAAAACTTTTAACAAAAAAAAAAAAAAACAATAGACTTCAAAAAAAAAAAAACACTAAAAAACGTGGAAAATTACTTTAATTTCGGAAGTCGGTTGTTTTGTTGTAAAAAAGTTTTTATTTTTCATTTTTTAGCTGTGGCATCTACCCCACACACATTCGTATACCACTACTTGATATGTAAATAACCGTGACAGGAAATTATTAAAACATCATCAATATAAATATAAATATAAGTGGAAAAAATACGCACTATTAAGGATAACTCAAAAACTACTGGTCAGAACTTGATCAAATTTAAATGGGACCACATGTGAACCACCAGCTTTCCAATAAAAAAAATCACCCAAATCGATTCACCCAGAAAAAAGTTCTGAGCACCAAACATTTAAAAAAATACAGTCGAATTGAAAACCTCCTCCTTTTTTTGGAGTCGGTTAAAAACAAATAAATGAACAACCGCATCAACAGAAACCAACATCCTAGGACATCGTAATCTTGACAGTGGGTAGAATTTACGTTGTCCGCGCCAGTACTAATCAAGTGTTAGGATTGAGGATTCGACGCACGATGTTCAACACAATCTGTAGCTACACGATTGTTTATTGCTTTTGGTACTTTCTTGCTTTAACTATTTCTTTTTGGTATCTTGCTTATTCCTAATATTGTCACGCAAATACAATTAATATCAGGAAATTGTAAATGTCCCTAAGCATTTAGTTTTTTTGTTAGGTACTTAGCTATATTTTCATATCAAATAGGTATCCTACAGGCTAAAGGATGATTTTCACCAAACGGCTCGCATCGCATCGGATCGTATCGGATCGGATCGGAAGAGGTAAAGAAAGATATGACGACAGGCGAACGGAGCCGATCGCGTGTCGCAACATACTTTCGGCTACGATCGCGTATCGCGGAAGACGACCGAGTTCAAGCTGCTGTGCGCGGCTTGGTAATATATACTTTAAATACTGTGTACACGATTTAATATCATTTAAAGATTGTAAAATCCGATCCGATCCGATGCGATGCGACCTGTTTGGTAGAAATCATCCTTAAGGTTATCTCTTAGAAAAATTAAGATTCTTGTTGTAAATATGTCAATAATGAAATAACAACAACCTACCATGATTACTTTTAGTAGGTATTCAATGAACAGAAGGACCAAAAAAAGCTTGCACCACGAACCAATATTCATTTAGTGTATGATGTTCTAAACGATAGAATATGCTAATAATCCCAAGACTTGAATGCGTGAAGTCGCACAAATTCTATGCAATTCTCATCAACGCAATATGTTCGGCCTTCAACACTCCAGCCGTTCATTACAATAATGACGTCAGCAAATCGAATCATGACTATTGTCACAGTACATTGCCACTTAATAAATCCCAAACAAAATAAAGGAAACAAATTAAATGTTTAATTCAACACACCAACTGGCTGCATTCGTCACACCACGTCAAAATGGTCGTTTTATAATAAACAATCAAATGCAGCTGCTGAAACAGGCATACATTCTTATTGCTCAGACGATTAAGTTCTAAATCAAATGGAATATAATTTACTGACTACAATTTAAACTTGGGCGAAGGGCTGAAATCCCTACGAGTAGAAGGTCAGAAGTTGCGTTGATGTTTTATAATAATATGCTTTATTATCATAGTAGCAAAGTTGCTTATGCTACGTCAATTTATTTTTGCAATAGGGTTTGCACAATTCAAATTTCGAAAAAGTGTTATATCCAGAAGAAGTACTAAACGAAATTGCATCAAAAATGTGTGGCAATAAGAGTTACTTTTGCCCTATTATTTCTAAAATTGCAACAATACAAGAGATTCATACAAAACATATGCGCAATACTTGAATAGTATAAAAAGCTTGTAAAATACAAAGGGTGTATGAATACAAATAATTGTATGTCATTGTGGTTTGAGCAAAAAGTTCGCTTTTATAATTGGGTACTTAAGTGTGTTTCATTAAAACTATTATTTGTATTGTAAAAGCATATTAATGCTTAAGAGGTAATTGTACTAAAGAGTTACTTGAATTATAAACTTGTCAGGTCATCCTTTGAAGCTATAGAGAGAGTAAAATTCTAAGTGGTTCTGGCGTTTCTTCAACCTTTTTAACTGGCTTATCATCAGGCTCATTATTTCTTGCACCATCGTATGTTTGGCCAGCAGCTAAGCGTAGTCAGCAATCAGTAAAAGTTTTATCTAGCTTGTGTATTCTTAACATGGGTGAAATTTTATTTAGTATATTTTGTTTCATTTCGCGTAAAAAAATCCGTTCGTTATTATACTCAAAAATTCACAGCGGACAATGTCAAAGTTAAAAAACGTAATATGCACCAAACACACTTACACTTACACACACACACAAACCTCTACACACACACTATACATTTTCAAAGTCAAAAATGTAGCTGTATATGTAATAAAATGTAGTTTCCTATGCTAAATAAAGAAATGCGTAGCAGAAATTCCAGGAGTAGGTTCTCTTATTAAAAAAAATAGATAATTAATAGGTAATATTATCTGTGTCTGAAGACTGAAAAGATGGATTGATTGTGTGAGGAATGATTAAAAGAAAAGAGAGTGAATGATAGTGTGAAGGTTGACAGGGGAGAACGGAAGAAGTAAACGTGTTGCGCTGACCACAAGTAACATGGGGCAAGAGCAGGAAGATGATGTGATGAAGATAGAATATCCAGAAACCCTGGGCGTCAGGAGTCGATAGCCGACTCCTAGCCACCGTAGGCGCGGGCTTGCGGACGGCGAGCAATGAGCAGCTCGCCGTCCGGTAAGGACCAGGCCCGTGTCGACGGCGCGTCGTGTTCCACGCGCGCCTCAAAGATGTCAGCATCATTGACGGGGTCCGATAGGGCTGCTGCCTGCCGGGGCCGCGGATTGTTCGAAAGAGTTACCGTGGCCCTGGCGCACAGGCAACTGAAGGAACAAGGGTGGGTTTTAGTCAGTAAGAGTCTGACACGCCCTTCCGCTCCGCCCAGAGCAGGAGAGGTCATTTGATGATTTACCACCCAAAAAAAAAACCTTTCCACACAATCATGGTGAAACTCTAATCTTCACTAGATAGAAAACCAGTTGGTATTCTAAAATAACAAAACCCATCATTAATAAAATGATAATTTCCAAAATAAACACTGTCAACACCAAACATGGCCCAAATCCAATATCTTTATTCCATCCTGTTTACACTCAAATAATAATATTATCTAAATTGTTAACAAGCTGACGTAGTAATTAGGTGTAATCCTGGCCAGACAAAGGCCACGTGACCGGCACAAGGCCCTAGTTAGGCCACGCCGCCGGAGGGAGTGATTGCCTTAGAGATAAATGTCTGTTAATTGTAGGTATTTGTTATTAAATTATAGACGATGGATTTTGGGAGGGAACCATTTTAGAGCAGTCTGTTGATTATTTTTTACCAATCAACATGTTGTCACAGCTAAATTTCGAAATCTCTAGGTAGTATCACTACTGTGTTAGACGCTTATACTTCTATAGTCATCCTAAACCTTTTCAGACACCAATCTACATGGTCTTCACGTGATCTGACCAAGATTATGTCTGGACTTTAAAAGAGACTGTGACCTCTGAGTTTGTTTCGGCCTTTCTTCTCAGAGTAGTCAGATAGCAAACTACAACCTCATCTAGTTTTAAAATATGATTGACGTGTAAAAGTGTTTGTACAAACCTACTTACAGAAATAAAATCATTTATCATTTATCAAACAAACGTGTTTTTGTCTGATTTCGGATTTTTTTTATTTTATTAGAACGGTCGCGACATCGGTCCTTGAAAGTTTCGAACCATACTTAAGTTCTTTATCAAACCACCAACCCTAACCCTATTACTATAAAATAACGCAACAATAACACTACTATCAACGTTCCAAAATTATAACTTATCCTTTAATTCCGAAATAACAAAAACACAGCCTATCAATTATTTTGAGTGGCCAAACACTCAATGTCACACACCACCGCACTTACATTACGAGGACATCCCATTAAAACTATGCCCACCCCAACCACGAAACTTGAATAAAAAACGTATATACACCACAATTTTGTCACTAAAAGCCTTTCGAAGCATTATCGACAATTTTACGCAAACTGGAAACCATTCAACCGAAAAGAGAAAAAAATGACTATACAACTCCAGATTCGTCTTTTTCGTATAATTTATTAGAAGGAGGCGTGGCTCAGAATTTTATTTGGCATAAAATTTATTATAGAAATGATATAAAAATATATAATAAGTGGAAAGCGTGGAAGATATTTAACGACCCGTCAAATAGTAGTCTGGTGAAGGCGACAGATGTTTTTGCACGAGCTGCGCCGCGCCGGATTTTTGTAAGGGACGTATTGTGGACATATTACGCTATTTATTGTTGATAAATTGTGAATTATTGATGCTATATCGTCGGATGAATGGGATCGAATGCTATGGTTATGGTATTAATTTTTCGTGCAATAGGTAAATATGAAACCAATGTTGTTGAGACCCATGATTAGGTACTGCGGGTTTTCATAACAAGTTTAATATTTAGATATTTATTCGTAGTTTATCACCAAACGCTGTACCTATAGCCATTACCTCGAATAAATAAGTGGAATGCAAATTAGAATACTTAAATCCATAATTATCTCGAGTCATGTAGTTTGAACTTTCGCGACTTCATCGTCCTTATATTAAACTTCACCGTTTCCTACGTCATATAAAGACAAGAGAATCCAAGTGTTCTAGGCATAAAACTTCCATAAGTATGAATATTACACGGTATATAATATTACGAGGATAAAGTTCTAATTTATTCGCGAAACTTCTATGAGTGCTGAAAAGTATGAAAATTCTTATCAAGTTTCCTCTTTCAGCTGTATGTACAACCAGACTTTATACCTTGAAAAAACTTGAATAGGTACTTTGGGTGGTTTCGGAATGTTTCATTTCAGTACAGGTCACTAAAAGTGATAAGTAACCAGGGTCGTCGGATATAGTTGAAGTTTAGTAAGAAACCGATGGATGTTTTCGAATAAAATATAATTTAATTAATAGAAAATAAAGAGTTAATTTATCAAAATTAAATTTCATTCGAAAACATCCGTCAGTTTGTTTCTAAACTTCAACTATTATATCCGACGACCCTGGTTACTTAACTCTTTTGGTGACTGTACATTCAAGATAAAATTAATATAGACACTTCTATAGGCGAAGCTTGTAAAACAATCGTCTATGAATCTTAGTACCTACCTATAGACAGATAGGTACTACCTACAGATGAGTATGTACAACAACAATATTGTATTAACATTACAAAACTTTTAAACTTAGAAGTTGATAAAAGCAAGGTTGATCAAAATTATAAATCCTTGAACATAAATGAGAAATATTTTAAGCGTTAACTCCAGCGTTCTCCATAGGAAACAACCAATTGGAACCGTGCATCTAGCTTCTGACGTTTCGTAAGTACCCATGTAGGTTTACGTGGAATAAAATATTTTGATTTGATTTTGAACTTTTCTGAAATCATCGTTATCATTTTTTCTAATTTGTTTAAAGGGCTTTGCCGCTTAGCGACCACATTGTTCAATGCAGAAAAATACAAAATTGTTGATTACTATCTATCTTTTAACTAACTTATACATTTTTTTTGCCTTATCGGACACTGGAAAAGCCAGGATGGTATTACAAAAGTCAATATCATACCTTACGAATATCTAACGGAGAAATTCAATAATAATACATTATTATAAATAACAGATATATAATAAGTAAAATAAATCATATTAAATACTTAATAATTGTACTACACTAATATCAATGAACAAATTTTAAGTGAGTAAACAAATAACCATTATTTAAATCATTTAAATTGTATAATAAAATAAATAATAAATGAATAAATATATTTGCATATATAATATTAAAAGAATAAGTAAATGAATAGAAATATAAAATACTTAATAAGATACAAAAAAATTCATACTTAACAACAAGGAAAATTAATAAAGCGCTCTTCCTCTCTCAACCTATTTAAAAATTTGCAGTGCCCGACAGGGTCCATAATTGTTTCTAATATTTTTTATTTACCACCTGTAAGTTACATTATGGATTGCAATAAACGATTTGAGATTTTATATCGTCCTAAAACATTAATTCTACTATTTTCATTCCGGACTCACTCCATCAGAATATGAAATACATCGTCAACCACTCCACTGTCATCACAATTTGGAGACAAAGCCTTCTATTTGACTTTGTTCATTTCCCGTTTAGAGTATCATTTATCTTTAAAAACGTTCATTGGACCGTAAAGTTGCCTTACTGCTTGTCCCGTGTCATCTCAAACGGCTGAACATCACCTTGTACCCAACAGCTGCCCAAAAGGTCATACACAACATATCAAACGCTAAATGCCCAATAAAAATCACAAAATTCAGAGATAATCGTTCACCATAACTAATTTTTATTCTATTCATAAAAATCACAAGTAGCACTCAGAACTTTATAATGGCGACAATAGGTCTGACTTCGCTGAAGAAAAAGGCAGAGGCATGCGTGAAATTCCTTTCTATAATACATTATAACTATAATACGATAACTTGGTGTCAATTCTTTTGATAACGCAAGCGAATATGACCTTTATTTCTATGGTGGAACATCAAAAACCAATGCATTTTTTTTGCAATAATTTTGCTAACCAGACGTATTCTCAATCGATGATATCGTAAAGGAACCTAATACCAAAGTCATAAGATTTAAAATCGATACAATTCAAGATGTAACACGCAATCCAAACTTGGTTGAAAGCAACAAAGGTATCTTTGGAGCCGATTTGTCGCCGATGTCAAATGATTGCTTGAATGAATAGAGTCTGAATGAAAGAACGAATGAATAGGAATTATAGGCGGTAGTTATGCAATCAATTAGAGAGGGCGGTACCCCGTAAGTCCCAGAGCCCTTAGGAACCCGACACCTCAGCCCACGAAACCAAGAAAAACTTTAATTGAATTTATAATTTTTACAAACTGATAAAGAGTTTTAGGCAGCTTTTATAAAATTTCGTCTTTGTTAAGAAAAGGGAACGGTGTAACAGATAAAATGTTTTTAAGTTTATTATAATAGTCTGCTATAATGGGAAATAACTTTTGGAATAATTTTCGAGGTACGAAAATGACGATAAGTATAAAATTTAAGGGTTTATTAATTTTATATTGAGTGTAAAGTTTTAGCGCTGTCGTAAAGAACTTACATCTGAATTGATTCAGATGCCATTCACTTCTAAAGTTAATCATGAGAGCTCTATTCTATTTCGCTCAGTATCTGGATCAATTTTCCTAAAAGACTATTAAACCGTTCTCTGCCACTTTACTTGAGATCTCATTTAGATAATTATTTGATCAATTTTGAAAATAATAGTGTCGAGGGTCTTGAATAGCGTGACTGTAAGACCTAAGTAATTTAATTATTATACTTGTGTCATCTTTGCTAAACATACGAGCTACTAAATGCTTAGTTAACTAAATGTCTACAGTTACCCAGTATAAAATCAGTATAATTTTCTTTATTATATTTTCTTTGTCCTTTATCTTAAAAATTACAAATATGTAATTTTATTTCAAACTAGCTTTTGCCCGCGACTTCGCCCGCGTGGATGTCGGAAATAATCCCCCGGGAACGTACTACCGGGATAAAAAGTATCCTACGTGTTAATCCAGGTTATAAAGTATCTGTGTTCCAAATTCCATCCAAATCCGTTCAGTAGTTTTTTCGTGAAAGAGTAACAAACATCCATCCGTCCATCTATCCATCCATCCTCACAAATTTTCACATAAATAATATTAGTAGGATCTTTCCCGCCATGCCTCATCTACCCGCTGTCTTCCTACCCCCACAAGATTCACACATCTTTCAAAGGCCCGCGCACACGAATCAAAAATACCGCTACCTAAATACGGTGACATTTTACACCCGAATAACGCCGCACAATATTTTACAGAACACATTCAGAGCTCAAATGAATGGGCTAATGTATTATCGCACTTACAAGGACCATGAATGGAATTTTGTCAAGTGACCGTATCTAAGGACCAGATATTGTAATAGTATTTCATATACTTACTCCTTATGAATGAGGATCGATTTGTAGTTGTAAAAAAATTGTAGCTAAAGTAGTGAATGCTGTAATGGCAGTAATGGATGGTTTATTATTTCTTTTGGGTATTACTTATATATCTTTTGTGAGTACCGACGCGCGACGATTGTAGCGTAAATGTTCAGTTGATAAATACCTATACTTTTGTAAAGTTGGCAAATAAAGTACTCGAACTCAATTGAATTTGGTATTCGTCTTCTACAAATATCTCGCTTTTAATCTTAAAAGTGTGCATTCAAACTCAAACGCAAAACATTTATTTCAATTAAACCATTTACAGGCACTTTAGAATTGGCAAGGAGTCAGTCAGTCAGGAATATAAAGCTAGTTGCCTATTTCAAAGCGTAATAGGTATCGATGGAGGGGAATGGGAAAGAAACTCCACGGACACTCTTTTAATTATATTATTACAAAAATATTAGTTACATCATTAATATCGAACTAATGTCATTTAATGTCACGGCACACTTTTAAGATTCTAAGCGGCTACCGTAGTTTTATTACGAAAAATGTAGTATCTCTCAAATCGATTAAATTACATTCAAACCCTCACAAAATCCCATTTATTCGCACTATCATCAAATAATACTATTTAATACTAACGGCATCTCGACTTCCTGTTATAAAATACAGGAAGTGACGCCAAATGAGTCCGGCACGCGGCGCCGGCGTCGCTCAACCGGAAGTGCGTCGCAGTTCAATTTGCCGCCATATTTAAAATTAATAGGGAAATTTAACAGGCTATTGGTTTTTCCCAACGTTTGTTTTAATATTAATACAACGGATATTTGATTAGAACTTCAGGATGTGTTTTGAGGTTATGGTTGAATTAATTTGTAACGTTGGGGAAATTGTTGGTAGATTATAAAAACCATTCAAAAACAATAATCCAGCGGGGTGATTGCGTAACACACTAGCAGTAGGAATAGCTTTAATTTTGACAGTTCAACAACATTCATTGCGTTATTTACGTTGTCGAGCAGACAAGTTTAATGATTATAATATGAAAAAATGGATTAGCAATAGCCTTCAAAATGATTCAGATTGTGATTGATAGTGTGTTACGCAATTAGGGTGCTATTCTAACTCAAAAAAATTCTAACAGTGCCTTGCAAAATTATGAAACAATCCCAAAAATTTGATAATATTATTTATAATTCCCATTCACAAACCCGATCCACAAACCACACGAACTAAAAATACAATTCAGAACCGTTACCAAGCCATCGATATTCCGAAACCCATTTCACAATACAACCACAACACGATCGAAGTCAACCCTTTCAATGCGTCCGTCTCACAGCATTCAAAACTTATAAAACCCACACAATCGGACTAAAGCACCGGAAGAGACTTATTTGTATCCGAATCCGAATACAAGTCTGTCAATGGTCAGTTTATGCATATTTCGGATATATTTTTTTGCAATCTTGGATTTTTTCATGAAGACATTTAAATTTTATGTAAGGTAAGACCACATTTTTTTGATTTATGAATGCTTTATGCAGACGTTATAATAACCGTGCAAAAATGGACTTAATGCCTTATACATTTGCTACCAGTCTATTTTAAGGTGATGCAGAGACAAAATATAGTAGTTTTAAGATAAAGAAAGAGAAATATAACACGTGTGGCACTCGGGGACTGCCGCGGTAAAGCTATTGCATAGCATTTTTTATCAACTTATGCAATTATAATTATTATTTTTAATTTTATTTATGCAGTATTTTTTTTGCTTTGATATTAATTCAAGTACAGTCGTACCATATACATACACGTTAAGCGAACGCTCGGCCGAGCTACATGGTAGGCGGAGTGGGGGGTGTTAGGTTTTATTTTCGTTACGGAATTTCTTGATTCGATCGCCGCGCTCAAAGCCCGCGATAAAAGCTATGCAATAGCTTAAAAATTTAGAATTTGCTATCTTTGAATAAAAATATACAAGACTTAACACAGAAAAAAAAAGGATTTTCAATTTATATCTGGCCTACATTTTGTCACCTCCCTTTATTCGTCGATAGATAAAACCTTTGTTACTATATTTAGGGATCTCAAAGTTAAGGAAAATAAATCAAGTTAAGGAGGTCATCACTCAAGAAGATCGCAACTCGAAGATCAATGTTGAGGGCGGAAATGGATGAGTTTGACTCAAGGCGAACGAGGAGACCTTAAGAGGGAAGCGCCAGGTTGCCCGCGAAATTCAAATTTTCCTACGATTTTTGCAATTTGCAGGTCAGTGTCACGTTGTATGTTGACAAAATATGATTCGCGACCGTAACAAGTATGCATTTACAGAAATAAAATCATTGACATTGATGAATTTTATATAATATACAATGACATGAGTATTTACTTTATAAAGTATTATATTTTTGTTTTTATGTGGGTCATTGCGTTTTTGTTTTTTTTTTTTCTCAATTAGTTCTGGCAGTTTTGGCCTACCCAAATTTCCTTTCTTTGGTATTGTTCGTTAAACCGTCGTTGAGCCCCTTAAGTTCTGAGTTGAGCTGCACGATTACTGACAAATGCGTGCACTGACTGGACAGGTCCGCTCAATCTGTGTAGTTCTTTCTTCAAAAGACCATTTCAGACACTAATCTACATGGTCTTCACATGATCTGACGATGATTATGTCTGGAGTTTAAAAGAGATTGTGACCTCTGAGTTTGTTTCGGCCTTTCTTCTCAGATAGGAAACGCCGACCTCATCTAGTTTCAAAAATATGATTGACGTGTAAAAGTGTTTGTACAAACCTACTTCCAGAAATAAAATCATTTATCATTAAAATCATCAATACAACCGTCTAAGTTCATTTAATCCTATTGATTGATATTTTATGAAATTGTCATTCAATAGGATCATATGAACTTAGAGGATTGTATTGATGATTTTAATGCTTGAAATTCTGTAAACATATTTTTTACGGTCGCGAATCATAATATATTGTTTAACAAACAACCTGACACAGACCTGCAAATTGCAAAATAAAGTAAGAAAACTTAAATTTCGTGGGCTACCTGGCGGTTCCCCCTTAACGAAAAACAGATAGATAGATAGATAAACTGTTTTCCAGTGAACATGGATCAGTCAATCAGCAACCAAAACAATTGGACGAACATAACATATAATCACGCCTGTAATCCCCGAAGGGTTAGGCAGAGGTATACTTACAGTACACCCACATTTCGCCAATGTCCGCCAATGCCAATGTGCAAACTCCGAGATGCTGCAGAAAAATTCCTGATGGAAAACCACAATAACACTTTGCCGTGTGTGCCTTTGCACGTAACTAACCTAACCAAATCTAACTTAGATACGAATTATTTTCACAGCTTTTTCCACTCTAACAATGTCCAAAAATACACAGACTGGGTTTAAATAAAGACCTGAAGAATTAGAAAACTTAATGCCACAAAATAAACTCTAAACCTCTTAATGAAAGAAAATGTTGAAGTGCCAGGACAAATAATACAAAAAGAAAACCCCAGCAGCTTTACTGCAATGACCACACAGCAACTCCTTTACGGACATTTCCAAAACTAATAAAACTCGTCCCCTTAGCCCCCAACAATGACAAAGCAATAACAGGGACGAGTGTGCGAAACTAATCGTGTTTTGGCGTGGAACATCAGCTATTTCATTATAGCCCCTACGTATGGTGGCGATTTGATATGGCATTTGATTACCATACGTTTTGGGACTTTGAAGTAATAATAATGTTGACGTGCAGTTTTGGTGTTGGGTTTGTCGTTCGTTAGTAGGTTTTGACAGCAAATATAATCAAAGAACGGTAATACTCTGCCTGTCAGTATAAATCTTGCAATGCTACTGCTGTCTGTAAAGGGAAAATAAAACCAAAACATCGAAAAATATTGATTTGTCACTGGTCTAACAAAGAACTTATACGTTAGTATTTTTAGCAGTCGCATTCAGTCAAAAAAGTTAGAGAATTCCATTTCCTTTAAACACTAAGGGATTTATTTATAAACGTTGCTTAAAGTTAAGAGACGTTTAAACGTCAAATTTGTATGGTTAAACAGTCACTAATCCCTACTTAGCTTTAAGCAACGTTTATAAATAAACCCCTAGAAGACAGAAGTATTAGAAGTAAATAGATAAACACTATTTTAAGAAAAACTATTTAGGCCCACTTGCACCGCCAATCACTAAACACGTTTAGCGCTAAATGAGTTTTAAAAATCATTCTGTCTCTGTCACCTTCAAACATTTGACAGAAACAGAATTATGTTTTAAATTCGTTTAGCGCTAAACGTGTTTAGTGATTAGCGGTGAAAATGGGCCTAATAAGTATAAAATCAACGTTAACTTCAATGACAAAATCAAAAACGGACCAACACATGTTAAGAAAACAAAACAATACGTAACAATTCTGTCACACTATCCCTTTGATCACCAATCGACCAGTAGAGTGAAGTACAACCATAATCAACATTATCAAAAGACCTTATAATCCTAAACTACAAAGTAAACAGAAACCTATCAACACCACTCAACAGCCAGAACAATCCCTTAAGTCAAAGCGAGACTAATTGATATTTTACAACACAACATTGTCACCCTTTCGTTTGTATGTATTTACAAACACGTGTGGACTCCCTAGTGCTAATGATACTCGTAGCTAATGCGACATTTATACAGTCTTCCAAACAGAGAATTAATTTAGTTTTTATTAAATTAAAGTTTTCACGGTGATCTAAGGCACAGCTGAGCAAAATTTGTCACAAGTTGAAAGCTTTAAAAAAAAAAGAGTTGATTCATTTTGGAAAGCTGCACTAAACTAATTTTAGTATGCAGCCTAATGTAAAAATACTTCACGACTGCTACTGTTTTTGCAGTCTAGCAGCATTTTTGTGTCCTGGTTTTTAGCCCCGGTGACTTTGATCTCTTAGACCCACTTGGACCAAAGTTCACAAATCACTAAATGCATTTAGCGCTAAACGAATTTAAAACATGGGTCCATTTCTGCCAATCGTTTGAAGATGACAGATACAGAATGTTGTTTTAAATACGTTTAACTTTAAATGTGTTCAGTTATTTGTAGTGCAAGTGGGCCCTAAAGCGGTAGGTAACCGAGTCCTTTTATATAAAGTTTGTTCCCCGTTAATCAACATAAAAATTACGAGATAATATTCCCCTGATTCGAACTAGCACAAATAAGATTGTGAAAATCATACAGGACCATACAATAATACTAATATTACAAAGAGGCACAATTTGTGAGTTTGTGTGTAGGGGGTAAATCTTCGGAACTGCTAATCCGATTCCGATAATTCTTTCACTAATGGGAAGCTACATTAACCCGGACATAGACCAAAGACTAAGCAAGCTGACGTGGCAATGAGCTGGTCACAACTCTCGCAGAACTGACAATCGTTGGGGAAAACGAGTTCTAGAGTGGAGACCGCGTTTAGGCAAACGTAGGGGACGCCCGCCGGTCAGGTGGAGTGACGACTTGCGAAAGGCGGCTGGCAGAGACTGGATGAGGAGAGCCAAGGATCGGGCTCAGTGGCGTTCACTAGGAGAGGCCTACGTCCAGCAGTGGACGAATACAGGCTGATGATGATGATGATGATGATTATCCCCAAGTGTCAAAGGAAAAGAAAGACTATATTTATACAAATTATATGAGAAAGTCTGATTTACACGCGGGCAAAGCGTTAGTTTGAACCCAAAAGGACCAAAGTAATAGATCAAATAATTCCCAAAGTGTATGTTAGCGAAGATGTTAATATCTTGAACTTGCACGATAAATCATAAAAATACATTCTGTATCGCCGTCGAGGGAATACTAACGGCTTCGTTTGCAAGTCAAATGGTTAAAAATATTAATTAACAACGAACTTGGGTTGTCTTTGGGTGCAGTCTGCGTCGAAATATTGAATCTTCTAGACAAATATTCAAGAATAAAAATAATAATGGATAAAATAGAAATAAGTATTTATGTTGGGATCAGCTTTCAGTCTAGACTGTGTAAGTAAGTAATTTATTTTTCATACTCTCGGATGTAATCGTTATGATAAAAAATTAATATCAACCAAGGTTATGTATACCTCGGTTGACATTAATTAATTATGAATTATGTAAATTATTTTATTAAAAGAATGGCGACCGTACTATAAACTCCTTATTTTCCCAAAAAATAAAATGCACAAGTCCTCGACCAGCGCAGCGGGGTAATTACGTAACACACTAACAGTAGGAATGGGTTTCATTTTGACAACATTCATTGCGTTATTAACGTTGTTGAGCAGACAAAGTTTTCGAACTTAAGAAGCAATGGATTAGCAATAGGCTTCAAAATGATAGAGATGATGATAGATAGTGTGTTACGTAATTAAGGTGCCGACTTAGGAATATTGTATTGTGTTTGAGATGTTGTTGATTTTACTTCAGGTCGACCTTGCATTTACAAGGTGGAGACGACCATACGATAATAAATTAATCTGCATATATGCAATGACGTTCCCAGTATGCACACGAACCGCAGGAGGAGGAGACACCCTGGGTGTCGGGAGTCGATTGCCGACTCCCGGCCACCGTAGGCGCGGGCTTGCGGACGGCGAGCAACGGCCAGCTCGCCGTCCGGTAAGGACCAGGCCCGGGTCGACGGCGCGTCGTGTTCCACGCGCGCCTCAAAGAGATGTCAGCACCATTGGCGGGGTCCGATAGGACCGATGCCTGCCGGGGTCGCGGATTGTTCGAAAGAGTTACCGTGGCCCTGGCGCACAGGCAACTGAAGGAACACGGGTGGGTTTTAGTCAGTAAGAGTCTGACACGCCCTTCCGCTCCGCCCAGAGCGGGAGAGATCATTTGATGATTTCATGCACACGAAAACTCAATCAAATTATACAATAGTTAGTCACACTTAGTCACATTTTAGTCACAAAAATTCGCAAAACCCATAGTCGGCCCATCACTAATATAACTCATACTCATCACTAGTTTACTTTAATAAATCACTTGTTTATATATCTATATATAATATATTAATACATTTTCGGAATCAGTTCGGAAGTTCCAAAGATTACCCCTACATACAAAAGCATATAATAAGAAGCCTCTTTAGAATATCAGTATAAATAAACTTATTCTAAATTATATTTTGTTTTGTTTGTAACTTCATTGACTTCAGAAATACCAGATTGACAAATCAGGAGATACGTGGATAGCTTAATTTGGAATAGAGTTTACTGTGTGTTTGCTCCCATATTCCTTCACCTTAAAAATTTCAATTCAATAGTCAGTTTATATGTATACCTACCATACTCCACTACATACTCCACTTAGCGTTAGAGATTTCCACGAAATCGTAGTGCTTTTAAGAACTTATTTAATGCCGTTTCCAGTCTGCATACGAAAACACAATCAAATTATATCCAATAGTTTAGTCACTAGTCAAAGATTGAGAAAACCCATGGCCGGCCCATCACTATTATAATTCACACACGTCACTAGTTTGCTTGAATAGATCACTTTTTTAATTTCGTTGCTACAATTTATTTGATAGTTCCAAAATACTCTCATGCATTAGTACTGCCATTGTATTAATTTCTTGTCATTTTGTTGTCTCCACATTATACAGGCTGCCAGGGACATCGATATGCCAACTGCAACCATGAATTCAGCAGTTCAGCAAATGATTCTAGACACCTAGCGTAGAAAATGTTCGGCAGTTATCAAATAAAATCTATCAAAAAAAATCGGCTGTTGCATAGAAAAGTGCAATACGTACGCGGTCAAAATGTTGGATAATTTCTTTAATAACCGACGAAAATTTTCAACGCAGGGGTTCAGAATCATGTACTCAATCCCTGGTAACAGATTGCGCGTCAATGTCTCTACCACCCTGCATACACGAGCCAGACTTAACCAATAGACAATGCAATATGCTTATATCTACTCAAGCGATACTGAAGGGATATCATCCTATTTCAAGTCGAACCTTAAGAGACTAAAATAACCCCGATTAATTTAACTTATTAACAACTTACGTCATAATGTTAAGGCCTTAAAACTAGATAAATTAATAACACTTGCACAAAGTAAGTAAGTTGTAATTTAAGATCAACTTTGTAACCCCTGACTGTTTATTACAAAGGACTTCAGAAGTTCAAACATAAATATCAATTTATACATATGTTCATACATACATACATACATAAACTCGCGCCTTCTTCCCATGGGGGTAGGCAGAAACAACAGAACGCGACCTGCTACGATCCTTACATAAATTCTACAACAGAATAGAAAATAAATCATAGAATTACAATAAAAAACAGATGTTATTCCATTATAAGTTTAGTTTTTGGTAAATAAGTCTCAAAACAATGAACCTCTTTGACATTATACTCTTTGACATTTTGACATTATATTTTATCAATATTTTGTATGTTTATTGACTTTTGATTCTTTTTTTTGTTTTTAACATTTAATATTATTATTAAATAATAATAAGAAAAAAATTGTAATTGACATTGTATTAAAATTGCCTATTTTCATTTCAAACTAATTTATAATTATTAATGGGGATATTGATTGCACTTTAATTTTAATTTTAATATATCTACACCGGCAAGGGTAGAATATGTGAAACCTTTTATTAATATTAAGATCTTAATGTACCATGTACTGAGAAATAATTTATATCTATCTTTTTTTTTGGGTGGGAAATCATCAAATAACATCTCTCGCACTGGGGTGGAGCGGGAGGGCGTGTCAGGCTTTTACTGACTAAAACCCACCCTTGTTCCTTCAGTTGCCTGTGCGCCAGGGCCACGATAACTCTTTCGAACAATCCGCGACCCCGGCAGGCATTGGCCCTATCGGACCCCGTCAATTAGTGCTGACATCTCTTTGCGGCGCGCGTGGAACACGACGCGCCGTCGCGTCGACTCGGGCCCTGGTCCTTACCGGACGGCGAGCTGCCCATTGCTCGCCGTCCGCAAGCCCGCGCCTACGGTGGGCGGGAATCGGCTATTGACTCCCGACACCCAGGGTGTCTATCTATCTCTTCATGCGGCTCAAAAGACCAGCTGACCTAGTCTGTAAAAATCTCACCCTGAACACGCCTAAGTGAGCTGTCAATAGTGTTAATAGTGTCATCAAAACTTAAGTACCTAATTGTAATTGTTAAAGTGGTCCAACAATATTGTAAATACAAAACCCCTTTCTGCTGCTCCATCTTAATCACCGACCAAAATTATGTACATACTTAAGCAGCATTTGATTTCAGTTTACCATTGCCTTCTGTGGAGTTTCTTGACTAACTTCATCTTTCTGACTGACTGACCCCTTGACAATCCAAAAGTGCCTATAATTGGTTTAATTGAAATAAATGCTTTGGAGTTCCTTCTCAATTACTAAACATAATCGACATAATTGATTCATTGTTCCATTTTTACATTTAAACGTTACCAAAACTTTGTCACCTAAGTAGCCAAGCCCGATAAATAAACAAAAAAGCACTCTATCAAAGAAAGGGCACAAAAGACTTGAAGCATAAAGCGCTGTAATATAAAAAGTCGGCGCTGTACAAAGCGTAAAACCGTTTCATGTATTTATTGGTAAAAACTCTTGTACAATAGCGAATCGCATTTGTGATTGCATTTTGTGGCGAGCTTTCAATTGGTGGTGTGTGGTAGAAGGTATAAACTTTATTGCAGTAAGGCAGGGGTGCTTTTTTGACGATGGATTTATTTACAAACGTCAGCCGCTTGTTACGACCGACGTTTAAATTATGATTGATGTTTAAGTAAATAAGTGAGTCATCTTACCTAATGATGCAATGAAAGAACTGGCAAAAAAAGACCTTTTAGTGTCTGAAAAATATCAATAATGGTTTCATTCTAACTTACATACTGGCCCTTGCACTTAGCAGAGGCTGTATGTACTATGACATGTTAAAGCCATCATTGTCCAGTGTCAGAGAGAGATGGAGCTATACAGGGTGAATAGCACTATCCTTTTTTCCCAACCGAACAACGATAGCGTTAAAACGTCACAGTATGGTCCAAAGATTTAAATCGCTAGATTTGCCGTCATAGTACTTAGTCGCGCGAAAAAGTGGGTCTACTGGGAAGAGTGATCTCACACAATAATAATGGCGTTTACATGATAATGAAGTCAAACGACATTGTGTGTGTCAAAACGAAACAGAAATGCGACCATCTTTTGACACGGAAGGGCGAATCTAACGATTGAAATCTTTGGTATGGTCCCCAATTCTTATCACTTGCACGACACCTCACTCAATACTCAGCAATTTGTCAGCTTCACTAGCCACTTAGCAAGAAATCTTTGTTCGTACTTTGTGCTGCAATTAATACGTGCTCTTAAAACAAGTGTCGTGAGAAACATACGTTACCATTGAACTTATTTCTTTAATCTGAGGCTAAATAGTGTGCTTAAGTTATTGACAAGGGTCATTTAACACAACTTCGAAATCTTAATAAGTTGTGTTAGAAATTTTGGTTTTCCGAATCTTATTCACTAAACTTGTCGTAAAATTGTATATGTGTATTTAACATTAGTTTCTACCCGCGTCTTCGTCTGCGTGAAATTTGTTGTTTTAACATAAAATTATATCTTATGATGCTCGGCAATACTGTAGCTTCATATTAGTGAAAGAATTTTCGGAATCGAATCAGCAATTCTAAAGATTACCCTCTACAAACACATAGGTATTTTACCTCTTTAAAATATTTGTATAGATAAACTCATTCTAAATTATTTATTTATTTGTCTATAACTTCAATTTTTTTTTTTCCAACTAGCATTACAGGTTGCCCCAAATCCATAGCGTGGTTTTAAACAATATTTTTTCCATTACCGCTTAACACATGTTAAGTAATTTTAGTGAACTCATTCAGAGACTAGGTAAATAAATCCATCCTTCCCGCGATTTCGTTAAGTGTATGCAAGGCGCGCGTCAAAGGTGATAAAATTTAGAAATACCAAATTGGGAAATCAGGAGACACGTGGATTATTAATTTGTAATAGAGTTGGCTGTGTGTCTGCTCCCGAGTTCGTGCACTTTAAAATTTTCAATTTAAAAGTGAGTTTATATACCTATCTACACTTAGCGTCTTTTCTATCAAAGAGATTTCCACGAAATCCTAATGCTTTTAAGAACTTTCTATCCAGCAGGTGAAGCACGAGCACTGGTTTTGTCGACGGAAGAATAGACAAAAATGACGTTCCGTGAAAACAGTACGACGGCAGCAAAGTAGAAAGAGTCAACTGCACTTTTTGCGAAATTCAGTAGTATATTCACGTTTTTCTTTTATTTTGCTTAAATCTTGAAAATGGTGTCGCAAAAATAATGAAAGTTTCGACCCGCTTTATGAAACACTTAAACTCCTAAAACTCAACATGTAGGTAATAATTTTTCACATTTTCCATACCAAAAGTGAAAAATTCAATTTTTCCATTCCATTTTTATACTTTGTAGCCGTCGAGTAATAAGTTTTCTAATGTCTTTAGCACGGCGATTACAAAATCCAATTTTCTTCACTACCTTAGACAACTGTCAGTTGTCAGTGTGATTTTGACAGTTTGGGATAGAAAACTTTCTTCTGAAATAGTCTACATAAAAAAGGACCTAGACAACGATCGGTAGAAATGAAAGACCAAGTGACAGATTGTAGAAGGATTTTTACGGTGCGATGTCAAAAATGGAGAAACGAAGTGTCACTTTGTATAGAAATAGCTATATCTTGTCTTCCAAGAAATCGAAAGCGTTATGCTTAGGCTTTTTTTTTTTGGGTGGGAAGTCATCAAATGACCTCTCCCGCTCTGGGCGGAGCGGAAGGGCGTGTCAGACTCGTACTGACTAAAACCCACCCGTGTTCCTTCAGTTGCCTGTGCGCCAGAGCCACGGTAACTCTTTCGAACAATCCGCGACCCCGGCAGGCATCGGCCCTATCGGACCCCGTCAATGTTGCTGACATCTCTTTGAGGCGCGCGTGGAACACGACGCGCCGTCGACCCGGGCCTGGTCCTTACCGGACATGCGGTTATGCTAAGCCTGCTGATCAAACCTAAAGATTTAATTACCAATTGTAATAAAGAATAAACATCAAGTTCATTTTCTTTCGATAGGTAATAAAATTACGGTCTGGGACTAACAGAAAACTTAATTAATAAATTATGGGTAAGCAATTTAAAGTTTTGTGACTTTGAATTAAAATTATGGTGAAAGTTGAAAGGTAAGCCGTTGTACAAAACTGTTGTCTAATTTTGTTGAAATATTGTTATAATTAAAATAAGTTCAATTTTAATGAAGTTTACTTCAAACTTTATAAACAATGATTAATCTGATTTAGTTTAATAAAAAGTACCTTCACACATCAATAGTGCCCAGGTATTTAAAAAAAAAAATAATTGCGCTATGGAAATTAAATAAAAATGTATATTTAGATTGATTAAATAAAATGTTTTCGTATGTGTAGATCGACGAAGTACTGTCTGATTTTGCATTAATAAAGACTTCGCGATTTTTGCTTATGCTGGATTTTTCACCTTAGTTAATCCTCATATTAAAATGTGATAAAAATAAACTGACTGATATGCCGCCGTATCTGTATCTATTTTACTGTATGTAAATAAATAATAAAATAAATAAATAAAAGGTTTTAAAGCTTTTTATTGCGTAGAATAAACAATTGGTAGTCTGTTTCCGCTGTTAACGTGTATAACACAATCGCAGAGATTCGGCACTCAATATGAGTTCATCCAAATCATGTTGCGGAATGGCCGCCCACGTCCGTTGTAACATGCGAAAAAGATTTTCTGGTGTGTATACGACATCCATATTTGGCAGAGCTCTTCTTTGAAGCATATCCCAGGCGTATTCAATGAGATTTAAGTCTGGCGATTGAGCAGGCCATGGTAGGAGGTTGATATTATCTGCGGCAAGTGTGTTTGCAGCGACTCTGGCAGTGTGTGGACGTGCATTATTATGCATAAGCAGAAATGAAGCACCAAATCGGGTCCGCAAAGGAATGATAACATCTGATACAATCGTTTCAGCGTAAATCTGTGCATTGAGATTACCTATGATCCGAATTAGTTCGGTTCTTCTACCGTTCCACATACCCGCCCATATCATGATTGTTCCACCACTGTATGCATAGACTTCCTGGCATGATTTTAACGTTCTTGGCATCCAGGGGTCCTCCAATACCGTGTTCGTCTAGTATCGGGCCTCATACCAAAGCAAGATTCGTCATAAAACACACAAAACGCCACTCTTCTCCTGCGCAATTTCTGTGTTCACGAGCCCATTGCAAACGGACTCTGCGATTGCGGGATCAATAGGTGGTACACGTAGCGGCCTTCGGGAACGGAGACTGACTTCATGCAAGCGATTTCTTATGGTTTAATCGCTTATTAACATCCCTGAAGAGCTATGAAGCCTCGTAATCAACATCATCGCGGTCATTGTACGATTTCGTCGAGCAATTTGTATGTAAAGTCTTGTCTGCGTGTGGTGATGCGAGCTCGTGCTCCATGTAGCTCTGCAACGCTGTCATAGATGTGGTAACGTGTCAAAAGTCGACTTATAAACACTCTGTGTAGTGCCCAGAGCGATTGCCACAGCACGTTGCCAAGAACAAGCTTCCAACATTTCCATGGATCTAATCATTTCTTCTCGGCTCAAATGAGATCTTCTCTCCATAATAATGTTCTTTTGTATGGATTCCACTCAGAATTATGGTAGAAATTTTACTGGTTTGGCCTCAAACCCGTTGCAGGATTATGTTAGGAATACGACTTGACAGAAGATTTTCATCTTTCACCGAAATTCAAAAACTCCCTTTTCAAATATGATGAAATTTACTAAAAAAGTGTCCATGAGTTACAAAAAACAATTTAAAACCAGATTTTTTGTAACTAGCAAAAACCTGCTTGATCCCTACACACTTTAGACGTGGGCATTTTGAAATATTTTGTTGGGTTCAATAATAAATGTAACGATGTAGGTACAAACCTACTTACAGAAATAAAATAATTTATCATTTAGGTACTACCTACTAAAAATCTAAATTAAAAAACAGAATAAATATTTTATTACTAGAGTCCGACCGAAAATTAATTTTCTTTTCCGGCGGAAAACGAAAGTCGGCCTGATTTGCATTTTCGGCCAAAAACAGAAAATGTTTTATTTTTGTTTGTATTTCATATATAAGAGAAATGCAGTAGCAATCTTTCAATAATTTTATTTAACCGTTTAAACTTAAATCACAAGAACCTTTGTAATTTTCTCATAAAGATAATTATTAATAATCAAAAAATCTGATTATACCTATATGCGAGTAAAAGCAAGCATTTTCTCAGTTATTGTGCTTTGTTGTTACTATGGATATTCTCTGTATAAATGAATTAAAGACAATGTTTTGCCGACACTTTTTTTAATAATCTTGAATCAATTATATCTTGTTTTTTTTCGGCCAAAAATGAGAATTTACGTAATCTTAAAACTAAAACAAAATTCGGTCGGACTATATTTATTACTCACTGAGTATTTCAAATCTGTTTAATTAACCAATAAGTTAATCGATCACATAAGTATGAGCTATTTCACTATGATTGCCATTTTATGAATCCATCAATCACAATCCAAGGGTTTTGAAGGAAATTTCTAATCCATTGCTTCATAGGTTTGAAAAATTCTCAACAACGTAAATAACGCAATGAACGTGGTTGAACTGTCAAAATGAAAGATGTTGCGATCAATTGTCATTCTATGTATGTTACGCAATTACCCGATAGCCTAATAAAGTTGCTCCTTGTATACGCTAATATAATAATACGCTTGCCCTGTAATAATGCCGGTGCAACGCTAAAAGCTTTCCGACTGCTTTTATTAAATTTAAAACGTTGTTATTGTGTTACAATTTATTTTTTTATTGACTAGAGCTGTACCCGTTTTATTTTGTGTTAGATATGAATTATTTTTCTGTTTATGTAATTTTCTTTCTAGGTAGCTTTCATCTATTTTTTCTTGGTATTTCTTTATATACCAAATGTCACCAAAAGAGATAAGTAACCCGGGTCGCCGGGTATAGTTGAAGTTTAGTAAGAAACAGATGGATGTTTTCGTATGAAATTTAATTTGATAAATGAACAGTTTGTTTTCTATTAATTCAATTAAATTTTATTCGAAAACATCTCTCAACGATCTCTTTTGGTGACCGTACTTAGTTATTAAATTACTATGAAAAAAAAAACAATATCTTTGGTTGTAATCGTACCTATTACCTATCTATTACCTATTACGTATCTATTGTAATTTGTTGGCCAATTCAGAATATTATTGAGTCAATATAATTAACCTGACTAGATCATTTCTTCGGTATTTTAGGATTAGGTTTCAGTCTTGTTATATGTATGTAAATGGATTGCTTTAGTTATTGTTCTAAGAGTTGGATATCAGTATTCTCAAGAAGTTTTAACTGACTGTATTTGGCAATTCGAGACACCGGCACAAACATACAAAAAGAAACCACCTATTATGTAAAAATAAAAAACAAAATTACAATTTTTAAAAAAGGAACGCAAACTGAATTAAAAATAAAGAAGCACCACCTACCCTTTCTGCCGTAAGCTAATGACTCGTGTCCATTATCGTTTCGCTTTGATCTCAAAATGTACCATAGCATAGGAGTGACTTTCGACTTTTTTTTTAAAATTTCGCCCCTCTTTTATTTTTTGTCAAAAGCAATATTAGTCAGATGTTTTAATCGAGTTTAATGGAACGGAGTAATAGGTAGTAGAGCGTTTGTTTTGATACAGAAAATAATACCGTAGTAACATGAACTGCATAATGATAGGTAGAATAAAACACTTATTATTAAGGTACTAAATTATTTTGAACGTAGAAGATGCACCCACTGGATTAAATTGGAAACTTATGCTACCACTCAATGACGGGGAAGATAAATATTGTTATCCAGGTTGCATCGTTTTTCCCGCAAAATAACTATCAGTCAATTGACAGTTTGTAGTTTTTACATACATATTATATAACACGATTACTAATAAAGATTGAGAGGTAGGAAATAGGAACGCAGACAAGTCAGAATTGTTTCTATTTTTTACGTAAATAAATATTGACGTCAAAAGCGCCTAATGGCCTACTTGTACTATAGTACATTACTGTAGCGGCCGACAACAGGCATTGATAGACGAACGTGAAAATGTGGGCCGAGGCTAAGCCGAGGCACACATACGTGAGTTCATCAATTCCTGTTGTCGGCCAAGGCTTGTATAGTGCTTTTCTCAAATAATGCATAAAAATTCAAGCTAATAAAATTAATTATAAATTCCAGAATCAATGACGAACAACTATAACTTTTCTCGCGCCAATATGTTCATTTGTTTCTTTTTCACTTTAAACAGCTCTATTTACTAAGCCAGTTCGAGATTTAAATAAAATCTTTGATAAGTTACCTCCTTGGTTGCCATGGGTCGAAGTAAAACGTTCGTTCCATTTTTAAATTACACGAAAGATATGAGTTTTCATAGTAATTTATTCGGTCGCTAAACACGACAGATATGGATTTCATACTAACATTGCCGGCCGCTGCTCGCATGTATTTGACCAGTACTGCATTTTCAATTTATCTCGAAGAAGGTTGTCAAAATAATGCTCGAATGTCCAAGCACTTTGAAAAAAATGCTGTCTTTGATTTTGAAAAGTAGGACATAAGGACCACGTAATTACCAAATTTCCCTCTATTACCATGGAAAAGGCACGTCTGTCAATTTGCATACGACAAAATACATAAAAACACACATTAACTTCCCGTTAGTCTGGTAGTTCGAGTCTAAACAAAATTACGCAGAAGTTGGTCGGTAGATGGATCACCGTCTTATCTGCAGCCGCCGCGCGCCGCGCTCCGCTCATCAATCGTAGTGTCTTGTGTTTATTATATCGTGTACGTGTTGCTGGGGAAGTGGGGAATTTAGGTTTGTGGTTGAACTGAATATTTTGTAGAAACACCTGTTTATTTATTTTATTTTAATTTTTATGTACACACAGTAAAACAGATACAAATACGATATATACAAGTATTGAGTCCAAAGGTACTACTTTTTTCTTAAGAAATTTCTTCCAGCAGACCTGAGAAAGGAGAAGTGAAAAAGAAATATAGACAATAGTGTGTGAGAACAAGAAGATGAGAATTTGATTTGTGACGTCTTAAAGTAAAATATTCACCACACATATAATACAAAAAATTAACATATAGTTAAATAAATACATAATGCTAAAATATAGAAACATAAATACAGGCTGGTTTTGAGGCCGGTTGAACGCGTCCCAAAGGGTCATGGCCATCCGGATGGTACGGGGATACCGCACGGTCTCCTGCGAGGCGGCGAGCCTCCTTGCCGGATTGCCGCCGTGGGATCTGGAGGCAAAGGTCCTCGCGCACGTTTGGGAGTGGCGCGAGGAGGCGAAACGCCGGGGCGTAACTCCGCTGCCGCAAGAAATCGCGGCACAGCGGACAGAGCTCCGGCGGGATCTCATGGCGGCATGGAGAGTGCGACTGTCGCAACCCAGCGCAGGGCACGCCACAATTGCGGCGGTAAGACCCCTCTTTGAGGAGTGGCTTGAGAGGCGCCACGGCGTCCTCACCTTCCGCCTGACGCAGGTCCTCACCGGACATGGCTGTTTCGGGAGGTTCCTGTTCCGGATAAGGCGGGAGGAAACGCCCGGGTGTTATCATTGTGTGGATCGACCGGAGGACACGGTGGAGCATACGGTGGAGGTCTGCCCGGCTTGGGCGGAGCACCGCCGTGTCCTCGTGACGGCGATCGGCGGCGGCGACCTCTCGCGTCTGGCCCTGGTTCAGGCCATGGTACGGAGCGAGAGGGAATGGGAAGCCGTCACCTCCTTCTGCGAAGCAGTAATGCTCGCGAAGGAGGAGGCGGAGCGCGAAAGAGAGAGGCAATCTCTACGCCCTCGCGCCCCTAGCCGCCGCAGGAGGAGGAGACACCCTGGGCGTCAGGAGTCGATTGCCGACTCCCGGCCACCGTAGGCGCGGGCTTGCGGACGGCGAGCAATGAGCAGCTCGCCGTCCGGTAAGGACCAGGCCCGAGTCGACGGCGCGTCGTGTTCCACGCGTGCCTCAAAGAGTTGTCAGCACCATTGACGGGGTCCGATAGGACCGATGCCTGCCGGGGTCGCGGATTGTTCGAAAGAGTTACCGTGGCCCTGGCGCACAGGCAACTGAAGGAACACGGGTGGGTTTTAGTCAGTAAGAGTCTGACACGCCCTTCCGCTCCGCCCACAGCGGGAGAGGTCATTTGATGATTTCCCAAACAAAAAAAAAAAAAAAAAAGGCTGGTTTTGATGATTGTGATGACAACACCCAAAAAAAAAGGGTGTACAAAACAGTGACGTTAAAAAAAATGATTATTAATACCCAGGTTTATATGAAAATACCCCATGTATGTTCCGCTATTCTTGATAGTTTTCGAATTATATATTTTTTTTTTATTTCTTGAAAAATTTTTGGGAACCGCTTTCAAAAAATTCTATCATTATTTTTACACAACTTTTTCAAATTGTTTTTTTGCAATTTTAATTGTTATGGAATATTATTTCAGACATAAAATAGTCTCTTCCTAAAATTAATTACAGATACAAAAATTTTGATCGAAAAGGAGAAATTTATGTTCGGGTGAAAATTCTAGAGTAATTGGCATTTGATGAGACATAGTGAAAGTTAGGAATAACATGAGTAGGTAGTAGAGATTTAGTTCAATGCAAACATTACGTTGTTTCATTTTAAATGAAAATGATTTCAAGCTTTGGTGCTTACCTGCTTTAGTTTACTTCTGGTCATAAATCTCCTTCTAACCTCGCCGTTTATCTGCTCGATGAAACTGAGTGAGCTTTAAGCAGTTTGGAATGTCTTAACATTTCCTGGCGATCATACTTTTACAACAACATTACATTAAGTGTTTCGTATTGAGGTGATGTTGGTATAATTTTCGAGTTAAACTGGGGCAATGTTGTCAATTCATAATATAGTGCTCAATCAATCAACCTAGGCAATCACAGCTCAGACTTCGACACAAGCCTCTCTTAGGTAACTAAAACTTATATAGAATATTTACAAGAGAAAAACTGTGGCGAAAAAATCAATCAATCATTTATTTTGTTAAACATAGGTATGGTTACAGATAGTATATTGTGTCAAATATGTACACTATGTTTTTCCAATTTATGGCGTACAAAATTAACATAAACAAGCAATTACAATGGGGGCTATCGTTTTTCGCTCACCAGTTGGCGCCACTATCGACTATGGTCCTGTTGCAGTACTTTTATTTGATGTTTTGGATATGTTTAAGTATCCTTATATTCATAGTATGTTTATTTTATTACATTTCAAACTTCATAATTTAGATTATAATGTTCCTAAAATTGGCAAGCATGAAGCAGACAAATCTTATTCTTCCTCCAAGTGCTAGCAAATTATATCCCAACTTTTTACTTAAAAATCTTAAGCCATAATTAATCGAAGGCACAACCATTACAGCTATTATGAATCATTAGTTTAAAATCCGTGATAAAAAATCCCACAAACAGTGAACGTTCAGTATATATTTAGACATCTAGAGACCTTACTCTATAGCGCCTCTAGCGGTGTACTCAAGCGCTATAGCCCTCATTAAGGTGGCATGCCAATAGAAGACTTTAAAAAAATAATTCAATTTAAAATAAATGTCAGTTAGGTAAACATGCCATTACAATTTTAGATAAATAACCACATTCCTACTTAATCAATAAATAAAATAATATGTGTTTAATTAGCAAGTCGAAATCGTTATACCTTTGTTTATCAGTAGTAAACTCAGTGATGGAGTAGGAACTTCTATCTAAAAGGAATTTAAACAAAGCAGGGATGGCGAACCTATGGCACGCGTGCCATTCGTGGCACGCGACTAAATAAATTGGGCACGGCATCAATTGAGGAATTTGGGTACCTCATTCACAGTAACAAACAGAAATCTGAGCGTGGCCGGCTACGATAGGCGCTGCGATTTCGGCTTTCGGCCGCGTAAATGCCGTGGAAAATTGTGAACTGGATATAAATTATTTGGCATCTAGTTTACAGTAACTAGTAACAGCAGAAGTTGCGCTAATTTGTTCTTTAATTATTTAAATAAATATGAAACAGTAAATGTTAAGACTACTTAATAAATAGTATAGGTTGTTAGTTGTTGTTGTAGGTGTTAAAATGACTAAATAGTAAAGGTTAATATCTGTTTACGAATAAAGAGTATTATTCTGAAATTATTTAGTGTTTTTTTCAGTAGTCACTAAGTCAAGATTGTTTATTGGCACGTCATGGCCACATTAAATATTTATTTGCAAAAAATGGTACGTACATGTATAGAGGTTCGCCATCCCTGTCTTAAAGGATCCCAGACACTCTTTATTCCTAATAGCTGCTGTTATATTATTATATATTTTTGGGGCCATACCTAGCACACTTTTGCAGAAAAATGTGGTTTTATGAGAGGTAACATGAATGGCAAGAAAAAAGTAAGGTAAGACAACATAAGGTTGTCTTCAAAAGTCAACCTTATGTTGTGCAGGCTGGTAGATAACTCTAGTTATGTTCGAACATTCAAGTGAATTTAGAATGAGCTTAAAAATTATTCGAATTAGTGTTTTGTTTAGAAAACTGAGTGAAAAGACGCGTTGTACGCGTAAACACGAACGCTCAGAATAGACATAATAATTAATTTATTACGTGTTTTCCCTATACTACGTCCCTAATTATCATTATAGTACCTAATTATCTCTTTCGGGAAGCGAATGGCTTAATATTTTCTTTTCCGGATGAATGAAAGAAAAGCGGGAAGCTCGAGTGTATTAATGTCAATTAGACACTTACACCGAACGAACTATGAAAAGGAAATAGATGAAAAGAAAGCAGTGCGTAAAAACTTAGTCAGCACTTGTCAATGACCGCTACAGGAAAGTGATACTTATATAAAAACACCCAATAGTAACACAAAACTGCCCACGCCTTTATGTTCTTGAAATCCACCACACATTCACTAAAGAAAAAAACATTTGTCACAAATAGTCGTAGCGTTACAAAAACGCTTTGTGACATTAATGAACTTAAAAATGTACAATAGTGGCGATAAATGAGATCAATACTACATGGGTACAAGAGTAAAATATTTACCAAATTATCAATTTACCGTTTAAAAACAAATATTTGAACGAATTTGAACCTTGTTTAGGAAGGGATAGAAGTTACGGTGATTGGGATGGAAAGTAAAATAAAGTTGGCAGCCAATCGATACCTGTCCCGCAAACTTATCGGCAAGCACAATAGAGTAAGAATTACAATAGAATCGATATTCCATTCATAACCGTAGCTAAAAACATGAATGAACGTTAGAAAGAGTAAATTTATGAATGAAGTGGACAAGTGTACCCCGTAGTGACTCTAGTCTCTCAGACGAACAGGCGACAGTATTGTTTGACCATTTAAAAGCAATGTTCTGAGAATGACGCCATCTTGCATTTTAACGGACAATACGCAGGTGGTCATTAAATGTCTTTTCCAAATTCATTTCCGTTTGTGATTGCGTTTTAAATGAAGGGCCTTTTTGTAATTGTAGGGAGATTGGAGATGAATGAAGATTTGTGTCCGTTGTCTGGTAATTAGAAATGGTTCTGCTTTGTATTTTCGAGCGTTAATTTGAAATAAATTAAGCACCGGGCGGACATTTATTTTGTAGCATACCAAAAACCTAGTCTCCCTTCTTAAAGGCTCCTCCACAAAGGCACCGCCTGTCGCGAGACGAGCGGTATCTTTATGTCGCGTGCGATATGCGTCGCATATCGGGCCTTTTTGCAGGAGCCTTAAATCAAATCAAATAATTGATTAGTTTGCAAACATGTGTAAATTAGTACATACTTAGATGTTTTTTTTTTTCTACACTAGTCCTCCATGTTCTACCGTCATATGGGCATGCAAATCATATTCAATCAACAGAAATTTAAAATATTTATTGTTGTGGTGTGAAAATATAAATATATAAATACTTAGACTAACAATTGTTTTTTGCATCACAATGTTTTCATTTGGTCTACATTGAAACTTAAAAACCAGATAGAATCTAGTTTTAAAGTATGGCCTGTGTCTCTAACAAAACATTTCTACATTTTGTATAGAAATGTCTGACCCGGTTTGACCTTTGCAAATCTAAATTCAGTACACAAAGCCTGGATGAAGCTTCAAGCATGACGTCACAGCTTCATGGATCCATGCACTGCGGATGTAACTCTTTAAGTGCTTTGCGTACACCACTGACGATTTTAGAATAAAGTTCCTATAGTAGATTTCATTAAATGCTTTAAAATTCATCCAATCCTAGAAATGGACTATACAAATTCATAGATGATAGAAGGCTCCGTAAACTATCTAAAGGATGGAAATAGATAATTAAATACAATAATACGAGAGCCATTCAAAGTTTTGCTATTATCAGTAAGTTCAACTCTTCCAAGCTTTAAATGAATATTTATGACGAAAATGAACGAAATAATCGATGCTGAAGTAATACGAATTAAAATCATTCCTACCATCGATATTGCCTATCGATGTCAAAACATCTCGTTACAAAGCCTCTTTTATTTGAAAACAGTTACCTAATTTGCCATATTTTCCATTGTGTAAGTTTCACGAATTATCATTACCGTGTCATATGCCACCTGGTGTAGTTTGACGTACACACAATTAGGAGGATACCCTCGGTTTTATTCGATAATAACCCTTTACATCTATCTGATTTGTGGGGGAGTTAGATCCTCGACTTCCTACACAAAATCCACCTTTATTCCAATCATCAAAAAGGGCGAAAATTCTTTGTAAATTTTTGCAGGATCAGATACGTACAGTAACCAAGTGATGTTTGCCCAAACATTGTTATTTTCGTCCTATTGTTTGGCTGACGCGATTCCGTGATCGAATTCAGTGCCGTCAGATTTTTGTAACAAAAGAATAAAAATGTGCTGCAAAAAATATTTGCTGATGATACCGACTGATTTGTCGTTTGTGTGTATTTTTGCTACTTTTTTTCGTCAACAGCCTTAGGCCCGGACGCGTCTTTTACTTGAGAGGAGGTAGGTATTCACTTGATTTGGATGTTTCTCAAAAGACAATGACCCAGGAAGCAGCCGTCGGCTTTTGTTTAATTTTGGTCGTTTGAACCCTTTGAGACATTCTGCAAATTGAATTGAGAAGTCTTAACAATTCTATTTTGATAGAATGAAACCTAAAGATGGCGCCTTACATTTATTTGCCGTGTTTCTTAATGTTTCTTCGAATTCGTACTGATAACTTTCGCTCATTAGGTTATATTTGTCTGTCCTGTAATTCTATAAATTCGGTTATATAAGGCTAAAGGCGGGATCTATGTTTTCCAAAAGCTAAATATTCCGAACTTCTGTACAGATACAACATCTAAATAACGATATGAAGCTTTTTCTTATACTTCATTATGATTTTAGATTTATTTTAATGTCGTAGTTAATGAATACATGACACAGATACAAAACATACATCACCGTTGAGAAAGCAAACTTGAATATTTACTTACATCGAAAAATCCCATCTGAAACCACTTATGCACACAAAAGAAAATGTTACTTTACAAATTAATACTGACATGATAATAACATGAATTGGTTCACAATTATAATGCTGCCGAATATTAGGGTGCTTTTAATATTTCCTAAACTAGTTTGGCCAGAGAACGAAGGGCGGGGCCTTAGAATTCCCTCCCCAATTCGTAGGGTTTCTCTTGCAAGGATCACGCGTACACCATAAGGATTCAATTATGGGGTATTCATATTTAATTAATATGGTGCTTCGTAGTGCAAGCGGATAGTCTTGAGCGTTGGATGTTTCTTTTTTGCTGAGATTTATTTTAAACATCTCAAAATGAAAAGTTTTTTAAAGGTTCTCTGATCTAAACTTGTGGTTATATTATGTGGTGAACAAAGCATTAAAGATTATTCATTATTTATTTATTTAAAACATATACAACTATCATCACAGGCTTACCTAATACAATAGCGTAGTTATAATGAACAACTAAGAATAAGTTTACAAAATGCGGAGATGTAATACTTATGTAGATAAACTTTATTTAATTATATTTTTAACCATTTATGTAAAAAAATTAAACAGACAAGAAGAAAGGCATTGAAAAATACGTACAAACTTTATATTTTTCCGAAAAATTAAATGATAGCATGTCCAACTGATTCTCAAATTGAAACTATTGTTGGTATCAGTGGCAATTAAGTATTATTTACAACGACTTCAGAAGCTTTTACCGTAGGTACTATATCAAAAAATAATAATTTCAAGTCAGTGCAGGAAACGTGTTTAAATCCCTAAAGACGTTAAGAAGTAATAAATAATAACAACGCTTTTATATCTCCTTTAAAAAACCTGAATTATTTAACAACAAAAAATTAACGTACACATGCATTCAAAACAGTAACCAAATTGGATTTAATGAGACAGATATTAGGGATGTTTCGTGCCATACAAAATTATTCATAGCTACTAAAATGCTCCATTCAATTTTTTTTTTCCCCAACTAACACTGGGGTTGACGTCTCACCGACAAAGGGGTGGGCCGGGCCAATAATTGCCAAAACGCTTCGAGGTCTATTGTGTGTGTTTACAATAGGGTGCACTAAGTGGGGGTAGTTTTTGTAATTGTTACTTTTAGGACCGACGCACCCCATATTCAGTAGTGAACCGGAGGTCGAAGCGCGAGCTACACACATCAAAATGTCTCGGTCGTTCTTCGTCGATGCTCTGATAAGTGATACGAAAGATTGCAAGAAAAATGAACTGTCTAGTGAACCTATACATCCTTACGCGTTGATCGGTCATCATTTGGATCCGCGTTCCAAGTACTTACCTTACCCATACCCTGGAAACTTGAACAATTTTCTGAACATCGGCCTGCATCAGCAACGGTCCCCGGACTTGTTCAGGCCATTTTTGGAGCAGCTCAACTTTCGATATCCTTTACTGCATCAACTGCCTCGGCCTGATTTTTATGATACTCAGACTGAACCTAAGCCATTTGAAGGATACGTGAAAACTGAAGAACAAGAGCCCGTCAAGTTTGTTCACAAGAGAAAGAAGTCTGTTTCTCCGTATCTGCCCCACCCTTACAAAGTGACCACGTCTCCATCGAAAAGTCAAGGACAACGGTCTCCTTCGTTATCCAGTGAAAGCAGAAATGAAACTCCAAGCCCTCCACTGGGGCACCCAGAAGAACTTCTACCAGGATACTCGAAAGACTTGAAACGTCTGCCGTTGAAAGAGGACTCCAGCAAAAGAATCAGGACCGCTTTCACTGGAACTCAACTCCTGGAGTTAGAAAGAGAATTTTCCAGGAACATGTACCTCTCACGACTAAGGAGAATAGAGATCGCTTCAAGACTGAAGCTGTCTGAAAAACAAGTGAAGATCTGGTTCCAGAACCGCCGTGTGAAGTTGAAGAAGGAGGAATCTCCTATGTCTGCTGACCCTCGTTCTAAGAAATGCTGCTGTGCGAAGAATACATGTTCTTCTAAGGACCAGGAACCTTGTGATCAAGAACAAATAGATGTTGTCAGTGACCATGACAATAGTTATGAAGCTCAAAATCTATCTCAGTACTCTTGAGGGGTGGAGTTATGAACATTTTGGACTGAATTTTGTATTTTATATTGAAGGTTTTAGGATTGAATCCAAGGCTATTTGGAGCCTTTTGTAGTAAGATTTTATAATTGTTAACTTGATTGACAATGTTTAGGAGTGTATGAAACATTGTGAAATGCGTGTGAAATTCTAAAGTGCCAATGTTGAGGTTGTGAATTTTATGATTCTTCTTAATACCCCAATTTTTTATAGTAGACATTTTTGCAGTCGACATTAAATTTAATATTTCAAAGTACTTATTGCTACGATTATGATTGCTATATTTTTCTTTGTTTTATAACAACATCAAATCAAAGGTCTAAATTAAATCGATAGTCAATTAATTAACTTTGTCATTCGCTGCAATTGTTAATTATAATTTCGTACTAAAATAATTCGTTTAATTATAACGGTTTGCGCAAGTTAATTCTATATTTTCAGCATTTAACGACATTATATTGTGATAGTAATAAAACTTATCCTTGTAACTTATTCATAATAAGTGATATCTAAGTTCAAATTAAGTAAGGAGTGCTTGTAAAATATCTGTATATTGTTAATACTGTAAATAATAATTTATGAACTACGATTCGGTATAAATGAAAATATATTTTGATACAACTTTACAATTTGTTAGGGTATAATAAAATTGTACGAACAAAAACTAATTGCCTTCTAATTTAATTTTCCCAATAAAAATAGCTACTGAGTTATTGAAATTGATAAACCATTCTGCTCATTTTAAGAAGGGCAGCAAATTTTTAATTTGCTGTCATCATCTCATAAATAAATGCAAGAAAGTAAGTTACAGAAGACCTGCACCCTAATTACGTATCACAATCTGAATCATTTTGAAGCGTATTAGTAATCCATTGCTTCATATGTTTGAAAAATTTGTCTGCCCAACAAAGTAAATAACGCAATAAATGATGTTGAACTGTCAAAATAAAATGAAACCCATTCCTACTGTTAGTGTGTTACGTAATTATCCCGCGGCACCGTTACAATTTCATTTTAAAACTACATAATAATTTAAGTATAGACTTGGCTAAGCAAATTATTATTTTTTGTGCAGGAACTTAATAAAAACATACCTAGTACCTGGTTATCCAAATTAGTAACTTGGCATAGTTCATCCTCTTTTATTTTCACGACCATAAGAAATCTTCAGCATCCTGTTCAGATCGCTAGACTCGAAACTTCACATCGAATACAGAAAATATTTATGCCCGAGGTTTAAGATTCTCAGATTCATCAGGCGTTCTTACTCACACCACACACAAATACACGATACTCGTCTTCATACTTTATATTAAAAGCCAAAGTAAAGTATTCTAAATATATTATAAACATTTATTAAGCGAACTATATCATAAAAGTGGAGTCTGTATAAAATAAAGCTTAATTTACATCTCCGTAGCGTCGTAGCAGATCGTAGACGCTTGTAGACGCTCGTAGACGCCTACGCGTAGAGGCTCGTGTTCTGTAGCGAACATAAGCCGGATAATATTCTACGATAAACGATCCTGAGATAATATTTTTGCTGTAACAGTCTATGTTTCTAGACTGCAGTGTGCTTGCAGCCCAGTGTAAGGGTTCATCCCAATATAAATAATTTTCCGTAATTTTCAATAATTTTCAGCAAGGTAGTACTGTATCGGGGCAGACTGCTTAGGATATGCCGGATGTACCCCTAAGTATCGTCACTGGTGGAAGCTCTATGTTCGTATTTACGTATTCAAAATATTGTTCTGTTTCCGTCATTAGTTTGAAGATGACAGAGACCGAATTATGTTTTAAATATGTGTGAAGGTTTACGTAGACCTTAATATACTTCAAATTATTAATCGATATTCAATGCTGAAACACTGTAACATTAAAGAAGAAAAAGTTTTATCCCAAGGAACTATACCACCATTCATCAAATTATTTATTTATTATTATTTTATCGAGGTTAAATTTTTAACGGTGAGTGATAACACTTTGCTGTCTTGGCGTACGTAGGTATGTCTTGAATTATGCATAAGGAAATGACTGAAATTCCCATTCCAAAAACGATATGTCGTCATACAAGGGCACAACTACATAATGATTTCATTAAGAGCAGAGAATTTGAAGAATCCAGAGAATTTAGGGGACAAATTTGTATTGGGCCTCTAATAATGCAAACTCCGATACTAAGGCCCTGGAGACTGGAATTTTTTAGAGGATTTTGGTAGTGAGTGTATTTTTAATTAATTTTAATATTGTGTTAGGTTGTGAAGGTCGGGAATTTTGAATATTTTAGGGCGATAATGCCTTTAATATATGATTCATAAAATAATTATAGAGTCAAAGTTGACAGACTTACCAATATGAGAGACCATGACCTTTGAGTTTGTTTCGGAATTTCTTCTTAGGGATCAGTCAGCTCCGGCACCACCTAGTTTGAAAATATTGACCAGCAAAAAAAGTATCTTAAAGATCTACTCACAGAAATACACATTTCATTTCTTTTTTACATTCTTCATAACTACGTTTTCAAGTGTTTTATAATTATGTAACCCCCGCATCAGGGGACGTCATGGTATAACGCTAAAGTTATGCTTTAATGAGATTTTAATGCATTCATCTCACGCATTTTAACCACTTTTAATTAAATGTCGCAATGTAACTGAAACCTCACATTGATAATACCACAAGACCGCATTTAAACTGAACGTTTTATAATGTACTGTGAATGGCGAAAACAGTTTATAAAATACACTCTCGTAACATAAATAACATTACCTACGATATATCTTCACGTGCTAACAAGCTGCATTTAAAACTTTCAACATTAATTTTGTGAAACATTTAAGTACGTTAAAGCTTAAATTAAATGTAATTTACGTTGTTCAATTAAACATACTTACATTTAAATGTATTTAGTCCTATCATTGTAACTAATTGGTGCGAGTCGCTAACTATAATTTGAACATTAAAAAAAAACGAAATGATTTACAAGGTTTACTCATAATCATTATCAGCTTGGCCTAGCTTTATCTCAACTATTTTTGGGGTCAGCTTCCAGTCTAACCAGATGCAGCTGTATACCAGATGTAGCTGGATATGGTATTTTACGTGGAGCTACTGCCTATTCCCTTGGTAAGACTGATTGTTACACTTTCGGGCTTCTAACAATCCGTAACGATTGTCAAAGGTCTGCGAATGACAACCAAGGCCAGCGGCTTAACATTCTTTCCGAGGCACGGAGGAGTCTCGGTATGTAAAGATGCCCACCCATCCACGGACCGACCACAGCAAGCGTAGCTTAACCTGATCGATCGACCCGTGCATCTGTTAGTTATCACTTAGCCATAAGCTACGACCGAATTAATTATATTATGTTATTAATACATAAAGTGTGAACATGGGTCTCTCACTCACTCATAAGCAGTCTATAATGTTCCTACTACTGGAACACAGGCCTTCTCTCTGTAGGAGGGAGTGTCTATTAATATTTTTTTGCGTGAAATTGAAATAAATGAATTTATATCCTTAAGACAGATGAGAGGGGAAATGCTGGGAAGGGACGCCCTAGGAGGACATATAGGACCTTATTGGTGACGTTCTTCAGTAAGGTCACTGTGGGTTGTGCTCGCAACCAGCGGCGTGCGTGAATGAACGTAAACGAGGCAAAAGGATTATGTAAGGATCGTAACAGGTGACGTTCTGTAGTTTCTGCCTACCCCCATGGGAAGAAGGCGTGAGTTTGTGTATGTATGTATGTAAGTCAGTATTTACCCTTCTTTATAAAAGATATTTACCCAGTTTCATTCACAACAATATTTAATCTTACAATTTGCATGCTAACTATTCACTGAAACTCGAAGTCAATGAATATTACATCGCATAGACTTGTCAAAACAATGGAAATGAAAACAATTCTAGTTGGCAACTGTAAACAGGAGAATTGAAGATAATTCGATCTTAGTCTAGTTTTCAGTTTACAACAATGCTTGTTTTAACCGAAAATGTTTCGAAACGATGATCCTCGGACCAGACGGGGGTTGTGTCAGGTGGGCAACTGCCCGACGATTGATGTCGGGACGTTGTATACATGCTAGTTGCGCGGTAAACTCTACTTGCGCGATGCAGGATTTTACGTGACGTCAGTGTGACGCGTAGCTCGCATGTGGTGTTTGTAGTTGCCGCTACACTTTTACTGCTTCATCGTAATACTGAATTGCATTCAAAGAAAACTTCAAAATCAAAATCAAAATATTTTTTATTTTACTTAAACCTACATGGGCACTTATGAAACGTCAGAAGCTAGGTGCATGGTTCCAATTGGTCGTTTCCTATGGAGAAGAGCGGGCAAGAAACTCCACGGTTACTCTTTTAAAAATAAGTGAATTTTACAATGTTTTCAAATTACAGTGTAAATAGGTATGGGGGGATAGTATAGGAGTCACTTAATTTTTAACCCCCGACGCAAAAAGAGGGGTGTTATAAGTTTGAACGCTATGTGTGTATGTCTGTCTGTGGTACCGTAGCTCTTAAACGGATGAACCGATTTATATGCAGTTTTTTTTATTTGAAAGCAGGTTTTCTAGCGGTAGTTCTTAGACATGTTTTATCAAAATCGGTTCAGTGGTTTCAAGGCCATCAACTCTTTTTTGTGACGAGGTTTTTTTAATTTTACTTATTATCTTCTTCCTGTTTTAGTGCGCTGTTTGTAAGGTATTTATACATATTTTAATTTGAATACCTTCCTATTGAAGAGAAATATCATGTTTATCTTTGAAAACTTCATAGATCTTTAATTAATCTGCAGACATACTAATATTGTCAGCAAAAAGGTAAGTAAGTATCTTATTAGAATTTCGACTTGGAATATTTTAAAAGCATTACTAGTAAGAATATTTTTTGTAATTTCATACATCTGGGTGCTGCCGAGAATCGTGTATTAAAAAAAGGGGCCAAGTACGAGTCCGAGCCGCACACATAGGGTACCGCACCCCCTTTAATATTTAACTTTATTTTATTTTTATTATTTGTTGTTATAGCAGCCATAGAAACAGCAGCCATACTCTGTGAAATTTCAGGCATCTACCTATTACGGTTCAAAAGATAGTGTAGTGATAGACGAACAAACGGACAGCGGAGCCTTAGTGATAGGTTTCCGTTGGCACCCTTTGGGTACCGAACCCTAAAAAGGCAATAAGTATCTTAAAAAAAATAACAATGAACAACTAGTTCTCGAACACAGAAAATACCTCAAATACCCAGAAACCAAACGAACCGAAGAATTTAGTTCCGCCCAGCATTACCAATACAAAATAAATTAATCAAGCGAAGTCATTTGTAGTTTGCAACTGGCAACACTGGCTGGCAACTAGTTTGACGTTCAATTACTTGGGGAACAGAAATAATCAAAGTTGTGTTGTCTTCTTGCTACGGTACTAGTAAACAATATGGCCGCCGAACTACGGCCGATTGGATGTTAGGTAAAATGTTAAATGATATTTATTTATGTAAATAGTTTAGAAACTGGTCGCAGCTTCCGCAGGTTAAAGAACCATGGGCACTCAAACTGAAACTCAAAACTCAACTCAAACTCAAAGCATTTATTTCAATTAAACCATTTACAGGCACTTTTGAATTGTCAAAAAGTCGGTCAGTTAGTCAGAAAGTTGCCCATTCCAAAACGTAGATCTCTGTGGAGAAGAACGGGCAAGAAACTCCAAGGACACTCTTTTTAAATCAAGATATTACAAAGTCCTGGGTACATTATTCTTGTTGCTTCTATATGCGAGAACAATGAAAAAAAAAAATGTATGATGAAACAATTCAAAGTATAAGATTAATAATAAAAATAAGCCGTGGCAGTTAAGACACTTTTGTATGAAGCTTGGGCTAACCTTCCAACAGACATGACATTTCGTCAAGTGAAGGGTTTTTGCTTGTAGGTACTTCTTATACTCTGCGGAACGGAACTCCTATTCCGGTAAGCGAGGACATTAAGAACCTTGGGGTTTGGATCGACAAACATCTTCCTTGGGGTCTCCAGCTGCAGCACGTAAGTCGCAAAATGTTTGCATCTGCCAAGCAAGTCCATGAGACAATTGCAGAACTTTCTTCCAACTGCCACTAAAACTGCGCTTGCACAATCTGTTTTACTTCCCATCCTTGACTATGCTGATGTCAGTTATCTCGATCTCACTGAGGCATAACTAAATAAACTTGACCGAATTCAAAACTTTTGCATAAGATTTATATTTGGCCTGCGCAAATATGATTACATTTCTGAATTTTGTACAAAGCTCAAGTGGCTTCCCATACGTCTTCGCTGCACAAGAGCTCTTTGCAGAATGATCCGTCCATCCGAAAAATTACTCAAATCCACCATGAGTGCCGGTAAAACGGACACATGATATATTTTTAATTTATATAATCAGAGTTTGGCATGAGGAAACCCCCATTATTTTTATTGATTGTTTTTTTTAAGTGAATTTGTTAAAGAGCTGTGGATTTTGTAAATAAATGAATAAATTTTGGAAAGCGTGTCAAAAGAAACTGATGATTCTAGAAGAATATATATCCATACCCTATATACTTAATATTATAAATGCGAAAGTAACTCTATCTGTCTGTTACTATATATTTCACGCTTAAACGGCTGAACGAATTTGGCACACGTATAGTATGACCTGGGCTAGGATACTTGCTATCCCGGTAGTACGTTGCCGTGATATAATTTCCGACCTAAATGCGGGCGAAGTCGCGGGCTCATGCAAGTTGTGAATAAATCGTACTCAAACTGAAATAATCTGAAACCGTAAACCATTCTTACGTCACAGAAATGAATATTCCAATAATTTGTATGCAGCGGAGCCTACACAATATCTACTTAATTCCGTGAAATCTGGGCCCCGGTTGTGTATCGAAAACTTTCCGGTCCACTCCACTGTTACTATTAAGCAAAGTAGTACAGAAGGCTAACATTATTGCAGAAATAATTATATTTTAGACAGTAGTAATTGACACTAATGAAATTACGAATATAACGTTTTTAAAAGGATTAGTGTTATTAGTGTTGCTACAAAGTACAGTTCAACCTAACCTTTCGAGAATTATAGGCGTGATGCTATGTTATGTGTAGTTTAAGTACGTATGTAGCAGTATTTACATCGCCATGTACGAGCTACGCGTCACACTGACGTCACGCAAAATCCTGCATCGCGCAAGCAGAGTTTACCGCGCAACTAGCTTATATACAACGTCCCAACATCAAACGTCGGGCAGTTGCCCACCAGACACACACCCGTCTGGTCGGAGGATCCTCCCTTTTCAATAGAGTATGAGTGAGCTTTACACCCTGCTCCTCATACCTCTATAGATATGACTAAAGTCTCAACTGTAGGAGGTAACACGATAGTGTTGTTTTCCTTCAAGCGACTTATTTGCTTCATTGACAATCAATTCAGGAGTTAAAGAGGAACCAAAATCAAGTCATCCTATCAGTATGACGGACCCTGGCAAAGATAAATTACGTCAACATAAATATAAGACATCACCTAGGCAAGGATAATACTGTAGTGCCCTTTTAACACTAGGGTACAACCTAATTGTACGTCTACTTCCCAAATAGTATTGCACATTGTATTTTCAACTCTCGGCGTTGAGCCAAGCATTGAAAATCTCAGTGCGCTTCTGTTTAGACATTACTGAGTAGTGTAAGTGAAAATGGGCAAAAAATTACCTATAAGTAATGCCATGTAGCGATAGCATGTCGACCAAAGTTGACCTTCTGATCGCACCTACTCTGTATTCCCTATTTAAATCACCAGCTTTACTCATTGAGCGGTGGCTATGCCATTTATTAGAATATTGAATTGGTTGGAGGTATTATTATGAATTGAATTTAAAGATATCTTTATAAATTACTTTGAAAATTGTAGTTTGAGAAGTGGCTTACTGATGGAGGTGTTTCAATATTTCTACCTGAAAATTATTTTCTATCGTTTTTTTACCCTCAAAGATTAAGGGTAGATTTGACGTCCACATTTCCATAAACAAAATGTCATTAAAACTAAACGCACATCAGTAGGTAAATAATTAAATAAAACTGAAGATTTGATTACCTAGTGTAATGAACGCTTACGTCTTTCTAAAACGCCTGTAATATATTATATATTTTGTGTTAGTAATTAATTTTACCAGTACTTATAAGTCTTCTATGTTATTCAAATCATTTCCAATATATTTATAACCCTAAAACGCAACGCAACACGCTTAATAAATCTCCCACGTAGGGATTCAGCCTAATGTTTGCCCAACGACCATCATCCATCTAAAATCAAATAACGTAATTATTTGCCAAAAGCATTTATTATCAACGGAGGGACGCGTTGCCGCGTGGCGGCCGTACTGAACACTCGACCCCTTTTGCAGTTCAAAATAGATAGTTTTTTCTAATAGAGACTGTAACACAACCCAATAAAGTCTAGATTTGTTTTTGTTCGTAGTTTGAAAAAAGTAAAAATAATTTTGTTTTTCATGACACTCACAATGCATTACCAAAATAACTTAGTTAATTAGAATTTGATAAATGAATTTTATTGTCTATGAATATAGAGTTCAAATTCGAGTGTTCAATTATTTACAAACTGCAAAATATAACTTTGTTGCCGTACAGTTCGCCACGCGGCATCTTTTCATTGGTATCTATTTGAATTTCGAACTTCAAATTCGGAATTTGTTTTTCATCAGCCGGTTCCCGTTTACGATTGGACTGTCATCAAGTGCGTTCCCTATTGTCAATTTGATTTATTTGTCTATGTGATTTTTGGTCAGCAATTAGGGTGGGAAATTGATTATTTGTTGATGGTATTAAGTTAGTATCATTAAACTTGGTTTACTTTTCAATGAGTAATTTTTATTTAATGTTCGATAAATTCAAACTCGGTGAAATGTTACCAAAACAAAATAAAAACACGTAGGCTTAGCTTATTATCATTATTCAAGTAAAGTTTCCGTAAGTACTTAAAATTCCACAAAACGAGAAGAAAAATGTAAAAGACATTAAGGAAAACTTGTAAAAAGATTGTTTCTTAAAAAAAAGTTAACGAATTTTGTGTAGTACGGTACGTCATGATAAAGTAATCTTGAAAGTCATGATTAAACATGATTCATTTCTTACTAGACGGAGCTTAGGATTTTATTTACTTAACATAATGCTGGAATTAAACAAAGTTTTGGTTTGACCTTGCTTGAACCTTCTGATTTCAGGTATAGAAATGATGTACAATACAACAATTTTCTTAATGGCCCTCGGCAAACTTCGTGTATCGTCAGTCGTCGGATTTCTAATCAACTTGGAAGTATATAGAGTTGTTAATACTCTTTTTACTTAATATATGTTATTTGAAAAATGGGAGGAAAGCTGCAAGTCGATTAGAAATCCGACAACTGACGAAACACGAAGTTTGCCGAGGGAGATTAAAAATATAATCGTACTGTAGTAACTTATGTACTGGGTAGGTAATAATTTTAATAATTTTCCGTTTCCCTTTCACAAAAATTCCCATCATTTTCTTTGGAGTTTGATTTTCTTACCATGCTATGAATTTGACAAAAATCTGCCACCTATGACAAACAAAATAATATTAATGGTTAAGTTTTTGTTCTATAAGAAAGCGGTTCCGTCATATTGCAACGGCCATCCACGGACTAGATAAAAAAGAAGGTCTCTGCGCCACGCATATCGAAAGTGAAGCACCGTACCGATCTATGTGTGTGTGTGTGTAAATAAGTTTCTTACATGTGGTTCCTTAACAGTTTTTCTGGGATGTAGATTTCATTTTTACACCATTTCACAACACAAAAAGGCATTATTTTATTTTATTACTTGACGTAAACAGTACCTACAATGACGGCGTAGTGCCGTAATGGCACCTTTTGATGTAAATGTTTGCGTGAGGCATGTTTGTACCAACGGTCCGTCGGCATACTTATAGTGCTTCACTTTCGATACGCGTGGCGTGGAGATCTTCTTTTTTTTTCTAGTCCGTGCGGCCATCATGAAAATCTATAATTTTTACCAGTATTTCACATTAAGGTGCCAAAAACGCTCTGTATTTGGACAGTCGTTATTGTGTGACTGTTCACCGCTTTCTTAGAAAACCAATGCTTTAGGAGTCTTCAGTTTGCCGCTGCAACCATTACTATACGAAAAAGACCCTATTATCAAACCATCTAACAAACGTAACTAACAATACTGAACAATTCGGGAACAAATGACATGCGAACATATTTGCATGTCATTCGAAACGCTCCACTCTAGTGTGACTAGAGTAGTCCAATAAATCCCATCACGTTGACAACCGTATGCTTTGATAATAGGTTACCGAATTCAAGGGCCCCTCTTATTTGGGTTGACAATTGATTTTAAACACAACAGCTAAACAGTGAAAGTCTAATTTTGTTTGCTATCTATGGGTTACAACTTCAGTGGTATTGCCTCATATGAATTCTAGTTTACACTGTCGTTTAAATATAATGTCTTTCTTTAGATACTTAATGTTGGTAATAGTAAAAAAATTATAAATACATTTTTATCTTTTTTTTAAAGTTATTTATAAGGCAGATGTGAGGAAATGCTGGGAAGGGACGCCATAGAAAGATTTATATGTATAGTGATCGTATTGGTGAACAGCTTCAGCCCGCGACTCCGTTCACGTGGAAGTCGAAAGATACCACAATATACTATAATAACAGCCACATTATATTAAAGAAAGAAAGAAAAAGTGTTTATTGTAACTCGCACAGGGTTTATCACAAACTAAACTAAACACACTCATAAAAAGAAAAATATAAACAAAAGTAAAATTAAAAATAACAACAGAAAGTCCTCTACGAGGCCAAAAGGCGCCTATCTCAGCATGATGACGCGACATTAAAAAAAGAACATCATCATTCATTTAATAAAACTTTGTACTACGATTGTTACAATAGTCTCAGCAGCCAAAGTATAAAGAGAGTCAGGACTGGTGATGCTAGCGACGTAACTGGTCATCTTTTAGCTGCCACGGCTTATTTTAATTTAATTTAATATTTGAATTGTTTTTGTCTCTGTTGAATTATTTTGATGGATTGATTACTAATTTTTAGATAGAAAATAAGATACCTTTGGAGATATGACACATTTTATTAGCATGGAAGTTCTGTCAGTGTCACAGATACAGTATTACATATATTAAAAATTCAACGTAATTATATCATAATATTTGTTGTCTTTGACAGTCTCTTTATTACGGACGCTTTTAACGTTCTGCATCGCTCTCACATGCATAATTTCAACATGAATGATGTAACCAATATTTTGTAAACAATTTTGATTTAAAGGAGTGTCCATGGAGTTTCTTGCCAAACTTCTCCATAGGTACCTACTACGCTTTGGAATGGGCAACTAGTTTCATCTTTCTGACTGACCGACCCCTTGACAATTCAAAAGTGCCTGTAATTGGTTTATTTGAAATAAATGCTTTGAGTTTGAGTTTGTACAGTCGCCCGTGTGAGAAGCAACTCGTCTCGAGGTCGACACCCGCAACCTTCAGTAGCAATTTCCCATTTCTTGCGAGGTTTTTCATTTTTAGTAAATTAATGAACGCATGCGTTCCTGCATATACAGGGTGTTAAAACACCTATCACATAGCCGTCAACTACGCATTCTGTACATCAAACTAAGTAACATTGCACAAAGATAATTGCTGGGAAACGAATTTTATTTTTGGTGTGAAAAATCGCTGTTTACGGGAGTGTGCAACTTAACACACGCAAAACAAGGTGCTTATGGGTGCATGCAACGGGACGGAACAGGGGCCGTGGGGGTATTTAAAGTTGTGCTAGAACATTAAAAACTTGTTATAGTAAAAAAAACGTCAGTAAAAGTTGGAATGTCCACCTGCAATATCTCCGTAACCGGAGGGTTACCAGCGGGGTAATTACGTAACACACTAACAGTAGGAATGGGTTTCATTTTGACAGTTCAACAACATTCATTGCGTTATTTATGTTGTTGAGCAGAATTTTTTTTCGAACATATGAAGCAATGGATTAGCAATAGGCTTCAAAATGATTCAGATTGTAACAGATAGTGTGTTACGTAATTAGGGAGCTTGTATAATTGAGTACAAAAAAAAATACAATGACGGGGAGTACAAGTGACTCCCTTAAGTCTCTTTTTACACCCTTTATATCTATATTAATATGAATTGATATATATCGTGATATTTAACATGATATCTATATATCCACTGATATATAGTTTAGAATTTCAACTCCGCCTGCGAAGTCCCTTTTGGCCAGACGGAGCCCAGCTTACTTTCACCTACACACATTTAACAAGGTCTGCAAATCTTTGGACACCAAAGAATTGTTAACCGCTCGACTAAAAAGTGTAGTAAAGAAATGGTTTCTGGAACTAACATACACCGAAACAGAATCATTTCTCTAACAATTGTCGACAAGCCAAAGTGCCAGCAAACAACATTCCTCTCTCACACTTTCATCCTCACAGACTCTCACACAAACACACACTCACTACATAATACACGCTTTACTCAACTAGTCTGCAAAACCGACATATTTCTTTCTGCTCACTCGCACTCCGACCCCCAAGATACAAGCTCTGCTAAGTTTGGGGATCAACGGTCAAACTAAAAAAATGTGATGTACAAACTTAACTATGTTAATGTAAAATTACTGTCTGTCATCACTTTTTCTTTTAGCCAATAAAACTTTTGTATTTTTTTTGTGTTTGTATTTGTTTATATATCAGCGAACCTTGATTTATAATAACTTCATACTTTGACTTTGACTGTCACTTCCATAGTCAAAACTGAAAATATTTTGCCTTATAAACTACCAGAATAATAGACGCAGCCTTAGTAAATTCACGTACGAGTATTTAGTTATTGTCAAATATCTCATCATCTGCCAAGCATTTTTAACCGACTTCAAAAAAAGGACACCAACTATGTTAGGGTCGGCTTCCAATCTAACCGGATGCAGCTGAATACCAGTATTATACATGGAGCGACTGCCTATCTGACCTCGACAACCCAGTTAGTTTTTTTTTTTTTTTTTTTTTTTTTTATTCTGTTTTATTTATGGAGGGTTTAATCATAAACTGATTATGCCACCCTCATCGGTACAAACAATTAGTCCTTATAATCTAAATCCTATTTTTGCTAACTTATACAAGCGTCTTGCATCCTTTGATATAGGGGACGCAAGAATGCTGTTACACCTCCCAACATCGAGTGACTTATTTAATAATGTGATTCTTGCGGCCTCGTTCCGGACGCATTCCATCAAGATATGGTAAGTGTCTTCTACTGTATTACACTCCGGACAATTTGGTGAAGCCACTTTACCCATGAGAAACGAAAAGCTGTTCATTGGAATGTGTCCCGAGCGAAGTCGAAGAGCCATTACAATTTCCGGACGACTCATGTTTGCGTGGTCAAACCATGAACAACGAGAAAGTGTTGGTTGGATCGTCCGATACCAGATTCCCTTGCTCAGCGACCTCTGATCGAAGTGCTCGTGCCACATTTTAGTGCCTTCTTCTTTAACCAAACACAAATAATCACTGTGCACGGGAAAACGTGGACAAACCAACCCATCATCACAAGCATCCTTCGCCAATCGATCCACCACTTCATTATCTTCTAAGCCAACATGAGCTGGTATCCATTGCAGTACAATATTCATGTTCTTAGAGATAAGTTTACAAATAGATTTGATCACGCTGTAAGCAATTGGAGTACCCCGAAAACTCGAGGTACACCGAGCCAAATGTTGAAGAGCGCTTCTTGAATCACTCAAAATTACATAATTTCCGCATTCAAATGAGTCAATGTAGGATAATGCTTCATCTATTGCCACAAGTTCAGTACACATTATATTGCATTTTGAGTTTACCTTTAATTGCACTGAAATTTTAGTTTGTGGATCGAAAAACGCTGCTCCTGAATTTATTTTGCCTTTGGATCCATCTGTGTATATTCTGTAGAAACCTGAGTACGTGTTATTTAGAAATATAGTACAAAGCTCACTTAGTTTCGCATTTTGGTAGTACTTTTTAGCCGCAACCAAACCATCTACTCTAGGAAATATGACTTGAGACAGATCAATCCGGTGAACCCAAGTGTCCAAAGAGAACATTTCAAGCTTTGGGCTCGTGTAGACAGGAAGCAATTCAAGAGACTTATGAATTTTGACTAATAATGGCACCTTTCTTCTCCAGTGTGATTGTTGACAATGTACTTGCAGCTCTTCTATCACATCAATGATGTTATTATCAGCGTATGATTTTATTTTAAGCCAAAATTTACCCGCTAGGTAGTATCTGCGAAACTTCAACGGTTGCAGGTTTAGTTCGTTTTCCATTACGTGAATCGCTGTAGTTCTAATAAAGCCACCAATAACCCTCATGCAAACGTTTTGGACCCTGTCTAATTTAGTTAGGTGAGTCTCACAGCTACTGTCATAAAGAAAACAAGCGTAATCGATTCTACTCCGAATTGTTGAGATGTATAACCGTCTCAGATGTTTGGGGTGTACTCCCCATCCAGATCCAGAAAGAACTTTAAAAACATTAACTAATTTTAACACTTTCTCTCGAGTCTCATTGATATGCTTAGCCCACCTAAGTGATCGGTCAAGCCAAACCCCTAAATACTTTACATTGTGTACCACCGGCAGCGATATCTCATTAATTTTTAAAGTAACTGTCTCTCTTGCCACACCGTTCTTGAAAATACAGACACTGCTTTTCAGAGGGGAAATCTCAAGACCCAAATCCAAAAGAAGTTTTGTCATCTTATTTAAAGCGGGCTGTAATCGTTGTTGGGCCAAAAAGACATCACTGCATGTGGTATACAATACAAAATCGTCCGCATACTGCGACAGAAACAAGTCCCCACTACTATGACATATATCCATGGTTGCTAAATTAAAAAGTAAGGGTGACAATGGATCGCCTTGTGCCAATCCCCGACCGGAGGTGCGACTAATAACGTGATTACCTACTCTAGTTTTAAGGTTTCTCAGCTTGAGAAAGTTCCAGATGTAATTACAAATCCTTGGTCCTACACCAATTCGTTCCATGATTTTCAATAGACCTTCGACGTTTACGTAGTTATATGCGTTATTAATATCTATGAAAACAGCCGCCGTAATAAGTTTTTTAGAAAAGCCAATTTGAATGCGAGATACTAAAACGGATAAATTATCTACAGTTGAACGGCATTTTCTAAAACCTGTAGTGTTATTTGATAAAAACATATGTTTTTCAATAAACCACTCTAATCTGTTCATTAAAATGTTATGAAAAACTTTACAGACGCATGAGATCATTGAAATAGGACGAAGAGATGCTAAACTTTGGGGGTCCCTTCCCGGTTTAGGAATGGGCACAATTACAATATCGCGCCATTGTTTAGGAACAAAACCCGAAATGAAAATCCCATTATACAGTTGAATTAATATCTTTTTACCACTTTGTGGTAAACTCTTGATCATGGAGTAAGAAATATTGTCGTCTCCAGGTGCACTATCTTTAGAACGGACACATTTATGAAATTCCGATGGAGCAACAACAGCATCAAGTTCAGAAGCATTCATGTCAAAAGCCAGGTCGCTCGGGGATACAAAGTCCGGCGTCAAACTACGAAGCAGATCAGTAGCCTTGTGTTTATCTATGTAATGTGTTGAATATTTGTGTCCCTTCAGCCACTTCATTTTCCGCCATACGGTAGACTGAGATGTAGAATAGTCCAATGAAGAACAAAAGTCACCAAACCCTTTACTTTTAGCTTCGCGAATCATTTTCTGGGATTCGCAAATCTTATTTTGTAATGTTTCATAATTTTGAGGGTTTGGATTACGTCTGAATTTAGATAACGCTAATCTACGCTCAGCCACACATTTAGACAACTTAGGCTTCCAATAAGGTTTGGGCAAAAATTTACTATCTGGATTAAGGTTTATCTTGACTGAAGGAATACAAACATCGGCGGCCAAGTTCAAATAATCAATGAATCTGTCATAATCGCCCTGTAAGTCTCCCGAGAATATAAAATCTAGAAATAAGGTGTTGAGTAGATTACTGTATAAAGTCCAATCAGCATTTTTGAAATTCTTGCGGACTAATGGCGAAGGGCTCGACTGAATATTCGAAGTGATTTTAATAGCCCTATGGTCACTGCCTAATGTTTCATTCATGACGGACCAATCGAACATCAAAGCTATATCAGATGATACCAAAGAAATGTCGGGAGCGGACTTTTGACATTCCAAGTTAACCATTTTTATTCGGGTTAGGCTACCATTATTTAAAGTAACAAAATTATTGTCCATTAATGCTTCAAAAATTTGAACGCCCCTACCATCCGTTTTATGTGACCAATTAGAATGGTGCCCATTCAAATCTCCGAGAATGATCGTATTTTTAGTAAAAATAGAAAGCATAGCATCCCAATCGGCTTGAGAAGTTCTGATCGACGGAGGACAATAAACAGAAGCAATATTTTTGATGGCGCCACAGTTGAATACTTTTACGCAAACTAATTCCATACCTTGGTTACCGAGTTGGACCTCATACATTTGAGATTTTATTGATTTGTGAGTAAGAATTGCAACCCCTCCGTATCCATCAAACCTGTCTCTCCGATAGATTGTGTAGTTGCTCAGCCGCATGTAAGTTTCTGTATCCAGCCATGTCTCACTTATCGCTGCAATGTGTATGTGTTCCTGATTCAACAGTTGTCCCAATAAAATTAGTTTAGGTTTTACGCTTTGAGCATTCCATTGAAGAATGTTTAGTTTGATACTAGTTTTGTTGTTATCCATTAAATAATTCAAACAGTTTCTTCATCATTCGCCAATCAGACACGTTATCAACAACCACTAAAATCAACCATTCTACACAACATTGAACCGACATTTTAATTTTTTCCGCTACAGAACGCCTCTTCAAAAATACGATCTCCTTTAGTCTAGCTATAAGCTCATCAAAATGCACCTCTCTCTTTTGAGACACGTCGGGTTCATCACGATTGCTTGATTCCTTCGAATTCGCCATTTCCGCCTCCATTGGTAACCAGTGGGTCCAATCATCTTCTTTAGAAACCTGTGTTTTTTCGTTAGCTTTAGCACTTTTTTGTTTTTTTATAGTGGGTGGACTATGAACAATCGCCTTAGTTTTGACGGCCCCTGCAAATACAGGTAAGCTTGATCTCTCTGTGGGCTCGATGTTGTTATGCATCGGAGGAAACAAATTAGCCATGTTAGCGACGTTAATAGGTTCCGTTCTTTCTCTGTGCGGAGAAGGATGTACATATAACGATAAAGCCTTCCTATAAGTACAATTAAACTCTGCCATAAGCTCTTTGAGTTTCTTTTCTTTTAAATATGCAGGGCAAATTTTAGACAACGCCATGTGTTCTCCGCCACAGTTTAAGCATTTGAATCTTTGTATGTCGCAGTTTGGATGATTACTACCACATTTTGGGCACAGTATATTTTTAGATGGGCATACTCTCGCTGTATGCCCGAACTTCCAACAACGTGATCACTGCGACACGGGGAATACAAATGGCTCCACCTTAATCCTCAAACCCTCTGCGTAAACATATGCTGGCAACAAGTCTCCTTTGAAACACAGCCGAACTGCTTCACTCGTAATCCATAAATCTTCTGGCGACTCATTAATATTCCGTCTCTTTAGTCGCTGCAATGAAACTAACTCAAAGATCTCTGGGCAAGTTATACAAGTCTTAAGGTCATCTTCAGTTAATTCGAGATCCACGTCTTTGATGACACCATATGAATAAGTTTTGATATCCGGTCTACTAAATCTCCAGCCCATAAACCCAGTTAGTTACTGGGTAATCGATACCCCTTGCTAAGAATGGTTGTCAGACTTTCTGGCTTCTGACGACCCGTAACAACTGTCAAAGATCCACGAATGACAGCCGAGACCAGCGGCTTAACGAGCTTTCCGAGGCACGGAGGCGTCTTGGTATGTAAAGATGGTCACCCATCCACGGACCAACCGCAGCAAGCGTAGCTTAACCTGATCGATCGACCCTTGCGGCTGTTATTACTTAGCCACAAGCCCCTGCCGTTGATTTTATTGTCGAGCAGCTGATACCAGAATAATTACTTTCCGTCATAAACATTACCGTCCTCCAAAACCCTTCATTGCCGTAATTTAAAATATAAACCAACTTCATTGGCAAAATTAAAAGATGGATGTAATTATGAAATACAACACCGCAGTAATTTCACGCTATATTGAGCACCTAATCAATTTATATTGCCCACCTGTTTATAATATCGATACTCTGCGGATATCTACGTATTTTGATACACAATGAAATCATCCTAGTAACTGCAGAGCGAATGCTTTTTGATTTACAACACATTTAAATTCAAAATAGTTTATGGCACATAAATCTACATAGGCAGTTATTTATGAAACGTCAGAAGCTAGGTGCACGGTTCCAATTGGTTGTTTCCTATGGAGAAGAGCCGGCAAGAACTTTCACGGTTACTTTTACTCGTATTAGTTGCGTAAAAAGTTAAAAGAATGGATTGAATTAGTTTTAGTTTTCATTTTTTTTTTTTTTATTGAAATAAAAGTCAAAGAAAATGGATAAAAAAAAAACGATTGAATCAAATAAATGGTTTATTCTTTTATTAGTCATACATAGTGCACAAATAACATAAGTCTTGAGCTAAATGGTGCTGATCCATACGTAATGTTCGTGAACGGGTGCCGTCAGTGGGACTGGTCATCTCTTAGCTGCCACGGCTTATTTTAATTTAATTTAATATTTGAATTGTTTTTGTCTCTTTATTACGGACGCTTTTAACGTTCTGCATCGTTCTCACATGCATAATTTTAACATGAATGATGTAACCAATATTTTTTAACCATATTTTGATTTAAAAGACTGTCCATGGAGTTTCTTGCCCGTTCTTCTCCATAGGTACCTACTACGCTTTGGAATAGGCAACTAGCTTCAACTTTCTGACTGACCGACCCCATGACAATTCAAAAGTGCCTATAATTGGTTTATTTGAAATAAACGCTTTGAGTTTGAGTTCTTATTAAAATTAAATAAAACAATGAGTGACTATTACTTATGACAAGAAAGTGGTGCAGATAAAATATAATTTGAAGTATAGTGGTGTGAATGAACACAGTCAGTCATACACACCACTATACTTCACTTTATTTATCTGCATCACTTTCTTGCCTTATTTAATTGTCACTCATTGTTTTATTTGTATCATTACTTTATTTGCTTTTAATTAAACGCATTCCCAGAGTATATTTTATATTGACAGCCGGTCGCTGCGCCCGCGTCTCATGGCTTGACATTGGCTATAAACAACAGTTTATAACATAGACAAGTGATGTTGGAGCGTCGGGCGTGGGTCGATCTTTTAATATTCAATAACATATTTATTAATGGTTTTTATTTATTTGTGTATTTTTTTCTAAACTATTTTTTATTTCTTTATTTTCTTCTATTTGTTATTAATCAAATAAAAAAACCCCTAGTGGGATTTATGGATGTCCGTAGCTGTGTCCGTGGCATCACGTGACAGGGGGCCCTATCAGAATACCAGCTCTGCGGTTTTTTCTTTTTAAATATCGCAGCATTATGCTGAGATAGGAGCCTTTTTGGCCTCGCACAGGTCTTTTATTTTTACTTGTTTATTGTTTTTATGTTAGTTTTAAATGCTCCTTTTTTATATTTATTTTATTGTATTGTTTGGTTTTCCTGTGCGTGTCCCAAATAAAATATTTTTCTTTCTTTCGTTTATATTAAATGCACGGGAATTGGTATTTAATCAATATTATACCTACACTCTTTCACTGTTGGTGAATAGTGATGACACAGCCCAACACTAACGTACCTTTTTTAAATTTAAATTACTTACCCTTTAAATCTCATCCAGTCATTCCATTACTGACACTGCATTAGACACTACAATAACGTTTATCGACATAATAAACGACTACCATCGATTAACTGTAACACGTTCACCCTCAATCAACCAACGCTGCAACGTAACAGCCCACAGACACAATGATACCCAATTCGTCATGGGTTGACATAAATTAACCATTATTTCACACCGATCTATAGATCCTCGATCAATATGGCCGGTGATGTATGAAACGAGTGGATCCCATGAATGAAGGGCTCTCACAATCGGTGATTCGTCATACAACTTGTAACTTTTGTACGAGAATTGTTCCATTGTGTTACCAGTACTTATGTCTTTTGTAACATCTTATATCTGAAGTGTGCAAGATTGAGAAATTGCGCGGAAAATATAAGAGGGTTGAATTCAATGGTCGCCACTGGAATTGTAAGTTTGAAGTTGTAACGCAAAAATAATTGTATGGTGTTTTATTTTTTTAATTTATACCTACTATGGTCAATTTTGAAGTACCTACCTACTTGGTGTGAATCTGAAACACCTATACGCCTATGTATGAAGGATGTGATTCTCAAGTCACGTTTGCCGAACCTGTTCTACCATAATAATATATAGAACTCCGCGCCGCCCGGCCGTTTAAATTGTAGTGTAGATTAATTAGGTACTCAATAATTTCTTGTATTTTTTCCGTATTTTTAGGTCCCTATAGGCAATATTATGGCATGGTCTGGCAGTTTGAGTAATTTATGCGGCCTACCCAAATGTCCTTTCTTTGGTATTGTTCGTCGAATCGTTGAGCTTCGTAAGTTTTGAATTGAGCTGCACGATTACTGACAAATGCGTGCACTGACTGGACAGGTCCACTCATTCTGTGTGGTTTTTCTCAAAAGACCATTTCAGGCACAAATCTACATGGTCTTCATATGATCTGACCAAGATTATGTCTGGACTTTAAAAGAGACTGTGACCTCTGAGTTTGTTACGGCCTTTCTTCTCAGAGTAATCAGATAGGAAACGCCGACCGCATCTAGTTACAAACCTACTTACAGAAATAAAATCATTTATCATTTAATAATATTCTTAATAATATTATCATAATATAATTATAAGCGTAACCTTCAATCTACTGGCCTAAAGTAGATAAAGCTGTTTCGATTTACTTTGTTTCTGTTTTAAAGTGTTTACCGTTATTTTTCATCCCGTAAATCAAAAATACGACACGAAAATAACTCCCAAAATGTAAGTACATCATTATTATTTCCAACACAATAAACAAAACTGCCCACGTACATCTTTTTTAAATAAAAAATCCGTATACATTTTCGCAATTTCATTTCTCGCGTTATTATGTTCCCAGATTTTTCAATTACATGATATTACATCCCATCTTCAATCCTTGTTACCGTAATTTAAACCTTAATTCCAAAGCCTTATTATTGTTATTTGTTCATATAAAGAGATTTGTTGCTTCGTAGAATATTTGTTTAGTAATTCATCATTTCTTATTGTTGATTAGAATTACGTTGTGAGGAAAGAACTCATTTTGAAAGATAAGTAGGAATTCACTGGAAGTTATTAATTTGTGAAATACTGAATTATTGAGCCCCAGAGTCTCCTTAAACATGTTGATATTTTATTTGCCTTATCTACATTAAGAATGCCTAACTCATTGAGGTTCAATGTAACCAGCCGGGTAATTGCGTAACACACTAACACTAGGAATGGGTTTCATTTTGTCAATTCTACAACATTCATTGCGTTATTTACGTTGTTGAGCAGACAAATTATTCGAACATATATGAAACAATGGAATAGCAATAGGCTTCAAAATTATTCCGATTGTGATAGATAGTGTGTTACCTAATATTAGGGTGCTGAAGTGCATAACTGCGTCACGCACTTTAAAAAAATATATCTACATAATAATGAAGCAGTGTGTTCGAAACTGAGGACAACTTTCTGTTTTTGTATGTTTATAAAATGTTATTTAATATTTGTTAATTTAACCAATAAAACGAGTTACTTGCGTAATTAAGTATACTGTAATTTTCTAATCATTTAAATTCAAATTTAATTATTTTCCAGAATGTATGGTTTACAACGTAGTAAACGTAGGTTAAAAGCCGTCTGTTAGAGAAAGCCTATTACAGCACTGACGAATTTCTAACTGATAAATTATTCTGACTTGTGTGAAATATCTAGATTTTGTTTCTATTTACTTTGACATTTAATTGCTATTTTATTGTACATTTTCTATACTGAGTTGATTTGATGACACTATGATGTAGTATATTTTAATTTTTATGTTCTAATTTGTAATGCTTTGAATAACAGCAACAGACAAGTGTTATTATAATATAAATGACGTTTTGAATGACATTATCTGACATTTATTTTTATTTTTTATTATTCCCTAATTTTTGTGACATTTTATGATTAAGTAATTTATTTCACTGACTTACCAATGTGTATTATTTATGATTATTATTGAAGTGCCTTTAGTAATTTAGTTTTTGTTTTGTAATTTAGTTGTGTATTTTTTTATTTTTTTGTAAATTTTAAACATTTTAAAAATTTGATCGCCTTACGGGTGAAACATGTACGTACCAAATATTAATATTGACACATCCTGCTTGCTTAATTAGCATGTATACGCATGTTTTGACAAATCAAATTATCTTTATCTTTATTTTTAAATGGATAAATTTGTTGTTATTTTATGTTTACCTACCTATTTATATTTGTACGCCGTTGAGGCTAAACATGACTGTGATTAATTTAATTGACATCTTGCATGACATGTTATTGTGTGTATACTCATGTTTTGGACAAATAAATTATCTTATCTTATCTTATCTTAACGTATGATCTTAAAACTATAATGGTCCCTTTACATTCTACCAGTACAAATGGTGTGCAAATATTTAATTAGGTTAAAAGCAAGTCATTAATATTAAAATTACATTCTGAACAGCAGGTAGTCGCTCTAGATAACTGCCAATCGGATTGGTGTACCCACTCAACTTGCATAATTATGAATCGAATTGCAAACAAGATGCTTTCGATTATTATTACACCGTGACCCGATGAATAATCGAATCAAATCAATGCACGGAATTTAGAATACAAATCAACGGATGTTGTATCGAACAGGGCATCGATATTCAAAGTTCGAATACGTATTTGGTTTTTAAATTATTTTGTTTGAACTAGTAGAGGTATGTTAATTTTATTCGGATTGTAAGCCTTGACGATGAGAAAAATAGTAACCGTTTTTTTTTGAAAAAACAAAAATAAAAAATTGCAATTTTAAATTTTATTTGCAATTATATCAAGAATAAAAGCGGCCAAGTGCGAGTCAGACTCGCACACGAAGAATTCCGTACCCACCGTACAATATTTAATACAACATATTTTTTTCAAATACAATGCAAAAAATGGCGAAAAAAACACGTTTCTTGTATGGGGACGCTCTTACATTTTTACTTTTTTTTTTAAATGATTATTTTTGTTGTAGCGGCCATAGAAACACACACTCTGTAAAAATTTTAAGTGTCTACCGATTACGGTTAAAAAAATACAGCCCTGTGACAGGCGGACCGACGGACGGACAGCGAAGCTATAGTAATAGGGTCCTGTTGGCACCCTTTGGATACGGAACCCTAAAAATTATTGAGAAAATATTGATTATTGTTTGTAGGTTTTCAAATAAAAAATATTACTCTCCATGGAGTTTTTAGTGAGAGAATAAGATGCAAAGTAGTGTCTATTTAAAATCCCTACTAGTAAAATTGACTTATAAGCGAACAGATAAGAATTAAGTATGTATAAATTAACTAAACGTTGTTACAAAAAAATAACACAGCACAATTTTACACCACAAACACCGACTTCTAGGATTTATAAAATTAAATCATAATCACAGCGATCCTAACAAAACATTGTCTTAGATTAGTTCAAATTAAAACCCCGCAGCGGTCGGTTAATTGTTTAATCCTTATAAAGTCGTGAAAAAGAGATTAAAAGTCGTGTCTCCCGAGTATTACATGATTTTGAGGGTGCTTAGTATATGCTGTTATCCTGTAACTGAAAGGTTTAAGAGGCTTACAAGAGCTAAAGCGCGGTCACTGTCGGACTGCATAGAAAAGAAAGAGAAGCGCGATGACACAACGCTGGTAATTTATTGCAAAATACGAAGCAATTATCTGTTTACAAAAAATCTATTGATTGGATTAAAAAATTAAAACACTATTACGTTAGTATGTTGCTTGTAGAATAATCTGACAAAAAATCAGAATGATTTAATGCATAGTAGTATGGTTTTTAATCGTTATAAGAAATTTTTAGGGGTATCTTCGTGATTTTATTCTATCGTATCAAATTAGTTGTGTTATGTTTTCAACACACTATCTAATTAGCAAATATCCTGAAGAATAACATATATTTTTCTGATTTTGCTTACTGCAGTGGATCATACACTTTTAGGCATTATAAAAATTACATTTAGGTCCTGTACTCCCCTTAAGGCTCCCACAGACAGGCGCGACGCGACGCCCGACACAAAGGCACCGCGTGTCACGCGGCGAGCGGCGAATTTGTGTAGCGCTGTCGCGTCGCGCCTGTCTGTGGGAGCCTTTATTTCAAAGGTCTTTTAGCACTCGCAGCCAGTGAGACATGACTAGATGTGTGAATGTGAACGAAGCGAAAAGATTACATGTAAGGATTAATTTACGTGTCATTGCTTTATATTTAATTATTTTTACCTATCGTGGTATAGTAATTTTATTCTGGATGCATCGTCTTCACATATAATTATATAATTAATGTATACATAATATTGTAAAACATTTTTATTGAGTAACAGTGGAGTTTCTTGGCCATTCTTCTCCATACGAAACTACCTTTTGGAAGGGACAACTAGAATCAATTATATTTTTCATGTAAATTTTGACGTTCAAAAGTGCCTCTAATGTGCCTATTTGGAAAAAAAAAATTGGCTTTGACTTTGGATCGTAGCACATAGTGTTCTGTATAGTCTGTTCCAAAAGTCTGTAATGAAAGTGTAAACAAACCCTGTTAAGGTTAAATTCTCACGCAATCACTCACTAAAGGGAATTGGTAACCATTCATCTGTATTTAGAAAGTTTCAATTTAATATCTCACCACTTTTTCCAACAATTTTTGTTTGAATAACATTATTATAGTGTAATTTATTCAAAAATTATCGATGAAAGTTGAGGTGTTAAATTAACCTCAATTGTCAAATGAAAAACATCTATAAGGTGGCTTAAAATTAGAATTTCGGGTAAAATTTTTGAAAGAATCAAATCATAGCACTTAATTTGTAAGTGACACTATAAATTGGCATACGCTACGACGTTTTCTGATTCATTTGTTTCAGGCCCGGATCTAGAGGAGGGGGGGGAGGCAAAACTGAGCCAGTGCTCCGGGCGGCACATTCAAGCGTGGCAGACATGTATACCACCACCCAGCGCACTGCAACTTGGCGATAAATGGGATGAACAGCACTTATACTTTCCTGTGGGTGGCGCACTAAGGTAATCGAGGCGGATGAGCACCTCTGTGGTCAAAAATGTTAGGAAATATCCTTTATTTTAGAAATATTATTTCGCGTAGCGGGAGCGCCGGGCGTCCCGTCCTTTCCGACGCCTGTTAGTGCAAAAGCGACATGATTTCCTTTATTTTATTACCACAACGTTGGTGCCTCTGTTGTATTGGAGAATTATCGATCGATAAAAAATTTCTAATACTTTGCTGGCAAAATAATCAAAATCGCTACGCTGGCTCTTGCAGCGTAACGACTCTTTAATTCTTAAAACTTTTCTGTCGAGTAGTCGATTAAGTATTTACTTAAAAAATCCACTTTTAAAATCAATCGAAATTTGGTCCATTTTATCTAAAAGGTGAGTGTGCTTCCATAAATGGGAAGCGCGAAGGAAATATGTTAATTTAGGGCCGAAACAGCAGTAACGGATTGAGGTTATGGCCGAATGAATGTTAATTTGGAAGAATGTTTCCGAAACGTCATTGAAATTTTGTATTTTTTCCTCAATAACAACCGGAAAGGTATTATCAAAGATGACCCAAGGAGACAAAGAGAGCTTTTTTCAATCATTTTGATTTCTAGAGCTATTGCGTTAAATTAGGGAAGTGAAGTTGGTAATGAAGAAACGAAGTTCATTTTTAAGAATTGTAGATCATTTAAAACAGTTTCTACATCGCCTCCCAAGGTTCCATCATCAAGATACCAAACGTTTAATTTGGAATTTAGCTGTCGAATAATTGGGTGAATGGCTAAACTAAAAATCACTGGCTCGAGGGGATCACCCTGTTGACAGCCAACAGCAGATTTCAGAAGGTTGTCCTGACATACTATAATAGATATTTTGTTCTTAGTAATTTACTTTTGCTTAGTAATTTTATTAAAGTTGTGTTCTTAACCTTCTTACGATGCTTCGGTGTCACAGGAAGAGACGTTTTTTTGAAGGATTTTTGCTCGTTTTATTTGGTTATATTTTAATGGCGTATTTTATATTTCTTTTTAGGAGTGTTGATTATCTCGCATGTTATTTTATTTGGAGCTTTTTTTACCATCTTATGTTTAGCGTTAAAATCTTCGAGATTTTGTTTTAACGCCATATTAAATAATGATAAATTATTAATTTCTTCGTGAGCTGCGTTTAGTTGTTGTTTAAGTTCCTCTTCATTGTTTAGTTCAAGGATATCTGCATCGCATTCGTCGTCGGATATGTTAGGTAAACTGCTAGTAGTGCCATCTAGCGTAACGTAGGAATGTTATATTTCAGATAATTATAATTCATACATTAAATTAAATTAAAATCAATTGGTACACATTACATTAAATTTAATAATTTGCAATAAAATCAAAAAAGTGTTAGCATAATGTCGTAAACAATGTGTTAGTGAGCGCCCAAAACAACACGTATCCTTTGTTTTGGATAGGGCAGTCCGCACGAGACACAATCATCTACGTAAAACGAGCTACGTACAATAAAGCTTTTCGATTTAATAAAATAATGATTATTTCTTAAGTGTAAGTCAATATTTTCTTAAAACTTACTACAACAAAACTTCGCAATATAATTTATTATTTGGAAATAATAAATTATTTTGCGAATTATTTAACGAAGAGAAAACCTTGTGGACAAGGTTTTCTCTTCATGTAGGTATTTATAAAAAAGTTTTTAAGGCAAATCTCACAGTATTACATTACCTACTGAAAAGATTTTCCTTTACGAAAATTCTTCGTTAATTTTTTGTGAAACAAAAAGCTAAGATTCCTTCTTATTTGATTTAAAACTGGTGTACTTTAACTTCGGTAGAGAGCACTAGAGGATCTAGACAAAGTAACATTCGATTAGCGATGACGCTAGTAGAAAAGCCAAAAAATGTATGGGGTTTACATAAGCTATCGAAATGTCACGTGATCATAGGTTAACGAATAGAAATTAGCTAGACAATGTTAACGTCATTCGATTCTATGAAACGAATAGACAGCGTCGAACGATTACTTCCTTAAAGATGCGTAGCCAAGTGGCACTTTTTGACAAGCGTTATCGCTAGTTTTCGATTCGTATGATGGAAACATTGGCGAAAGCGATAGCGATTATAGAAATAGAATCGCTTCGCTCGCCGTGTACTAGTGACAATGAACTAGAGTCAGAAATCTAAGATTGGACTGAGCTTCAAAATATCTTATGAAATGTTGCAATTTTCTTATGGAGACAGAATAAATATACAATTCTCTCAAGCACAATTCTTCTTTTCTTTTTAATGAGAATGTACTTATTTATTTATTCAATTAGTACACACACAGCATATTATACATAAGGATGTTAAGAACAAAAAGTGACATTTACACTTTTTCTTTTTTCTCAGGAACCGAGAAAAATGTAATATAGGAATGCAGTATGCACGTGGAAAGTAAAATATCATAAATATAAAAAATAAATAAATAATAATTATCATAAACTTTTTAGGGACAGTAACCGTTTAGGTAGCCATTTTTTATGTATTAAGTTATACTAAATTATATTGATAAATATAGGAAATATTTCATGAAATAATTTTCAAATGTTAGCTTTTGATCCTACACAAGGTAAATGTCACTATTTGATTCGATCTGGTGATAAAATGTCACCTTTTACGACACGACATTCGACTTTTCTACAAAAATTACACGTTTTGTTCCCAAAGCCTCAACTACTACTTATTGTGATCGAATGTAAATGTTACTTTTTGCACAGAATACCATTTTTTGATTTGCCATTTTGTCGTGCAATAAGTCACTAATTGAACCAAATCTGTGCAGAAATTGATAAATTTCAAGGTTTGAGCCCGAATAAAAAAAAAAAACAATGAGCCGGATGCGTAAATGTCACTTTTTGTTCCTGACCTCCTGTCATCTGAAGTTAAAAGAGTAAATATACAATGCATCCAAATCACTCAGCATAATTTATATTTACGTTAAGTTACGAATATGCAGTACTTAGGTAAATCTGCAATCTTCCTTAGGGGTAGGTTGCCAGTCAGCTCTAAGCTCTGGTCAAACTAAGACAAATCTCACGCAGGATGTGGGACGAAATTCGCTCGCGCCGGTAGTGTCAACTAACTTGTCTGTAGGTTTTGAGACTGGCGCAAATAGTCGCGTGACTTCTTAATCATTAAAATCATCGATGCGCGCAGTCGGGTCCCGCGTCCCACGCCGCATTCTCCTCAATGTTGCCTGAATTTTAGTAAAGATTGGCAGTCTGCTTTACATTTTGATTTTGATTGCAAGTGCCTTTTGTATCTAAAATGTCTTAGATACGTTTTGATGTTGGATAGAATTTGAAGGACTTAAAATACTGATTCAAAGCAGTTCCAAGATACGTCTGGAACTTCTGCAGTTTACCCGCTTGGTCGATAGTTGACTTCACAAAAGTTTGGACTCCATCCTTTATATCTGGAAGTCGTCGTAACGGTCGGAGTTACTTTGTCTTAAACTCAAACTTCACCTGACTGCCTTGTATTGTATGTGTCAATATTTTTGGTTGGTAAATATGCAATGAAAATTAACATTAAACATTCATGTTATGAAGCTTTTGCCCGCGGGACCATACTACCGGGATACTAGGTCAAAATCAAATCATTTATTTCAAATACATTAATATAAAAGGCACTTTTGAACGTCAAAATTTACAGCAAATAGAATTGATTCTAGTTGCCCCTTCCAAAAAGTAGTTTTGTATGGAGAAGAATAAGCAAGAAACTCCACCGTAACTCTTTTAAAACACCGTAACTCTTTTATATATGTGAACACGAGCTGTAGTTATCTTATGCCCTAAACCAGGTTAGGACCATCCGTCCGTGTGCCAAACATCGAAATCCGTTCAGCCGTTAAAGCGTGAAAAGGTATCAGACAGACTTGCTTTCGCATTTATACATTATATATTAGTACGGATTCAAACAGTTATCTCTATGTTTAACCAATTCGCATTATTTCTTCGCATGAGAGGTCTTAGCCCTGGAGTGGGAAAAATATCAGTCTGGTATAGCTATTTCACAGTATCTTCGCAAAAATATCGTCCCAAAATTAATGTTGAGTTAGTAGAAGTTGTTATTTTATTAGCATTAAGTTTTAAGATAATGTTTTCCAACAACATACTGTTAAACCACAGACCGTGTTGTTCTTTGGTGGTTTATAAGAAGTTCCCTTTTGATGCTTTCAACATTTCAATTTGATCAAGTTTGTGAATTTTCTTAGGAATTTAATTTTGTTTTGAATAGGTATGATAATAACTAACTAGGTTAATGCAAGCATAATTGCCTACTTGGATCTTCTTCTTCTTAATATATAAACGAATTTATTACGACGTGCTAGAGTCCGTGTCTCAAATCTTCCATTTCTTGAAAAGAAGGCTACCTTTGAATGCCGTTGATTTAAAGAAGTGCCAGTGAATTTGATAGGCCTTAAAAAGACCAGCTATTCTGATCCATTCATTCCATTAATTCATATAATAAAATTTTTCATAGATTTTTAATTTTTATTCATTTTCTTTCATGAATGTTATTATACGTCAAGAGTAAATACTATAAGCACCGTTTAAGATATATAAATCCCATCAAAACGTTTATAAAAAGCTTCTGAAATACTCTCAATAAATATCAAATTAATTTCTCCACAAGGAAATAACCGACACTTCCGACAAAAAAAACTTAAAAGCTGTTAAAAGCATCGATGATACGTAACAATTTACTCGATATAAAAACATATCGGTTATCGATTTAAAGAGTAACATGGTTGAGTATTTTATGGCTGAACGAAGTCACCTGTTGGTGCGGTCACCGTGAAGTTGTGTATACCCCATAACACGTAAGAGGGTGTAATGAAAAGCCCTTTGAACGCTAATGGAATATATTGTTTGTTGTATTAGTAACGGTAGCATCAAATTGAGAGGAAGTCGTTGATAATGACTTACCTAGGTAACTTCTATACCTACTCACTCACTGAATCGATTGTGAACCCAAGTAGGTCGCTGCAAACATAATGTGGCGAAATGGGGCTTTATCGATTCATCCACATCCAGTGCAAGTATGGTGCTCCTGATCCTCCCAATCTGCTAGACTGTCCCAAATGAGTCATATAGGTGCAAGGGTGCGTATTTTTCAATGATAGCAACTTTGAATGCAGTCTGTCAATGTCAAATCATCTTCATAACTTTGTAGAAATTAAAAATAGCAACATCTTAATATATATAATTCTTCTGTACGTGTGTTTGTCCCCTAACTCCTCTTCAACGGCTAGACTGATTTGGATGAAATTTTGTGTGTATATTTCAATGGGTTCCTGGGTGGTTTGAAAATACAACTGGACCCGGTAGGTGGCGCTGCTGTCGGTATGTCACCAAATTTGATTTGCTGTACAATTGACAACATTACATAATTTTGAGCGGTACAATATTTAATGTGGCGCTGCTTTTCCGGGCAGGACGACGTCTGCCGAGTCCGCTAGTGCCATATAAAATAACCGTTGAAATTATAGGTTCGCAGCAAAAATAGCAATATCCAATAAACTGCTGTAGTAATTGCACTGCTTTCAAATAAAAAATATTGTGTACCGCCATTTTGGTATAACTGAATGTTACCTTATGCATCTATAGGACTCAAATTTCCATTCACTTGATGCTGCAATAAATGTGACCACCTCTGGCCCAAACATTTTAATAAACATAGACGTACTTTCGAAACGACAAATAAAGAAGACTTACTAATCTTAATCCTAATCCTAACTTATACTAAAAAAGCGAAAGCAAGTTTGTTTTTTTGTTACGCTTTCACGCCAAGACGACAAAACGGATTTGGATGAAATTTGACACACAGATAGACCATGACCTGAGTAAGGACATAGTCTACTTTGCATCCTTGATCGCAGACGAAGTCGCGGGCAACAGCTAGTTTAAACCTAAATGTAAAAATCTAAACTTTCTTAATTTTTCCAAAACCTCCAATGTGCTTTCATATGTCTCTGTATATTATGCTTACACTGAAAACACTTCTACAGTTATCAAATTAAAATATCAACCGAGCATTATCCTAGCCAATATGCCGATTTTTCTACTTTATTAGAGTCATAACTATTATATATGTTAGGCCTATCTACTCATTATTTGGTTAGGTATGTAACGTCAGCGTCGTTTTAATAAAAACTTGTGCGGTCGGAGGATCCCCGTCGGGAACAAAGTTCTTTACGCGATACTCGAATAATATATATAAAAGAAAGAGACAGAGAGAGAGAGAAAGTGTGAATTTAATAGTCGTTTTTAATACAGAGCCATCTAGTATGAGTTTCTTGAAGCTCTCATGGATTCTCGCCACCTTGGATTTTCATTTTAACCTCGCTATCGGCTTTAGCATCCTCAAAAACCGTGAAAACGACACCAATGACGATTTTAATTTTTGCAGTCGCTGGCTTGGGTTTCATTTTGACCTCACTATCGACTTTATTAACACCCTCGAAAACCATAAAAACTATTTCTCTCTCTCTTTGTCTCTTTCTCTTTCTTTAGAGAGAGAGAAAATCGCATGGAGGGGGCATAAAGCTTTTTTACGCCAAAAAATTTTTTCCAAAAATTTCTGTTACAAATTATTATGTGAATACTTTACAATCGATTCTTCAAATAATTATATAAACAAAATAAAACATGTCTCGTGCATTTTGAATCACCATTAAAAAAAAATTATATCACGGTTTTGCCCATTCGACTCAAACTCAAAGCATTTATTTCAATCAAATTATCAAATCATTTACAGGCACTTTTGAACTGTCAAGGAGTCGGTCAGTTAGTCAGAAAGTTAAAGCTAGTTGCCGTTCCAAAACATAGCGAAGCAACCAGCAGCCCAATACGAAAAACATCGAAACAATACTTGGTATTCAAAGCTTTTAGTGTTTTAGAATTAATAATGTCCTTATATAATAACTTATGGTATTTTTGATGACTTTTAAAGAGAAAACTGTGTGTGAATGTGAGTAGCATTCAGGCTACATTGAATATATGATTATTATTTTAATATTGTGAATGTGAAGACTATGTGGGTCATTGTTGCTTTTTTTTTCACCTCAGTTAATTTTAACCATGGTCTGGCAGTTTGAGTAATTTTTGTGGCCTACCCAAATGTCTTTTCGTTGGTACGTATTGTTCGTCGGGTCGTTGAGCTCCTTATGTTCTGAGTTGAGCTACACGATTACTGAAAAATGAGTGCACTGACTGGACAGGTCCACTCAATCTGTGTGGTTTTTCCTCAAAAGACCATTTCAGACACAAATCTACATGGTCTTCAAATGATCTGACCAAGATTATGTCTGGACTTTAAAAGAGACTGTGACCTCTGAGTTTGTTTCGGCCTTTCTTCTCAGAGTAGTCATATAGGAAACGCCGACCTCATCTAGTTTTTAAGATATGATTGACGTGTAAAAGTGTTTGTTCAAACCTACTTACAGAAATAAAATCATTTATCATTTATTTATCATTAAAAATAAAAATCTTATAGGCATGTTTAATTCAAACTTGCGCTCAACCAAATCCGGGTGAAAGACCTCCTCTGGCGTAAAGGCTTCCGCTTAGTTCGCAATAAACGTTTTGACTTTGAATTTGTCAGGCGCGACGCGACAGCGCGACTCCACTTTTGTAGAACAATTTCCAAGAAGTTTTCATAGGAATTTATTGTTCTAGTAGAGTCGCGTCGCGCCTGTTTGAGCCGTTACCCGCGTCACCTACTTTTAGCGAGCTTTATGATCGAAATGCAATAAGATTTTCACGTGTTTTTGTAAACCCTCATACGCTGAAACGACTGGTTGGTTTACATAAAAGATTTTTATTGATACTTATTGTCGTTCAGATTAGATCAATGAGTCATGAGCTCTTTGTTCATGTAACAAAACGTGGACTTTTTTGTAAAGTTTTGTTAAAACGTGCCTGTACAGTATTTATACGCTATTGGTGAAGTACCGATAGACATAGATGAATATAACTAGCTTTTGCCTGCGGTTTCGCCCACGTGGGGGTCAGAAATTATCTTACTAAATCTTGGTATACATCTCAATAATAATTATTCTACGTTCTAACCCAGGTCATGGTATATCGGAGCGCCAAGTTTTATCCAAATCCGTATAACCGTTAAAGCGTGAAAAGACACAGACAGACAATGTTACTTGCGCATATATAATTTATTATAATTATAGTTATTATAATTTATTATAATGAGTAAACAAGTAATTAGTGTGGATAGCAAATTAATTTATAATGACAGAAAAGCAATCAAGAATCTATAAAAAAAATAAACCAAAGATTCCCAGCACCATATTTCGGTCTCACACACGATTACAATAATTTGTCTGACCTGCATATGACAAAAACACCCCGGGCCAGGATTAGATCATCTCATAATTATAACTATACAAACATACTAATAACTTTATTTACTTTCATACTGCAGTGTTTTACTTCGACACGTGCCGATCGTGTGCGTTTATGAAGCTTGTAAGTAGGGGGTGTCATTGAGGGTAGACTACCTCTTTGGTGACTACACCAACTCGACTCGACATTTAGGTACTGCAGTAGCGCTTGCGGACCTTTCTAGTCGGGCAAACTATTATCAATTCTTTTCATGAGGAATTTCTTAGAAGCAGCTTGATTTGTGCTTGGTTACTGGCAATAGGCTAGCCCCTTCTTACATGCATGGGAACATAATAGAACTGGTGAAACTATAATGCACCTCTGACTATCGCTGCAGGAAATATAAACGCAATATTATGTTATTACTGTTTTACTTCGACACGTGCCGATTGTGTACGTTTACGAAGCTCGCTACGTAGTAAGGGGCGTAATTGAGGGTAGATTGTAGTGTAGTGCATTATCTGATAGGTAAACTGTTATTAAAGTATTTGAGTGCATGGGTAATAATTACTTTATTAATGGGTAGGTGTATCAGTTACGTTTGTGATGTGTTCCCTAATATCAATGTGAGGAAAATGGCGAAATTACTGTGTCACAAATGTAGAGACGGGAATTTTGGTACAGAGTTGACTAATTATACCTTCATGCCACTAAAAATTTGAGTATCGTACAACTAGCAATCCTGCCCTGCTTCGCACGTTTTACGATTCGACTAAGCATTGAGGGAATACATTTTCTAAATGATGGTTAAACCACATCAAAATCCATTGCGCAGTTTAGAAGAACAACGCGGTCATATTGCGACAGACTCGAAAAAAACCCTGACTTTGATTTATACTATTTATAATATAGTCCGTAACCTCCACTAAAACAACCTTTTACATAATATTATTATACGTACATAAGAACAGCCCAATATATTATATCCCTAAATGCGATATGTTTCGAAACTAAGCATAGGGATTCAGCTCAGAGTAATGTTCCCGGGCTCAAGCCATACAAATAGTGCTGACAACTTGTCGCCCGGGATTTGGGAGCAAAAAACGGGACATTGGGTGTAAATTCAGAACATTTTGCGGTACCTAGCCTAGTAATTTATGTGATCTCTTGCTTCTGGGCTAGGATTTTGAATAAATTATTGTGTACTTAACCTACTTTCCTATAATTTTAGTAAAAGTCTATATGTATCTCATATTCAAAAACGTCTTGCGTTGGAGAACCCATTAACAGTAAGCCCACGTACGCACGGACGTGAAAATATCGCAGCAGGATTTTATCGCGCGCTGGATTTTCAACTCTCGGTGCTAACACCGAGAGTTGAAAATCTGAGCGTTGAGGATCCAACAAAATGCATCCCAGCGCGTCGAAAAAACACACTGTTAAATTTTCAACTCTCGGCGCTAAGCAGAGCGTTGAAAATCTAGAGTGAACATGGGCTAGTTCAGATGACAACTACGTGCATTCGACGGGCAAGACTGGTCTTGACGTTTGCCATTTTATGTGAGCTGTCACACTAATGTCAATTAATTTACTTGCAATTTTGCATCCATGTTGAAAAGGACTAATCGATAAAAAAGTCACACACATCGTTCGCCATTTGTTTCATTCTGCGTCCCCAACCTTCTGCTAATAATAGATACACACCAGTATTGTTTAAAACATATGTTTACATTCCACAATTTGGAAATGTATTGTTAGTTAGTAGTCGAGCAAATAACACGCCAGTCTCACTGAATACTCTTTTAGAGCACTTTTATCAAAGAGCTGTAGGTACCATTATACCAGACCGCTTCTTCTTCTTTTCGAGTAGATGGCCACGCCAATCACGGCATTAGTGGCGTTTTTAGGTCCTCAGAAGTTCAGCTGTATGGACACTTTGGGCACTCCAATTTATGGGACATGGTTTGATCAGCAGCAACACAAAAACATATAACAATGTAGGTAGTAAAAGTAGATTCCTAATTACACAGTTGTAAGAATTATATCGGCCCTTTATCCAACGATGGCAACATAAGGTTTTCCGATTCCCATAACTCAACCGAAGACAAAAGACATGAAGAAGACCATAATTATAACATCCACCGACTCGCACTGGGCCCGCGTGGTGGATTACGGCCCACTCCCTCTCACTGAGAGGAAGGCTGGTTCCCAACAGTGGGAGTGTTTATTTTCGTTATATGTATGTATGTATGTATCTATGTATTAGTATTTATTATTTTTCAAGTTATCTATCCCTTATGTTGCACCTGCCATGTTTTGTCTCTGCATCACCCTAAGGTTGACTGGTAGAAAATGCCTCAGGCATTAAGTCCGCCTTTGTACAGTATTTTTTTTTTTACTTGTGCTTAAAGTTTTAATAAATAAATAAATAAATAACATTATAGGCAGATTATGGTAGCCTGATCCTATGGGGTATGACATAAGTCGGGATGCTGGGGTCCCGGACCTTTCGAAGGCGTACGAGGAGCCGAAGCCAAGTCGCAGAGGACTGTTAGACGTTTTTAATGGAATGAGGCGCCAACCCGCGATTATCACTGTTTACATTATGAAAATGTAGGTACCCACTTTATTTTTTGTCCTGCGTTGAAAAGTCCTCATAGTTGTCCTCCGCCATGGGGTGGGCAGAGGGGTCTGCCTAACTTTTACTGACTAAAAACCACCCCGGTGTTACCTTCTCACATCTTAGACCGCGGATCATGAGACCTAGCAAGTGTACCCAAGGACAACCCTAGGTTGGTGCAGCATCATTTCAGGATATGGAAAACAAATAGGGGACTATGGGTTTGAGTAGCTAAAGTGGACTGGTTACCTAGAACTATGGAATGACAATGGCCCCTGTGTGATCAATATTTTATATTAACACAGATAAAATGGCAGGGGGTGACTCGTAGTCTAATAAACCCACGAAAACTGTCGACGTAATATTATTATAACGATTATTCTCAGATTCTTCTTACTAGTCCATTTAATTAAGCAACTAAGATGGAGTTTTGTTAATCTAGTCAAGTCAACGGCTGGAGATTTAAATTCATTAAAACAACAGTCGGTGTGGTTAACATAAAACTTTTAATTGAGATTTAAAGGGAGACTACGGCATTTATAAAGACGTTAAGGTAATACAGGAGATTACAATTTTTACTCCATTTTATTTTCTTTTGTTGGATTCCTGTGGGGTTAAAACGTGTCGAATTTACATTTTTATTAGTAATAGCTTTTCCCGCATCTTCGACCACGTGGAGGTCGGAAACTGTTAGTTTCCAACATTTGGTGTTGTTTTATTAACTGGTAAATTATCTGCAACTTACAGTTTCATTCATGCCGCTAGCTCTATTATTTTAAGATTAATTTTAGTTTTTCGTAGTAACCAGTTTTCTTTGTCCGCGAGTGTACATAGTATTAGGTACGAAATTCAAATTTTCTAACGTTTTTTGCAATTTGCAGGTTAGTGTCAGTTTGTATGTTGAACAAAATATGATTCGCTATCGTAACAAGTATGTATTTACAGAATTGTAGTCATTCAAATCATCAATACAATCTTCTAAGTTCATATATTCCCATTGAATAGCTATTTCGTTAAATAAAACACACACACACCCCCACACACACACACATACATACATAACACATACATATACGCACACATACATACATGCATACATTTTGTTATTAGGGTCGCGAATCATAATATATTTTGTTCAACATACAACCTGACACTGACCTGCAAATTGCAACAATGTTTTAAAATTTGTTCCACCTAAGAATTTTTCAAAGTATCTCATACGTATAAACATTCTTAGGTGGAACAAATTTCCAAAATGAGACGATTGTATGAAATTGATGCATACTATTCAGTAAATATATCATTCCTGCAGTTGCGAATCGCATTTTAATCAACATACGACGTAAAACAGAGCTGCAATTTGCAAAAAACCAAAGAAAATTTGAATTTGGCGGGCTATAGCTGAGGATTCACCTTAATTAAATATTTCACAAAACCTACTATTCATGTTAGCCGAAAGACGTCTACTGTTGAAAATAAACCTATCCGAAGTATCGTCACAAATCTTCAATTCAAACTTAAGTAGGTTATTAGGCGTCATCTCGGCAGTCACCCCGTTTCTTGCCATATCATCTTTCACACAGTCCATCTATCGTTTCTTGGTCTTCCCTTACTCTTATAACATCCACATTGCCACTCAAAACTTTCCTCACGAAAATTTCTTACCTTCTACCAAGAACATTCCCACAAATCCCGGGACGGGTCCCAACACTAGTCTCACGTAACGTTCATGTGTTTCAGTATATCACGGCTATTATCATTGTTTATAACTCTCGTGTACTTACTAATGACTGATGGGAGGCTTCTGTCTGTCATTACCGCCGTTTTTAGGGAAAATCTCGAGAAAACGTGCCCAGAATACTTACAAGAATGATAAAGATCTGTTGTAATGTTGCGGGAAAAAAACCTTTTTAATGTTTCAGTGAATTTGAAGGAACTAGAATAGATTTCCTTGTTGCTCTAGTGGTCAATATGAGATCCTGGGTTCGATTTCCAGGTCGGGTAGTGTTATTGGGTTATTCCATCAGGAATTTCTCAGTAACAGCCCGGAGTCTGGATTTGTGTCCGGTTGATGGCAATAGGCTCGGCCTTATTACATGGGACATAACTGGCGAAATGGGTGTAACTATAGATACACCTCTGTCTAACCCTTTGGCGATTACAAGCGGTATGTTACGTTATCTCAAACATAATATGAACAAAAACATTTTCCGGAAATCTATTCAATATAGTCCTACCTATATTAAATAGATTACCGGAACCGGGTTGTTTTTGACTGTAGTTAATAGCGTAGATTAAAATTTTCAGTTTTCAAACTGGCTAGTCCATGTAATTCACACATACACATTTTGTTAATTTTATTATTAAAAAGTGACATCTATAATGAAACGGAAGAACTCAGAGCAACACACTGAGTTAGCGAATTCGTTAATAGTATGACTTCAGATGCACAGATGGCGTTGCTATCAACATTACTACCGCCATCTATGTAAGACACAGTGTAACTGTTGAACCAAGTTGCACACAATTTATTGCAGCTTCTTAGTGATCTCAAAATCTTTTCTATTTGTAAAAATAATTGTTTCACTAGGGAATCGATTAATTTTATTAATAATTTGGTATATTTAATGCTTTTTGGGACATCGACCGCGACGTGAAGTTTAGTTCGTTTTAATAGAAGTTAGTATACTTTAGTACGCCTAGATGGCTCTGTCATAAATGCTTTACGAAAAAGTTTTTAATAAGCAATTTCAGAGAATAATCAAAATAATTTTCAGGATTTACTGAAAGTATAATATTAAAATATTGTTATTTTCTATCATCAACGTAAATTTAAAGCCAAAAGCAGTAAGTTATTCTTGTATTTCTTAAATGTTCTATATCGCACAAGTAAAGTTTTCTTGCAGGGAACGATGTGTACATAAAATTTGATTTTACTAGTGTACTTGCTTCGGCAGTACATATACTAAAATTGGAACGATACAGAGAAGATTAGCATGGCCCCTGCGCAAGGATGACACGCAAAATCGTGAAGCGTTCCACATTTTTTGGACATTTTAGATTTGAAATAATAAATAAAGATTTTCATTCAGGTTTTGAACATTTTACATAACCAAAATAAAACCGGCTAAGTGCGTGTAGGACCCCGTACACAACGGCTACATAATTATCAAGCTACACATTTCCAGTAAGCTGATCTCGCATTGTATAGGATTTCCGTACAATGAGAGGTCAGCTTATACTGGAAGTGTATAGCTTGATATGTAGCCGTGTGTACAATGAAAGATTCCGTAGTTAAAAAAACCTGTCAAGTGCGAGTCAGACTCGCGCACGAAGGGTTCCGTACCATTCTATAAAAACGGCAAAAAAATCATGTCTGTTGTATGGGAGCCCCTTAAATATTGATTTTATTCTGTTTTTTAGTATTTGTTGTTACAGCGGCAACAGAAATACTTATATTATCTGTGAAAATTTCGACAGTGTAAGATCACGGTTCATGAGATACAGCCTGGTGACAGACGGACGGACAGCGAAGTCTTAATAATAGGGTCCTGTTTTATCCTTTGGGTACGGAACCCTAAAAATGATCTACCGTACAGCGATATACGAGTACGTAACGGGCAATACTCCAACTGCAAATGTAATTTTGTAATCGCAATTTTTTTTTATTTGGTTTGCCTACGTTTGGTTTGAACGATTTTCGGACTTTTTCCTTTACTTGTGCTGTGGGACCTTGTTTCTGGCCAAATATCATGATTCCAGGTCAACGGGAAGTCTATTGTTTTTGATTTATTTCGGAGTATCAAAATAATTATGTCGCATAAATGGCCGTATTTTTTTATTGCGTAGACTTAGAAGCTTGATTTTAGAGCTCCAAGGGATTGTAGACTGGACTTATAGTGTATTTTAACTAGCTAGTATATTATAGCCTGTGTTACTCCGTATAACGTCAGCTATATACCAGTGAAAGTCCCGTCAAAATCGGTCCAGCCGTTTCGGAGATTACCCGGAACAAACAGACAGACAGACAGACAGATAAAAAAAAAAAAAATAGGTATTTTGTTATAAGTCCCGTATATACTTTCATATGCATTTAGTAAAAAGCTGTTATTTTGACATTACAAACAGACACTTCAATTTTATTTATTTGTATAGATTGTATATATGTACAGATGTGAAAGTTTGGAGGATGGATGGATGGATGTTTGTTACTCTTTCACGCAAAAACTATTGAACTGATTTGGATGGAATTTAGAACACAGATAGTTTATAACCTGGATTAACACGTAGGATACTTTTTATCCCGGTAGTACAGTTCCCGTGGGATAATTTCCGCCCTCCACGTGGGCGAAGCCGTGGGCAAAAGCTAATAAAGAACGAATACCTAATATTACATGCCTACATTACCTACTTATTTTTCTTGTTAATGGGGTTGATTATGTAATGTTTGGCAAACAATAAAAAATAAAATTGAAGCAACACCAACTTTTATTGTAGCTTCAACTTTCAACGGTCCGAGTAACCATGTTTTGTTCAAGGAAATCTCCAAACGCCTGTTTGACACTTCCCGTGACCCAAGGGCTGGCTTCTACCTTGGCCAGAGGCTAAGCATTGCCATACAACGTGGCAATGCCGCCAGTCTCTTGGGTACCTACATTACCAGTCGACAGCGATGCGGAGGAATTTTTTGACGACATTTTTTAGTTTGTTATTAGTTTTAGTTAGGTTAGGTTATTATATTTTAATTGTAAATACTATTGTAATTTAAAATCTCATAAATTATATAATTATTGTTATTACTTTCAACCTATGGTATGCCACAGAAAAGTGTAAATAATGCTTCAGGTGTGCCAAAATAAAACAAAATGTGTCCTTCATGTGCCTGTCATTATTAACTTTGCTTTCAAGGTCACATTTAGATCTTTCATACTTAAGATAATTTCGTTACAGTTCATTCACAATTATTTTACCTCTGCCAGCAACCCAATAGCAACCTTATTGTAACGGTTATAAAGATCATTAGGAATTTGACAGACTTGTCAATGGCAGCAACCCAAAAGCGACCTTATTGCAACAGCAATAAAGATCACTGTGATTTTGACAGTGACGCAAACTCAGAGGTAAAATACTTACTCATTTTATCATAGAATAAAAATAAACATCAGTCGCGAAAAAAAAGAGCCTAAAACGTTCCAACTTCAATACACTTTCCACTTTTCCATAAAATTCTTTGTGTAACCTCCGCAAGGCGTTTCTCTTGCAATCAGCGTGCGCTTTACAGCGCTGTAGCTCCCGAGGGGCAGAAAAAAAGCGCTGTCTTTTCTGGAGTCTATGCGAGGAGGTCGCGGACGATTTCACATCTGCCTTCATTCACTGTATTGTGTGTTGAGAGACATGTTGAACGGAATGGGTACGGAAACTCGGAAGCTGAAAGATAGGGCTAGGATTTCTCTAATACCTATGTATGATATTATTAAATAATTATATTCTTTATCTTGACTCACGGACTTATTGTAATGTCTTTAATAGTTCCAAAAACACACAGTCGTAGTATCAATATCTAATAACCAAAAAACCATGATTTTACAGGAGGCAAAAAAACGTTTCATTTCTATAGTTTATAATATTTGAATCAAAAAGTTGCTTAGGTACATATATTTATTCAAAAAATTGTAGGAAACGCTCGTGATGGTGATAATGATTTGAGACCTTATGTCTTAGCAAATACGAGGTGTTTCATTTTACCTAACAATATGGAATAAAGTGAAAATCGCTAACATGTATTGATACTTCACCGTCAATATATATATAGATACCTAATATATACAAATCTCATGTCACAGTGTTTGTTATCGAACTCCTCCGAAACGGCTTGACCGATTTTTATGAATTTTCTTGTGTATATTTGGTAGGTCTGAGAATAGGTCGTAAAGTATATTTCATACCGCTGCGGGTGAAACCGCGGGGCGTAGCTAGTAACATTATAAATTCGAAAGTTACTTTGTCTGTGTGTTACCTTTTCACGCCTAAAACATTGAACGGATTTCGATACGATTTGGCAAGGAGATAGATGGCATCCTGGGGAAGTATATAGGCTACTTGTTATCCCGCAAGCACGTTCCTGTGGGATAATCTCCGACATCCACGCGGGAGAAGCCGCGGGGAGAAGCTAGTAAGCTATAAACGATAAAAAAAGCTACAAGAGGTAAGCTTCCTTCATAAGGAAGGCAAATCTACGTTGGATATTAATGTTCTTCGTGTAATAAAAATATTTTCTCTGAAATTTATGTTTGCTAGTCAAAAAACCAAATACATTCAGCACATTCATATTCAAAAAGGCATCACAAGGGCTATCGTCACGTCCTCCATCGTATAAAACGTTATTTACAAAAAGCAGAAGCCATTTAGGTCGGTGAAAACTTAATAATTTACAGCCTAGATATAAAATTGAAGCCAAAGAATATTCTAGAAGCTTTCGCATGATCGTCAACTTTACTCCGGTCAGTTTGAAGATGGGTTGACGATATACCTGGACTTTATGAACTTACGTGACCATAATTGGAACAGGATATCCGTGGAGTTGTTGAAATAAAAAAATATAAGTCCCATTGTACGTATTACAATTATTTTGTTCAATTTGCCGTCAATATAGATCTAGTTAGTCTTTGATAAGGAATAATTATGTGTGTAATATCTTTACCCGTAAGTTTATTTACTTTCGCACTATTTTACATTTTCGTCATAAGTGCGTTTCCATTGAGACTCATAATGGTGACAACTTAGTATGATTTTTATCCATCGTTTAGAAATTATTCTCTTCTTCTTATGGTGCCTCAATATATAATAATTCTATCAAAGTTTTATATCTGCGTTCTTTAATGATATACTTACCTACCTAACCCTTTTCGATATTGTAAACAAAAATTCTCTCAAAAACCGTCTCCACAGCTTTCCCTGCTGTTCGTACTTCAAGTGGTACTTAAATGGGTTTTAGTAATGAGTTAGCATGTCTAGACAGGCCGCTACCTACGTTCTATGTAAATTAGCACTAAGCCTGCCACCTCCCTTAGTTGTCCTGCTGTATTAAATTTTGAATTACTGAAGCTTATTCGGAATCATAATATTGTAGAATTTGTGGGGTTCGTGCATTGTGAGCTTGCAATGCTTTGTTGTCGAGGGGGTGAAACGGAAAAGGGTGCAATTTAGGAATGTGGAAATATATATATTAATGGTCGTTAGACGACGGCTACGGAAGGTATTTTGCAAAACCAGCGTTTGGTAGATATTTTTGGTTGGTTTGGCACCGATTTTAATGAAAAAGTGGTCGATACAGAGACGTAGCTCTGACTGAAATGAAAAAGCATCACCATCTGCCTGGCCTTCAAACTCAAACTCAAACTCAAAGCATTTATTTCAATTAAACCATTTACAGGCACTTTTGAATTGTCAAAGAGTCGGTCAGTTAGTCAACTCTAGTTCTCCCAACTATGTGAGGGTTGGTCTCCACTCTAACCTGATGCAGCGCTTCAAAATATCAACCACACTTATACTATAGGTAGGTACTTAAATACAATTGTTCTTCAAATGGTTGACCTCCTTTAGTTCTGAGTTGAGCTGCACGATTATTGATAAATCGTGCACTGAATAAAGGGCCAATCAATATGTGTGGTTTTTCCTCATAAGACCATTTCAAACACAAATCTACATCGTCTTCACTTGATCTGACCAAGATTATGTCTGAAGTTTAAAAGAGACCGACCTCTGAGTTTGTTTCGGCCTTTCTTCTCAGAGTAGTCAGATAGGAAACGCCGACCTCATCTGGTTTTTAAAATATGATAGACGTGTAAAAGTGTTTGTACCAACCTACCAACAGAAATAAAATCATTTATCATTTATAATGGATCACCAGTTTATTTGACCTGTTACAGCGGTAGTCAAAACGAATGCCACCTCCGAATAAATATCTCAAAAATAAACTCACAAAATAAAACATTGAATAAACAAACATACCTCCATGATCCATCTAATAAAATCAACGTACATTGAAGTATTTCATTTAGTAAAGAGCTTTCCTATGAGGCGTCACGCACCGGTGGATGCCAAATAAAACCATACTTGTTTGAAGTAAAACTCTAGTGGAAGAAAAACGTACCCACAGCTAAATGGTGGCTTGGCATTTATAGTGGAAAATATTGTGGTTTTAAGTTCATAAAAGAGCTAGTTAAGTTAATAACACAAATTAATATTCCTATTATTCAAGTAGACCAAACGCAGAAATACGCAGGTAGTTGATATGTCTATTTTGACCCAAAATCCAAATGAGTGATCCAGTGGTGCTCCGGCGTCCGTCACTTTCCATCAGCTGGACTATTAGCCATCTCCGTCTCTTGTGTTTGCACGAACTACTCATATGAAACTTTAGTACAAATTAGCTGGTCAGCTTGCAGAGTTGTATCGTAGCAGGGCTCACTGCCCAGAGTGCGCCGGATGTTCCTACTTCACACACACTACACTACAGAATATTATAAGCCTATATCATCACGCCTCTATTCCCCGAAGAGTAAGACAGAGGCATAAGTACCTCATCCTACCCGTCGTACGTCAGTTATGTTTAAGTCCCATGTAATAGAGACAGACTCCGGGCTGTTACTGAGAAATTCCTGATGAAAAACCCAATATCACTTTGCTCGACCTTGGAATCGAACCCAGGACCTCATGTTTAGCAGTGGCGGTTACGACCACCTAGCCTATTAGTCCATCTATGACCCAAAAAATGTTATCTTTGAAAATATTATTTCTGAGGCTTAAAAATAGTCTATTGTAGCAATCGATTATCTTGATTCAATATAATTAATATAAGACGTAGAATTATTTATTTCCACAGAAAATAGTGAATGCTACTCGTATAAATACTCATGTTATAACCAATATCCCGCTGAGCCGGAGTTGCAACGGAAATTGTGTTCCGACTCGCTCACGCCTCTAATTCTACAAACATGACCGTATTATATTTTAATGCAAACTTTTCAGTTTACAGGCTTGTTTAATTAGTTTTACGAAGTAAAATAGAATCTCTATTGAATATTTAGGGAATATAATAGATGAGGTCAATCAATTTAAAATGACATGTAAAACAAAGTACCTAACTATTATAAAGCTAGAGTTTGTAAACGGGAGCCATAAAGTTACTGTAGCGGCATCTACATCGCCACATGCGAGCAACGCATCACACTGACGTCACGCAAAATCCTGCATCGCGCAAGCAGAGTTAACCGCGCAACTAGCATATAAACAAGGTCTCGATATCAAAGATCTGTTTTTCAATACGTAATATAGACTCAACCGTGTCGATATTTTTGCAGATTACCTACAACAAGTAAAAATATTTTTTTACATACCTTCTAAACTCGATTTATTATAGCATAGTTTATTTTATAAGTTAATGATTAACAATATTGTTACTAGTTCTAATTACAAACATACCGTTCCGATACTCGTTCCAAAGAACGTTTATATGTATGCAACCTGTGTTTCTCATTCTAAATGAATAATTGTATTCTGTTTTTGAGAAATAAATGTCTTAAACCATAAGGTCGGGCAGTTGCCCACCGACACGACTTCCGTCTGGTCGGAGTATGCTCCCTTTCCTACAGAGGATGAATGAACTTTACATCCTGTTCCTCATACCTCTATAATACCATCAAAAAGAGCTCAACAATTACTCAAGTCTGCCACAAAGGACTTCTTCGCAAACAGCGAAGGAATAGCACAGCGATTGATCACATCATCTGCCTAGCCTGTTCCCAACTTTGGGGGGGGTTGGGGTCAGCGTCCAGTCTAACCGGATGCAGCTGAATATCAGTATTTTACATGAAGCGACTGCCTATTTGACCCGCACAACCCAGTTACTGCGTAATACGATACCCTTTGGTAAGACTAGTTGTCAGACTTTCAGGCTTCTGAAGACCCGTATAACGACGGCTAAAATCCATGAATGACAGCAACAACCAACGGCTTAACGTGCTTTCTGAGGCACGGAGGGTTATCGATATGTAAAGATGATCACCCATCCACGGACCAACCGCAGCAAGCGTAGCTTAACCTGATCGATTGACCTGTGCGACTGTTATTATTTAGCCAAAAGCCCCCTAGCGATTGATAAATAACGGTCTCTTAATTTCATGTAAGTTCTAAGTTTCTGATAGCCTAGAAACTCAGGTGCTTCTTTACCAATGTCATCGACGAACAAGCAGCAGTGACTGCTCAACAAATCAAGAATTAAAATGATAATTCGTATTTTCAAACCAATCCTTTTAATCTCTTTTCACTATTCTCCAACTGAAACACAAAGATAAATTAAAATATCTCCAACAAAACGATACAAACTCGTGTCCGTGTCTCGTTTTCACACAATAACGTCAAACAATTGTTTGTTTTGCAAATAATTTATGGAGAGACCCGCATCACACCAGTTCGGTTGTAATTGTCTAGTGCTGGGCGTGGGATAAAGAGAGGACATTAATCTTTCAACAAATTGTGGTCATTTGGAATGTTATCGTAAAGACATCGGTCGCGTTGAATGGTTTGTTCCGTTTGGGTCTCATGAATAGATACTGTTTGCATTATAAAATTGATAAGGTAGATAGTAATTTTGGCCGGATGTTGGTTGTCAGGATGGTACCTACCTGTGTGATTGTGTAGAGGTAGCTTCCGTTTGAATTCAAATAAGCGATGGTAATTTGTCCGTATACAATTTTGTAAATTAATCATCTTAACAGCATTATTGGTCATTTTGAGGGTTCCGTACCCAACGGGTAAAATGGGATCCTATTACTAAGAATCCGCTGTCCGTCCGTCTGTCTGTCCGTCTGTCACCAGGCTGTATCTCATGAACAGAGATAGTTAGACAGTTGAAATTTTCACAGATGATGTATTTCTGTTGCCGCTATAACAACAAATACTAAAAAACGGAATAAAATAAATATTGTAGGGGGCTCCCATACAACAGACATGACTTTTTTGCCGTTTTTCTATAAAAAACTCGCCATCGTTTGTTTATCTATATAATGGTACGGAACCCTTCATGCGCAAGTCCGACTCGCATTTGGCCGGTTTTTTATCTACTTAATCAAAACATTAGTTTTAGAAGAATTTACAATTGCAGTTATAGTGGTTCACATTTATTTATTTAATCTCAAAATTAAAGTGAATACATACGAATTGAAAAAATCATACTAGCCGTTGCCGAATTGAACCCACAAACAATACCTCGTGCATGAGAGGTGAGCACGAAAAATCATCATCAGTGACCGAAAATAGTCCTTATCTAAATTATTAATTACGCTACCTTCATTCTTCCATCACAGCACTTAATACGTACTCACAAAGATCAAGTCGCAGTGTATTTTAATCCCCACATCGCCATGCACTTTAAGCCAGTATAATAAAATCTTCAAACATCTCCCGCTGCACATAGTCTGAAGCGCTTTAAAGCGTACGTTTACAGCAATTAACTGCGCTTTGTCGGAACTACTTACAGAACGGACTTCAATGTTAATAAAAACCAGCTTTTAGTAGGGTACTGGGTTTTAAACTACGTCGGGTTTTCTTTTATCCGATGCTGGAAAATGCCAGGAAAAATGTGTTCTGAGATGAAGCTAAGAGTGTTCAGACATTTCTTAATGAAATCCTTGCTATCTAATGTGTTATGCATACTAAAGATAAAATACCTTACTTGCTCACTTTTACTGGGCTGTGAGTGCATTGGAATGAAGTTCCTTATCGCACGGTACTGACTTGGCGGATGGGGGCTAGGCAAAAAAAAGTGTAAGAATTTTTTGACCCTTTCTTTGTTTGTATGTTTGGTTGAACGCGCTAATCTCAGGAAATACTGGTTGGAATTTAAAAAAAATCTGTTTGTATTCAATAGTCCATTTATCGAGGAAGACTTTAGGTTATATCACATCACGCTACAACCAACAGGAACTGAGCATAAAAGAAAAACGTTGCAAAAACCAGAAAAAAATATTCCTATTGAGAGCTTCTGTTGCGTGCGCTGCGTAAACGGTTAAAGTTACGCGAAAATCATGTATGACGGAATTATTTCCCTTTAAAAGTTCAAAAAAAAAGTCTAGGACAGCATATATCTATCTTTTAAGGTTGACTCAATTTAACCCTTTTTATGGTAATCAAATTTGTTCTATGGATGTTCTAAATAAATACAGGGTGTTTGGCAGAACGTTGAACATACGAAAATGGTGGGTAGGTGGGGTCATCTGCTACTTACTCAGCCCTAATTTATTTGGCCCTGGCCGACTGGGTATTTTTAAAAAAAAAAAAAAAGTTTTTTTCTTGTTTCACCACTTTCCTAAGTTTAAAGTGTATTTTTTTTATTAAAAATGGGCAATAAAACAGGCAATTTTTTTTTATTTTTTAATCTTTGATGTTGGCAGATTCTTATAAAATTATTGCTTTGTTCAGATGTTAGCTAGAAAAAAAGTTATGAGTCCTCAAACTTACAGAAAGATGTAAAAAATACTTGAATGTTAATTTCAACTTGCATTTAAAAAAAAACAAAAAATGATTGAGGAGTTCCAATTCTAGCAAAACATCCCTAGTGTGTGAGCTTTCTAATGGTATGTAATTTGCTTTTATAAAAAAAAAACTTTAAGAGTTATTTCATAATTTTATCAAGTAGGAAATTTTTGACTAAACTCTACCTTTACGGAAAGTTAAATGTTTTGCGAAATTTAATACTGCAAAGTTGGTAAAAATTAAATGATCGATTGAAATTATGCTGTACCAGTTAGGTGCGTTAATGAAACAATTAAATAATTTTAAATAATTTATTTAAATAATAAATCATAGATGTTCAAATTGACGCCCTTCATTCGCAATACAGGTGCGGCATCTACGTCTGATTTCTACAGTTGTTGTGCGCAGCAGCATCTCCTGTCGCATAACTTCGAAAGCAGCAGATTTATCAAATCTTCCCGACTTTCTACTTCTGTAGTGTAAACTAGTTCCTTTGCCCTTCCCCACACGTGAAAATCGAGCGGAGTGAGGTCGGGCGATCGCGGAGGCCAGGGAATTGGTCCTCCCCTGCCAATCCACGAATTTGGGAAACAATTATCCAAATGCTCACGTACAACTAGACTAAAGTGAGCTGGGCAACCATCGTGTTGAAAGACAATAGGCCTGTTTATGTCTACTTGGAACACTTCTTCCACTAATGGTGGTAAATCATTTATCAAAAAATCCAAGTAGTTGTTCGCGTTGATGTTGTCGGGCAAATAATGAGGCCCTATTAGCTTATCGCCAATCACTCCTGCCCAGACATTCACACTGAATCTCCTCTGGAAGCCTCTTTGTCTCTTCACGTGTGGGTTTTGATTTTTAAGTGCCCAATGGTGAATATTGTGATAATTGACAATCCCTTCTTTGTCAAATTTGGACTCGTCTGTCCACAAAATACTTTTTAAAAAGTTAACGTCGTCCACATCGGTATGCAGCAAATGGCGACAAAATTGCACACGTCTCCCAAAATCACTGTCATCGAGACCTAGAACAAACAAAACATGTCTAAGAATTGATTTCAATACTGAATCTTTTCTTCCTCCGAGTTCAAACTCTACAATTATCCAAATTTTTCATCTTCAATTTTTAAGTACACTAATTGGCTTTATGGCTTAGCCATAAAGACGTAAGACCAAATTCACAAAAGGGCGTGCGACTTTCCAATTTTGTTCTAAAAAGGACCCATAAGTGCTGGCAAGTTTACCTACGCTGACCACCTGCGCAAACCGAATCCGAAATCCGAATCCTGTAAGCGCTGGCCGCCTGATTGTTACGTGAATGCGGCCGAATAGGAATAGTTTATTGAATTTAATTTGAAATTAGAATTGAATGCGCTAAAAACAACATGAGGCAAAACAACTAATAAAGAAAGTGACGAAATCAAGGTTAAATGGAACGATCAATTGAACTGTCTCATAATTTACTACATTCCACAAAATCGTATCAGATGCAGTGCATAAACAGCTTAATCTTACCTTGCACTGGAGTGTAGTGAAAAGCATGTCTACCATCTTGCCGGAGAACAGACCACACTTTCCATATGCTTAAGCCAAGTATTGAAGCTATCTGTCTAATGCTTTTGGTAGGATCCGCGTCAAACTCGGCAAGAACTTGTTCGTCAATGGTAGCATCGGGTCGTGCTGCGTTCACTCGTGGTTCTTGTAAGTTCAGGTTACCGGTTTGTCGTAAACGTCGGTAAGTACTCGCAAACGTCTGATGACTGGGTACTCGGCGGTTGGGATAACGCTCTTGATAAATTCTTCGCGCTTCACGCGAATTTGTATTAGCGCTTCCATACGCTAACAACATGTCCGCGTATTCCTCACTGGTAAAAGCAGCCATTTCTTTACCAATAACAACAGGTAACAGTAATAACAAAAAACTTAACAAACTTAAACTTAAACTTAACTAGTGATAACAATAAAAGAAAACGAAGTGAACAAAAACAAACGTAAGCGTAACGGGCACGTGAGATCGCAGAGGCAGTTAAGTCTCGACTGAATAAAAGAAAAGAATTCATTCTGAGGCGTCACGGTGCCACGAGAGCGAAAGAGAGCAAAAATACGCTATGACTGCGCAAGAGTGAAACAAAATTTCTACCTGCTTTGTGTAACCATCTCAAGGGAATAGTGAATGTCAATTTGCACCACTGCTACTGGCAAGCCGTCGATCCATAATTTTTACCAACTTTGCAGTATTAAATTTCGCAAAACATTTAACTTTCCGTAAAGGTAGAGTTTAGTCAAAAATTTCCTACTTGATAAAATTATGAAATAACTCTTAAAGTTTTTTTTTTATAAAAGCAAATTACATACCATTAGAAAGCTCACACACTAGGGATGTTTTGCTAGAATTGGAACTCCTCAATCATTTTTTGTTTTTTTTTAAATGCAAGTTGAAATTAACATTCAAGTATTTTTTACATCTTTCTGTAAGTTTGAGGACTCATAACTTTTTTTCTAGCTAACATCTGAACAAAGCAATAATTTTATAAGAATCTGCCAACATCAAAGATTAAAAAAAAAAAAATTGCCTGTTTTATTGCCCACTTTTAATAAAAAAAATACACTTTAAAGTTAGGAATGTGGTGAAACAAGAAAAAAACTTTTTTTTTTTTTTTTTAAAATACCCAGTCGGCCAGGGCCAAATAAATTAGGGCTGAGTAAGTAGCAGATGACCCCACCTACCCACCATTTTCGTATGTTCAACGTTCTGCCAAACACCCTGTATACCTACTACGAAAGGAGCTTCGCGCCAACCGAGTGTTCCACGACACTCACGCATTTTGTACTAGTCTATATATCCATAATCAGCCTACAACGTTCCCACTGCTGGGACACAGGCCTCTCACAAGAGGGAGAATAATAAGTAAGTACCCAGTAAACTTACTAGTATACTAGGTGCTTACGCATTATTTTTCATTTAGCCACCCTTTTTTTTTTTTTTTTTTTGGGTGGAAAATCATCAAATGACCTCTCCCGCTCTGGGCGGAGTGGAAGGGCGTGTCAGACTCTTACTGACTAAAACCCACCCGTGTTCCTTCAGTTGCCTGTGCGCCAGGGCCACGGTAACTCTTTCGAACAATCCGCAGCCCCGGAAGGCATCGGTCCTATCGGACCCCGTCAATGGTGCTGACATCTCTTTGAGGCGCGCGTGGAACACGACGCGCCGTCGACCCGGGCCTGGTCCTTACCGGACGGCGAGCTGCCCATTGCTCGCCGTCCGCAAGCCCGCGCCTACGGTGGCCGGGAGTCGGCTATCGACTCCCGACGCCCAGGGTGTCTCCTCCTCCTGCGGCGGCTAGGGGCGCGAGGGCGCAGTGATTACCTCTCCCTCTCGCGCTCCGCCTCCTCCTTCGCGAGCATTACTGCTTCGCAGAAGGAGGTGACGGCTTCCCATTCCCTCTCGCTCCGTACCATGGCCTGAACCAGGGCCGGACGCGAGAGGTCGCCGCCGCCGATCGCCGCCACGAGGACACGGCGGTGCTCCGCCCAAGCCGGGCAGACCTCCACCGTATGCTCCACCGTGTCCTCCGGTCGATCCACACAATGGTAACACCCGGGCGTTTCCTCCCGCCTTATCCGAAACAGGAACCTCCCGAAACAGCCATGTCCGGTGAGGACCTGCGTCAGGCGGAAGGTGAGGACGCCGTGGCGCCTCTCAAGCCACTCCTCAAAGAGGGGTCTTACCGCCGCAATTGTGGCGTGCCCTGCGCTGGGTTGCGACAGTCGCAACCTAGCAACACCCTATGATGCTGTTCTCAAAAAGAGAAAAAAATCAGGTGTTGAAAAATGCAGACACACTTTTTACATAAAATAAAAAAATAAAATACATTTATTTCCTGTAACCAAAACAAAAACAACAACAAAATATGTAATACTGGCTTCTGCCCGCGGCTTCGCCTTCGATGGCGGAAATTATCCCACGGGAACGTACTACCTGGACAAAAAGTCCTTTGTCAGGATGCCATCTATCTCCTTGCCAAATTTTATCGTAATCCGTTTAGTGATTTAGGTGTCAAAATGTAACATACAGACAGAGTTACTGTCGAATTTATAATATTAATATGCATGTAAATGTTGGAGCTGCTGAAGATTTCAAAAACTATCTTTGCATTGCATAAATTCAATCTCTTAGGATTGTATAATTGCATAGCACATGTGTGAGCACTATGTATCTACTACAAAGCTACCATTTACTGGGTTCGTCTTTCATTGACTTGAATGTGCCCTGGCGGCTGAGAGAATGTCATGCTCACTCAAATGTCTTGTTGGTGGTGGCGTGTGTATTGGTTCAATAAGTTCCGTTCAAAATGATTGCGCTGAATGGTGCTGATCCATACGTCATGTTCGTGAACGGGCGCCGTCAGTAGGGACTGGTCACCTCTTAGCTGCCACGGCTTATATTAATTACTGAATTGTTCTTATGTTTTTTTTTTTTTACGGATGCTTTTAACATGCACGTCTTTCTACATCGTTCTCACATGTATAATTTCAACATGGATGATTTAACCAATTTTTTGTAAGTTCAATCCGTGGAGTTTCTTGCCCGTTCTTCTCCATAGGTACCTACTACGCTTTGGAATGGGCAACTAGCTTCATCATTCTGACTGACCGACCTCTTTACATTTCAAAAGTGCATGTAATTGATTTATTTGAAATAAATGCTTTGTGTTTCAGTTTGAGATTGAATCAAAATAAAATTCTCTATTCGTTGTTCTGGAAATTCTAAAACCGCGCTGTTCCATCGCTCTCTCGAGGTTACTCAATAAAATGCAATCCTATATACAGACCACTCACTCAGTTGTAGCTATGTACCGTTGTAGGTACCAGCTATATCCACAGTTCCAATAAGTTTATCCGCAAAACTGTTAACCAAAGATCTTTTTTATTTGACTTTTATCTGTTACGAGTAGCTCAACAAATGCATTTCGTATAACACGAAATGCTTCACATTTTTTGACGAGACCTTGAAACTGAATTCACGTTGGTAAAGTTTGATGTGGCTTTTGATTTTTCTATAAGCTAGCGGGTAAAAATGCCACATAGCATAATCAATCTATTTAATGTTCCCACTGCTGGGACACAGGCCTCCTCTCTGTGAGAGAGAGTGGGCAACAAATCCACCACGCGAGCCCAGTGCGGGTTGGGGGATGTCAAATGTCTTCGAATGTTTGGTTCTAGGACATGCCGGTTTCCTCACGATGTTTTCCTTCACCGTATTGAGAGCAGTGGTAATGAAATTAAATACACAAAGTAAAGTCCCTGCCCGGGTTCGAGCTCACGACCTAAAAATCGTAAGTCGGGGCCGTTACTACGGGGCCACCACTTTTCCACAGCAAGTTGATCAAATGAATGAAATCAGCTCATGTGTATTTTGATTATGATCATTATTTTGTTACAAAAATAATATTTTCATAATTTTCAAAATACCAGTAATTCTGCAGTAACAAAAACCTGAACAAATATTAGCATTGTCGTAGTTAGATTAACTGAAAACAGGAAGCTGGTGTGACATGAACACTGTAAGCAAACAAGAATACAGCCTCAAGACAGCGCCATAAAAAGATTAGGATCAGATCTTTGACCTAAACCCCACAAACCATGGGCTTTAATTACTTACGTTAAATTGACAGTGAAAAGAGAACTGCACTTAATTTGGTGGGTGCCGTATTGAGGGCGGGAAAGTCGAGAGATCATTTAGCCCCATTTATTAACCGACTTCAACAAAAGGAGGTTCTCAATACGACTGTATTTTTTTTTTAATTTTGTTTTTGTTTGTTAGCTCAGAACTTTTTTCTGGGTGAACCGATTTAGATTATTTTTTTTATTTGAGAGCTGGTGCTTCACGTGTGGTCTCATTTTAATTTGATCAAGTTCTGACCAGTACTTTTTGAGTTATCCTTAATACTGCGTATTTTTTCCACTTACGTTTATATTGATGATGTTTTAATAATTTCCTGTCACGGTTATTTACATATCAATTAGTGGTATATGAATGTGTGTGGGGTAGGTACCACAACTAAAAAGTGAAAAAAAAAACTTTTTACAACAAAAACAACCGACTTCCAAAAAAACACTAAAAAACGTGAAAAATAACTTTAATTTCGGAAGTCGGTGGCCAAAAACGAAAAAACACAACCAAAGACACCGACTTCCGAAATTAAAGTTATCTTTCACGTTTTTTTGTGTTTTTTTGGAAGTCGGTTGTTTTTTTGTAAAAAAGTTTTTTCTGGTTCAAATCGGTGCGAATTGGAGTCCTCTGGCAGAGTTTTGTGAGAATAATTTTGAAGGGAGTTCTTTTATGATGGATAGGAAAGAAGATTATGGATTCTAGGAAGAGATGTATATTATTATTGACATAAGTATTATTTAGATTTGTATTCAATCAAACTTTCTTGTTTGTTATTTTAATTCCGCCTAGTTTAGTTAAAATAAATAGTAATCTAAAATACTCACCTTCATTATTCAACAAGATGTAAAAAGCATTATCTTCCTACAACCGTTAATCAATCGCAGTAATCCGGATCATACTGGTGCCATCTGGATTCTGGAGCAACCTTCCTCAGGAAGAGATTTGTAAGAATAATTAAAATGACTTCGCTAAGAACTAATGTTACTTTCGTCTTGAATATTTGATAACTCTCTGCTGAAGGATAATGTTTTACGCAATTCACCGAGTTTTAGACCAAAAATTATTTAAGAACAAATCTTAGTAAAATATTAGGAAACGACTTAAATGCTTAATTTGTTAAGTAATACCGAACATATTCTAAAACCACAAACTTCGTAAGTAAATACTTAATTTTAAAATTTTGTTGATATTTTCTTTTTGGTAGCAAAACGACAAGGAATTTTCTTAATTTTTAACCGACTTCCAAAAAAGGAGGAGGTTCTCAATTAGTATTTTTTTTTTTAATGTGTGTTAGCTTAGGACTTTTTTCTGGGTGAAACGATTTGGATGATTCTTTTTATTTGAAAGCTGGTGCTTCACACATGGTTCCATTTAAATTCGATCAAGTACTGACCAGTAGTTTTTGAGTTATCCTTAATATTGCGTATTTTTTCCACTTATTTTATAATGATGATGTTTTAATAATTTCCTGTCACGGTTATTTACATATCAAGTAGTTGTTTGCGAATGTGTGTGGGGCAGGTACCACAACTAAAAAGTGAAAAGTAACTTTCATTTCGGTAGTCGGTGTCTTTGGTTTTGTATTTTCGGTTGTGGCCACCGACTTCCAAAATTAAAGTTATTTTTCACGTTTTTTGTGATTTTTTGGAAGTCGGTTATTTTTTTGTAAAAAGGTTTTTATGTTGAACTCATTACAAAGCCAGCGGAGTAATTGCGTAACACACTAACAGTAGGAATAGCTTTCATTTTGATAGTTCAACAACATTCTTTGCGTTATTTACGCTGTTGAGAAGATAATTTTTTAGAACATATGAAGCAATGGTTTAGCAATAGGCTTCAAAATGATTCAGATTGTGATAGATAGTGTGTTACGCAATTAGGGTGCAGAAGTCAATTTTATTTGCAAATATATACACCTCATGATTAAGTCAATGCAACCGCTGCAGCGCTTTCCAAAAGATTTAGCAGCACAGTTCCGACACATGTTTGGCAACTTTGTGCGCCGCTGCATGAGCTTTAGTTGCTGTCAGCTGCAAGTTCTGGATGTGTTTAAAACGGCCGTGTTAAATTACTCGGCACACGGTCTTTGCCTGAATAATAAAGATTTCTTGGTGTATTTACTATTGCAGCATTTTTAGTTAATTTTAAGGTTAAAGGGAAAATAGGTGTGTGCTTCTAATAACTTTTAGTTTTGTTTTTCAGTTATTTCACGTAGTAAGTGAGGATTCGATACAGCATTTTCAGTACCATGTAATCGTTGGATTTCAATACAATTTACGATGAATCCCGAAGGATTCATCGTTATCTGAGCAACGAGTAGGGTACACCGTGTCATTTTCTGCCTCTTAATGAGTTATTTTATATCACATTATTTGTTGAGAGAGTTTATATTAGATAAAGGCATCAAACATGTATTAAATGCAGTAGCTACTCCACAGGCCAACGGTTAGGTGGAGAGATATAATAAAGTTATTGTTGATTCATTAACAGCTCATCGTGTTGGCTCATCTGAAAGCAAACGGGAAGACCACCTGCCCGATATCAATAATACCTTCAACAAAGCTATCAATAACACACCTGCAGAGGCTCTTTTTGAGATACGATCACAATGCTCAAATGATAGTAATTTCTGCAATTGATGACGATATCACTTCAATAAACAAAAGTCTCGAAGAAATTTGTACTGAGATTTCATCTCATATTGAATCCACGCAAAAGACTCAAAAAGCAACTTTTGATAAATCTCGTTGCAAGTCTATCAAATATAATATTAGGGATTTAGTAAGAGTTGAACGGCAAATTCCCTCTTCGGGTGGTAGTAAAAATTTAATCCTAAAGTATCAGGGCCCTCAGAAAATTACTAATGATTTTGATCATGACCGTTAAGAAGTAGAGGATACGCCTCTTGCAAGAAAAGGAAACAAAAAGTACTCTAGTATATATATATATATATATATATATTTATATATTTTAAACGTTTCCCCGCACTTTGAATTTCTCCTGTATTGTGGGTGCGTTTACAAACATTTAAAACTCACATACACAAACAGCCAGACCCGGAACAATTGCTGTAGATGAGTTAAAACCATGGACTTGTTTCAATAGACCACATGATGACGCCTTATGCAAAGCCAAATAGTCGGATTACGGAAATAAATTCTAATTGATAAAAAATTTTTGTAGCTCCAAAATTATATAGACCAATGGGGTCTTCACATTAAACCCAATGGGGTCAATACACTAAGACCAATGGGGTCAATACACTCAGACCAATGGGGTTAATACTTTAAGACCAATGAGATCAAATATATTGATAAGGCCCAATAGGGTCAAATCTATTTATAAGGACTAATGGGGTCAAATCCATTGATTAACTAACGGCGTCTTCATTTTAATTTAGACCAATGGTCTATCTTATTTTGATTTATATTGTTACTTTTATACGTACATACTGTTATTATACGTAATTGTTACGTTGTTGTTGTTGTTGTTATCCTATTATTGTTTGCTTGATGTGCAACTAAGCACGCGGACGTACGTACAGTTTACTTGGATGGCCGACTGTAAGTAAGCACGTGTCATTTTCTGCCTCATAATGTGTTATTTTATATCACATTATTTGTTATTAAATAATTACGGATTATTAATCGTAATTTGGCTGCAAAATAATATTAAAATAATTTTAACTGTCAAGCTCGCAATCATGGCGCCATTATTGTATAACCCATCTTTATTGTATAAAAGAGCATGCGGCCATCATTGCGAGCTCAGTTTGCAAAGAGTATAATAATCATCACCCGCTACCGACTACGTTGAATCTTGTAACATTTATTTTGAATGATATTTAGTTGTATAAATTTATTCTGATAAATATTAAATGTGTTATCAGAAGATAATAATTGCAATTTATATTGCAATACTATGAATTTTTGTAGTAAATAAAACAAAATATATGTGAACTAGTCTTTTATTTTTCATTCCTATATCTTATTCTCCATCTCAACGTAGAGCCTTAAATGCATTGTCGATGGTTCCACTTCCAAAAAAAACAAACAGACACATACAGTACAACTATTTTCTTAATGTACCTCGGCAAACTTCGTGTTTCGTCAGTCGTCGGACTTCTATCAGTTGCCCTTTGCACTTGGTGCAGACCGGACGCTCTCAATCGGCTTGAAAGTATATAGAGTCGTTAATATTAAAGAGCAAAAAAGAAAAGAGAAAAAGAGAGAGAGTTAAAGAACTCATAGTAATTTATTTTAAAAATGAGAGGAAACTGACGAAATACGAAATTTGCCGAGGGGAATGAAGAAAATAGTTATACTGTACATCACTCTTTCCCCGAATTACCATTTACTACTCATTTGGGAATTAGAGGGAAGACACGCGATGCATCAGCAGTAAGTCAACACCCCTTAACTTAAGCGTGAGTCCTTATCTGCCTTGTAGTCGACTTTCAATTGACTTTTACGGCTCGTGAAGATATATGGCTGATAATACTATCTTTTCTTCCTTTCTTCCAGCTATTAGGTTAGGATGGGTCGGGTATTCGGGAAATGTGAATAACCCTTCGGGTGCTTTTCAAGGGATGTGAGTGCTTTCTCTTTTATTATATCTTTTACTTTTAAAAGTATTGGGTGTGAAAAAGACTTTATGTTTAGCTTTGAGTGTTAAAATTTCGAAGTATATCTATCGCTGCAAGATGAATGCTTGTTTATTTTTATATATTTTTAGTTTGATACAGGATTCCACTCAAGAAGATTTATGATTTTCTGACAACCATGCCCTTGCTTGCTTGACTTTTTCTCACTTACGATTTTAAGATATATTACATTCATATATACATAGACTTGCGCCTTTTTACAATGGGGTAGGTACAAACGTCACCAGCTACGATCTACTCATCATACTCCTATATGATTTACAATCTAAAAAAGTTTTATTTTATTTTTTATTCCTCATAAGTATTATTTATTTTAGTGATTTAGTTTACGTTTTAAATTACAATAGTATTTACAATTAAACCTAACCTAACTAAAACTATTAACAAAAAACTATTATCTAAAAAAGTAAGTTTTTAAACAATGGTTCCTAGGTGCTTTCATTTTACCTGAAGCACGTAGTCTATATCCAGACATGAAAATTTACAAACTATGAAGTGTGTATCGAATGGTGGTGGTGTATAATAATAGAAATCAAACTATGTGCTCGGTTATATCTGAGCACGTTCCCTGTGGATTCAACCAGATTGTTCTATCTCTTATAGATAGAGCCGACGACGATACCATTTTTTAACTGTAGTTAAAACTAGATTGATAATAAAATCTGGAGACACAAAGGTTTGATGCAAATGAAAAAATATTAGTCTGCCGTAGTGAAGACAAATCGCTTACCGTCTCATTTTTCATGAATCCCATAGTCTGATGTTACGTGATTACATCAGTACACCCTCTGGCATAACATAGCGCTGTCTTTAATATTTTTATATACCATGATTATTGTACCTACGGTAAGGCAAATTAATAAATGACTTATGTTAGCCATTTATATAAATATTTAGGTATTTTTATAAAATATACAGTATTTTTGAAATAACACAATATTGTAGGTCATAATTTAACAAGTTATTTGATTTGTTTAAAATGCTAAGATGGCGCCACAGGATATTAACTGTCAACTGACTATTTGAGTCTGATAAAGTGGAGGGATTTAACACTTACGTGGTAGCGCCATTTTAGCAAGGCAATAGTGGTTGTACTGCGAAAGTGTAAAGATCTTGTAATACCCATGTACCTAAGTACTGAGAATTGTAATAATGTAACTACAAATGTATTGCCGTAATATTTGTGCTTTTATTTTACCCAGTGTTTGAACCCAGTAAATAAACCATGCTTATTTATTCAAGTAAACACTTTTATTTCCCTTTTGCTCTGACTAGTCTTACATTTATAACGTAAAACCTGTTTTACTTCACTTTTCAGGGTAATCTTCCCTTTCAGTCAGATTTCTTCTTTCCAATAATCGTGTACTGCTGCTTGATCCTAGTCATCCTCAAGCCTAAAACGTTGAAACTATTATTATACTATTCATTACCATGGATGCTAAAAACAATCTACAAATTTTTCGGTTGGTAAACCGTCGATTAAATATTTGTCCCATCAACGTTGGTGCAACCCAGCACAATAAACATATCTACATGTATGGGTCACCTACGAAGCAGGAGGCTGCGATTCAACGCATATTGTCAGATATTTCATCTATTTCAGCCGGTGAAGGCTAGCGTATCGAACGTCTAGGTTGAATATTTACTATAAAAAGTATTATATTATTTTCATTATTGTAAATATGAGGACTATGTGGGTCATTGTTTCAGTTTTATTCTTGGTCTGGCAGTTTAAGTAGTTTATGCGGCCTACCCAAATGTCCTTTCTTTGGTATTGTTCGTCGAATCGTTGAGCTGCTTAAGTTCTGAGTTGAGCTGCACGGTTACTGACAAATGCGTGCACTGACTGGACAGGTCCACTCAATCTGTGTGGTTCTTTCCTCAAAAGACCATTTCAGATACCTATCTGCATGGTCTTCGCATGACCTGACCAAGATTATGTCTGGACTTTAAAACAGACTGTGACCTCTGAGTTTGTTTCGGCCTTCTTTTTCAGAGTAGTCAGATAGGAAACGCCGACCTCATCTAGTTTAAAAATATGATTGACGTGTAAAAGTGTTTGTACAAACCTACTTACAGAAATAAAATCATTTATCATTTATAATTTTATAACTAAAAAACATATTACAGTTCTAACACGAAGTAGGATGTTTAGTTGCCTCAAGTTAATAATTACTTAATCAAACTTTTTCTTCTTCTAGACGGAAACGTTTGGCAGTTGTCTTAAGTCCTCGAAAAATTCTCAATAGTTATTCATTCGGCAATCGTCAAAGGTATTAATTTAAGCGTTTCTTCCGTAACTGAGCGTTCAGAAACAAGACATCAAAACAATAGAATTATCGAACAAATAAACTCCGATAAAGACTTCTCAGAAACCCGGGGTAAGGCACGTGTTTTTTTATCAAAATCGTTTATTTTTATAAATATGGTATATTATACAAAAGACAACTATCAATCCATGCTGCCATACTATCCATACTAATATTATAAATTCGAAAGTAATTCTGCCTGTCTGTCTGTGTCTGTATCTTACCTTTTCACGCCTAAACCGCTTAACGGATTTCAGTAAAATTTAGCAAGTAGATAGATAGCATCCTGGGGAAGGACATATGCTACTTTTTGTCTCAAAAATTATCCTAAAAAGGTGTGATATAGGGGATGAAAATTTGTATGGGAAACTTAGCATTTCTTAAGATAAGGTTATGAAAATTTAAATGTATGCTTTTGGTAAGAAATAAAAAATGATTTGATTCAGCGTTTTTGTAAAATCATCCGCCAAAGGGGTAAAATAGGGGATGGTTTTAAAATCCACATGATTATTGAAATTTTTGAGTACCTCTTTATAAGAGACTTAAGGAATTAGAAATAGTATAGTCAGAGCCCGTATCTTAAGGTATTAATTATTTATTTTAGTATTTACTAGCTGCTGCCCGCGGCTTCGCCCGCGTGGATGTCGAATGTTATCCCGCGGCAATAAGCTACCGAGACAAAATGTAACCTATGTTACTCGTTATAACATTATCTATTTGCCAGTGAAAGTCCCGTAAAAACGGTCCAGACGTTTCGGAAATTTGTCGGTACAAACAGACAGACAGAAAGACAGACACACGGACAAAAAAAATATAAACGGTATTGTGTTATAAGTACTTATACATGCATTTAGTAAAAAGCTGTTATTTTGACATTACAAACAGACACTTAAATTGTACCTATGTATTTGTTTAGATGTTTAATTACATTTAATTTAAATCGGACTCCACCCGCTTAAAGTTATTACAATTCGAAGTAATAAAATAACTTAGCTAATATGATGTAAACTTAATACGTGGTCAATGGCGGCGCTAGAGTATTTCAAATTAATGATGATAATATTGAAATGAATTATTATTATTTTTAAGTAAGACATTTAGAATCATAAACACCTATTTAAAAAAAAATTAATAAATTATTTGCATTTATTATCTGTCTGTTTATTACCTTTTCTCGCTATAACGGCTGAATGGATTTGGATGATAGCACGTTCCGTGGGATAATTTCCTACATCAACGCGGGCGAAGCCGCGGGCAGATGCTAGTACATAAATAAAAATGAAATGCTGTTCGTTGGTAAGCGCATCACTTGAGAATGGCTCGACCGATTTGGCTATTTTTGGAACGAAGTTCCTTATCGCACGGTACGGACTTGGCGGATGGGGGCTAGGCGAATAAAAGTGTAAGAGTTTTCCGTCACGAGTTTGCGTCACGACCCTTTCTTTAGTGTAGACGGTTATCCATAGCGCGTACGCTATTGGCTGTGCCCAATCATAGGTGCGCGCTTATTGGTTCAAGGCAGCCAGTAAGTTCGCACCGGCTGCGCAGGTACAGTTTTTTTTTTACGTGAGTAATTTATTTTTTACCTAAAATTTTTATATTACGACTCTTATTAAAAAATAAGACTCTTATTTTTTTATACCCAATTAATTGACAAATTGACTAAAAAACTACGAAAGGAACTTCGTTCCAACCGAGTGTGCCACGAAACCCATGCATTTTTTGTTTTAAAATGTTCTTAATAGTTCGAATTAGGTTTTAAGGAAAGAAAAATCGGAAAAGTATCCCGAAAGATAAACTGAACATCCCTTTTTTGTGACATTTTTGATGTATTCTTGAAATTTGGACAGGATGACTTCTGTCGGGTCAGCTAGTTTATGATAAAATTATCTTATAATATATTTACACAATATACAAAATAAACAAAAACAGTACATAAATGGTTAAAAAAAAATAAACATCTTTTTTGGGTATTTCGAAAATCTACCTCTAACGGGGAAAAAGGGGTAATCAATTTTTAAGGGGAAGATCTTACTGCGTAGCTTGATTAACTCATAATTTGGTATTAAATAATATTTAAGTCCAGTTATGGAAACGTCCCAAACGATGAAAAATATTATTCCTTTGTTGATCTATAAACTTGTCCCGAATACGTATCTGAATTATTTATTAAACTCGTAATCATAAAGAACATGTCCAGCGGGGTAATTACGTAAAACACTAACAGTAGGAATGGCTTTCATTTTGACAGTTCATCAACATTCATTGCGTTATTTACGTTGTTGAGCAGACAAATTTTTCGAACATATGAAGCAATGGATTAGCATTAGGCTTCAAAATGATTATAATAATAATAATAATAATCAATTTATTATCAGGCTACTAAGGCCCATAGATAAAATACACAAAATAACATCAAATAACAATAAACTAATACATAATTTAAAACCATTTAAAACTAAAACTATACACGTAATGTTGTCGGCGTCGTGTTTCGCTGCGAGGTGTCGCGTAACCGTCCTCGGAAACGTCGATATACGACACCCTTCGGCCAAAAGTCCTCCTTCATGCAGGTCTGCAGATGTTGGGTTGGAACTCGTACCACAAAAGATTTAAAGTTGATGTTATGGCGCGATTCCAACCTTTCGACCCTCAGAGTCCAGTTGGTCTTCACTTTCAAATACTGCACCACTTCTTCAGTTGTAGTGGAGTGATGCAGACGTGAAATGTACAGCTGCGTCGTAGGCACAGCAGGACGCAGCAGCATGTTGGGTCCACTCGGTGCGGTACCGCACAAGTTACGAGAACAGGGCTTCTTCTTCTTCCTTTCTACTTTAGTGAAGCCCTCCTCATCAACTTGTGTCATTTTTGGCACGGAGCTAAGGACCGCAGTCAGGGCAGGTTGACCACCCTCTTTCCGTATTTCCCCTTTTCTGGTTTGTCGCTTAGGCTGCGACGCATCAGATTTTCCGCTGGTGACGATAGCAGCATAGGCACGTTTTGGGGTCATTATGATTATGATGATTTTTTGTCTGTTACGCAATTAGGGTGCTGTTCCTGACCTCTGGTTATGCGTAATGTTCAGGATTGCAGGTCATAAAGAATTAAAAAATTAAGACCTCAATCACTACGAATTTATTAATCCTTTTAAACTTGCGGGTTTTTTTTAAATTAGCTTCCGCTTTGCTAAGTTTAAGACGAAGTGCTAAAATGTTTTTGACTTTCCTTTTTACATCTTTTATACCTTTAAAGTGTGTGAGCAATAACTATAAGCCGTTTATTTTTGATTGAAGCACGTGCAAAATATGTCAAGATTAGTTATTAAAACATTTGTGTGATATTAAACGTGTATTTTTTAATACCCGCTTCCTAAAATAAAGGTATTTGTTATTTCTTTTACTTGACTCCCCACGCGTGCTCTCAGCAGTGTCTGTACCTCTTCGGTTAAAATTAAACAATCAAACACCTTTAAAAATAAAGCTTTCAACTGGAAGGCCCTCCTCGCACAGAAGCTAAAAAAAGTTTTTTTGCGATTTCTGACTTTTGTAGAAACCATTCTACCCACTATCTACTACTACTACTACTATTAGCCTTCATCATCCCACTGCTGGGCAAAGGTCTCTCCCCATGACTTCCAGCTCTTTCGATCCAGGGCTAAAGTGGACCACTGGTCGTTTGTTACACACTATATCAAAAAATAAGTTCGATTTCCTATAAAATGGCCCCAACTCTAGTGGTCAGTTCATATGTCTGCCTGGTCTGTTCGGCTTCCAATCTAACCGGATGCAGCTGAATACCAGTATTTTACATGGAGCGACTGCCCATCTGACCTCCACAACCCAGTTACTGGGTAACACAATACCCCTTGGTAAGACTGGTTGTCAGACTTACGGGCTTCTGACTACTCGTAACGACGACCGTCAAAGATCTGCAATTGACAAATCAAATCAAAATATATTATTTCACATAAACCTACATGGGCACTTATGAAACGTCAGAAGCTAGGTGCACGGTTCCAATTTGTCGTTTCCTATGGAGAAGAGCCGGCAAGAAACTCCACGGTTACTCTTTTAAAAATAAGGTAGTGGCTTTTACAATGTTTTCAAATTACAGTGTTATCAGTGTGTCAGTGTGTGTGTGTGTATGAGAGGACAGTGTAGGCCTGTCAACAAGTAACAGGTACTCAAAAAAATAGAAAAAGGTAGAAATCTACAGTATACAAGTTAGGTCTACAATGTAGTTATGGAACCACAGCCCTTACAGATATTGCGGGTGTAAGCACTTTTGCCCAGCACGATCTGTGTGGTCGCTGAGGTTGCACATTTGATAAAAATAAGTTTTTTTTGTCTAAGTTAGTTCCTAAGGCAGTACGTTATTTACATCCCGATCCGTAAGACGTCTCATATAGTCTTAATATAGATTGAAATAATTAATTCATTATTTTTATTTTTTTAAAGTCCTTCAAGGCGCTCCCAATTCTGACTACGTTCTCACATTCACAAGACAGCCGGGACCAACGGTTTAACGTGCTTTCTGAGGCACGGAGGGGTCTAGGTATGTAATGGATGGTCACCCATCCACGGTCTGACCCAGGAACGCATAACTTAACCTTCGGTCGACCCGTGCGGCTGTTATTATTTAGTCAAGAGTGGTAAGTCCATTCATCATAAAAACGTAAGTTGAATTTCTTACAAAATGTATGGAATTTCAGACTTTTCTATTATTCAAACCTCAGTTGGTCCCACAACGATTTTTGTTGCTCATAAGAATCAGGATCGAAAAGCATAAAAAGGTTTTGAGAAAATTTCTCATTTTCTTGCTGATTGTATATTTTTTTTGAAAATAACACAAAATGTTATGGACGGTCCCCTAAAACCGTTTTCCTGTAGCTACGGTACTGCCCCAACTGAAAAATCGACTCAGTATTTTTGCTCACTCAAGAGTATTATATCATATAAAATTGGCACAAACAAGGCCAAGCAAATAAAAAAATAAATAAAATAATAAATAAAGCCCTTTTTTGGCATAAATTTCTCTGTCTGCCTTAAATATAAGTATTGCTAGTACCTACCTACTAGTTTCTTAAAACCACAGCTGCACAAAAAAAAATATAAGTAGGTTTTTCAACAAACGGCCTATTGTAATGGAAAAGCAAGACTGCCTGAAGAACATTCCAGCCTTATTTACTGAAACGTTAAGGGTACTAATAAGACACGTTAATCTTTGGTCGGGAACTAAGGCCTCCCTGAGGGCAATACGAATTATTAACGAGTATATTATAACGGCTCAAATTATTTGCTACAGTACCGGATATTTGGTTTGCTGAATTAATTTTGAATTAATTAGTGGAACTTTGACTAGAATGTGAGGCCTTCATCTCTGTTTACAAATGAGATTTTAGTAAGTTTAAGTAGTGCTTCTTGATAAAGATTTTGTTAAAGGTATATTATTATTATCTCCATATCTAATGTCATACATAATGTATCCCCATTCCACTTTATTTCATTTTATTTTATTTGTATTATTATTTAATTTGATACGAGTTGATCGATAAATAACGAAATATGTAGGTATATAATTACTACATTGAACTTGTAAGCTTTTAAATGTATATTTTTTTGGGAAGAGCACTGTTGTCTGAGATACAGATATTTATTTTTCTAGTTCAGACACAGATGTCTTAAGTACTTTTATAATGTCTAAGGTGACGATATTATCGTGAAGGTCGCGGTATCACGATAATTAAAGGAAGTAAAATGTATGGAAATATATAAAGTCGCTTTTAAACTGACCACGATAACGTTATAACGTGCACGCTGCCTTCCGCAAGCTATAATGCCGCTGTCCAACAAAATCATATTTTTAACCGACTTCTCAAAAAGGAGGAGGTTCTCAATTCGACTGTATTTTTTTAAATCTGTGTTAGCTCAGGGGGTCTAAAAAGGCCGCTTTGGCAGAATCATAATAGGATAATATTATGAATCATAATAGAAATCGTAAAATGGTCAGAAACTGATAATTCATAATATTATCTGCGTACAATTCACATCACGCAATTCACCTGTTTGACAGTTTTGTATGGAGATTCGTAAAATGGTCCACATATTATGAATTGCTTTAATGAAGTTTAATGTCAATTAGCAGAATCATAAGAAGTTAGTCAAGAGCAACATCTTACAAATAATTTTGAAGATTTTATAAAGAAATATCGAAATAATGGCAGATTTAGCCCTTTATGAAAATTTCCTTAAGCACGCGCGTGTTATGGAGACAATTTTATATCACCGACGATGTGCATCTCTTTGGAAAATGGAAATAGCATTTGAAATGCCGGACCTCGAGTTTGTTGGTTTATAAAAGCTAAATAAAACTGTAGAAGGAACCTACCATGCAGGACTAAAAGTGCGTGCACACATATATTATAAACAAAGGGAACCTATCATTAACACGTTTTGTTTCAGGTTTTACCAGAAGTTTAGAATGCTTATTGCCTGGTGTTTTGGGCTGTATTGATGGTTGGCCTGCAGAAAATGAGGAGAGATTTTTTAACCAATAACTCCATTAATGCTCCAATTGTGAGTACCTACCCCGTACCAATTGTCTTTGCTGACATTATTATATATTTAATGTTACTTCCCACATGGAACATGGGCCTTATTGCATGGGACTTAAACATAACTGACGAAATGTGTGTGTATTAAAGGTACACCTCTGCCTAACCCTTTTAAGTAGGTGTAATATTATGTTATCTTACTTTACTTTTACTAAAATTTTATTGGGTACCTATAAAACGTGCTTACGTGCCTATAAAAGGGGACATGCATAATACCTATTACTAAAATAATGCAATAGTAATAAGAAAAATATTTTACTAAATTAACAAATTTCTGCCTATATTATTAAAAAAACTCTAGTAATAATCAAATAATGAAACAAACATAATAATGAATAAGTGTTTTTTTTTAAGGTTTGCGACTCTCATTTGAATATTAAAAGTTTCGATGCTAGCCACAGAGGGGCAAATCATGGCTCCTTGTCCATGAATCACCATCCACTTGGAACAACTCCATCAGGCTGAAAACGAAAAGTCAAATCATTAGTCAATAATTTACATAAATTTTAAATAAAATGAAATTGCATACATCATTGTTTAATTTGAGTCTAATTATTATTAATTTAATTTGGGCCGCGGGCGCAGTTTCAGGCCTTAGAGGATAACCTAAATTATCCCCTAAGGTTTGAAACTGCGCCCGCGACGGGTTAATATACTTCATTTTCTTCTTGCATGTACAAAAAGTTCATACTTTACCTCTATGATACACCAATATGCGATAAATATCTTTCGGCTGCATCAGCAACCCTCCCAAGGTTCAGACTGCGCTATTAAATGGTTCGCACTAGCAGTAGCCATACCAGCTGCAGCACGTTGTATCTCCACCTGAGATAAAACTCTCCGAGCCTCATGTAGTGGAGCCAGTGGGCGACCTAAAATACGTAATATAAATTACATAATCGTTTTCAAGTCTTAACTACAATATGAATAGCTTCAGGGTTAGAAAATTGCACTTACTGCGGTATCATGCTTGCCGAGTTCGATGAGTCAGGGGCACTGTTGTAGCATCGGCCGGGGTAGGGCTTGGTGCTGACACACGAGTCTGGCCAGATTTTGGGGCTGCAGTGATCTCAATAAGGCGCTCAACACCGGTAGAGCTCCCACTTTCAATGTACAAAGTATGTTCCATTGTGCCCCAGAGACTAGCTGCACGCCTTCCCATTCCTGAAAATATTACGTACATTTGAATAATTTTGCACAGTAATAAAATTTAATATTCATCTAAGATATATAAGTATACACACACTTACTTTGTATTAAAAACGATCCAACTCGCACGAATACTCAAGTTTTAAAATCAGATAGTATAATATTAATTTATAATACACGTCTTGTTGATGTTTGATGTTGACAATAGTTGACATAACTCAAGGGATAAACTAAAAACTCTTTTGTACGCGTTACCAGCCTATAAAGTTTTTGTTGTTACTAGTTTCCCTTTTCAGGCTTCATCTGCGGTCTTTTTAACAGTTTTATAAGTATATTATAAAGAAATAACATTTTAACTGTAGAAATAATTATTAAAAAAACAATTTTATTAATAAAAACTGTAAATAAAAATTAACCTGTAAAATTACGGTCTTAATTTTTTTCATGCGGCAATATTTACGACTTGTATGATTCTGATATGAATTGAATTGTGTGTGATTCAGCTAATATGTGTCAACATTTTACGTCAAATTAGAGGAATTGCTAATGATCTGCCGGGAATTGCTTAATGTGGCCTTTTTAGGCCCCCTGAACATTTTTCTGTGTGAACCGATTTGGATGATTCTCTTTTTATTTGAAAGCTGGTACTTAACATTTGGTCCCATTTAAATTTGATCAAGTTCTGACTAGAAGTTCTTGAGTTATCCTTAATACTGCGTATTTTTTCCACTTAGTTTATATTGATGATGTTTTAATAATTACCTGTCACGGTTATGTACATATCAAGTAGTAGTATACGAATGTGTGCGGTAGGTACCACATCTAAAAAGTGAAAAATAAAAAAAAATTTACAAAAAAACAACCGACTTCCAAAAAATACACTAAAAAACGTAAAAAATAACTTTGATTTCGGAAGTCAGTGGGCCAAAATGAAAATACAAAACCAAAGACATCGACTTCCGAAGTTAAAGTTATTTTTCACGTTTTTTTGTGCTTTTTTTGGAAGTCACTTGTTTTTTTGTTATAACGTGAATCGCACGTATTTCCATACATTTTATCGACATGAAACGTGGTCGTCCACGATAATATCCCGACATTAGATATTATGAAAGCGCGTATTGGTACCACTAGTTGGAAGAGTAAACCAAGGGTGTGGGTGTTATTACAATATCATCAAGTCACTCGGGCGCAACGACACAAGACAAAGAACACATGCATACAAGCGGTGGTCTCGTACAAAATTTTGGGAAATATCAAGTAGGATAACCCTTAAAAGTAGTAATTAATTTAGTTTCAGGCTTTCAAGTTTAAGGTTTGAGATTTGCAGGTGGCGTTCTGTAGTATCTGCCAACCCCCATGGGAAGAAGGCGTGAGTTTATGTATGTATGTGTAATTTAGTTTCACGGAACAAAAATTTTAATGACTGCTGACCCAAATTCACTCAAAATCCGCAACAACAGATGTCACCCTTTCTTTAAACTTAGTATAACTTAACACTGGAACACTTAATAATGCTAAGTGTCATAGCACCTTATTTAGCAAAGCTTTTAAGTACTTAGCTGGCTGAGAATTTTAATACAAGCTTAAAGCGGGAGTAATAGCCGTCCGTCCCGAAGCTCCTATCATAACCACTGAGATATATCTCGGACCCCTGAAGGAATTCGTAATGATAAAGTAAAAATATTATGTGGACTAATTAATGGACTGTCCTGTCAATCTATTAAGTTATGTTAGATCCATATTATGACAGGGTATTTGGATATAGATTTGTTTGGTTTAATATGACGATTATTTCTAGATTTTTTTTTCACTTATTCTTCTAAAATTCACTCACAACACTCTAAATTTTGTTTGAAAGTTACTATTTCATTGTTACAAATAGTCAAAGCATGCGTTGAGACCATGACGAGTGTCATTCATATTGATTTAACAGTAAGTAACAGGATATATCTTCATATGCATAAACCATTTAAGACAATATCGCGTTATATCTTTCTTCAACACTTCCTTCTTGTCCTTTGATACACAAATGCATTTTCGTTCAACCATTATTGCTTGAATCATCAAATGCAAAACCGAACACATTCTTACCCTTTCACACGATTCTGTTCACCAACAGATGTAAATATAACCAAGCACTCACCACCTTTCATTTTCCTGTGTGTGTCTGCTCCTATCCATCTTACTGTCCATTTAACACTGGCCTTTAACTCCACCATCTAAATAATTCTGCACTTTATCAGTTAAGACGTTACACTGACCCTTCTTGTCCCTTACTCGGCGCCCTTCGCTCCATTGGGAACTTGGGACGCTCGCACTAAAGCGCGAATAGCGTAGGAACAGGGGTGGACTAAGCACACCCGTAAAGGTGAGATAAAGGCACTATCGTGAATGCCCACTTTCTAGGGACAGTTGTTTTAACTAAGAGGTTTTGAATGTTTTCATTACAAATGTTGGGGTTTTAAGAAGCATTTTTGGGAATTTGTAGCGTTACATGGGGTCGTGTATATTACCACTCTAATAACAATAATTTTAAAACTATAAACGGTGTCAATACACAATGATTTTAATATATTAAAATGAGATACTAAAACAGATTTTATTTACAAAGGATCAACAAATACTAAGTAGATGTATTAAAAAACGTGATAACGATTTTAATATTTGAACACTACACAAAGGTTTAAAAAAGACTTGAAAAGAAGAATGATAGGTTTGTAATATTTTATACCACCAATATGTAAGCAAAATATTATCAAGTAAACTTTCACATCATAAATAACAGCAAACCATAGATTAGTAAGTAAATTTTTGTATATCATGCATCAATCTTTATTAAACACAGAAAAGCATAAAATGAAGAATCATTAGAATATCAGACCAGCACACTCATAAATGTTTCTCCAGAAGTCTATCTCAGGCTGTTTGTCTGCAGTTTTCGGGATCAATTTGTAGCCTATATCTAAGTAGCTCTTGTTCTTACTGTAGTCCTTCCAAGTTGTATTAGAACAGGGTGGGGTGGGGTTTCTGTAAAGAAGAGTAATTATGATTAAAGATACCAACACAAAAAAAAAACGAATGTTCAATTTTCTCATAAGAAATCAATTAATAAAACGAATTCTATGTGGGTATAAATGGATACAAGACTTACCCATATTTAGCGAAATTCGTGTACAAAGTACACGTTTGTACTATCATTTTGTAGGAAGGACTCGTTTTATTCAAGGTCAGAAGGAATTTTGATCCATCAAATAAATATGGAATGTCGTCTGTATGTGCTACTTTCCGTAAACCATATTGAATTCCATTTTTTCCATAAATGTTTCTCTCACTAAAACAACTGAATTCGTAGAAATAGGCCTTGTTACCAGTTTTAATCCACATCTCTAGAAATCTATGAATATTGTAAACATAGTTGAAGTAGGAATAGAATTTAATTATTTCTCTCATAGATCCTTCACATATTTCTCGGTTTCCAAAATAATGTTTTTGAATGCGATCGCCCAATTTTAAAACTTCCGTTGCGTTTCGTATATTTGTTATTTTCGAAGGCACCAAAAATTCTTTATTAAAGGGAAAGTATTTCAAAATAGCTTTTCTTTGGGTGACTGCCCTGTAAATACCTTCTTCGGTAGTATGACCAAGAATCAAATCAGCAATGTTTGTTTTATTTTCACTAAGCAATTTTTGTGGGTCTTCCAGCAAAAAATGTTGACCAGCACAATCTTTCTCAACAATTGGTCTAAAACTGAATAACTCCAGTACCTCCCTCCTTGGTTGTTCAGAATAAAGTACAAATGGTTTTGCTGTTACCAGAGCTCTGACTGGTGCATTCTTTAGGAACTGAATAGCTTCGTTTGGATCCTGTGTATACAATCCTAATTGCTGAGTCAATAACAAAGCACGTCTTTTATGTTCAAATGGTAAATCAAAATCTTTGAAGAACACACCACTCAGTGCGATCGCTCTTTTGAAAAGCCCTTTTGACATTGGAGACAACAAATGAAAAGTAACTGATGATCCTCCAGCACTTTGTCCAAAAATGGTCACATTATCTGGATCTCCACCAAACTTTCCAATATTCTTCTTCACCCATTTCAATGCTGCTACCTGGTCCTTCAAGCCAGCATTTCCTACGGCTTCTTCTACGTCCAAAGAGAGGAAACCTAATGTCCCTAGTCTATAGTTAATCGTTACAAGAACAACATCATGATCTAGAAGAAAATCTGGTCCAAACTGGTCTGAATTTCCAGATCCTACCATAAAGAATCCTCCATGTATGTAGAACATTACTGGTAGAGGAGCTTTAGGCTTCATTATAGGACTATAAACGTTTAGAAAGAGGCAGTCCTCATTGCCACCAGGGTTGTACCTGTCAGTGCCTATTTCTATCTGAGGGCATATTGAGCGGTGAATCAATGCGCATCTTTCGCCTTGCCATAGTAAAGGGGGCTGCGGATCCTAGAAATAAGTGTTGATGGCAGTTAGAGTAAAATAACAGAACCAGTAGCAGTCATTAGTGAATAAGAACGATATAAGAACGAAGAATATGATTCACACTTACCCTAAATCGGAGCTCTCCGACTGGCGGTGCAGCATAAGGTATACCTTTAAAGCTGCAATACCACCCGTTACCAGTAGACCTCTGCAAGACTTCCCCTCTTAACAACCCTTGTTCTATTCGTACTACAACGGACTGTGCATGCGTATAGCTCTGAAAAGAAAATTACAAGCACGTGATGAGGTCAGTACCTAACCGCAATAGAAAGAAAGAAAATACATTTAATGAAAAAATTGTTTTTTTATGATTTTTATTTAGTACGAACAGAAGAAAAAAACTGGCCAAGTGCAAGTCGGACTCGCGCATCGAGGGTTCCGTACAAACCTGTAGCTATATAAGTAAAAGTTATGGTATTTTTATTGCTAAGTGAAATCCATAACATTACAATGTGGAAAGCCAGAGGAGCATACATTTAAGACAAAGGTCTCATTATCGTTTCAGTAATCCTTTATTTTATATTAACACATATCATTTATTTTATAATATAACTAGAATACCTACACTAGCCTTGCAGCAGCCTTGCAAAAGTTCTTTTATCAAAGTTATTTATTAACAAAGTTAGTTTAGTTTAGTCACTATTTAGAAATCTGGTTCAAAAATACTAATTAAGTATTAAATTTGAACCTTATTATGTGATGTAACTAAAAATGTAAGGCTTGCGGAATTTTTTCTTTACGTGTGCTATAAAATGTTGTTTCATGCCAAATTTTAAGATTCTTGGTCGACTGGAAGTATCCTTTAGGTTTTGTTTTCCTTGCGAGTAGTTGCGAGTTTCAAAATATGCGGCTTAAATTGCTGTTTCTTTTGATTGCGTTGACATAGTAGTTTGATTTTGTTACAGCTTAAAGGTGTTTTATAGACCTGAGTATTTGATATGAATTTCAATATAATACCACTACGCCTTCACGAGGAAAGGGGTAGTAAATTTAAAATTATTAAAAATATTTTTATTATATGATGTAACTAAACAACAAGATTCTGAGTTCACGGGAAGTACCCTGTAGGTTTTGATACCCTTGCGAGTGTCGAAAATTTGCGGCATAAACAGCTGTATCTTTCGATTGCGTTGGCTTAGAAGTTTGATTTTTTCACAGCTTCAAGAAACAGTAGATGTAAGTATTTGATATAAATTTCAGCCTGATATCTCCACGCGTTCCTGAGAAAAAGAGTAGACAGACAGACAGACGGATAACAAAGTGATCCTATAAGGGTTCCGTTTTTTCCTTTTATTTATTTATTTAAACTTCTCGCACACAATAACATACAAAGGCGGACTTAATGCCTTAGGCATTCTCTACCAGTCAACCAAGGGTGGTGTAGAGATAAGATGGCAGGTGCTATGCTTAACAGGCGTTAATAATAATAAAAAAAATATTAAAAAGATAACATAATTAATTATACATGAAATAGGTATACAAGTACCTAAATAGGTTATAAACTTATAATACACATACATATATATTTACTATAATATATATCTACATTATATAATATATATATACTATATATATACACTAAAAGGGAAGGAGGTAATTGAGATGACTCTACACTATTTATTTTGAAAATAACTCTGCAATTTTCGCTTAAATGCATACCGACTCGTGGCCGTCCTGATATCAAGAGGAAGCGCATTCCAGAGAACAATGGATTGAATATGAAAGGAGGAATGAACGAAATTAGAAGTATGAGGAGGGCAGATTAGGAGACGATTATTGGAAGAACGCAGATTCTTAGCGTGTGAAGAACATAAATATTGAAAGTGAGACATAAGATAAGAAGGAGGGGTGGGGGAGTTGAGAAAGGAGAAAAGTGTGGTCAAAGCGCGCAAACTTCTCCTTTGGCGAATGGACATCCACTTGAGCTCAGTCCTATAACTCGACACATGGTCATATTTCCTAAGGTTGAATATGAACTGGACACCATTGTTGAGCAGTTTGTCGAGCTTATCCAGCAAAACCGCATTCAAGTCAAAGTAGCACACATCACCATAGTCAATGATGGGGAAAATCAAAGTCTGCACAAGCATAGTTTTCGTCTTAGCGGGCAAAAAGTTTCTCAAACGATATAGGGATCGCAGAGTACCATTGACCCTTTGACTAACACTAGAAACCTGGCGCTGCCAGCTAAGTGTCGAGTCAAGATGCAAACCGAGATCTTTCACCGTAGGGGTAATAGGTATGATGGTACCATTAAAAATAAGAGGAGGAAGAGAGCTAAGCGCCACCCTACCTATCATGCGCGAGCTTCCAATTACAATGGCCTGACACTTCAAGGGGTTTACTGACACCCCAAAACTATCAGACCACTCCTTGATAGCAGCTAAATCTCGGTTTACATCAGCTATAGCGTCCGATAAAACTTCTACCCGCCCAGCTGTATACAACTGTAGATCATCAGCATAAAGATGAGACGACAACCGAAGAAAGTGAGTTATAAAATTAATGAAGATGGAGAATAACAATGGGGAAAGAATACCGCCTTGTGGAACACCAGCACCCAGCACGCCAACTCGATGAGGTCTCATCAACACGAACCGACTGCTGACGTCCCCGAAGATAAGAAGAGAACCATTCCAGGGCCTCGGGTGAAATCATAAGATAAGAGAGGATAGAAAGGAGAATATCATGGCTGACGGCGTTAAAGGCATTGGAGAAATCAATTAATACCAAAACGGTAATCTTGGTATCCTCCATCGCTTCTCTAATGTCACCAGTCACTTTAAGGAGAGCGGAGGCTGTACTGTGCCCAGGCCTGAATCCAGATTGAAAAGCGCTAACAAGGTTGTTACGGTGAACAAAACCAGAAAACTGCTTGTGTACACAGGCCTCAAGCACTTTAGACAGGAATGGGAGAATGGAAATAGGTCGAAAGTGGCTGGATAGGGAGGGATTTGAAATTTTAGGGAGTGGGCGGACGTAGGCCATACGCCACAAGGATGGGAATTGTCTGGAATCGAGAGAAAAGTTGATGATGTGAGTAATCGGAGGGAGGAGGATATCGAGGATCCAAACGACCACTGATGCCGTCACAGCCCACAGCCTTGGATTTAATGGACATAATGATCTTTTTAATTTCGTCCAAGGTGACCGGGAGAAGTGAAATGGTTCTATGATGGGACTAGCTAGGCCTGTAATGAAATCGATCGTCTGGGACAACATTTGGGAATCAAAATGGCAAGAGGTTGTGAAGTGACGGTTGATATCATCAAGACCAATCGTATTATTAAAATCCACATGACGTGGTCTACCGATACCAAGAGTACCAAGGAACTTCCAGATATCAGCAGGTGAAGAAGAAGATATGTTCTCGAGAATATGGCGGCGTTTTGCGTTACGTATCATCTGATTACATCGATTTCTAGCAGTTTTGAAAATGTTCCTATTTTCTTCACTACGATCCTTTTTAAATTTACGAAAGGCCCGATCCCTGCGCCTCATCGCCATTCGAACACCTGTCGTCATCCAAGGAGCAGGAGGACGCCGAAGTTTAATCTTCTTAACAAGAGCGTGTTTGTCGTACAGAGCAAGGACCGTTCGATCGAAAATTCGCAGTTTTTCGTCTACAGCTGCCGCCGCTGCCAATTGTTCCCAACTAAGGTCTAACGCATCCTGACGAAGCTTCTCAACGTCCATGCGCGCAAAACATCGCATGTGCAGAACTTTTGGGACAGGTTTAGGTGGTTTTAGGACATACGAGAGGAAAACGAGGTCATGGTGGGAAAAACCAGGAGCAGGACATTGACCATGAGAGGAAACAAGAGAGGGAGTGGATGTAAGGATTAAGTCGAGCCAGGTGTCGTCGCCTGAGATATTGAAATGGGTAGGTTGCAATGAAAGTACATGGAGACTAACGGACTCGATGATATTAAGGAGTTTACGGGATCGAGGGGTGTGGTGAGCAAGGTCAGTGTTGAAATCGCCCATGATGATGCAATGTGCATACTCTGACCCTACGGATTCTAGCGCCAATTCGAGTTTGGAGAAATAGTCAACGGCGGGTGGACAATAGACAACACCAAGAAGGGTCTTGACGCCCTTGACATGGACCTCCAAAAAGAGGTACTCAGCAGAAGCATGGTATTGTGAGGGAGATGAGGCGATGATTTTTAAAGGGAAATCGCTACGAAGATAGATAGCTACACCACCTCCTTCCTTACCAATTCTATCATTGCGGATAAGAGTGAAACCTGGAAGAGAGTAGGTGGTGGAGAGAAGATGAGGTTTGAGCCAACTCTCAGACACCAGAACGGCATGAACATTGGCGTCGGAAAAGGTGTTCAACAGATCACTGTAGTGACTTGGCACGCTTTGCGCATTTATATGGCAGACATTAAACAAATGACCTTTCTGTTGACCGAAACTCCGACGCACAAAGTCACCAAGAGTGTCAGTGGAAGAGCTAAAACTTGCATTAGCGGATGAGCAAGAGGAATCAATGGCAGAGTAAAAAGAATCATCATCAGATAACATAAAATACAAATAAAATAAATATAAATAACTGTTAAATATACTAGCAAATTATGGCTGAGATTGCTTTCACTTTAGATGTAACACCACTATCAGTGCACCATCCACCAGCAGCACCAGCACAGATGCACATGGATCCCTTGGCGCGTGACCTAAATCGGAACTAAGCGTTTTTGTTTCCCAAAATACGAAATAATTACACAAATGCTAGACAATAACACCCGTCAAAGTTATTCAAGCGCCAAAAGATACCTGTAACACTGTACAATAACACAATAAAAATCCAAAACAAGAATACCAATCAATCCCGATGAGAAAGACAGCATCACAAACAAACATAAAATATTATGCAAGCTAAGAATAAACCGATACATGACAAAGTTGAGCAAAAACGAAACACAATTTACAAAATACAACACAAACGTGGGACAAGAAACATGGGACGTCAGAATATAGACAAATTCAAGATTGACAGATGACTTGACAGATGACATGACAGTGACAACTATTATTGACGAAAAGAAAGAAAAAAAAAACTTTTACTAACCCAAACAATTGAGCAAATTCTCAACAGAAAATGAATAATGTAGTGTTGAAGTGAAAATAAGAAATAGCAGGTAGACGTGCACGACAAAACTATAATGATAACGTGAACTGACGTCCCAAGCACAAAAAACTGATAAGTTGGAGAAAGAACACAGTAATAGGTTGCAAACTTAATTTAACGCGTTCCACCATCAGGCTTGCCTCCTGTAACGGCAGATGATTCTCCGGTCTTCTTAGGGTACTTAGCCAACAAGGGATTGAGTTCCTCTAAAGAACAAATCTTATGCCGTGTTCCATCGGGGGATCTGATGACAATAACCCCGTCCTGAGTCCAGCATGCCGGCATCCCGAAATGCAGGCGCGCCCTGCTGAATACAGTTTGCCTAGGCTTAGTCAAGAACTCTTTGACTGTGACTGTGGAGCCCTTCAACGCAGACTTTGCTTTCCAAACGGAGGATTTTTGATCAACATTAGAAAACCTTACCAATATGGGTCTACTTTTTGTTGGTCCCTGACTTGATGTTCCAAGTCTGTGGCACACTTTGATGGAAGATGCAGTGATGTCAGGCAGTGCCAGTTTGTTCTTCAAAACATCTAACACCAGAGCCTTGCAATCCTCCTTGTCCGCTTCAGCAAATCCGGTGAAAATGAGAGCTTTCCGACGAGATCTAGTCTCCAATCCATCAATCACTCTAGAGCACTCCATGATCTGCTTCCTAAGAAGACCCAGCATGCCAAACATAAGCTCACGAAATGACCGGAACTCTTCAGCAAGCTTTGCTACAGTGTCCTTTGCGGGTCCAGCACATTGGATCTGCGCCTCAAGCTCACCCATCTTTTTAAGGAAACAATCCTCGAGGTTCTTCTGGGCCGATTGGATATCATCCATTTGAGATGCCATCATGAATTAATGTAAATAATTTGCAGTGACTATGACAGTACTAGTAAGAAGCTGGCAGGTGGTGTAGTTTTAAGTGCTTCTGTTACATGGAATGTTTCACCAATGTAAGTACAGCTTATTTTGATGTTTATACAACAAATATTGTACTCGAAAGCAAGTAAAAAAACTTAATAATATTTATAATTAAAATAGATTACGAAATAACGTGTTAACTTTTCTTACACCTACCCGCGAAAAAAAAAAACCTCCTTTTGAGGTGCGGAGCCCTAAAAACTAGATGAAACTTAATAATAACAATTATAGTATTAAACTTACCATAGCCAGAAGAAATAATGGAATTAGAAACATTTTAGTTTAATATAAAAGTCTACATTCGAAAAGAAAAGATACACAGCTAGCCGTATAAACGTTATCTATCACAATAACATTACGATTATTATAAATAATGTTATAACCTGTTTTAACAATGCCTTTTTATCGGTATTTCGTGACGCGACACTATTCAAATGTATTGTCACGAATTTTAAGACATTTACCAACAACCAGTTGCTCAGTGGAAATAACTCCTCTGTTGACACACTTAGACCCAAGTTCACCAACTACAACATAATCATTGATTACGTAACCGTTCTGTTAGCATTAAACAGTTGTTTAAACAAATGACGTTTTTTTCAAGTTTACCATTTATTTTTAACCAACGGTTAAATAACCAAACGTTTATGAATGAGAGAGTCGAAAATGACCGAATATAACATTATTTTGTGAATGTTGAATGTCGACGTCAATAAATTTTCATTATCAAACTCTGTGATCAAACTCAATTCATAACTAATAATATAATAATAATTTATTTATTTCAAAAAGTGTGGTACAGTCTGTTTCAATTAATACATTTTTACAGTTTATGGACAAATCCAAAAGGGAGTAACAATTAACGGAATTGAATCTGACGTCCTAGCTAGGTTACATGGTAACCTGTATTAAGGTACGCCAGCCCAGGTTCCCACAAAAGGTGTACAAAAACAATTTATTAGGGAGTGCTTAGGACTATAAAGTGCAGAACTGCAAACGTATGGTAACTTATACAAGGTGTGTGAAGAGTTAGTATGTGTGTGTGTGTGTTTAGTGATGTAGGTCCACACCTACATCACTAAACACACACATACTAACTCTCCTTTATTCTTATTATATATTAACGATCTTCCTGAAAAGTCACCTAATAAATGCACATTATTTACGGATGACATTTCTATTATTATGACATCACCAATTAATACTGACATAAATAATTACAGAATTGACATTAATAATACAATTGAATCAACAATTTCTTGGTTACAACTTAATAAAAACAAAAAATTAAAATTGTTTATTCTCAGACAACTACAGTCCATAGAAAAGTTTAGTAACATAAATCTTACAAACTATGTTAGTACAATTAAAATAACAATGAGAATAAAATTGGAAACAATATACTTCTATATAATTCTTCACTAACCTGCACCTGTCACATGCAGGTCAGTGAAGCGACGCATGACCGCGGAGTCCCTTCTGTCCGCTATCATTTCCAGGATGCCGTTACGGCTCCCCCTCATATTGTGCACCACAGACATGGTTTTCCTACGCATAATCGCATCTATGTGCGCATCTGCAAACATGCCTGAAGCACTACAGTACCGCGGAAGTCGCACCAGAATCCTGAAAATGTTATTATATTGGACGCGGAGTGCATATATAATTTGCCTGTAAATATAAATAAAACAAAAATTGTTCAATTTAGGACACGGTTGCAAGCGAGAAAAACTGTACATTAATTATAATGGATAACCTCTATTACAGGCAGAAGAAAGTACTTTCCTGGGAGTTGTATTCAATGGCTACTTCTCCTGGAAACCACACGTAGATAAAGTATGCAACAAATTAAACAAATTCGTTTATGTTCTTTACACACTGTGAAAGACCTCATCGCAGAGTACGATGTTGACAGCGAATCACGGCTGCGTTGCATCGACTCTACAATACAGCCTTATACTATGGGGTAACTCAACAGACGCAGATACAGCGTATAGGGTACAAAAAAATGCATTCGAGCCATTTGTGGCATTCCACCATGGGAATCTTGTAAACCATTGTTTCTAAAATTGAAAATCCTTACATTACCCAGTATGTATATTTTAGAATGTGCGAAATTCGTCCGACAGCACTTTTACCTGTTTAAAATGGCTCAAGGACATTGCCCTTGAATATTTAGAGATCAAGATTGAATAGTTCTGCCACGACACCAAGACTTCTCTGTATAAAAAGAACTGCTACTATATGAGTTACTATATGACTTATCTATAACAAAACACCAAAGAACTTTAAAGAGTTGACAAATAATTTATTGTTTATAAAGTTAAAATTATGGCTGCTGGATAAACTTAGTAATAAAATAAAATTAATTAATTAATATTATTAATTATTATTAATTAATTATTGTTAATATCTTAAGTTAACTAGTTTTAATTGTAAGTCGGTTAAACGATCTATAGATAATATTAAGGATATATGTGTGTGGTCTGATCTGGTAGCCCTACAAGAGACGTGGCTGCTTCCCCATGACATTCCAATATTAGGAACAATAAGCCCTGACTTTGAGTGGACGGGTAAGTCGGCTGTGGACACTGCTGAGGGCTTGTTGAGAAGAAGACCCCATGGGGAGGTTGCCATTCTCTGGAGGAAAGCCATTTTTGAGAAGGTCTCTGTTGTTGGCTGTAGTAGTCCTAGGTTAGCGGCCGTTACAGCCTTGTCAAAGGGTCGTACTATTATTGTATTTTCTGTCTACATGCCTACGAATTGTCCAGATAACTTACCAACATTTACAGATGTATTAAGTGAGATAAGTGCTACCATAGCAAGCTATGATGTAGAGAATGTTTTTATATTGGGTGATTTCAACGTACACCCCCAAGAGATGTTCTATAAGGAATTAATAAATTTTTGTTCTGACCAATCCTGGGTTTGTGCTGATGTAAGGAGACGGGGGGTTGATAGCGGTACCTACACTTTTATTAGTGATGTGCACGGAAGTAGGAGATGGTTAGATCACTGTGTGTATCTGTATCTGCTTGGCACACAATTACTAATGTGGATGTATTGGAGGATGTTTACGTTTTGGATCATCTACCGATACATCTGGATTGCGACTTAGAAGTCGTGCGGCCTAAATTGGTGACTGGGCGTGCTGGCCGCAATTCTGTCTTTTGGGGTGAAAGAACTAAGTCAGAAACGCAAAATTATCATAATTTACGAGTATGTACCAGTAAATTGCGAGACGTTGTTTTCCCCCATGAGTTTGAAAGGCGCAGCGTTGGATCATGTGGTTTGGCTGAGCACAGAGTTATTCTGGACAATTTATACGAACAGATTGTAGAAATCCTATGTGCGGCGGCTAGGCAATCTAGAAGGACATCTAGGGCGGGGGGCGAGGCGAGGTAAGCGAGTGTGTGGGTGGAATGAGTATGTGAGAGATGTCCACCGCGAGGCCAGGAGTAGCTTTCAGACCTGGATACTGAACAACCGTCCTTCGACGGGCCCGGTTTATGACGAAATGTATGAGACGCGAAAAGTGTTTAAAAGTCGACTGAAATTTTGTCAAAACCAGTCTGAGCAAATTGTAATGGATAGGCTAGCAGAGCAACAAGCTAGTAAAAATTTTGGTAAATTTTGGAAGTCCACTGGTAATTTGGATGCGAAACCTGGCCTCTCTGCGTGTGTGGAAGGGATAAGTGATAAGAGGGGAATTACTAATGTGTTCAAGGACCATTTTAAAGTTCAGTCCCCTCTCGGTCCTTCAACCTTGGTGAATGATTGTGAGCCCATACGTCCTGGCGCGAAACCAAGATACGTTTTTCAACCAAGCAGGTACGTGCAATCATTAACAACATGAAACGAGGCAAATCTCCAGGACATGATGGTCTCAGTATTGAGCACCTGAGGCACGCTGGTGTCCATTTGCCGCGAGTCTTGTCTATGTTTTTCACAATGTGTATTAGTCATGAGTACCTACCTGCTAATCTAATGAAGACCATCGTAGTTCCCATTGTGAAGAACAGGACAGGGAACATCTCGGACAGAGGTAACTATCGTCCCATTTCTCTTGCGACTATAATAGCCAAGGTGTTGGACGGTATGCTTGATTCTTGCTTAAGTAATTACATACATCTTCATGACGCACAGTTCGGGTTTCGCCCCGGTAGTCCGACTTAAAATAGCACTTTCAGTTGATAGTTCAACTGAAAGTGCTATTTTAAGTCTCAAGCATACCGTTCAATATTATAAAGACCGCGGTACGCCGGTGTACGCCTGTTTCCTTGATCTCTCCAAGGCTTTCGATCTTGTCTCATACGATGTGCTCTGGAGAAAGATGGGAGACAGGGGTATACCTGCGGGAGTATGTGGGCTATTCCAGTATTGGTATTACCATACCAATACTGGAATAGCCCACATACTCCCGCCTATACCAAGTCAATCGGGTGAAATGGGATGATACAGTCTCTGAGCCGTATAGGTTGGAGTGCGGGGTGAGACGGTGGTCTGACGTCTCCCAGGCTCTTCAACCTCTACGTGGACGACCTGATAGTCGCACTCAGCAGCATGCGTGTCGGATGCAGTGTTGGTGAGGTTAGAATTAACAACATCAGCTATGCAGATGATATGGTGCAGCTGGGTCCGTCGGCGGGAGCAATCAGGGAGCTGTCTATGCTGCCGCGAATGGATTAAAATTTAATGTAAAAAAATGTGAATACATGGTCTTTGAGGTCAGCGGCAAACGCGCGCCGTGGAGAAGGACCTGAGTTGTTTTTGAACGGCTCACCAATTAATAGGGTGTCAACTTTTAAATACCTAGGGCATTGTCTTGCCGCTGACCTCAAGGACGATGTAGACATTGAGAGGGAGCGCAGGGCTCTAGCGGTCGGGAGCAATATGTTGTCCCGTAGATTTGCGCGGTGTACAAACCAAGTAAAAGTAACACTTTTCAAGGCTTATTGCCAAAGTTTGTACACAGGCAATCTATGGGTCAATTATACTAAGAGATCGCTGGATGTCCTGCGCGTCCAATATAACAAATGCTTTCAGGATGTTGTTGAGGCTGCCTCGTTACTGTACCGCGTCTGAAATGTTTGCGCAAGCCCGCACCGACGGCTTCTATGCAATTATACGCAAAAAAACTGCGTCGCTACTGAGGAGAGTGAGGGGCAGTCGGAACAGCATCCTGCAAACTGTAGCCGAGAGCTTCGGCTCTCCGATTGTACAGCAGTTTGTGCGGAGATTGATTTTTACTAACACTAGGCAATAAGTTATTTTTTGTATGTTACTAACACTATATGGATATTTAGGTCCGAATTAAAGAGATTATTATTATTATTATTATAAACGATTTTATTCTATAAATGAATTTATAAATAATCTGTTTTAGATGAATGTGACGATAGTTAATATTGAATGTGTTGTAAAATTAAAAACTAGCATTTAAAGCATGCCATTGGACATAAATATTATACTCTAGCATTTAATATATTGTAATGGATTGCATTTCAAATATCTGACTACGTATTAAGAAACTTATTAACTTTAAAAACAACACTGTACCTATTGCAAATGAATGGTTATAATTAAAAAAATTAAAAAAACTTATTGACTATATTTTTAAACATATAAACTTTTTCTTCCATATCCTTATTTCTGGGTTCGGCGCAATACGTCTTTTCCTACCATATTTCTCTATTAGTCATTATCTCGTAGTCCCCGTCTGTCTAGCCGTATCATCTTTCACACAGTCCATCCATCGGATCGTTTCTTTGGTCTTCCCCGGTACATACATATTCTTCATTCACACATTCATACTCAAAACTTTTCTCACGACATTTTCCTCATACCTTAGCATTACATGCCGATACCATGACATTAGATTTCTACACACCATTCAGCGGTACCACTTTTAGACCTCCTCTTATTATATTCATTCTTAATTTTATCTATTCTCGAAACACCACATCTCTTTCTGCACATTCTTATCTCAGCTGTGTGCACTTTACCTTTCATTCATCCCTTTTGTCAACATTCTGATCCAAACAAGGCAGCAAGTACAACAATGGTTAGATCTTTTATAAAGCGCACAGTAAAAGAGTGGAACTCTCTACCTGCGTCTGTGTTTCCGAACGCATACAACCCAAATCTCTTCAAAGTGAGAGTGAACAGGCTTCTTCTGGGTAAGCTCACTCCATCGTCGACTTTGTGTCTGTCATATCTGACCTAGACCAGAGTCAAGAGCAAACCTATCTGAAAAAAATTATACACAAAAATGAACGTTGTTAGTAATAGTTCTGTCATATTACTATTTCTACTTTATTCATAAGCATTAGGTACGAGTATACCCCTAGATATTCAGTTTTTTAGTAGCCAAAATTAAATGAACATGGAAAATAAAATTCATTAAACTTTCCACCGTTGAAAATTATATTTATTTCCAAAAGCGAATACCATTTCACGGTTAAATAATACTCGGTTGATTACTTACGTAAAGTCAAAAGTGCAATTTATTTTAAAACGCTGCCCGTTCATGAGTAAAGAGGAAATTGAGTGTGAACTAATTTCAGTAATTTTGCAAAACGATTTTCGTTGTTCGACTCGAAAAGATAATTTTGGTTCTCGAGATATTTTCTTTTTGTAGAAAATAGACCTTATACTGTGTCTAAAGATGAGTGTAAATAAAATGCGCAGAAGTTATACATTTTTCATTGATACAGTGTTAATTATTCGTGTCTCGTGAAAATTATGTTAATTAGCTTACCTAGGTTCCTATTAATAGTTGCAATACATAGTTGTTTATGAAAAATAAAGGTGGAGGGTAATTTAGGTATACCAGTAGCCACGTCACTACATGCCGGGGCGTTTTTTTTTTATGAGGTGGGTAATCATCAAATGACCTCTCCCGCTCTGGGCTGAGTGGAAGGGCGTGTCAGACTCTTACTGACTAAAACCCACCCGTGTTCCTTCAGATGCCTGTGCGCCAGGGCCACGGTAACTCTTTCGAACAATCCGCGACCCCGGCAGGCATCGGCCCTATCGGACCCCGTCAATTGTGCTGACATCTCTTTGCGGCGCGCGTGGAACACGACGCGCCGTCGACCCGGGCCTGGTCCTTACCGGACGGCGAGCTGCCCATTGCTCGCCGTCCGCAAGCCCGGGCCTACAGTGGCCGGGAGTCGGCAATCGACTCCCGACGCCCAGGGTGTCTCCTCCTGCGGCGACTAGGGGCGCGAGGGCGCAGAGATTGCCTCTCCCTCTCGCGCTCCGCCTCCTCCTTCGCAAGCATTACTGCTTCGCAGAAGGAGGTGACGGCTTCCCATTCCCTCTCGCTCTGTACCGTGGCCTTAACCAGGGCCGGACGCGAGAGGTCGCCGCCGCCGATCGGCGCCACGAGGACACGGCGGTGCTCCGCCCAAGCCGGGCAGACCTCCATACTCCATACATGCCGGGCCTGACAATCAAAGATGCGTATTAGTCCTTTTTTGATTTCCTAATAATTTGTTATTATTCAAGTAAACTCTACAGGCTGTTAAATTCACGCGGCACACTATAAAATTTTCGATTCTTGATTTCTTGATTTTGATATCGATTCTTCGCTAGATTTTTCTTCAACGTAAGACCTAAAACAACTTACCTTGCAATTGTTATACCTACCTATATGGTCGGTTCCGTTGGTTCCTGACCGGTTTCTAACTGCACCTCATAAACATTCCTGCCACTACGTCCGTTCCTTAGTAATTGGGTTTGGAGAACAGAATGCAAGTAATACTGTTTCCACTTAGTGGTTTAATTAATAAGAAAGTTGAAGATTAAAGTTTCCAAGACTTGGTGCTGCGGCTGCGTCGATGCCTGCGGTACTTACATGCCTGAAGTTTTGCGCGTTCTACTTCTTTTAGAGTTATAACCGAATGAAGTAGTAAAAGTAGGAATATTTGTATAGATAGTAACAGAGGCTTCATCTTAATATCCTGCTGTCTGGCAATTTCTAATTAATATAAGAAATTGCCAGACATCATTGTCAGCTGTCCGTTATATACCGACTCACTGTTAACAATCTCTGCGTTAATTATAATTATACGGCCGTTGTTAAATTAATTATTACCTACTGACATGTATTAAGGTACAAGTAAAATCTCATATTTTGTATATCTTCGTCAATATTGAAGCATAGTTAAACGAAGCTCATGCTACCTACTATATTTATTACCTACTTACATGTAAAATAAATATCAAAAACTAGGTCTTTTTTTATCAAAACGTAGTGTCATATTTCTCAATATAGGTATATCTCATCCACAAGAAACAATCCACCAGTCCAGACGAAATTCAAGCGCTCTAACACTTCACAACTTGCAGCTGACGACTCCAGCCTAAACAGTGAACAAAGTCAACGCTTTACGCTTTGTTATACTCGTAACGATAGGTATGAAGTAGCCTTCTCATGTTGCAGAAAATAGAGGTTATGCAACTATTTTGTATTTAGAAACTGTCAATCCTGATCATCTCTAGAAGTAAGAAGAAACAATTTCAAAGAAAATCTGAAGACCTTTTTTGCAGAATTTCTACCTCTTTTTCATTCGACAGTACATCATTTTTATATTGTTTGGGCCAAGTAGGTGACCACGTTTATTATGGAACGGACAATTGGGACACTCCAGCAGCTAGAACATAGTCTATTCAGGACCACCATTCGCACTGAGTGGCGGATGAATCGATAATGCCCCATTTCGCCAGCTTATGTTTGCAGCGAACTGCATTTAATGTTGCGCAAATACCTACTTTTTTAAACTGCGCAACTCTGAGACGACCCAAAACATAGCAAATACAAATTCTACACAAGTAATCAATCACTTTTATTTATAATAATCTGAAAATTCATGATACATCCTGAATACAGACAAGGGAGCAAAAACCGTATAAACATCCAACCAAAACCTAAAACCAACGAATTTAATTAAACACAAACCGAAATCCTTCTCAACGTAATTCCACATGACGGTTTAATCAATTCCAAAAGTTTGAACGTTGAAAATTCAATCAGGGTAAACATCACCTTAGTCGACACTTTGTAACTGGTTGCTAACTTTCAAACCTATGGACTCGTTCAGTGCAAGCGGGTATTAATTACTTGGCGATTCTGCCTTATAATAGGATAGATGACAGTATACACTTTGATGTTTCTAAAAAGAGTAACCTCTTGGCCACAAGCTACACACTCAATCATCACGCGTCTTGCACCGACGACTGCAAAGAAATTAAATTAAAGAATTTGTTTAGGGCATGCCACCGGTCACCGAGACGCGACTTGTGGAGTGACGGACGGAAACAGAGGGCCTAGAGAAATGGCATTCACTTTGGAGCGATTCTATTTCTACAATCGCTATCACTTTCGCTAACGTTTCCATCATACGAATCGAAAACTAGCGATAACGCTTGTCAAAAAGTGCCACTTGGCTACGCATCTCTACGGAAGTAATCTTTCGACGCTGTCGATTCGTTTCATAGAATCGAATAATGTTAACATTGTCTAGCTAGATGGCGCTGATAGTGTAAACATCTAAAGTTTAGCTCTCTATTTATTAAATTACTTTAAAATTGTTAAATTACCTAAAACAGCAATTAAATGGTGTTTAATATATCGGTTACGTGGTGAAGTACGTGCACAAACGTTATCTACGTAAACTATGTGGTATTTACTAAATAAGTGAAGACAAGTTATGTGAAGTGCTAAAACTGAATAAAAGACTAAAAATCATTGTTTAGAGTAACAAACCAATTTTGTTGACATAAAAACGCTATTAACTAAGTGACAAAGTGTTTACAAACAAACAAAAACTGTTGTGATAAGTAAAAACGAACTTTTGATGTGAAGAAAAAATTCCACTCTGGATGAATCATGTTTAACGACTCCTTGACCATTTGAAATAAGTACCAGCTTGCAGTCACATTTTTCGTCATTTTACATATCGTTCCTATGGCCTGTCTATCATAAGTTGGATTGATGAACGACTGAGTGCCGGTTCGGAACTCACGAGCTGTGGGATTCTTTTTGTGTTTTAATAACATAATTTAAATTGCGAGTACTCCTTCATAATTTAGTACGGGTAAAGAGTACTGGTGTTGCCACCAAAAAACAGGTCTGACAAAGTTAACTTAGTATTGTACACGCAAAAAAATTACCCCGATTTGGGGAAAACAAAAATTAAATAAAATAATTGCAGACATTATGGGGTCGAAAATTAAATGCACTAACAGTGGCCGCAAGGAGCCGCTATTTGTTACTTGTTTTAGATGCAAAAAACAAGTTGATCACAAAAGCACATTATTATGCACTACATGTAACAATCATTTTGAATTTGATTGTGCTGGCTATCCGGAGAAAGTGTATCGCTTAAAAAATATAGAAGAAAGGAAGAAATTTAAATGGGTATGCAGATCATGCATTCAGAAAGCAAAAGAGCAGAATACGATCAGTCCCGGAGTATCCAATGTGACTTTAAGGAAAAGGCAGTCGTCACCTAAACCAACCGGATATGTCACACCTAGCGTGTCAGAGGAGTCAACACCCTGGTCCACTCCAAAGAGTACAACCTCGGAAACACATGACTCACACATACTGACAATGGAAATGGATCATATATACGATGAGTCAACTGCCATGACTGATAAAACATTGTCAAGAAGTATGGACCATACAATAATCGACTCAATGCAAAGCAATGATCTCAGGGAATCGATTGAACACCTTCAGATGGAACTAAAAAGTTCGCAGAACGAACTTGAAAATGTCATACTTGATAACAATGAGCTCCGTAAACAGAATGATAAATTATTAAAAGATAACATGACATTAAAAGGATTCTTACGCCAATCTCCACAAAAAGAATATTACGTCGACGAAGGGGCAAAAAAAGCAAATGCATATTCTTTGCTGCACTCAAATATGCAGGCGTTCTTTACGCCTCCTAGAAACGTATTGACACGTACATGTAACGCTTCAGATACAAAGTTACAGCTAAGTGAGAGTATTGTAAATCTCCACAAAAATGTCGAATATTTGGAGAATCAGCTAGAACTAGCTAGAAACGAAATTGCAAACCTCAATAATCAAATCCGAAAGCTTCAAATGCAATTAGAATCAAACGAAAGAGATATACAACTTCAGAAAAATATGACTACATCTGACGTACTGAATGATGAGCACACGAACAAGGTTTTCATCTTTGGCACACAACAAAGTGTCGGACTTTCATCTGTGTTGATGCGGTCAAGAGCGGCTACGTCGTATGTTAAATACGTTGTGACGTCAGAAACGAAGCCACACGCGCTCGCTAGTGAAGTAGTTAAGAATTGCAAAAATAGTTCAATATCAAGTAGTGATAAACTCATCCTTTGTGTGGGTGAAAATGACTATGACATCAAGATCTTATCTTCACAACTACGTCAAATTCTTAATATTTTCAGTGATAATCATGTAATAGTTTTGAGCCCATTAAATAATATGTATCTAGATATTTATACCTTGAACCAAACTATACGTAATATTTGCAATGAATACAAACATTGTAACTTTATTGACTCTGAACATAAATTGTACAATACATGTAAATTAATAAACCATGTTATTGACTGTTATGACTACGAAAAGAAGTATTTGAATGTTAAGGAACTAAAGAAATTAATATTGCGGAATCAATTAAATTGTAAGAAATCTGACGTCAAGGGAAAAAGTACTCTAAGGGGTACAATCCCTTATTACTTTGCACGACGCCAGGCAGAATGCGATGCTGCAAATGGTCCTGATATTGTTTCTACTAAAGCAAAAAAAGGTACTATTCCCCATTATTTTAAAGTTTTAAACAATAAACAGCTTTTTCGTGAATAACAACGGTGCTACAGGCAAACAAAAAACTTTCAAAATAATGCATCAAAATATCGCTAGTATTCAATCAAAAAAGGAAATACTGGAACTAACTTTGCTAGAATTACGGGACGAGAATAAAGAACCAGACATATTATGTTTGTCTGAAACCTTTATGCGTGCGGGGAATGAGAAATATTTAAAACTTAATAATTACGCCTTAGCAGCAGCATTTAGTAGAGACAAACAAAGAGGGGGAACTTGTATTCTCGCCAAACAGGGTATAATATATAATGAGCCTCCTTATATAAAAAAATATTCAACACAAAATTCATTCGAAGCATGTGGTATTGAAGTCCCTTTGTACAAATTGCTGATAGTGTGTCTATATAGAACGCCAAAGTCTGACCCCAATATATTTTTAGAAAAGTTCGACCAATTAATGTGCGAAACCTCTAAAAGATATGGGGCACGTACAAAAATAGCGGTTACTGGGGATTTTAACATAAATACCTTGAAACCAAGTAAGGTCACTAACTATTTAAAAGATTTATGTAGTAACTATAACTTAAAGATGCATATTAATGTTCCCACTCGAAAAGATTCTTGTATAGACCACATACTTAGTAACATAAAAACTACATCTGCTGATGTTCTACCTTTGTACTTATCAGACCACGACACAGCACAGTTCTTAGAGTTTCCAATAAAAGAACAAAGTCCAAGAACCATATCATATTTTATTTATAAAAAGGATTACTGCAACGAAAACTTGAAAAAATTCAAAGACTGCCTTGCAAGCATATCGTGGTCAGAAACGCACCTCGAAACGGACTTAAACAAGGCATTCAATAAATTTCACGAGTTTTTATGCCTATTATATAATTTATGCTTCCCTAAAATTAAAATTAAAATTAATAACTCTATTGCAAATAAACAAAAATGGATCAGTAAGGGTCTTAGAAATAGTTGCAAAACTAAACGATCGTTACGGTATCTCTATTACAAAAATAAAAGTCGGTCGTACTTAATAAGATATAAAAAATATTCATCGATTCTCAAAAAATGCATTATGAAATCAAAAGTGAATTCCAACATTAATTATATACAAAATAGTCAAAACAAATGCAGAGCAACGTGGTCTGTCATTAACCATGAAATTGGGAACATAAAATGCGACACTAATATTTCAGAAATAGAAGTAGATAAGAAAATACTGACTGATCCCACTGACATAGCGAATACGTTTAATGATTATTTTATTGACTCGACTAACACTGTGACATTTAAAAACTTACAAGTTTATAATAAGTTTAATAACGCTTTAGTTCCTAATTCTATGTTTCTTAGTGCTATGACTGAAGATGAAATAAAAAAAGAGATAATGGCTTTAAATCATACTAACTCGGAAGGATATGATGGACTTAGTACAAGAATAATTAAAGCGTGCAGAGAAGAATTAACTCCTATATTGACATATCTAATTAATCTCTCGTTTTCGACTGGAACTTTTCCTGATGCTTTAAAGTTATCAGTTGTAAAACCCTTGTACAAGAAAAGCGACAAAAAAGACGTTAAAAATTATCGTCCAATTACCCTTATACCTATCTTGTCCAAACTGTTTGAGAAATGTATGCACAAAAGGCTTATCGACTTTTGTAGCAAATACAATATTATAGCAAAGGAACAGTTTGGATTTCAAAGGCACAAGTCAACAACATTAGCCATATATAATCTTTTGAGCCATACCCTGAAGTCTTTAAATAACAATCACTTCACGACAGGACTTTTTTTTGACCTATCTCAAGCATTTGACTTTGTGGCACATAATATATTATTGGGAAAATTAGAAAGAAATGGAATAAGAGGTGTAGCACTGCAGTGGATTGCATCTTATTTAAGTAACCGCAATCAATACGTTGCAATTAGTAAAGTAAATGAAGATTTACTAACCTCATACTCCTCTGAGCTCAAAGTAAAAAATTGCGGTGTACCACAAGGGAGTGTATTAGGCCCTTTATTATTTCTATTATACGTAAATGATTTACCACAGCAGGTCAATCATAAATGTATATTATTTGCAGATGACATTTCAATCATAGTGACATCTGATAAAAAGTATAAATTAAAATTTGATCACGAAATTGACATAAATAATACTATTGACAACATTTTAGAATGGCTACAGGTAAATAAATTAAAAATCAATCTAGATAAATCTATGTACATACAATTTAATAAATCTAAACATGCCAAATACAATTTCAAACTTAATATTGATCGATTAAAAGAAGTTTCACATACAAAATTTCTGGGTATACTCATAGACCAAGATTTAAATTGGAAAATACATGTAGATAATTTGTGCAACAAGTCTAATAAGTTCGTTTATGCTCTCAGGCAAGTCAAGAATGTGACGAATAAAAAAACCGCCATTATAACCTACCATGCTTACATAGAATCGATTTTGCGATATGGACTTATTTTTTGGGGTAACAGTACAGATAAAAACAGAGTGTTTATCGCGCAAAAGAAATGCATCAGAGCCATTTGTGGGATCCGTACTGACGAGTCCTGTAAACCGCATTTTAAAAGGCTTGGTTTATTACCACTTCCTTCACTGTACATCTACGAGATATGTAATTTTGTATATAATAATAAGGAATTATTCAAGAAAGTCGATCAAATATACTCTCGTAATAGGGATCCATGTAGACTTGTATTGCAGGATACTCCTAAATCAGCCAAGTACTCTAAAAGTTTTCTGGTGATGTGTGTACGCATTTATAATAAAATTCCAAAAGAAATGAAATTGTTATTTAATATTAATTCTTTTAAAAACAGACTCTTTAAATGGCTGAATGAACATAATTTTTATGACATTAAGGATTTTTTTGACATTAAATTATAATTCACAAATAATGACATACTGGATCGTCGATAATGTTTATAATTTTGACATTTTTAACTTTATAATTATTGATTTTATTGATTTCCTTTTTTTTACTTTAAGTTATGTTATGTAATGTAATGGAACTGTTGCGAATAATGTTTACTTTTATAATGTTTTCTTTTATTGTGACTTTTTGATTTTGTTCGTGGAGATTAATTTCTGACATTAAATAATATTATGTTATGATGATTGTATTGTGGAGAATGTTTTATAGCTTTGACATTTTATTTCTACTTACTAATTAATTCTAAAGTATTTTGCATGCAATTGATACACGATGTTGTATAGCTAAACATGTGAACTAATATATATATGGTCGCGATTGGTTTTGACGAAAATACTGATTTCTAATATGTATATCGCTGGTAGCGTAAGTATTTTTAATGATTTAAAGTATGGTGCACAGCTGTCATCTGTTTTCATACCACACATGGCTCTAATGCACCTTTTTTGTGCTTTGAATATTAATCCCTTATCCGGGGAATTACCCCAAAAAATAATTCCGTATCGTAGAAGTGAGGCCATAATATTTTGGCTTTTTTACTAGCGTCATCGCTAATCGAATGTTACTTTGTCTAGGCCCTCAGGGGTCGCGCGCACATGTCGCTTGACGCAAGTCGCATTTACAGCCACAACGCGGCAACGGGCCGCAGCGCATCGCGTTGCAAAACAATGTGCTATAGTTTATACAAAATGTGAGAAATCGATGTAGAATGGTTTTTGGAACGCATTGCGTTGCGGTGTGGTCTGTCTAGTGCGCAGATGTGCGCTAGCCTTATGTGCATTTACTTCACGTAGTTTTTTTTTTCAATACATAAATGGACATGGAAGTGTACCTACATTCTACGTTTTTATGAAGGTATAGTTATGAGGTTCAATGCTATACGTATATTTTTTTTAAATCGTCATCATCACCATCAGCCTACAGTAGTCCACAGCTGGACATAGGCCTCTCCAATTGCACTCCATTCAGCTCAAATCTCGGCAACTCTCATCCAGCTGCTACCAGCCACCCTGCGAAGATCGTCGCTCAACCTAGCCTGTGGGCGTCCTACCTTAAGTTTTCCGATTCGCGGTTTTATACTCTGGAACCCGTCTACCCCAACGATAATCGGTTTTCCGGCTAATATAGGGCTTTTTAAAATGAGCTAAATTAATTTAATAACAGAATCTCGAACACTACTACAAGAGAAAACGCATACGTTTTTACAGCTTAATAAATCTAATAACGACAAAAGTAATTAAGTTTCGAACACATTTAAAAATAAACTACAGAAAGCTATGTAAAGGAAGAGAAAATTAATGAATGCAGTTCAATCCGGATCGAACCGGTATTATCCGAAGGAATTGCTGGACGTTGCACGTAATACCGGTTTATTATAGGAAATTAGCAACTGTGGAGGAAATTGCTTTCATAATCTGTGTAAAATTGGAATTTATTGTAGACGTGGCATTTTGTAGGGAAATTAACAGTGGAGTAGAGTTCAATTAGGAATTAGAACAGTCCTTTTAGAATACATCGCTATCCAATATTACAGTTTATTCTATTCATATTTTTCAAGTTCACATTATTTAGTCTGGAAATTAATGATTCCCTTGTGTTGCAACAATTTTTTTTTCCTTTTAGGTCCGCGAGTGTACATTATTGTACTAAATCAATACTGTTTCATTACCTAACATATACAGATTACAGCTAGTTTTACGACAAAAAAAAACAGATACAAATAGAATATAACCATAACCTGCCCTAACACACGATCTCCAATAATCCATCTTCACCCACCATTTTCTCCACCTCACAGATGCAAGTACCGTCCTCATGCATAAATCCGTCGCGCCATTATCCTAGCCTGGCATCCTGGATCCGCCATAATCCCCCCGTTCCTTGTAATTACGTGCAGGTGAGGGATGCTGTTACCTACCTCTCGTCTAAACGCTTCCTGACGTTTGCATCCTCTAGGAAACGATTTGCCTCCAAGTGTACAGTCGCGGAAAAGATTGTTGAGCGCTTTAAATGTGGACTTGGAATCTTATGGTGTAATGTACTGTCATCCATGTCTATAGTTTATTTATATAGAAACATTAAATTTAAAAAATAACACGTTCATAATCTCAGTCTGGCTTATTTGTTACGTATCGTGGCTTGAGGAAAGATGATAGTAAAAAAACTTTTAACATAAAAAACAACCGACTTCCAAAAAACACTACAAAGTGAAAAATAACTTTAATTTCGGAAGTCGGTGTCGTTGGTTTTGTATTTTCGTTTTTTGTCACCGACTTCCGAAATTAAAGTCATTTTTACACTTTGTAGTGTTTTTTTTGGAAGGTGGTTGTTTTTTTTTTAAGTTTTTAATTTTCACTTTATTGTTGTGGTACCTACCCCACACAAATTCGTATACCACTACTTGATATATAAAATTTAACAGTGACAGGAAGTTATTAAAACGTCATCAATATAGACTAATGGAAAAAGTACGCATTATTAAGGATAACTCAAAAACTCTTGGTCAGTTCTTGATCAAATTTATATGGGACCACATTAGAAGCACCGATTTCAAATAAAAAAAAACATCAAAATAGGTTCACATCGATAAAAGTTCTGAGATAACAAAACATTTATTTTTTAAATATGTTTGAATTGCGAACCTCTTCCTTTTTTTGAAGTTAGTTAAAAAGAATTAAAAATTCAAATTCACTTATTATACTTACACATAGTTCACAAACATACTTGACAAGTAACTTGCATTAAATTCTAACCAACAGAAAACTTAGACAGATTTAACAGCGGGTTCCAAATTAGGCACAGCCTGTATCTTGCATGATGGTCCAAACACTACACAAAGTTAATTATTTAAAGAGTTCTGCTTGCGCAAGATTTTTAATGATTTATCATTAAAAATCTTGCGCAAGCAGAACTCTTTTGTGAAATTAAATTACTATGAATTACTGTGAATTTTATTACTATAAATTTTATTTTGAATTTATTCAAAATAAAATTTATAGTAATAAAATTCACAAAAATGTGATTAGACATGACTTAGAATTTAGCAGATTTCATAAAATTTCTGGTACTTAAACAGGGTGGCTGGGACATCGACGCGCAACCTGTCACCATGGATTCAGTTCATGACTTGAAATTATTCGTCGGTCATTAAAAAAAATTGCTGTTCTATACATTTTGACCGCGTAGGTATTGCACTTTCCTATGAAAAGGAAGTTTTTTTTTTTAAATAACTGACGAAAAATACATCATGACAGTATAGAAAATTTTTATAAAATAATCATTGAGTACTATTCCCACACCCAATGATCTCCTTAGAGAAAGTATTTTTTTTTTTTTGTTAAATTTTAGTGTTTTAATCTTTTTGTTATATTAATATATTTTGAATGAAATTTTTGTTATCATTATTGTTACGCGCGAATCACCAAAATTATTGAATAACTTTAATTGTAAATATCCTTTTTGGCTTTGTATTATTATGTAAAACCATAAATGCTGCATGTTGTGTTAGCCTGTAAGTGATTGTTGCACTTATAAATGTATCTACTATTATGGAAATTATTGTAAACTAGCTTTTGCCCCCGGCTTCGCTCACGTTAATTTAGACTTTGACTAACAATTCGGGTTATAATTTAATCATGATTCGAAAGACACGTGGCGCCATCTATTATCATAAGGACATTATTATTGTTTTCCTCGGGAACAGTACTTTTTTGCGGGACGAAAGGTACCCTATGTCCGTTTCTGTACACCTGACAACGTATATGCAAAATTTCAGGATGATCGGTTCAGTTTAGGCGTCAAAAAGGTAACAAACAAACAAACAAACTTACTTTCGCATTTATAATATTAAAAAGTTAGGATAGTTAGGATGTATTGTGTTAGCAATTGTTGGCTAACCTAAATATATAAATAAAAATTTCTACGCTACGGGTCTAGAATCATGTGCCGAATTCATGGTTACAGTTAGCGCGTTGATGCGTCTGCCACCTGTATGTTAATGACACATAGTATGTTAATACGACCACCTTACGTTTTATTTCACTAGAATACCAGCCGATCTATTCTGTTCAAATCTCATCGTGAGAACATAAGTGAAGTGAGCCGTGATTCCATCTGACGCTAGGGATTGACACTAATGACAGCTTACTTTAAGCTCACTTCACCCATGTTATCACGGTGAGATTTTTACAGAATAGCGCTACAGGTAATGTATTCGTATAACATACTGTAGGTGAATTATCCGAGACCTCTACTACTAGAATAATAGAGTTATTCCGATCCGATGCCCTAAATCTGATCCACTGGTGGATCAGCATTAGCGGTGTATCCGATTTGGGCATCAACCTGGAATCAAACTCAAACCATTTATTTCAAATAAACCAATTACAGGCACTTTTGAATTGTCAAGGGGTCGGTCAGTCAGAAAGGTGAAGTTAGTTGCCCATTCCAAAGCGTAGTAGGTACCTATGGAGAAGAACGGGCAAGAAACTCCTTGGACACTCTTTTAAAACAAAATATGGTTACAAAATATTGGTTACATCACTCGAATAACTCGAATAATACAGCCGTGCAATCAAGCCTAGATGTAATTGGTACCAGCCAAATTAAATGTAAACAATAACATCTTTGGATAGCGGCTCCAACTGCATCAATAGGTAGTTAGTACTACTCACGGAATCGATTCAAAACAATACTGTTCTCTGTTCCGTTCCATAGTCTAGATCTATGAATCTCACACCAGCAGAAAGATGGAGTTGGAAATGCTTAGTAGGTTGCTGCTAATGAGATGCTTAAATTTGTATGATATATAATAAAACGCAACGAAAACACTATTTATGTATGGAAGTGAGTGTTGGGTGTGGCAAAAGATGCATGAAAGTAGAATAAATGCAGTTGAAATGCGTTCCTTGCGAAGCATGTGTGGTGTGATTATGAATGATAGGCTAAATAATGATGTGATAAGGCAACGGTGCGGTGTAAAAGATGTAGTGACAAAAATTGAAAAGAGTATGCTTAGATGGTTTGGTCATGTTGAGAGGCTGAATGAAAGGCAACTAACAAAAGATATTTACAAGGCAGATGTGAGTGGAAACGCCGGGAGGGGATGCCCTTGGAGGACATAATATAGTGACCTTATTGATGATGTTCTTTAGAAAGGTCAGGAGCGTAGCATTCGCAAACGGCGTGCGTGTATGACCAGGCCCTGCAGTCTCGACATTAGATAGCGACAAAAATCCGTCGCTAAGTCGTATCGATGTCAAATTTCTTTAATAGATTTTCAACCTTATGCTTTTGACATAAAGTTGAAAATCTATTAAAGAAATTTGACATCGATACGACTTAGCGACAGATTTTTGTCGCTATTCATGTCGAGACTGCAGTGCCTGATCTATGAACGTTACCGAGGCAAAAGGAGTATGTAAGGATTGTAGCAGGTGGCGTTCTGTAGTTTCTGCCTACCCCCAGGGGCAGAAGGCGTGAGTTTATGTATGTATTTATATAAAATCACTATTTATGGTGTTAGCTGAAACCAAAGGCTGCAACACGCACCGTGTTTTATAAATAAACTGTCATATAGGTACCAGTAGTTCTGCTCAACCCTTGGCAAGTAAACTCATTGTTCCCAAACTAATGAAATGCAAAGCGAATGTCTTGCTTTAATCAAACGGGAAACGGTAACTTAGATACCGATCAGTGGCCAATCGTGTATGCATTACTGCAAACTACATCCATTAGTGTTTACCTGTGTGCTGAATACTACCTACCTACTACCTACCTATCACAGAATAGATAGTTACAGAAGGCCGACTCTACTGTGAAAACAGGCGCACGCACACAGACATAAGAGATATAGAGATATTGTTTGTTTGTTACAAAAGTAGTCATTTATCCACACTGCAATCGGCATTTTGTTTTGTTTTGATCGTTTGTTTGTTGTCATTCGCCAGTGTCGCAACACAGAGCAATGTGTAGCAATGTATATTGTCTTTGGTCCCTGGCGCTAGCATCAAGCAATAGACAACATTGGCAAACTTTTATAGCTTGAATGGGTGGCTTTTGGCTATTTTGTATGTGTCGATTAAATTAACGTCGTTCATTTGTAAGGTGCGTTTTGTTTGTGCAGAATAAACTATTTTTCATTCTTCTTTTTTTTAGACTTGTACTGTCGAACAAGCTATTTAGTAAACAGGCTGCAACTGATAAAGCTAATTTGCAACATCTTTTAAACGTTCGTAAAATCGTTAAACTCCATAAGTTTTGAGTTCAGCTGCACGATTACAGACAAATGCGTGCACTGACTGGACAGGTCCACTCATTCTGTGTAGTTTTTCCTCAAAAGACCATTTCAGACACAAATCTACATGGTCTTCACATGATCTGACCAAGATTATGTCTGGACTTTGAAAGAGACTGTGACCTCTGACTTTGTTTCTGCCTTTCTTCTCAAAGTAGTCAGATAGGAAACGCCGACCTCGTCTAGTTTTTAAAATATGATTGACGTGTAAAAGTGTTTGTACAAACTTACTTACAGAAATAAAATCATTTATCATTTAAACAATGATGTGAGTGTGCTGGTTAGTCAATTCTTTTACAGCACTCTCTCAAGTATGCCATTAAAGTAGGACATTCACCGGAGTTTTTGAGTTTATCACGTTCAAATAGACGAACAGACGCAGCGGGGGGACTTTGTTTGAAAATATGTAGTGATTAACTTCTGCTCGCGACGTAGTCCGCGTAAAATTTCTTGTATTACCATAAAATATATCCTACTAGCTTCTGCTCGCGACTACGTCCGCGATAAATTGCTGGTTCCCCCAACCACCTCGACGCAAAGCATCGTCTGCCCGCGTTATTACCCGCGCCTTCACCTTCCTCAAGATATAGGCTATCAAATGCAAAAAAAATATATATATCCGACAGGTAGTTCCAGAGAGATTACCCCTACATACAAACTTACAAACAACCAAACAAATTTTAATTCTTTATAATATTAGTATAGATAACAATGACATAAGAGTTACATTGCAATGAAAATTGCAAATTTAACCGTAAATATCCTACTTAAAGCTTAAAAAGTTATTACGCACACAATAAACATTTATATTGGCCGGATAGTGGAAAGATATTTCTGCGAAATAGCTTGTTCCACTGTACTTACGGCGATCGCAAACTATCTGAAACAAATACCAGTCGCCAGTACGCTTGCACTCGCTGTACGTGAAGCGTGTCTATGTGTGCGTGCGGTTTCGCTCGCTTATGGAGCCGGCCTTCTGTAACTATCTATTCTGTGTACTTGCATACTTAAGTACCAGGTATTCATGTCAGATTAGAGCACGTAAGAGGCTTAAAACGCTGGTATCCAAAGTTTCGCCAATTATGATAGTGTTTTGGAGTTTAGAGGTTTATGAAAATAATTAAAAGCGGTTGATAGTGAAATGTTTGTTTGTGTTTATAGGATTCTATGAAGGACGCGCAGTGTGCTGTTGAGTTACAAATACGTGTTACGAATTGCTCTTAGATTTCAATTGAAAAAAGTAGGTCCAAAGTTACTGTTTATTGTTGTTCTATACACGAAAGTGCAGACATTTGAATAACCTAATTAGTGAAAAGTGCAAAGCGATAGGTACAGTCACTTGTACTAATATGTCAACACTTGGCAACTTTCAATAGCGTTTTTTTCGTAAATTATCGAAAGCAACGTTGAAATGCGACGTATAACATAAACCTATGGGTTCGAAAATATTATGTTCGTGACAACATAAAATATCATCCAAAAGTTAAGCAGAAAATCGCTTTTGAATTTAGCCAAGTGTATACATATTTATGCTCGTGATTGTACATTAAACCAACAAAAAGTTATACTTAAGTATAACTTTTTTTAAATGTTTTCACTTAAGTGAAAACATTTTAAAAATTTAACCTAACGAACTGTGGTTACCTAACCACTGAGGTTTGTCTGTAATGCCTAAAACAAAAATAAATACAATACAACAACTAACTAAAATTAACGTAGATTTTATTTTAAATAAAATAAATGAACTCAAAACCTCTATCAAATAAATGTTCGTTCATTAATATTTATAATGATTAACGTCGCAAAAACTACATTGAGTATAACAAATGAAGGGTCTTCAATTGGCGGTGGGGACAAAGAGAATTTTAATGTACGCTCGTTACTAGATGTGGCTTGGAAGTTAAAACTAAACGATCGCATTTATTTAGTTTGATGATGGTCATTGTTGAAATAAAGACTATTACACATTTCTTTAGTTACAGTAAAAGATTTCTTCTTTTAGGCTCGTGAAAATATTATTCATTTAACTTTTTGTTGCGTATTTAAGAATCTTCAATAAATGATAAATGATTTTATTTCTGTAAGTAGGTTTGTACAAACACTTTTACACGTCAATCATATTTAAAAACTAGATGAGGTCGGCGTTTCCTATCTGACTACTCTGAGAAGAAAGGCCAAAACAAACTCAGAGGTCACAGTCTCTTTTAAAGTCCAGAAATAATCTTGGTCAGATCATGTGAAGACCATGTAGATTTGAGTCTGAAATGGTCTTTTGAGGAAAAACCACACAGAATGACTGGACCTGTCCAGTCAGTGCACGCATTTGTCAGTAATCGTGCAGCTCAACTCAATGATAATGATAATATCAACCAATTTTTATGTAGAACATTAGGGGGTAGGTTTCAGACAGTTTCACAAGCTTTTATTTAACTTGCAATGTACATATGTATGTTTGTCCGGGTGAAAACTTGCAAGCTGAAAAAAAACCACTTCCTTATATCATAAAGAGTTGAAGTTTCACACGTTGTTTCTGTTTCGTAGACAATGCATTTTCCGATGATCCTATGATTCTACACCCAGAATTGGCTACAGACGAAGGATCTCCTTAACGGTCAACGGTGTAGACATGACATTTAATATACGCGTTTAATTATGGTAGTTCCTTCTAAAGTCCACCATAACCTGGCTGCTGCACCCAGGGTTGGCTCTAGTCGAGGGAACTCCTCAACGGTCAATGGCAGAGACACAAAATTTTATATACGCATACAATTATGATAGCTCGTTCTAAAGTTTACCATGATCTGGCTGCTGCACCCAGAACTGGCTCCCATACGAGATAACTCCTCAGAGGTCAACAGCACAGGCACGAAAGGTTGTATAAGTATTCATTAAATTATCATGATAGCCCGTTATAAAGTGTGGCATGACTTGGATAGTGCAACTCGAATGGCTTCTCAACATGACTTGTGTAAAGGCGCGTTTGAGTTCTTTGGATTTGTCTTTACAAGTATTTTTCAAGAGAAGGTGATAGAACGGTTATCTATAGAAATTCTAATGCTAAAAAGTAGAAAATAAAATTGAAGTAAAAAGCCTTTTTAAAAACAAGCTTTTATTGAACGGGTAGTATTTAAACGCAAATCAAAAAATATCCTTTTTCTATGCAATAAGATTCCGAATTCCCATCAAAATTACTGATTGCACAGCAAAATATTCAACTCAAAATATCACTAAACACACTACAATTTATTGTCGCAGCGTACAGCGATTTTTCCTAAAGCAAAAGCTTTTTCATCAATTTATTTTCTATTCCGAACGAGTATTATTTAAATTGCGTTTTACCGAAATCTAGGGTAATCTAAATATAGGGTTAGGGTTAATAAGCTGGTCGACGGAGCCCCGCGAAGCGGGGCTCCTATTTCTGTCTAAAGGGTTTAAAGGAACCTAACCAACCGAACCTCGGGATGCCACTGACGTCGACCATCTAGGGTTAGTATTTTCGGGAACATTTAGGTATTGGATGGGAATAGAGCATTTTTACGACAAACGGCTGATCGGAGACAAATACATAATACTCACACGCTATGAATGTGAGTATTATGTATGTACGGTCTGGTTGATTTGCTGTGCAGTCAGTATTTAATTTGCTGTGCAGTCAGTATTTAAATGATGGAAATAAATTTATAGGTGATTATTTATTTGATGTGCAATTAATAATATCCCTTATTGAACTAAAAAGTACTAAATAAAACTTACGTTAACATAAAACTTTCATATTTTCTTAAAAGCTTGAGGCGTGAACGTCTTTCTTACACTTTAAGATAAGCCGCAAGCTTCTAAGAAAATATTAAAGTTTTATGTTAACGTAAGTTTTATTTAGTACTTTTTAGTTCAATAAAAGCGTGTTTTTAAAAAGGTTTTTTACTTAAATTTTTTAAAACTCAATCCAATGTAATTCTTTACCTTTCGAAATTCCTAAACTTGCTGAAGTATTTACTATATCAGAGGATCATAGCAACATCCTTGTAGGTACGGCCAGGGAAATTTAATGATAAGCAAATTGACCACCTCAATTTACCGTCTTATTGACATTTCATAACAACTGTCAAAGAATTTCTTGACTTTATTTATCTTAAAATCAGTTAGACATAAAAAAAGTATTGTACGTCTGGGAAGCCTCTTCTAAAAAGTGTAGGTCTGTATGCAACCCTCGGCGCCATTCGTTACCAGCAGGCAGTTCATTCCGGAACCTAGCGCGAATTAGTTCCTCGCCCGACCAGTGGTCACATGCGGAATTAAACTAAAATAACTGCTTACTGTGGAACTTATTATACGGGGAGCTCATTGTATGGATATACTGTGGCTGGTGACCGCCGCAGTGGAGGGAAATTAAGAACTTTGGTTGTTTTACTTTTCTTCAAAAAGAGTGCTTCAAGGATCTTTTAGCGGCTGAATGACATTGACAGGCGGCGTTGTTGGCAAACATTTGGGAAATCGTCACAAAAGTTGTATTAACAAAACAAAATGGCGGCCTAAGTTCCGATTTTGGCCACGCGCCAAAATAACCTAGTAGCGTTGTAATATTTTCTGAGATAGTTATTGATAGGATAATTACCACCTCTGTACTGCAGTAAGGACTATTATTTCAGGGGCTATTTGCCAAATCTTTACCGACTTAAGACAAAGTTGTAGATTATCTTTTACCTGTAATTTCAGCAGTAAATATAAATCAAAACAACAATGGTGCTTTGCAACAATAAAAGGTCGCATGGAGGGGACATAACACTTTTCCCTTACGTGACGATTTCAACCATTCAACTCCTATCGAAATTTCGTTCCAAAAATGCTGCACGAAAGTGCAGCAAATGAAAAATTGCCTGAAAAATTAGGCAATTTTTTTTATACCACCTACTACTTTTCTATCATGCAACGTTCTTATAACACTTAATTAATAAAGTAAAACTATCCTAGAAATAAACACAGCAGACGAGGCACGCATATTTCTCGAAAATATTTTATTAAGATAAACTGAATAAACTTGGGTCTGATCCTTTCCGTTCTATAAAATAAAGCAAGTAAGCCCCGTCTCGTCTCTCCTCACGTTATTACAGACGGGGAAGTGTTATTCTATTACCGACTGCATGCATAGCAGCTCGGTTTAAATAATTTCATTTTAGATGTAGCAAACTTGGATTGCTTGGAATCTTCAGGTTTCTTGATGATTTAGGTCACGTTCTGGGAATGAGCAGGTTATACTGGATTTTGAATTGATTGTCAGTCATAGAAAAGTCAGGGTCATTGGCGATGGAACGTTTTAAGTGTATTGTGATTGATCACACCAGCATCTTTCGAAGGGGTAGTCAGAGTTGTATACAACATACATGGCCACATTATGGCAGTCATGTGACAATTCCAATTGGTAATAGGGGGCGAGCGTCTTTCCAATTTATTTTCTTGTAGCTCTTGCTGTAATTTAAATACAGCTAGCGCCTCACCAATACGTCAGTCCAGCGTGGTAATCATGATCTTTTCTCCCTATTAGTCTGTGCTAAATAAATGTATTGTCTTTCTCCTTTGTTTCTTTGTCTGGTGTAGTGTTCATTGCAAGTTACCGACATCGACATTTACCTACTTACCTACGATTTTAGTTATACAAAGATAAGTTTTAAGTTCATAAATAAATTTGCTCTTGCAGTTTTCCTTTACAAATTCAAGGAACTTCTTAATATTTATGCAAAAGATGTCACGATATACATTAGCGTTGCTCGTCGCTAAAGGAGATTACCCACTGAACAGCCTGGCTGCAGCTAATCTGCCTGCATGGCTGATGTAAATCGAGAAATGGTTTACTTTTTCTTCTTTTCAATCAGTATCCACAGATGCTATGGATTTGCGGTTCGATCAATTCTGTGTAATGGTTATTGATGTCTTTATAGGGTTCCATACCCAAAGGGTAAAACGAGACCCTTTACTAAGACTCCGCTGTCCGTCCGTCTGTCTGTCCGTTTGTCACCAGGCTGTATCTCATGAACGGTGATAGTTAGGCAGTTGAAATTTTCACAGATGATGTATTTCTGTTGCCGCTATAACAACAAATACTAAAAAACAGGATAAAATAAATATTTAAGGGACTCTCATACAACAGACATGATTTTTTTGCCGTTTTTATAGATAATGGTACGGAACCCTTCGTGCGCGAGTCCGACTCGCACTTGGCCGGTTTTTTTATAATAACCTCTTTTTTCTGTTTTGTTACTTCAATATTGAATCAATAGCTTCGTAATAGAATAATATTGTATTCGGTACTTAGAATGTAGGTTTATTAAAGTATTATCCTGCTCTGCTCTACTCGCGTATTGAACAAATGCTTTTGAATTAATGAAAACTTGCACAGTACAAGGTTATTTGTTTGAATTGTAGCGGCATCTACAACGCCACATGCGAGCTACGCGTCAGACTGACGTCACTCAAAATCCTGCATCGCGCAAGCAGAGTTTACCGCGCAACTAGCATATATACAACATCCCGACATCAACCGTCGGGCAGTTGCCCACCAGACACGACACCCGTCTGGTCGGAGGATCCACCCTTTTCCATAGAGTATGAGTGAACTTTACACCTTGTTCCTCATACCTCTATAGAATTACCTAAGTAGGTACCTATTTAACCTTTGTTCACATTCTAAATAATGAAGCTAATTCGCAAGCACAGTGTCCATAGATTAGTCTAAAGATTACACAGTCTACTGTTAAATAACAAATTACAGTCTGGATATGCAATAAAAAGTCATACAGCCAATCATGTCATCCACCCTGCTAATGAACCCAGAATGATTAAACGCAGTATCGCGGCTCAGCCACTACATAATCCATGATGGGCCGATGAACATTTAACAAGGGCCTAACTTATTCAAAGTCCGGCCTGAGCTCCGAAGCAAAATTCACGAAGCTAATTGAGTACTGATCCTCCGACGAACAGCAGATTGAATGGAGTGGGGACTTAGCATAGCTTGCTACCAGAGATGTGCGAGAGATGTGCGTAAAACGAACCAGGGCCGGCAGTCTCGACATAGATACCGACAAAAATCGGTCGTTAAGTCCAATCTATTAAACGAATTTGACATCGATACGACTTAGCGACAGATTTTTGTCGCTATCTAATGTTGAGACTGCCAGCCCAGTAACACTCGCCGCTCGTCACTTCATGAAGCGACGTTATTGTTTAGTTTAAGACACATACCTCCACCGGAGCTGGGCAAAGCAGCGGAGTGGTGAGAGAGAAAAAATCCACCAATAGAATCGCTTCATTTTCCTAGGCTCGCCCATCGCAGCTTTGGTGGAAAAGAGCTTCTTAGTGTACAAACAACAAAAACGAAACCCGTGAGCGAGGGAGGCGTAATATCTACGATGAATGAGAAGCTAGTTTGGTACGAAGAGCGGGGTAGTGTAGCGAGCTAGACTACCACAAAACTCTCATCACGCACCGCTTTCCCGCAAAGCTGGCAAATTGACAGTTTCACAGCTCCGATACGCATCCCTCGCACCGCTCCGTTCTCCCGCACAGATTGTATTGAGCCGCTAAAGTGAACTGTTTTATACGCCTCGAATCACAGATTGGAAGGTTGCCCATACGGACTGGGAACTGGACCCTGAAAGGGTTCGGATTGATAAAGGCTGGTAGCATATAGGTGTACCTAAATTAGTAATTGGATTTGTAAGAAATGAAGTGAAGTAGAACTGGCTCTTGTTTCTGACGCATAATCTATAAGTGGTGGAATATTCTTTTGATTAATGACGATCCTGGTTCTCATTTTCAATTTTTCGTTTTGACAAAGCATGATCATTCTTTTAACAAATTTCATGGTGTTGAAGAGTTTATCCATCGAATAGAATACACTATTATGTACTTACACTATATTATTATGAACCTCATAATCCATTGTTCTTCTGTCATTAGCATACTTGATTTTCTTGCGAAATGGACAGATTTTTGGACACAAACTGAAACAGAACCTCTCGAATTCTAGCTTGACAAAAAGCCAAACTTTGTCATTTGTATATATTAAATAAATAATTTCCTCTCAGGATTTCCTTTATTATTTTCAAGATACTTGTTTGTGTAAATTTCTTTATAGTATACAGTTGTGCATATAATTTGAAAACTGTGATTTACCGCTCATAAGCTAAGGCTTTGGAAGGCTGTTCTAGGTTATAATGTTTCTTATTCTTTATGTTTTCATTTTGTATTCCGCTTTCTATGTAGGTCACTCATAAACGAGTAATGTGTTTTGCCAACACACACAACCTATTTTAAACAAGGCTTTAGCGAGCTAAAGACGTCTTTTATCTCGGAACATTTTCCTTTTTCTCATTTCTCAGTATAAAGCCTGAGAAGGGTGGGATATATATGAGGGAGTGAATGCGGAAGTAATAGAGGGAACGGAACGTAAGTGAAGGTCTAAGTGAGGGAGTGAGAGAAAGAGGAAGTTAAAAAGAATGAATAGGGCTACGGAGTGTGAGAACGACCTTTTGTTTTTTGGGGGGGAAATCATCAAATGACCTCTCCCGCTCTGGGAGGAGCGGAAGGGCGTGTCAGACTCTTACTGACTAAAACCCACCCGTGTTCCTTCAGTTGCCTGTGAGCTGGGGCCACGATAACTCTTTCGAACATTCTGCGACCCCGGCAGGCATCGGCCCTATCGGACCACGTCAATGGTGCTGACATCTCTTTGAGGCGCGCGTGGAACACGACGCGCCATCGACCCGGGTCTGGTCCTTACCGGACGGCGAGCTGCCCATTGCTCGCCGTGCGCAAGCCTGCGCCCGCGGTGGCCGGGAGTCGGTAATCGACTCCCGACGCTCAGGGTGTCTGTATGAGGACGACCTGGAGTTCAGAGTTGAAAATCTTTTGTAACTTTAAAATAGATTAAATAAACGTTCGTCTTAGCATTACAGTGATTTTTATTGGTAATCGAATCTTTAAACACTATATAATATATATACATATCCCCGCGGTGGGGTACTTGGAAATATATCTAATTAAACCGGTTCCTCAAAATATTTTCCTTCACCGTTGTGAGCAGTTGTAATGATATAAATTGCACAAAGTAAAGTGCTTGCTTGCCTGTGGGTTCAAACCCACGACCTGCAACTTATTAGTCGAAACCATTACGACTACTCAGAACATGCTGATTGGCTTGGCTTACATTTTACTACGAAAAACTTGGAGAAAGTTTTCTTTTAAGAATTTTCCCGTCGCCACTGAGTTGTATGTTGCACAACTTGTTAGGTCCCTGAACTACAAACTTGTTTAGAATCTTCGAAAGCAATGAGAACAAAACTAGTAACCACACAACATTGGCACAAAATTCCACTTAGTGAAGTAGGAACAGACTCCGTCGTCGATCCCAAGAGATGTGAACTAAATTAACATCTCGTGTAAATCGCTAACTACTAACAACTAACAGGGCGTTAGCCGGAGTAATCTTTATTGTTTCCGTATTTACGGATGTAGTTAAGAAAGTTAGAGAAATGTTTCTACTGATTGTAGCAGTGTTTTCTGTTTTACGATTTATTTTTCTACGTTCGGAGTTTTAAAGGGAATTGAATTAAGTCAAGTTGCTTGCTAGATAACTGAAAAGGAAAGAGTAGGAGAAAATTAACGTTGGGTTAAAGAAACTTTTTGTGAAGGATAGTTTTATCTTATCAATTTAAGGGAGAAATCCTATAAAAGATTTTCTATTTGATAAATTTAGTATAGCATGAAACCAAAAAACTCGTCACGCTGCACTGTCCAGGAACCAAAATCCTATCGTGGACCATTATCGACCACGTTACCGTTTAATATCAGGTGAGATAGTGGTCAAACTTTGGCCTCTAGACCATAGTCATACATTCAATAGTTGGACGCTAGGATCGAAATGAGAAAGACGAAATTTAATACTATCCGTCAATATTTACTACCACTCTGGAAAGTGAATGCTTCTTATTCGATCTTATAAAAAATAATCCATGTCATCGTAAAAAGATTAGCACCAATAAGCCTGATTGATAATCCCCTCCTGTCAAAGCTGGGCTTGTCCTAATTACATAATTTAGTAATGCCATCATGCCTGGCACACATTGCCACATAGCCGGAGCGAGGCATGCAATCTAATTGCTCGCTGTCCTATCACCAAGATATTAAATTCTTGCCTTTTAGCCTAGATGAAAATACGAGGAGTAATCCGTATGAGACGAGTAGCCTGTATTTATTCGATTTTCATGAGTGAACATGTGATATTTGAGATGGCGTTCATTAGGGATGGAGTGATTTGGGTTGGGGTTATTCGGGATAGCTTTATAGGTACCATACTGATTTGGGGTTTTTTTGGGGATGGGGTTTGAGTCCCACATTCCGTCACTTCAGCACTATCATCATCGTCCTCTTGCTTTTTATCCTAATTTGTATAAGGTCACAACATTGTATACTTCTCTTTTAAGAATGATTTCCACCGAACGGCTCGCATCGCATCGTATCAAAAAGGATACGAATGGATGCGGCGACAGCCGATCGCGTCCCGCAGGACGTCGACGCAGACGATCGGCTCCGTACTGTCGCTTGCGAACGTATCCGTTTCTGCGCCTAGTTATATAGTTTCATTTCTACCGTGTTGACGATACGACGATACGACGGCAGGCGAACGGAGCCGATCGCGCGACACAGCATACTTCCGGCTACGATCGCGTCTCGCGGAAGACGCCCGCGGTCAAGCTGCTGTGCGCAGCTTGGTAATATAGACTTTAAATCCTGTGTATTACACGATTTCATATCGTTTAAAGATTGTTAAAGATTGTAAAATCCGTTCCGATCCGATGCGATGCGAACCGTTTGATTTTATAGTCATCATCTTAGTATTTACACCCTTACTAGCCGTACCTATCACCTTTCACTCTATCTTACCTACCGTCCTTTCTTTGGTATTTCTCTAGTTAACTCATATTACATACTAACGCTTCACATACTAACACTTCACACACTTTGTATAAGTTACCATACGTTTTGCAGTTCTGCACTTTATAGTCTTTCTTTTTCTTTTTGCAGTCCCTATGAAATTATTTTTGGACTCCTTTTGGGGGAACCTGGGCTGGCGTACCTTAATACAGGTTACCATGTAACCTAGCTAGGACGTCTGATTCAATTCTGTTAATTGTTACTCCCTTTAGGATTTGTCAATAAACTGTAAAATTTTATTTATTGTAACAGACTGTACCACACTTTTTTGAAATAAATTAATAATAATAATTATTATTATTTTGAAATTCATTTTATTTTCTCGGCTAGCCGGAAAGAGCTAATAACACGAGCCTAAGCCAAGTGATTATCAGTTGGTTTAAGTGCGGTCACGTGCAGAAGATTGCACAGAAGATAGTTGCGTATTTGTGTTTTGATGTGGGTTTTCTGATTCACATTTCTCACGAGTCTGCATGTGTTTAATATCGCTGCCTTCTGCAGCAGATGGTAGGTATTTGGGGATTACTATTATTATATAGCCATCCACATTCATATTCGGTCAAAACTGTCCTCTAGACCACTCACACACTCATTCCTATGTATAGTCCATTTGCGGGATGAATATTCTACTACCAACTCACATACATACCAAACGATGCACCGACACCATTTCGATTCATATTACTTGAATACCATTATGTGATCCAGATCAATTAGTCGCGAGCCGCGCTCCGCAATATCGAGGCAACTGATGGTTTTACTGAAGTAATGCAACTGGAACGAGGGAAGGTTACATGACAAACTCTTCGTCGTAAACTTGAGATGCTTGCTCAGGGAGATTTGAATTATTTTTATTATTATTATCTAGCTTCATATTTCTGACTGACCGACCCCTTGACAATTCAAAAGTGCCTGTAAATGGTTTAATTGAAATAAATGCTTTGAGTTTCGAGTTTGATTAATAGAACACCACCTGAGTTTGAGTGTGATGTATTATTAGAATACCATCTGTTTAAGAGCTCTGATTTTAAGAGCGTAGGTAAGCAAAATTTTGTTGCGGTGGTAACCTAAATTTTAGATCGTAATTTTGATAAACTGTAGGTATAAAAGCAGATTTCCCATAGGGCTTAAACACTGTTAACTGTGTTGGGGGGTAAACACTGTTTTAAACTTCCCTTATTTCATCAGTAACGAGATTTCGTTTTTGTATTTTTTTTTTAAACAGGGTCAAATTAAATTAGCCAGCAAAACTCTGCAGACATGGCGGGTTTCGGTACCTAAACACGATAAAGTTAAAATAAAACAGATTTGATGGTTTTTTTAGGGGTCAACGACCGCTGGTAGTGTTGTTAGTTGAAGTATGAGTTGAGAAAATATGTTTTATCGTGTTTATATATCAATAGTAATCACGTTTACACAAAAAAACTGATATTTTAAGTGGATACACTAACAGCGGTCGATGACCCCACAAAAATCATCAAATGAATTTCTTTTTTATTTCATCATGTTTAGATATCGATACCTATCACGTCAGCGGAGTTTCGCTGGCTAGTTTAATTTGACCCTGTATTTAATTGACGTCCCGATGCGCTCTATTCAACGCAAACCTGACAATATTTTTGTAGCGGGCTTTAGGAGCTCATGCACAGAATAATTAATAAATTATATTAAATAATGTATATAAACTTGAATTTACAAAAAAGCTAAAATTTTACAAAATAAATAAATTGTACCAATTGTACCATTTGACTTGCTTTACTGGTACAAAAACGACTACTTTACACGACCATGTAGAGTAACTAACTTGCTTTAGTGAAGTTTTTCTTGGACAGTAACAACTAAGTTGAGTGAAGTTAGTCCCTCGGTTGACTCTCGAACTTACTAAGTACAAGTGCTTGATATAAGGGCTCTTTTTCTTTGTGTTTAACTACAGGTTGGGTAACAGTATGTTTCGGAATGAGTGTTGAGATTTATTATCAAAAACTACAATAGAACCGGCCTTTTGCAGTCTCGGCGTACAGTCTGTTTACATTTTCTTCAGATTCTTTTGGAACAGACCATAGTGTATCTTTGTGTAACAAAGATTTATTAAAAAGGTAGCTGTTGTGGCATAAAATGAAACAACAATTTCAAATTACAAAATAAAATTGTCTTTAATAGAGCTTCCACAAATCAAACATAAAAACAACGTGTCCAACTAAACGTAAGGACTTACCTAAATATACAATAATATTAAAAACAATACGGTCATGTAATTAATACTTAATGCTAGTTTTCGTAATTAAATAAATGCAATAAATAGTTTGCGAAATGCAAAAATAAGCCTTATTTATATGTGACTGCTCATTTAAAAACATTTTACGGATTATTTGTTTTTTATTTAAATTATTTAGGTAATTTTATTTTGCTCAGATTCCATAGCGTGTAAGTAATTTTAAACTTAATTCTTTATTAATTAAATAGCAAGTAGGTATTTTACAAACAATCCGTAATTTTTAATTTTTAAAATGCATTATTTATAACAGAACTTATTTATTTGACTAGAATGTTTAGAGATCCGAAATACAGTCGATTACTTTCAATTAGAAATGATTGCACTGCCCGAAAGTCAGTCTTCTAAAAATATTAAAATTATTGATTGACTGAAACTTAAGTAAGTACGTAAACTACACTTTGGCAGCGTGGGCGCAGCGATGTCATAATTATTATTTATTTCATTAATAAAAACTAAATAAAAGTTACATGAGAACAATCAGAAAATTCAATGGTATTTATACAATGCTTGTAAAACTGTTTTACTTAAAATGTAGAAAAAGTTTATTTTTATTTTCAGTCCTAGTAAATTTTTATTTCCATTTGTCCGCAAAAGTCCTTTATTTAGGTGCATCTTTACGATTTATTTTTGAATAACGCTGTATAGCTAATAATTTTGAATATCTTTTTCAACATTTCAAGTAGTTATTTTACTGCTAAGTGACAGTTAAGTGGATTCTACGATACTACTAACGATTAGCTTGATTATAAAACTCTATGACTAAATGTGTGACTACCTTACATTGTGATAAATGGTACAATGATATTGAAAAATATGCTATGATGATATGAGAACTATATGTCGGAGTTATTCACAGATTGGTCCTTACACTCAACTAAATATGGAAATGGGAATATTTTGTAATGAAATTAAAACATTACCCCCTAATTATACAAAATATACTTTTTATCAACTCATGTTTTCATTTGAAATAAATAATGGATAAACATGACTTGTTATAGTCAATTTTTAAGATGAAAATATTAAACAGGGGAACAAGTGTTTTTTTAACATCTTGTATCTATATTAGTGCGTCTTTCAGCTTAATTTGAAAATCATTGTTAGTTACTATAATGTCCATTAAATAGAATTCGGGAAATAGGGGTAATTTGGTACCATTTTTATAAGTAAGGGGTACACGAAATGTATGTCTATCTACCAGGTTCCAACATCAAGAGCGAACGGTTTCTAAATCGAAGTTTACTAGGCTTTAACATTATATTTATCAACAATTCTATTGCTATCCGGCGAATCGTCCGCGAATTTTATTTCGTTTGACGAATCGGAATTTTCATCAGCGAACCTTATGTCAGCGAAATCATTTCTTTTTAGTGTATCAGCATCTTTTTCTTTAGTTTCGTTAACTCTTTTCAAAGTCGACGTGTCGAAGTCACTTCGGTTCTCTTTCCTGTGCACTCTGACTGGGGATCTCGTTAGCGTTAGATCTCTCATCTGTATTGAGACGGGACTTTCAGCCTTCCTCTTTTTATTTCTCTTTGACATTTTGGGTGAGTTTTGCAAATCACCTATGCTGAAGTTTAGGGGGTGTATTATGTTTCCCTTTTCCATGACTTTTCGGAATGATTTGATGGACTCGTTGGATCTGTTGAGGCGGTTGTCGGGGTTTCTCTTGAGGGTGCTGGATGATGGTCGGTCTTCAGGCGATTCCGTGTTACTGCCGGGGTCTGGGTGTAGTTCCTTTGGAAGGATCTCCTGTAAAGGAAATTTTTGTAAGTCTCGTGATAGGGAAACTGTTTTGTGGGTAAATATTCTAGTACAATTTCTGAAATACGGGGTGACAGCGGGCTCGAGAAGGAGGTAGGACCTAAAATATTGATGCTACTAATTTTTACTAATAGCCCGCTTCAACTTTCCGCCCTGCATCTGATCTGAGATTATAAAATTTAGAAAACCTGACCATTTTTACACCTACCTCATAAATTGGCACCTTGTTTTCATCAATCTCCTTCAGAATGTCGCCCTCTTCAAGCGGTGGGATCCAAACTAGGAAAGCTGGATCCATTCCGAGGTACGAGCCGGGAACTGAACCTGTGACAAATGACAATTCAGTTTCTTTTATATTAATTTTAAAGGCGAACGGCGGCTTTGAGTGAGTTGTAGTTACAGCTTTATAAGGATCTTTTAGCGCGTGGCCAAAATCAGAACGAACGCCATCTTGTTTTTTCAATACATCCACGAATCAAATTCACAAATGTTTACCAACAGCGCCACCCTGTCAACGTCTTTCAAGCGCCAAAAGATCCTTGTACACACGACAGGTACATTTCCAGTTTGAGCTGACCTCGTATTGTATAGGTTTTTCGTACAGTGAGAAGTCGGCTTATACTGGAAATGTATAGCTTGATATGTCGTCATGTGTACAGTCCGTTCACAGTTATTTTACCTCTAATTTTTCATCACTGTCAAAATCACAATTATCTTTATTGCCATTGCAATAAGGTTGCTGTTGGGTTGCTGCCATTGACAAGTCTGTCATATTCACAATAATCTTTATAACCGTTACAATAAATTGGGTTGCTGCTGGCAGAGATAAAAATAGCTGTGAATGGATTGTAGCACTCGTTTACTTGTTTTATTCCTACCCATAGGTTACCTATTTTGTATTTTTAGTACATTGTGAGTAGAATGTAAACTAGTAATAGTAGTAAAAGTTTAAGAGCTTCGCGCAAACAAAGTTGTTTTTAGTACTAAGGTTTACGATCTTTTTACGACACAAAATTATGAATTAAATATTAAATTAGGAACAAATTCGTATTTATAAAATCATTATAAGAACAGAAAAGTGTTTGTAAAGAATACTTTAGAATACACTATTTCTTGTTTTGTCTTCAGACACTCTGAGGAGTGACTGACACACACCACACACTCATTGTCTGAGAGACTGACACTCGTGACACTCCATCTCGAAGTGTCTGACACTCGTGACACTCCATCTCGTAGTGTCTGACACTCGTGATACTCCATCTCGAAGTGTCTGACACTCGTGACACTCCATCTCGTAGTGTCTGACACTCGTGATACTCCATCTCGAAGTGATTGACACTCGTGACTCTCCATCTCGAAATGTCTAACACTCCCGACAGCGTCGCGTAGAGTCAGACTGGCGTGTCACGAGTGTTGGACACTCTTTTGTCATTCAAAAGTGCCTTGTATGTGCCTATTTGAAATCAATGATTTGACTTGGACTTTCTGAGATGGAGTGTGATCGACTAAAATAAAATGTGTACCATGTTCAACTCATTGTTGATTATAGTGAAGACCTTACCAGTATTATTGACGGCATACTGAAGACCTTACCAGCATTATTGACTTCATAGTCGTAGTAATCTATCTCCATCTCGGGGTGCGAGGTAAGACTGAGGTCTGACTTGAGCAAGCGACGGTTGCAAGACTCCTTGGTATGCTTGGGATTGTCGCGGATCCTGGCTGCCGACACGCCGCTGAGAGCTGGTGAATACCAACCCTGGGAAGAAAAAAAATTTATATCACGACTTGTTTTTTTGTTTTTACTTAGCGGCCCTGGAAATTGTAGGAAGAATTGCTGCAGCGACTTTCTGTCTGCCGATAACAAAGAACCGCGTCAACTTTATCCTCTTTGTGATACATTCTGTTTTTTTTCCTTTGTACTGTGAAGGCGCACAGAGATCTTAGTTCCAAAAAGTAAACAATTCAGTAGTATATACATTTTAGTTTATATGATTTTTTGGATTTTACTATGTTATCATATCAGGCTTAGTAATATATAGCTAATGTATATTAAATCAACACCATTACAAGCTCAATCCATGACCTTGACCCACCACATCAACGTTAATATCTTTATTTTGGATACCATCAATCATCGTCAAACTACCTTTTTCTAGTCATTCTTACTAAGCAAAACTCAAGGTTGTATTCTACCTTTTCTCAGAATAATCGCAATATTATGAATTTTGTAATCAAGTCAAGTCCTATCAAATTAAGGGGCAAAACACAGTAGTTGAAACATTGTGGTTCTAGAAAACGATTTTCTCCTTTGAAGGCTAAAAACTCATAACCCCAGCATAACTGGCAAATAGGGAGAAAACAGCTATAATCACTTGAATTTACAACCGAGCTAATTGACCGAACAAGCGCGTAGCGCGAGCGAACCGTCTCCGTTTCAGCTTGGGCAAAAATGCTGTATGTATGTCCAGTATGTCCGGGTGTCCGGCGGATGGCTGTTCTCCTCTACAGGTCGCATATCTCTCAAGCGATTCTCGTGAAATTTTGTGATCAGGTTATATAATTATATGGATTATTTGTCGATTCAGTTTTTCGATTTTTTTCCAAAATTGCGGAGATATAGGGGTAGAAAATGTAAAAAAAAATAAAAAACATTTATTTGGCGTAAACATGACACGAAAAAGAACACAAAGAAGAATAGGTTGGGGGATGTTGGAGCTTATTGAGAAGTCTTAACGTCTTTAGGTAGGATGGCCCAGCCTCCACTCAGACCTTATAACAGAACACGAATCTGCGACCTACGGTGTTACAGCTTCCGTAGCTTTATTAATTTTTTAAATTAATCAGGCGACTATATCACATTTCTTAAGACCAATTCATAAATTCAGCGGCTGAATAGACCGTTGGAACTCCGACCGTAGGGCATTTTTTTTAAATAAGCTCATTAAGTATCCTCATAAAAAAAATGTTCTTGCACCATGTCTCCTTCACAATAACACATGAACACGTCACACTACCACTCACGTTGGTTAGCGTCGCAGCAGACGTAGACGAAGACGCTCGGCTCTCGCTTCGGTCCTTCTCCCACATGCTGTCTCTATCCTTCTCACTACAGCTGTCTCTTTCACTCGCACTGCTCGCGCTGGTACTCATTTCAACCACCAATGAGTCGGTTGTCGACTGGGGTGGTGAGGATACCTGAACGAACCAACGCAGTGTTAGAATTAATTTATAAATCTGTGAGTTCACTTAATGTTAAGTAGTTAGCGGTAACATATATAGAACAATACTTTGTAGATCAAGTTCAGCTAGAAGATGTTAAACAAGTCATAGAACTATAACGTCCGGCACTCAGAAAAAATGTTGAAAAGTGCTGCTTCTAATCTCTTTTTAATTTCATCGGCCTGAACTGTTTCAGCAGCAATACAATTTAGATTTTAGACGAAGAAATAGGAGATAGTAGCTCCTAGGATTAACTTTTACAAAGTAACTCAAATTACAAAATTTTACCAGTTCTTTATAGTTTTTCAGTATTTTCCACTTTTAAAGTTAAGACATAAGCGACAGTTACCATTATTTAATCTCATTTTATCAAATTTTGTCTAGTTTTTTATATAATTTAATCTAGTTTTATGATTGTATGGGTAATTACTAGTATTGACCGATAACTTGGTGATGCAAATTGTAAATATGAGTTGGTTATTAATAAGTTATATATATCCATCAAATGGACAGAAAACTAAATCTATAAAAATCCAACTTCTAGGACAGTCAAGAAAATCTTACCTGTGGCTCTGTAACATTAGTCACGGATACTGTATGAGATCTCCTCAGAGGTGAGGGAGGAATGTTGCCAGTAACAGGCGCGCTGCTTGACGACACAGTCTCGGGCGTGACGGTCGCTTGGCTGGCAACACTGTCGGCGCTGGCGACACTAGTGTTGTCACCGGCGTCGGCTTCGTTGTCCGTACCGGGGTCTTCTTCATCCCTGGGAAATATTTGATGTTGTTAGTTTATTAATTAATTTATTTATAAGTTCTAATCTTTTCATGGAGTTTGATGTTAGTTCCTCTCTATGGGACCAAAAAATTGTAACAGAATTTCAGCTGTTTATATTTGTGCTGTAAATAGATATTTATAGATAGATTCTTTCTTAAATACAAAATTACAAAATGAAGAGATCCAGCAATTTAAATGATGTTGAGGATTGACTAAACGGATACACGAAACGGAATGTATTCTAATATCATATTATATTCCTGTCGACTTGCAGCATTACGTCAAAAAATACGTAACCTTTCATTAAAGACTACACGAAATCCTCAAAGAGAACCCTTCAATGGAGAGGAGAAAGAATAATTAATTAACAAACACTTGACGCTTTGGAAGTACGTTGTTAACTGCAAGTCTATTGTTCGAGCACGTATCGTATACCAAAATAAATGATGGCGGTACAATCAAGTACAACCCTTAGTTTTGCTGCTAATTGCCATCATTGCTGATTTTTATTTCGGAAAAAAATATTATAGAATATGTATTTTTTGAAGACCCGAGTTATTGATACTTATTTTCTTTTTCCTGCCCTTGCCCATGTTACCTGGGGTCTGCGTAAAATGTTTACCTCTTATATTCTGCCTTGTTAGTTACGTTATCATTGTCCTATTCATTCATATCATCTGATACAATACATCCTTTTTTTTTTTGTTCTCTTTCTCACCCTATGTCCATCAGGTACACATTACTAATTAAAATGCCATTTTTTAATACATTCATCATTATCATCATCATTTGCGCCTATCAGCGTATTCCCAACTATGTTACGGTCGGCTTCCAGGCTAAGGACCACGTTGGCTCGGTCGTAGAAATATCGCGGCGGCATTTTATCGCGCAATGGATTTTCAACATCATCATCATTTTCATCATCATCGCTGGGATGCACTCTTTTCAGAATCAAAGAGAGTGCATCCCAGCGCGTCGAAAAAACATACTGTTGGAATTTCAACTCTCGGCGCTAAGCAGTACGTTGAAGATCCAGTGCGCGAATAACCCCGGCGCGATATTTTTACGTCCTTGCGAACGTGGACTAACTGGATGCAGGTGGATAGCAGTATTACGTGGAGCGACTGACTCATCTCCACGACCCATTACACCAACAAAATTATTTTGATCTCCTTACCTCTGCTCCACATTTTCAGAGCTCCTATCAGAATCCCTCAACCTGGTGTGCCTGGTCTTCCCCGAAGGTAGCAGTCTTCGCAGCGACACTCCACCGCCGACTACTTCTGATAGTAGAGTACTTCGCGAGCCTGAGGGGGCTCCACCCAGTTCCAGTGACGCCGAGCATGCTGGAAGAGAAATCTTGTCTTTAAAAAGGTTGTGTAAGGGCTTGCATGACGCCGAGATATTTTCTGAAGCATAGGTGTAACTTTTAATCAGATTTACTGTTTAGTAAGGCGGGTATCACATGTCCACCTCGAAACCATAGCAGTGAAACCGCAGTAGTTTCGCCATGACTTGTCCGTTGTATGACAAGCGAAACTGCCTGTTCAACCGTGAACAAACAACATCATCGCACCCTCATCGTCAGCGCTAAGAAGTGACCTACTGAGATCTTCGCTCAATACACACAACACACATGTAAATATGTATCAATGTGTATTGACCACAAAATTGTATATAATTAAGTTAACTGTTGTAATCAATTAGTCACCAAGCTGGACTCAAGTTTCATCTCCTATACCTCCTCTTACTGTGGCCAAGACACCTTTAGCCATCATCGATCCTATGAGTCTGTGGCATCGGCAGTGAGAAAACCATTTCCTGTGTACATTGCACGACGTACACAAACCCCTATTCCTTCCCAAATTCCGCTGTTACCGTAGGTCTAGGTCTTGTGCTAGGTAATTCTATAGGGCTAGGTTCTTAGTCAGTAGGGTCTTAGGTAGCTATCAGGTACCAGGCTCGATTGTCTCAAACATAGCCACACTGGACGCACTTGGAATAACGGCCGTACTAAGGTGTAAGTCCTGGTGCATTCACTGCCTTTTCTAACGCACAGATTTTATTATGATTCTATCTCTTTTCCGCGTGAGTTCGCTGATCTGCTCGGAAGCCAGTTACACCTCCGTGCTCAGCCCGCTATTCGGTTGCGGTGCCGCGTTTGTTTCGCACGGATCTGTGGCAGTCGACAAGTATATAAAGCGAAACTTAAATTTTGTAAAATGGATGTTGATTTTACGGAAAATCTAATCGAAGAAGTTCGAAATAGAAATTTATAATACATTTATTAAGTCGAAAGCGACGACATTTCGCTTGGATTGCTACAATTAACTGACTCTTAGGATTTTGCGCTACTCGAATCGCGACATAATGTAGTAAAGTTTCTTAGCACGGTTTCCCATCATTATTTTCGCGACGGAGGTATGCTAAGGCCCTTTTTTTCATGTAAAAAAGGGAGTTAGCAGTTAGTAGTGTAGCCTATAATTGCTGTTTTTAAATCGAGCTTCTGCTCGAAATCCGGATTTGTGCATTAAAAGGTGGTAGAAACTTAGAATTTTTGGAAAAATTCAATAAACTTTTTGTCGTCTTAATGATTACATCTAGAAGAACCTCACGCTCAGTAATCCTGTTGGCGATTACTAGAACAAAAAGGCAGTTAGTTTAAGGTGGAACGTAACAGCTGACTTTATTATCTGTTTCAAAGATTTATGTCGTTGAAGACGGCTGGATATACCAAGGGATGTCGAGAGGCTTCATCCTTGACAAGCCGACTTTCTCAACAGACAAAAGTGCTTTAAATACATATGTACACCACTATCTGGGTACAATACGTTTATGGTATGAGCGGGTGATAAAGTTCTTTAAAAAAAATTGCGCGTGCGGCACCGTACACGTGATAGGATAGAAATGCAACTGCTTAAAAAATAAAGAATTAGAGAGATTTAGTGTAAGAGACAGAGGAAGATATTTCTTCTCTATCATGTACCGAAATGTGCTTAATCGTGACGCGTCCTTGAGATTTCACTTTCAATTATCGTCCAATTATCGAATCGCCGCATAAGAAGTTTCACTTTTAAAAAAAAACAAGGATATGATAGACAACTGACCGTCACTGTCAGTGAGCGACTCCTTGTCGGCGGCCCGCTGGTAGGCGCGCGTGCTGCGCGCGGAGTGCAGCGCCAGCGCCAGCGCGGCCAGCGCGGCGCCGCCCGCCAGCGCTACGGCGGCCTGCCGCGCGCCGCCCGCGCCCCACCACGCGCTTCCGCGCACGGACGCCCACGCCGCCGACGCGTTGCGAATGGGCTCTGTTTGCACATAACAAAATGTTGTGTTCATCCAAAGTTTGCGTGGTTATTAATTCATAAAATGTGTTAAGCTAGCCGACGTAGTAGTTTGCCATAGTGCATAGCGTGATAGTGGCCTGCGACTATTGATCGTTCACTCTACAAATAATCTTAATATTATACTTAGAACCATTTTTGTTTTTAATGACATCCTGATTCAACACTCATTAGAATTAATAAGCTACTACTGACAAGAAACACTCATAGGGGATAAAAATATGTACCCCAGACACGCAGTTAAAATTACTGCGAATACTCTGCCTCTCACTTTTTCAAAAATCTAATATGTTTATCAAAGAACTTAGGAAAATTAAAGAAATACTTAATATTATCCTATACGTCTTACCCATCTGCGTAGCGTGCGCTAGGAACCCGCCAGCACATCGGTCGCTGGTGTCTCCGGAGCGCAGCTCCACGAGGATGTGGCGCCCTCCAGCTATCTCCATCACACCGCTGCCGTCTGTTGTAGTTTCTATATCTCCGGATGTCTACAGACGAAATTAATCAACTTAGCTTTTAGAACTTAATATTACAACTTAGCTTACAAGTTTCAAACATAAAAGACATTCCTTAAAACCTGAGTTTTATTGAAACATTAAAAAGGTTGAAAAAGTTGTACAATATTGGAAATACTTTGATTCTTCTTCTTTGTATCGCTGGCATAATAGTATTTCAAATACTGTGATTATTAATAAGGACTTGTACGGTGTACGTACATGGTTTTAAAATATGTATTCTTGATACAATAAGTTAGTTAGTAGGCTCGCGTATTTGCACTTTGATCGCGACCTACATTTGGGAATGCATTGTAATACGGTGGAGCCTAGATGATCCATTTTTGTACATAATTTAATAAGTGTTCAATTAGACGTGATTTGAGTCGGACAACTTGCATTTTTATTCAGATTCATATCCGTTGAGCATTCATAGACATTCGTTACATTATCTTGACATTTTCTGCGTACTTGCACCTTGTATTTGCATTGACAAATTTTACTGTTTGGTTACCACACCGAACATATTTTTTTGGTCCTTCGAAACCTTTGCGAATACAACAGGACTATAATATTAACTGACTACTAAATATATTAATAAGGACTACATGTGCAGGTATATCCTTGACTATGGGACTGAATAAACTTACGACCCTTATGCTTAAACATTTACATCTCCTTCAATATTAATGCACCCACTTACCACAGCCGTGCTGTCGGGTCCATCCCAGGAGGCCAGCAGTGGCGACCCCAGTGAGTCACCGTCTCTAGCCCGGAGAGATTGTCCCGCGCACGGCAACTTTACTGATTCCATACGCAGTCTCACTACCAGACCTTCTTCAGCCTAAGAAATGAAACCCAACTTAATAATCCACAACATCAAATTGGAATGGAGTTTCTTGCCGGCTCTTCTCTATAGAAAATCACAAACTGGAAGTGTGCACCTAGCTTTTAGCTTGGCACCTGTCATAGATATATCCAGTAAAGGAAATCTATCGCAGTGTGGCCGAATGTTCTAACAGACTAATGAGAGTGACTGTGAATCAAGCTCAGTGGCTTGCAATAAAAAAGGCCTATGTTCAACAGTGAACATACAGCTATATGCTGATGATAATCATCAAAGAATCAAATGAAAAGTAGAATTTGAATATACAGCAATGGTAAGTCTCACGATCTCGTAAAACAATACGTATCAGAGTATCTGAAAATTAATTTCAGCGAGTAAACGGAAACTTTTAATTGAAATATACCAAACTAGAACAGATCAATTTCAACAGAAACCATTCAATAAACTGTTCCTGGTAAAGATAGGGTGATTTATAAAGATGAGACAAATAAATGGAGCATGCAATTTAAAATAAATAGTAATTATAACTTAAGAAGAAATGTAAACCACAATGCAGATGATAATGATGAATTTCCTTTAATAGACATGTCCATTGCTAAACATAACTACAACACAAAGTATCACACATATTACCAGATGGACAGTATTTATTAGCAGAGAGGAAGAAACTATCTACCTCCCATTGCAACTAATGGCTGATTCCTATAATTTACGGACCGGTATTGGTTAAAATTAAGAAAGAAAGAAAGAAAATACGTTTATTTGCGGTAAACACGACGCAAAGAAAAAACACACAAAAACTAAAAAGAACGAGTTGGAGGAAAATATGCGTCACATACACGCAAAACGGCAATCGCTCAGCATAATGCTACGGCCCGATGCGAGACAGAGCCCCAGCGCTGGTTTTCAGCGATAGCCGGCGTTGACGTGATGACGTCTCCTATATCTTTACCAAGAATGAAGCAAAGATCTCATAGCTTTGCATAGTAGACCCTCCCATATGGAAGTAGCTATCACAGATAAAATTAGCTTACGAATCTATTTACATTTATGCCCAGTTTGGCAATAAAAAATTCTACCATTGGTAAGCAAAACGATTCGTTTTTGTTTATAGGAACTGAACATTAATCTCTTAATCACTTTTTACGTCATCCGACAGTAGTGAAAGCGACTTTGGCGGGAGAGTAACATACATAAAATTAAAATAGTTTTCAATAACAAGATTAGATATAGTACGATTCAAACTTAATGACGGCTGTGAAGTACGCTATTCGCTGCGCAGTACCTCACCCCTCACCCCCGCTGACACGTGAATTGGTTACTACGCAGCGACTCGCCTCATGTACCGAGCCGCCATTAAGTTAGAATCGTACTAAACAATTTGGCTAGATTTCCTGGAACTGTTAGAACATAAATTGTAACATAATTATTATTATATCGTTATTGTGGTGAGTGCCTGGCTCGTGAAGCATTTGCTTTGCCAACACGAAATCATTAGTAAAACAATAGTTTGTACTTTAATTTTAGAGGCTGCTGTTGCCAATTTTCTATTAATTTGTGTGTTATTTGGTATATTATATCTAACTAACAACCCACTCCTGAAAAAGGTTGATATATCTAAATTGAATATGAATATATTAGACATATAAAGCTGCTGGAAAAAAGCCCACTAACTGATGGTGAAAATTGCAGTAAAATCCATTGAGTAGTTTAGAAGAACTCAGCGGTCACACAGACAGACATGAAAAGTGACTTTGATGTATATTTTAAATCAATATTGATTTGTGAATCAATATCATCGATTATTGAATGGAATAAATACTTATTACTTTGCACCTACAATACGTTTGCGCAATATGATTGAATCAACCCTCATTCTCAAACGAGCCATTATATTCACGCATTAAAATTGACGGCCCATAAGGTTCAATGGTTTCGCGTGAGTAAGACCTGCGCAGTTAAAATATGGTGCAATAAAAATTAGACTCGCTTAAACTTTTGTTCAATCGTTGCGCAATCTTCAATATTAACCCTAACTGTCAAAAACATAACGCAATTCGTGATATTGTGCTCTAATATTGATCGTTTAGGGCACGCCTAGTAACGCTGCTATGTTACTGAAAATCGTTAATATTCAAAACATCAACTGGTGCCGATTCTCTTGTACAGCGAACTAAACCATCACCAAAATTCCTTAATTTTGGCTATGAGACTCTTAAAGCTTTTCTGCAAAAAAAATATCTCTAAATTTAAAAATAATTTGAACGCAACTAAATTTTAATTTGGCAATCACGACTCGACGGGGTACTTGTTTGCCCTACCCCGTGAATTTTTTTTAGAGCCGCAGGCGCGCATGTTTAGTACCCTCGTCGTGTTTTATATGGTTTTTTTTTAGTTTTTGTATGGAAAATATGAAAAATGATTACCTACTTACGTGTAGAGTTTTAGGGGTTTACAGGTTCTATAAAGGGGGTCCAAATTTTTCATTATTTTTGTTTTTCCATTTTCGAGATATATGCAAAATAAAAGAAAAATAAAGCTACAGTACTGTTTTTGCACCTGAAGTCGAGGTGTTGTGGTGAATTTTAGTTCATGACAACCAATTTTATTCCAAACCTTTTTAATCGCGATTAAAAATTGTCAGATTTAGTTAGACAACTAAAATTTTAGGTGAACAACGTCAAATTCAGAATAGCAAAATTACCATTTTCACTAAATTACTAACTCTGTGCCATCTTAGTGCTGTCAAACTAAAACATAGTTAAGTTGTGTCACTTTAGTCTATTTCAGAATGGGAAATCGTCGTTTGACAGGAACAAACTAAATTTTTGTGATTTTTAGTCTAGTTTAGAGAATTTTGTGACAAGAGAATCGACACCATTGAATGTCTGATTATCCACACTGTCAATAAATAAATATGCAATGGTTGATACGCAAAGCCATAAACATTTCTAACCTCACCAATGTGAGGTTAGAAACATTTCTCGCTTAGCTCCGCTTGCGAATGTCAATACATTCGCAAGCGGAGCTAAGTGAGAAATGTTTAATTTTACCTCACAGTTGAACCCTAGCAGAATCCGAACTTTTGATTGAAAGCGCTTTGCAATTGGCGATTTGAACTTGCCACAACAAGTTGTTTCAAACTGCCCAAGTTTCTTTTCCAAGAGTCATGTTACGGCAACTGACATGAACTTTAAACAATAATTAATTGTCGAACTGAAGGCTTCATTTGCTGTACAGTTTAGTTAGTTTTGTAGGTACTAGCTTTAGCCCGCGGCGTTGCTTTTTAAGAGGTCGGAAATTGTCGATTTTACGTCTATTCGACACGGCACAGGGTATAATTATCCATTTAATGTAACTTGCCCTATAAACTTACCTGTTAAAAACTTTATCAATACAAATCTTCAAACTCAGGTTTAAATTTACCCGACTACGGCAAAGTCGAAAGTGGGGGGGGGGGGGGTATGATTTAAGCAGGCTATGTATGAATGTATGTTTGTATTCCCTCTCCCTCATATCTCCTAAACTACTCGTAGTGTTTTTTCTCATTTAGCTATAAAATTACAGCTAAGCAAGACAATATTCTTATTTTCTTAAGTATTTAATTCTAAACTCAATGTCTTACTTTTATCGCAGACAGATTTTTTCAAAAGAATGAAGTTCTCGGACTTTCTACAGGCTTTGTTCAACATTGAATAGTAGCTGTTAAAACTTCTAGAATTTTCGCGAAGAATTTAAATTCACTGTTTTAAAGATAATTTCGGACCTTTGTATAAATAGTTTGAGTTGCTTATAAAGAAGTTCCAGGCAGTGTTTTGTAGAAGCGACTAAATATACATCTAGATTTTATACTAAGGGAAATTTTATTTTCATTCTAATTTAGAATTGCTGTTCCCATATTGTATGCTAACTAACTATGTTGCAACGTAATGCAGCCATGTTTAAGAACTGAAAAGTATCACTGGCACTGACAGAGAAACAAGAGAAAACGATTCTGTAAACAAGGATTAAAGAACTATAGGAATAGCTTTATTATCCTTGTTTTAAGTTCATAGGAATGTAATTAAATCAGCTCTAATGAATATTGACCTGCAACGGTCTATTAATTTTGCAGAGGCCTGTCGATAATTCAGAACAGTTGACAACTAATTTCGTTAAACCGGCACATTGTGAGTTAATTGCCAGTCGGCAGTAACTTGGACGTCGAGTAAACTGTATCCGGAACAATATTAGTTTGTTAAACCGGCAGCTATCGGCAAAGCGACCTTACTTCCAAAATGGAAGTTTTAATGACTTCACGGTGCGACGGCGACGATACAAATTCAACAGTGCTGCGTTTAGAGTTGGTTTGGCAAGCTGATAGGCTAGTGTAGTTGAAGTATTACTAAATATGCATGCTACATTAGGTAGAATGTACAGTTAGCAAAAGAGTATGCAGGGTCGCCGGATATAGTTGATGTTTGATAAGAAACCGATGAATGTTTTCGAATGAAATTTAATTTGTTAAATTTAACAAATTAATAGAAAACAAACTGGGAATTCCCAGTTTGTTTTCTATTAATTTTATTTTATTTTATTCGAAAACATTCTTCGGTTTCTTTGATTCATTCATTCATTGATTCCTCACAACTGTAACAATAGATTTTAGTACCTACTAACATTCTTTACAAATAAATATAACCATTCTATTCTATTCATCAATGCAGTAATTAAAGGTATTCCTAGTTAATTGAAACAACAAAATAAAGATGATTTAATTATTATTCTGTGATGATTTCCAAGTCGATCCTATATTTCAGTGTCAAAGTTGTATTAGTGGTCTTGAATAAGTAGGTACCCATGTTTTCAATAAATAAAAGCTTATTATAGAAATAGAGCTCTTTTGGGCTAGTCCGAGGTGCATTTGCTGCTCTTGTTATATGGTAGACTCTCATATATTTACTAGAAAAACTCCAGCTATTTACTAGCGCAACGTAATATAGGTAGTCAAGTCCAGTGATCATATAGAACACTCCCACATCTGGTATACCTCTATGAAAGTCGTAATGGACCGTCATACGCTAAAGTGACAGCTTTATATACAAGTTTGGTACAACGGTTGACAATATGCCGTAGTTCTGTGAGCATAGGGTGCTTCCGGGGTTACAAACGTGGGAAGTTAGGGTATGAAGGGACGGTTGTGTTGCCGTAGTACCCTTTGCCGTAGTAACCTTTAACTTTTGCTGTCACTACTTGGTGGCGTTTAATATTATAGAGTAATGGAAGTTCAACTCAAGTTGAATTTGATTGTTGATAGTGTGATTGCTATTTAATGCTTGAGCATCATCATTGGCAGCCTTATTCCACCCACTCGTAAGTGTAACCCGGTAGGCACTCCTTCTTTTTATGCCGGTAGCATCTAAGCAGCGGAGTAATTGCGTAACACACTAACAGTAGGAATGGCTTTAATTTTGACAGAACAACGTTCATTGCGTTATTTACGTTGTTGAGCAGACAATTTTTTCCAACATATGAAGCAATGGATTAGCGATATCCTTCAAAATGATTCAGATTCTGATTAAATGATAAATGATTTTATTTCTGTAAGTAGGTTTGAACAAACACTTTTACACGTCAATCATATTTTAAAAACTAGATGAGGTCGGCGTTTCCTATCTGACTACTCTGAGAAGAAAGGCCGAAACAAACTCAGAGGTCACAGTCTCTTTTTTTAATTTTTTTTTTTATAGTTGGTAGTAGATTAATAGTGTGTTAGGCAGTTAGGGTGCTTGTCGCGTCTTTATTAATATTAAACAAAGTCGCTTCACGTGTCTATCTTAGTCCGCGTTTCTTCTAAACAACACAACGGATTTTGATGCTATTTTCACCATCATTTTGAAAATTTATTCCGAAAGGCTTACGTGTATAGAGTAGGTACATTATTTAACTTAAATAAATAAGTATAGCACATAAGTCTCGACGTTGTGATATGTGTCCAGATCAATAAAAGCCCAAACGATGCAAGGGCGGATCGCTAGTTTTAAAGAACTCTCCACTCTAAAGTTTACATTCTTACACCGACTAGGAAGAGAGTTGATAATATTTGAACATGCAGAAACGAGCCTATATGCGCCGAAAACGATCAATCTGTAATGGCCCTTACCAATTTTTTTGCAGCGTATTCTCCCAGGTGGTATTTCAGCCTATCACAATATTTAAATACCCCGGCGTGTCTTACTTAAACAAGCTACAATTATCTAGTTATTATTATAGTTATCTACCAAAGTTTCATAGAGCGTAATATTTTTGCGAATGGAGTGCTGACGCAAAGTTTTAAAACATAAGTTAATTTAATGCGGATGACAACTCAGTTGTCAGACGGTAGAGGATGCCCGAGGGTCTTATAAAAGATGATGAAGTGAAAATGTTTAAAGAAATTGAGCATTCTCGGTGGCCGTGGGAGTGTAAGGCCTGGAACTGCGTTAAGCGGGCGCCCGAAACGGGCACCCGTCGCGTTTCTACGCGCGTGGACACGCTGGTGGGGTCCGTGGGAAGAATAAAGAAAGACAAGGTGGTGGGAATATTATTATTATTAATAGGGCCCCGCGCGTGCCCCCGAAAAGGATTTCATCATCGGAGGCGGGCCCTGTTGCGCTGGCGCGGGTCCTACCTCCCCGCGACAGACGCCCGCGCCGCGCGCCGGGCCCCGCGACTGAGCAGTTTTGTATGGAACCGCGCGGGCGTCCGCTTAACACAGTTTTAGGCCTAAGTAAGAAATACACCCAAAATAAAAATCGCCCAAAAGACAAAAGATAAATACCGCAGCGACTTGTATTTCAAATAATTTTGTGTCAGTATAATATATGTAGGTAGGAACATAATATGATCGTCTTCAACGACTCGTCGCCGTCGTCTCGTCTTCGTCTTCGTCTTCTTCGTCTTTCAACTTTTTATTATTTATTTATCTTATAACTTTTATCTGCATAATAAATAGGTTATTTTGACATAATTATATTCTAAACAAATTTCTATTCCTCAGATATAACATATCTGAATAAAAAAATTGGCCCTAAACATCCGTGTGTACAACAAAAATAGTGGCTCTTATTCAATCTTGGATAAAGATGTATTTATCTTTATCCAAGACTGAATTAGAGCCACTATTTAAATACATACACACAGCTATCCAAAAAACAAACCGGCCAAGTGCGTGTTCGACACGCACACGAAGGGTTCCGTACCACCGTACAACACTACTTTTATTTTTTAATTTTTCTTGCATCGGGACCCCCTTTAATTTTTAACTTTATTTGATTTTTTGTGGTATTATAGCGGCAATAGTAATACACACTCTGTGAAAATTTCAACTATCTACCTATTACGGTTCATGAGATACAGCCCGCTGACAGACAGACGGACGGACATCGGAGGCTTAGTAAAAGGGTTTCGTTGGCACCCTTTATTTATTTATTTAAACTTCTCGCACACAATAACATACAAAGGCGGACTTAATGCCTTAGGCATTCTCTACCAGTCAACCAAGGGTGGTGTAGAGATAAGATGGCAGGTGCTCTGCTTAACAGGCGTTAATAATAATAAAAAAAATATTAAAAAGATAACATAATTAATTATACATGAAATAGGTATACAAGTACCTAAATAGGTTATAAACTTATAATACACATACGTATATATTTACTATAATATATACCTATATTATATAATATATATATACTATATATATACACTAAAAGGGAAGGAGGTAATTGAGATGACTCTACACTATTACCCTTTATGTACGGAACCCTAAAAAAGTATGCGCTTCGGGAATTATCTTTTAAAACACAAACGTAGAAGTACTAGCCCATTTTGTATTACCCATATACATACAATGTTTACACAATTCCGAAAAACTTTCAATTCATTTGGGTGACAAACGATAATCTGAGACCGAGTAATTAACCCGACCGAGAGAATACTTGATACACACGCGCAATGAGAGGTGCCCTACTATAAAGCGCGGTAGTACAGAACCTAGAAGCTTTTCCTCTTTGGGGAGTTACTCTGTGGCGCGACGTTCGTGCTAATTCGGAAACACGAATATTACCGAAGCTAGTTCAAAGCTATGAGTAACCAACCTGAAGCAGCCAGAACGATCGAGAGGGACATGCTCTCGCCGAGCCCGCCAGCAGCCTCGCAGCTGGCGCAAGGTGCAGCACGCAGCCACAGCGACACCTGGCCCCTACTTCCGCGACCACCATGGACGAGTCTCCTGCCCACGGCCTCGCCGCGCATTCACACGCTGCCAGCTCCACGGCCTGACCCTGAAAAATAACATTAAACTCAAACTCTAAAACTCACAACATTTATTTTAATTAAACTATTACAGACACCAACCAACCATTTATAGGCACTTTTGAACTGTCGATGAGTCGGTCACTTAGTCAAAAAGCTGAAGCTAGTTGCCCATTCCAAATTGTAGATCTCTAAGTACAAGAACGGGCAAGAAACTCCAAGGACACTCTTTTAAATCAAGATATTGTAACTAAATCCTGGGTACATTATTGGGTTTATTTCTTGTTGCTTCTATACTATGCGAGAACAATGTAAAAAAAAAACAATATGAATCAATTCAAAATATAAGAAAAGAGTAAGGGTAAGCCAGCTGACAGTTGAGAGATGACCAGTCTCAACTGACGATGCCCGTTCACGAACACGACGCGCTGATCAGCACCATTCAGTTAAACCATTACAATAATTATATTGTCCGGGCGTGATATTAATTACGCCTGGATTCTACGAAGTCGTAAGCAGAGGACTGTATTAAGTACAATTTCGCATTTAACAGACAGATGTGCTTCTGGGGAATTTGTTGCACCGCTTCTAATTTCTAACTAAAGCATTAGAAAGTGGTGAAAGGCGAGTGTTTTGGATGACTGTCTTAAGTAATTTTGACATAAAAAAATGCTGACTTTCAGCCTAATTCGAATACAGTTGATTTGATTCGCTAGTTATGACGTTTGTGTCCTATGTAGTAGCGGGCGATCCTATTGCTGTTTAAGAGTGCGCACACGGATCCACCAGCGCCACTCCTTTAAAACAATATTATCTCGTGACTAAGAAGGAATTTTGAATAACGGCTCAATAAGCACCATCGGTAAGTGTCTAGAATTTTCTAAAACCTTTTATAAACTTTCATATTGAGACACGAAGCAACAAAATTGGGTCTAAAGAAAAGCGGCCGTTTATCTTTAAATCTATTCAAAATTATTTGACTGTATCAAGCAGTCTGGTGCAGTTGGTGGCAGTCATTTTTGTGGAATCTTCTAAGATTTAAGGTCGACTATCGACTGCCTGAAAAGTGTCTCTATGCCTATAGACTTTTTATATAACAGGTGTTCATATACCTAGTAGCACATAAACTAATAATCGAAATGGCATATTAAGGTTTTTTAACGTCTCATGTGTATTAAACCTAAATAGCTGGTCACGACCAGAAATCACAACAAATTTTGAATGCTACGACGATATAAAGAATCATACCTCATACGCGCAAAAACATAACCCTTCTTTGTAGTCGGGTAAAAATATCACACCGATATATTTCACTTTTTAACTAACGAAAAATGGAGGAGGTTCTCAGGTCGACGCTTATATTTTTTTCTGTGTTGAACGGTCTACCTAAATCAAGAACTATTTGGAAAAAAATATATAGATACCCTTTCTCGACATGACTGCATGATTCACGTGGTTAAAAGAAATAGTAAGGTTTCATAGTTGTAGAAAATACCTAATAATATATGAAAACAAATGAAAAAGAATCGTACTCAAAAATTATAATAATAAATAATCAATGCAACTTAGAATATCAAATCATTATAAATAAATACACAAAACTCACTAAAATGCAGATCATTTACAAACAAATCATTATAAAGAAATACATAAAGCTCACTAAAATACAGAAAATTAATAATCAAATAATTATAAATAAAAACTAAAATATATTTAAAACAAAGTACTTGAAAAAGAGCTTCAAAAAAACTAAAAATAAATAAATAATTATTCTGCGATAGTTTTCTTTTTTTTATCTTTTTTGGCATCTTCTTGGCCAACTGCCACTGGTTCACCTGTATCTTGTGTGGGTTCACTACTTAAGTGAACATTTTCAGGTTCAATTTCATCTTCTCCAGGTATTGCTTCATGAGGTTCATCCTCAATATCGGGCTTTTCCGCTAGTTTTTCATGAATTGCTTCAACGGATTTTTGGCTAACTATGTCTAACTTTGACGTTGAACTTAACCCGGTCATTCTTCGTTGGGACATTTGAGACAGTGCCAAATCTGCCATCAATGATTTCTGCATCTCAACTTTACTGATAGCTAGCAACTTCGATATGTTAGTAATATCTTCCTCATTGTCACTCTCCTTCATGCTACTACTACCCTTACTTGAATGCAATGATCTCACAGTAAATGATGCCAGACTATCCTGTATTTGCAGCGGCTCCTCCTCCTCTAAGGGCAACACCTCCATGGTTGGCACAGTCCTTATACTTGCTACTGAAGATAATATTGACGATACCGAAACAGCGCTACGTTTATCTTCAAATGATTGCAGTGACGATGTAGGAGCCAAACCAGTCGCTTTTGTCTGCGTTGTCCTGGAGGGAACTGATGTAACTTCAAAGCCGAGATCTCCTTTATCGTAAATCTTACTAAGCGAAACCAAGGATTCCATAGATTCAGCTTGGGCGGCATCACGATATTGATTTATAACGTCAAGAATCTTATTTAATACCACTTCTCTGTCAATGATTTCACGAGAAGGATCCAAATTACACCAATAATCTAATTTAAGTGATGCTTGTACTATAAACGCCGATTCTTTTAAGATATTTTTATACGTTTCACATTCTCTTTGTAGTTTTGCCGTTTCTACTACAGTTTTGTTTTGTTCACCCAGAGTGGCGTGCAAATTTTGCTCCAATATACGTACATGCAATAGGAGGCCTTCGTTGTCTTTAGTAAGTTTCTGTATTATTGCTTGCATTTTTTCAGTATCAAAGCGTTTCTTTTCATACATTGCTTTTTGTTGCCTCACATCTTCGAACGCTAACGTTAATTGATCAATAACTTTAAGCTGCACAATACTTTTATTCATTGCTTTATCTCGTTCTTCTTCAGCTACTTCCATTGCACAACGAGAAGCTCTTTCATCTTCTTTAAACTTTTCATTTTGCTCAGCTACTTTTACTTGTGTCATTAACAGACTATCTAATTGATTGTTCAAAGCAATATTCTCTCGAATCACCCTATGTGTAGAAGCAGCTATTCTCAGTTCACTAGCATCTTGAAATTGTTGTGCTAACTGTAAAAGTCGTTCTTCCATTTCTTTCTTTAACTTGTCTTTTCCAATTACAAACTTCTTTTCAGTATCATATATGATTCTTTTGTATTTCATTTCTTGTTCTTCGAATGCGTGCTCTTGTTTTTCGTACTTCTTCATTAGATCTTCCCGGATAGCCCGAAACTCTTCAAGCGTATTTAGTTTTCCAGCTAGGAGTTTATTTTCTGAGGTAAGCTGATCTTTCATTTTGGTAAAATTCTTTTTTAATTCAGTGAAAGTCTTGTTAAATTCTGCTGTTTCTATTTCCCTCAATTCCTCTAACTCTTTAACCTTTTCTTTTAGTTCAGCATTTTCTTCATTTTTAACATTGAGATTTTTTTTTAAATATGTAATAATATCAGCCCTATCTTCGTCGAGCGTGTTGTAAGACTTTTGTAATTCTTCATTGCGGATTTCAAAGTCTTCGACGAGTTTTCTGAGGCGAGCCAATTTTCGATTGCAATCAGCTAACTGTAGTTCATAAAATGCTCTGTCAACTTCGGAAAATAGGATTCTGTCTGCTCCTGCCTTCCCGTCTTTCTTTTTTGGTGCCATGCCTTGCAGAATATATGGATAACAAACAAAAAATATATTATTTAAAAAAAACAATCCTAGCCTGTAGCAAGATCTTTTAATAAATTCAGAACAAAAGAGTTACTTCAGGATTGACGTTTAACCTACCATAGTCAAATTCTCTTTGGATTGGTTTAGTTTTTTGTTTAAATAATAAGTCTATAAGGATATTTTGGCGCGTGGCCAATATCGGAATTAACGCCGTACCAACTTGTTTTTTAAAATATTTCACAAAACAATTGCACACATGTCTACCAACAGTGACCCCGTCAACGTCATTCAAGCGCCCAAGGATCCTTGTAATCAAGGAACATATACTCACCTACGGTGCGCTTGTACCAGTGTTGGTTGGTCTTTGTGATAAACAAATATAATAATTAATTTTGTGCGATTTCTAGGTTATTCTCATCGTACAATGTAGTACATTATGGCCCTTTTTGAAGTTTTCAGTAATTTCAGTTACACCTGGTGTAATAATAATTAGGTATCGTTCCCGATAGACTACTAAAGGTTCGATGTCGTAAATCAATAGGTAGAAGGTCGTCCGGTTTTATGGGACTGCACATGTACTTGAAATTCAATAACCAACTCAAAATTCTACAACTTACTCAAAATAAATGTAAAATTACGGTTACAGAATGGCTTCTCACTATGGACTATAATATGACTGAAAACTTCTTAATCTAAAAAACAAAAAAGGTACTGATATATATCTCTAGTACTTACTGTATTATTTTATATTACATTTATTATTTAATTTTTATTTTATTATGTATTATTAGTATTATTTATTATTCTGTATCACAAACATCCAAATTATTATATACATCCTCAGATATCTCATTCAGACACACTCTCATCACCAACACAACGATCTAAAATCATTCACCCACACAAATACACCATATCACACATACACACACATCATCACAATCACACACAACATACATACATACTTGGTTGTGATTAGCATTAGTCTTAATAATTTTTCTTTTGTCAATTAGTTTTTATTGTATGTGTATGAAATTGAAATTCACTGTAACGAATACCTATTAAACTTATAAACGTGAACGGAACGAAGGAGCCTGGATCTCACGACACAGGGAATCCTAGTGGGAGTTCCAGGAATCAACGCATTCGATTGTAATTTCTTATACAATAAAAATATTCTAATTCTTATTCACTACTTATTCCGGATCGGCTGTTTCACCGGAAATCGTCGCCTAGACTTACGTGATCATATTACATCGATCCGGCAAGACCGATCGGACTCAGACCCGAACTCAGTCGACGTCGGACCTTGACTGACCCAACCTTTCTTCCAGTTCGTTTTCATCACATACCCGGTGGCGGAAAATGTGGCCTAACCCTAAACCCGCATTTGTGATCAAAGTAAGCCTATTTTTATGGGATTTTTTAATGAGAATATGTGCCAAGTGCCTTCTGTAATTGCTTTTAATGAATGATTTCATATTTTAGTATTAGATTAAATTGACTTGTGTAAAAAAATATAACAAAGCTTAGCGTATCCCAGGACTGTAAATTAAAACAGTAGCAACTTTAAAGCTAAAAGATGGAGGAACATGATTTATGTACCAGCACGAGGACCAGAAAACGCGTGGTGAGAAGGGTATTCATTTTTTTTTTAAATTGTGTAGCCATCCAGCCCGTCTGCCTTATGGACGCCTAGCTTTATAACACAGATTTTATTGAAGGCGTATCCTAGAAAATCAAATTTATTGCACAATAACATGACCATTTAAGACAAGTTGCTGCCGTTGCGCCGCAACGGGCAGCAGCACAAAGCATTTTCATACAAAAAGACCATAGAAAATGTACAAAAGTGATAATGGACGATTTTTGCAATGCGTTGCGTTGCGCGGTGCGGCTCGCCCTAATTGCGCTAGCCTTATAGAGTTAGTATTAAAGATTGCACAAAGAGTGAACAAAAGTTTTAAGTGAGTATATTTTCGTTGCACCGTGAAGAGTATCTTTATCTGTCAGACAGTATCTGTCTGGCATGAATGCTGAAAGGAACCTTTTTGGCGCAGCCGTGAGGCACACACTGTTGTTGTTAAACATTACTTTCAGTTTTTTATTTTGTTATTAGTATTTTGTGTTTCACGAACTGTGTCCAAATAAACTTTATTATTTCTTTCTTTCATTTTCTTTTCAATATTGCTACTGAGCAATATTTTACTATACTGTAGTAATAAATTATTAACTCCGTGGTCAATATTGAACGCCATAAGTAAAAAAAAAACTGTGTGGTCTGGATTAATTATGTCATGGAATGAATATGTTGAATTTTGTTAAATAAAACGTGAAATTCATCATTCTCCTGCCTTTATCCCAATTTATTTGTAGTCGGCGCAACATGTCTTTTTATACATTTAATCATTGCGTGAAAATAACTGACCTTATGAAGGGCCGCCTAAAAGTAATTTGCACACATATAAGTACTACACCGAATCGGCATCACATCACGTCATCGGTTCGTTTTCAACTAGGCGTCAATCCAACATAAGCTCGTGACCATGGTATAAATGATAAATGATTTTATTTCTGTAAGTAGGTTTGAACAAACACTTTTACACGTCAATCATATTTTAAAAACTAGATGACGGCAGCGTTTCCTATCTGATTACTCTGAGAAGAAAGGCCGAAACAAACTCAGAGGTCACAGTCTCTTATAGTCCAGACATAATCTTGGTCAGATCATGTGAAGACCATGTAGATTTGTGTCTGAAATGGTATTTTGAGGAAAAACCACATATAATGAGTTGACCTGTCCAGTTGCCCTGTGTTGTCCTGTGCATTTGTCAGTAATCGTGCAACTCAACTCAGAACTTAAGGAGCTCAACGATTCGACGAACAATACCAAAGAAAGGACATTTGGGTAGGCCACAAAAATTACTCAAACTGCCAGATCATGATTAAAAGTAACTGAGGAGAAAAAATAAAGAAGCAACAATGACCTACATAGTCGTCACATTGACAATATAAAAATAAAAATCATGTATTCAATGTAGCCTGCATGCTTCTCACATTCACAGACAGTTTTATATAATAATATACTTCGCCAGGACGTAGTCCGAGACACAGTAGTCACGTGGGTGACACAAGCCTACGTCATCACCGCTGTGTCACCAGTAGTGTGTAATAATAACTCCCCAACCGCCTTTATTACCAGTGCGTATCCGATAGATCAATGAGGTTTTAGTAACAATTACATTGGTATAAGTTTAAAGTGGATTGTTTCGTTTGATTAGAAAAACGAAACGACAATTTAAATGCTTTATACATATTTTTTATAGCTCACAGACCCAGTAGTACTTAAAGCGCTACAACTGCTACAAGGTTATTTTGGCGCATGGGGAAAATCGGAACTATCGCCACTATCTTATTTAAAAGGTAAATTTCCCATAATTACAGGATACATTTTTAACCAGTGCGCAAACTGTAACTTTGAATTCAGCACATGATTCTAGACCCTCTAGCGCAGAAATTTCTCGAAATATAAAAAAAAAAAATCTGCTGAGTCATAAAAAAGTGCAATACCTATACGGCCAAAATGTATGGAACAACTAATAAAAATATTATAACTGACGAAAAATTTGTCATGTGAAATCAATTGTCCAATGATGTTGACAAATTTGGAACACTACTATAGTTATTATTTTCAAATAAAGCTTCATTTAGGTAAAACATTCTATACAAAGGATCATACAAAGATTTAAAAAAAAAAAAACATCAATAGATAGCAATACTAAAGCTGCGCATACAGCAGCAATTTTTTTTAGAAATATTTATAGAGGTTAGTAGAGCGAGGTGGAGCATCATCGTCCGTCGCCCCCCATACATCAGGACCTGAGGTGGCGGCGCGTAGTATTCCACCCGCGTCCCTCTTAGACGTCGCGGGGGGAGTCAAAAACCTCACTCCCCCCACTCGACAGGACGGGGCCCGCAATCACGGGCCGGCACCGGCCGGGGGTTGCGGAAGATTCGTACGTTCCCGCGACCCCTGGCGTAGGTGTGAGACGGAACACCGGGGTGGTTTTTAGTCATTAAGAGTCTGATAGACCCATCCGCCCCCCCAGGGCGGAGGATATCCATGAGGATTTTCGACAAAGGATCAAAAAAAAAAAATGTAGAGCATATTAATGAACCAGTTGCTTCAATCACACAATACGGTGTGACACAAGGAACCTTATACTCACCTACGGCGAAGTGTGGCACTGGCAACTTTACTCGATATCACTCCACCACTGACAGCAATTAAAATATTGACGTGTCAAAGTGTCTTAAAAGATCTACTTACAAAAATAAACAATTTCATTTCATTTCATTCATTTATTGCTGACATATTTTTAAATAAAAAAACAAAATATAACTAAGTAAAAATTAATAGAACTCATATTAAATAACATTTAATGGAGCACTTACAAGGAAATCATAAGAAATAAATACACGAAATTCACTACAATAAATTCAATCACAAAGTACTTGAAAAATATAACTACTATAAACTAAAAATTACTTAAATTAATATTTATTCTGCGCTAGTTTCCTATTTTTTTTCTTCTTCGTCACCTGTTTCGTCAACAGTTACAAGTTCATCTATATCTTGTGTGGGTTCACCTTCATCCTGTATAAGTTCACCTTCATCCTGTACAGGTTCACCTTCATCCTGTACAGGTTCACCTTCATCCTGTACAGGTTCACTTTCATCTTCTTCAGGCATAGTTTTATGTTGTTCATCCTCAATATTAAATTCTCCTTTTTCATGAATTGCGTCAACGGATTTTTGGCTAATTGTATCTAACCTTGACTTTGAATCTAATACGCTCATTCTTCGTTGGGATATTTTAGACAATGCCAAATCTGCCATCAATGATCTCTGCATCTCAACTTTACTGATAGCTAGCAACTTCGATATATCAGTAATGTCATCCTCATCTATCTCTTCGGTGCTACTACTCTTACTTGAATGCAATGATGTCACAGTAAATGATGGCAGACTATCTTTGGGTGTCGGCGGGGGCTCCTCGTCTACGGGCATCACATGAACACTTGGTATAGTATGTATACTTTTCTTTGAAGATGATACAGAAGAGACTGATATAGCGCTACGTTTATCTTCAAATGATTGTAGAGACATTGCATCAACTAAACCAGACACCTTTGCTTGCGACTTTTTGGAGACAACTGGTTGAACTTCAAATCCAAGATCTCCTTTTTCATATATGTTGCTAAGCGAAACTAAGGATTCCATAGATTCAGCTCGGGCGGCATCACGATATTGATTTATAACTTCAAGAATTCTACTAAGTACGATTTCTCTGTCCATGATTTCACGAGATGGATCCAAAGTAGACCAGTGATCCAGTTTAAGTGATGCTTGTACTGCAAACGCCGATTCTCTTAGGATTTGCTTAAATTTTTCACGTTCTCTTAGCAGTTTTGCTGTTTCTACTACAGATTTATTTTGCTCACCCAGAGTGGCGTGCAAATTTTGCTCCAATATACGTACCTGTAGTAGAAGGTTTTTATTTTCTTTGGTAAGTTTCTGAATAATCGTTTGAAATTTTTCAGTATCAAACTGTGTTTTTTCATAAAGAGCTTTTAGTTTCTTCACGTCTTCGAACGCTGCCGTTAATTGATCAATAACTTTAAGCTGTACAATACTTTTGTTCATTGCCTTATCTCGTTCTTCTTCAGCTACTTCCTTTGCACAACGAGAAGCTCTTTCATCATCTCTAAACTTTTCATTCTGCTCAGCTACTTTTGCTTGTGTCATTAACAGACTATCTAATTGATTGTTCAAAGCAATATTCTCTCTAATCACCCTATGTGTAGAAGCAGCTATTCTCAGTTCACTAGCATCTTGAAATTGTTGTGCTAACTCTAGAAGTCGTTCTTCCATTTCCTTCTTTAACTTGTCTTTTCCAATTATAAACTTCTTTTCAGTATCATATATGATTCTTTTATATTTCATTTCTTGATCTTCAAATGCCTGCTCTTGTTTAATGAACTTCTTCATTAGATCTTCCCTGATAGCTCGAAACTCTTCAAGCGTGTTTAGTTTTCCCGCTAGGAGTTTGTTTTCTGAGGTAAGCTGATCTTTCATTCTGGTAAAATTCTTATTTAATTCAGTGACAGTCTCTTTAAATTCTGCTGTTTCTATTTCCCTTAATTCCTCTAAACTCTTGACTTTGTCTTTTAGCTCAGTATTTTCTTCAGTTTTCACATGGAGAGTTTTTTTTAAATATGCAATAATATCAGCTCTATCTTCGTCTAGTTTATCGTAAGCCTTTTGTAGTTCTTCATTGCGGACTTCATACTCACCAACGGCTGTTCTGAGGCGAGATAATTTTTGATTGCAGTCAGCTAACTGTAGTTCATAAAATGCCCTTTCAACTTCAGAAAATACGGCTTTTTGCTGTTCTACTGATGTTGCTCCTTTTATCCTTTTGGGTGCCATGTTTGTAGAATATGTTAACTAGCAAAAAAAAATTAAACACAATAGCTGTACCAAGAATAATGAATTCAAAACAAAAGAGTTGACCATAGATTTGACTTTTATCCCTTCCACTACCATAATAATATTATTTTTGGTTGTTTGTGGCTATACAAAAATATCAAGGTGGAGATTGAATGATAATAAAAAAAAAGATAGATTGAAAACTTCATGGTCTATTTATAAAGCGTTGTTTAGGCAGAGGCAGTGGCGGGCACTGAATAAAATTGATTGAAATATATCTTACGGACTTGAAATGAGTCACGTCACGGGAACATAACTAAATTACGGTTTTCGGTTTTGAATAAAATTTCCTCCCTTGTCAGTGGCTCATTTCATACACTGTTTTGTACACTACGTAACCGACCACCATTTAAGCTTCCTTATGTCACTCTGGAACATTATGACTACGAAGGTTACAGTCCTTTCACAAGAAAGCTTCGATTTCCCAGGAAAACGGTTCCGTTATATTATAACGGCCATCAAGAAAATCTGTAATTTTCATCAATATTTGACATTAATGTGTCAAAAAACGCTCTGTATTTAGACCCGTTTTTGTGTGACCGCTTCCTTAAGAAACCAAAGCTTTATTAATGCAAATATTTTACGGCGGAGTTGGCAGACGGTTTGACAGTAATTATATCTGGTATCTTACTTAACTTGCACAACGTCAGCTCGTAGAATTATTGTTAAATTGCACAGGGTATGGTATTCCTCAAATAGGTACACACATTTCTTACCAGACTGTTTCTATCCATACTCTTCTTTCAATGCTGTACCGTATTTTTTTTAAATTTGATGCATGTGCTCGTTTTGTTTCTCTCTCCCTGCTAATAATCCAAAACTGACTATCATTATTATTTCAGTCCACCTTAATTCAAACAAGATAGCATCACCCCTCTTAGTGGTTGAGTATTTTGTGTCTGTACCTATTTTATGGTGACAAATGAGGATAGCACCGACGAGATCAATATCGCGGATTTTCAAACATCCGCTGGGTTAGCCAGCGAATTTTTCTCGAGCGTGCTCGCGCAGTTGTCGCTCTGTCTGCGCTGACCTTAAACGGACAGAGAAAAAATGGACGGAAAGCCTTCAGAGGAAAGGCAATACAATTTTAAAGCCTAGCAGCCGTTTATTTGACTTATATTGAGTGCTCAATCGCGCCTTGGCCATTAGTTCATGCGGACGACCTAATAGTGTGATTGTCTTCTGACCGTCTGATCAGTCAGACTATCGGATGGAAAATCGTGGCATATGTTCGCTGCCTTAGAAAATCAAAGCTTTCGCACTGTGTGTACAACGTTTTTGTGACACGTGGTCAAAATAGGAACTAACGTCGATCTTGCTTTGTCAATACAATGTCTGTGACACAATTTCAAAAACGTTTACCAACAACACCCCCCCAGTGAATGTCATTCAGGCGCCAAAATATCCTTGTATCCTAGGATAAATTGTTTTTTATCGGCAAATAATAAATTCAAAGAATCAGCATTACTATCCAACGTGGCATTGCTGCCAGCCTTTTGGGCCGCTTTTGAGCACTTTTTCCACTGACAGCGATGACTGACTGCGAACGAAAATTTTGATGTCCAATGAGCTTTTTCCTTTTTTGTTCCTATAGATACTTGTAGGTAATATACAGGGTGCTGGACATCGTCGCACAACCTGTTACCATGGATTTAGTACACCATGATTCTGTAACCCCCTGCGTTAAAAAATTTCGTCTGTTATTAAAAAAATAAAAGCTTGTAAAAAAATTGCTACTCCATACATTTTGACCGCGTATGTATTGCACTTTTCTATGAAACAGCAGATTTTTTTTTATAACCGGTGTGATCTTTTTACGCTAGGGGTCTATAATCATGTGCTAAATTCATGGACATAGATAATACACCTGGCTACAGTTTACGCGTCGATGTCCCTGCGATCCTTAGAGCATTTTACCCTAAATGGAAATGAAAACAGCATGAAGATCCGTTCCGTAGTTAAGAAGAACAACGCAGTCGCACGATTTTGCCTTTTAGGTATAGGGACTTTCTATTTATAGATTTCTTAGTTTAATGTACGCAGGTATTGGGTATTAATTTTAGTTTTTCATTAATCACAACACAACACACACATCCATGTCACAACACTTTTAATTTATTAGAACGGACACACACTTCCCTATTTTTTTTATTATTCTAGCGTATGGCACTCGTGGGTTGCAGCTGAAAATCAGCGTCAGGTGGTACACCTTGTGTTGTCATCTGACATTATGCTGAGTTGAGGCTCCTTTGTCATTATAATATTTGTTTTCCGTTTTTATTAGTTTAAAGATATATTTGATGATGTGTTTAGTGTGTTTGGTGATTTTGAGGTGATTTGTGAAAATAAATAAACTCAAATATCGTAATTATATTCTTTAATAGGTAAGTACTATGCAGCAATACAGCTTACACTTATTCGTGTTTTTAAATTAAATTGTATTTTATTGAATGAGTGTCGCAATAATTAAGATAACACTCCATTCGACCAAAATAATATTATTTACTCCTAACATAATAATTATTGTTAGTAATTATAACGAATTAATAACTAAGATTAAAAATAAATCTAAGAATAGTTATATAATGTAAAAAGCTTCCTTTCATAAGTACAGAAATGGGCTACTTTTAATAAGCAATCTACCTAAATAATTTGCCATATCTCATAAATCAGACTGCACTCACACTAAAGGCAACACTATTTTTTTACGCATACATACAAAATTATGCACACATAAATATCCCATATAAGTTATTAGACAAAATTATCAATGTAAAAGCTGTAACAAAAATCTAAGTAAACATTATATAAAATAATTATGATTTAAATTACACTTTTTCCAATAAACCCTAAAAAAATCTTATTAAAAATAAAAATACAATTAAAAATGTGTTTACATTATAGTGATATTCTTCTTTTTATGCTAGCTATTTTTAAGAGACGTCAGATAAATTTTTATCGTCAATTTCCTCACCAGTATCATCCTTTCCGCTTAAACTCTGGCTCTGTGATATCTCCGATTCTTTGTCTTCATCAAATTTCTCAATTTCATCTGTTGCTATTACAGCTGTAATTTGTTTTTCTTTCATCTCTTTTAATTCAGCATTATCAGCACTTGGTAATTTTAGCTGAGATTTCGTTTTATTTTCTTGTTCCATTTGTAGTTTCCTTTCTGCTTTCTTAGTGTCCGCCAAGTCATCTATTAAAGATTTTTGCATTTCAATTTTACTGGCGGCTAATTGCTCCTCAATATCAACTTCTGTAACATTTTCTTGTTCTTCGATGACCTCGCTTTGTGCTGAGGCTACAAAAGAATCAATACTGTCCTTTACCAACAAACCTTTTTTTGACATCGGAGGTATTATTTTGATACTAGGTATAGTTTGAACGCTGCTGTGTACTGAAGAGTGCGACAAAGACGCAGTCGTTGGTTCTTCAATTTCACCTTTAACAACATCTTTTGCAGGAGCTGCGCAAGCTGCGGTGGCAAGTGCTGCTACCGCGGACTTCTTCATTTTTGGTTTAGGCACAAAACCAAGATCACCTTCTTCGTAAATTTTGCTAAACGAACCTATTGTGCCTAAAGACTCTGAATGCTCAAGTTCACGGAACTGTGATATGATTTCAAGTAAATGTGACAGCAAAACATGCCTATCCATAACCTCTCGTGTATCATGCATTGAAGCCCATTCGTCTAATTTTAAAGCCGCTTGGATAGCAAACGCTGCTTCTTTCAGAATTTTCCTAAGTTTGTTGCGCTCTTTGCTCATTTTCGCAGCGTCAACGACGGCTTTATTTTGGTCACTCAACCGAGCATGCAAGTTTTGCTCTAGAACACGAACTTGTTGGCTGAGATTGTCATTATCGTTAGTCAGTCTCTTTATTTTTGCCTGTAATACTTCAAAATCGTAACTTCTTTTTTCAAATAAGCCTTTTTCTTTTTTAACTGTCTCGTATGCAGCTGTTAGCTGCTCAATAACTTTAAGTTGTACAATACTCTTGCTAATAGCCTGATCTCTTTCTTCGTCAGCTAACTCTTGAGAAACTTGTGCTGCTTTCATAATTTCTTTAAAATGTTCGTTTTGCTCAGCTAATTTTCTTTGAGTGGATAACATACTTTCCAATTCATTATTTATAGTTATATTTTCTCGAATAACTCTATGCGTTGATGCTGCAACTCTCAGTTCGGTTGCATCTTGGAAATCTTGAGCGAGTTGTAAAAGTCTGGCTTCCATTTCTTTTTTCAAATTATCTTTGCCAATAATGAATTTCTTTTCAGTGTTGTAAATAAGTCTCTTGTATTTCATTTCTTGATCTTGAAATTCTTGCTCTTGGTTTTCAAACTTTCTCATCAAATCGTCTCTTATAGCTCTAAACTCTTCTAACGTATTAAGTTTTCCTGCCAGCAGCTTGTTCTCTGAGCTAAGTTGTTCCTTCATAATCATAAAGTCTTTTTCCAATTGATTTGTTGTTTGGTTGAAATGGGCATTTTCAATATCTCTAATCTCCTCGAGACCTCTGACCTTTTCTTTCAGTTCGCTATTTTCTTCATTCTTCACAGAGAGAGTCTTTTTCAGATACGCGATAATGTCAGCCCTGTCTTCGTCTAACTTATCGTACGCTTTCTGCAGTTCTTCAAGCCGCACTTCGTACTCATCCACAGCGGTCCTGAGCCTCGCTACCTTTCGGTTACTATCGGATAGCTGGAGTTCCAAAAATGTTCTGTCCACTTCGTTAAACGCGCCAGCTTTCTCATCATCTTTTTTGCCTTTGTCCTTTTTAGGTGCCATTATTTATATAGAATATTGTTTATTGTTGTATATTTAAGATAACATAGGAAATAAAGTGAAACAAGAAAATAAAGTGAAATCTTATGAAATGTCAGGGAGGGTGAATTTAATCAATAACTTGGTTACTAGGCAGTTACCTAGCAACTAGTTACAAGCTGATATGTTTTTAAAAAGGATTCGTAACACAAGGCCTTTTAGGCTAAGAAATTAAATAAAGGTCGACCGGAAATAATATAAATAATAAGTACTTACGTACCCTATTTGTTTTTAAACCGATTTCAATAATCAATTAACGCTCATTTTGTGCCTGTTATTTTTTCTTAACACTTGACTAGATATGATTTTCTATCAACTTAGTCTGATTAACGGCTAAACGTATTTCGATGAAATTTGTCACCCAGATGACCATGGTCTAAATAAGGACAGTAGTCACGACATAGGTTACTTTTTATCCCAGTAGTACGTTCGCAGGCGATGCCGCAGACAAAAACTGGTATTTTAATATACGTTTTATTATCTGGCAACGCTTATCACCTAATTTCGTTGGTAGATAGTAAATACTACTTCCGTACTTAAATCACAGAATAGAGCAATGAAGTGACCAATAAAACTAAAATAATCAAAGGCTTTATTCTCTGCTGGCAACCGTGAGCGGCGTCGTCATGGAAACCAAATAACAAAAGTGAAACGCGCCAAAATTAAAGTCAACATATTATTAAAAAAATGGGTATTTTAAATACAGACATCCATAATAGTAAAATGAACTATAATGATATCTAGTAGCATTTCAATAAAAGCTTGTTATTTATCAGATATTTTGATTTTATGTTTTATAAGTCATGTACTCCTATGATAAAAAAATATTAATGGCGAATGGTCTATTAGCTTTGTAATGTAAGTATGATACGCGGCCAGTGGAAGACTTACCTAATTCCCCCACCGCATACCCTTGTATTTTTGGTTTGTGTTTTTCTTCATGTTTAGTGTGTTCATGTAGTTTCTTTCTTTCTTTATTTTTTTTCGTTATGTCGTATTCGTTTCGTTGTTTCGTTGTTTCGGTGTGTCGTGTCTTTAATGTTGGCTATAAGTCAGCGAGGCTGAAGTGGGATTGGGCGGGTCACACCTACGGGGTGCACCCAGATAGATGGGCTTGTATCGTCACTTTTTTTTTGGTGGGAAATCATCAAATCATCTCTCCCGCTCTGGGCGAAGTGGAGGGGCGTGTCAGGCTCTTACTGACTAAAACCCACCCGTGTTCCTTCAGTTACCTGTGCACCAGGGCCACGGTAACTGTGGGTACCTGAATACGGACGTCGTCACCGAGGTAGGCCTAAGAAACGCTGGCGTGACGATTTGGAATCGTTCCTAACCGATTGAACAGAGAAGGCACAGCACAAAGAAAAGATGAAAAATATGGGAAGATCTTTGTCCAACAGTGGGACAAGAAAGGTTAACAGCAAAAAAAAATGTTTTACCGATCTTCACGCAGTTTACAAAATACTGAAGAATTAGTCCCGGAAGTTATGCCACTTACCTCACAGAACTTAGCGCCGTATGCGGGGGGCGGGGAGTCGCAGAAGCGGTGTCGACTGCGTGTCCGCGTGGAGCAATGCGCGGGCGCCGGGCATGCGGACCACGCCGACCACGCCCCCCAGCCACCCGCACCGCCGTCTGCTGAGAAGATAGATAGAAATTTTGTTATTATAATATATTTATTTTAAATGCAAATAACCAATAAGATAAAAGAAGAAAAAAAAACAACATTTATTTGGCATAGTAGGTAGACAAATAACCTACCGTAAGCAAGAAACACGATTTAACAAAAAAAAAAAACTAACATAATATTAATATATTATGGATTCATGGGTTTATGGGTGCCTCACGGCAAATCAAACAGGTTCATAGGCCAAAAAGGTCAATGAAATAGAGAGATTAGATCCGAAATGAAATATCCAGAAAAGATCTGGATTTACTGACACAGCTTGCAGTGCTGTCTGTCGAAGGACCAATAGCCATTGGTTGCAGCATATGGGTCTTCGAAGAGAATCATAGGTAAATGGTAGGGAAACCTCAGCATGCGTAGCATGGCCACTGTAGAAACGGAAGACAAAATGACCGATTGTAGAAATATTTCTACGGCGCGATGTCAAAATTCAACAAAAGAATGACTTTTTTTTTAAGAAAGTGCTTTGTCTTCTCTTCGTGGAGTAGAAATAGAAGTGGTCATGCTACGCATGCAGGTTAGGTCTACTCTAGAATTATTTTTACATTATAACGAAGTTACTGCACTTAGTTGGAGTTTCTAATCGCCTACTCAACCAACTCATCTCTGTCCATGATTTGCAGCTAGTGAATTAGTCTCACGCTTGAACTATCAGCAAGTTTATCAAGATAAAATCAACAGCGCAACGGTTATCTTGTTTACTATTTAACCCGTAGCTACCTTTTCAGCTATTACAAGTTCAAGCTTCAATGAAGCAAACAGCAGCAGACTTGGTAAACAGAACCGGGTACTTCCAACTCCACACGTTAAAACAGGATGATAGGATATTATTTAAAGTCGTTTATGATTAGCTAAATACTGAAACGAGCGTATCTGACATTACTTTTGACATTGAAAAACTTTGGTGTTGGTGTATGATGATCAGTGATCAGAATAGGTAGTGCTAATATACCTAAAGTTTGAAAAAGAACAGAGACAAAGTGGAGACGCCTTACGACAATAAAAAAATTAAAAAAAATGTTTGTTCCGGGTTTCAGAACATTACTTACTTAAGTACAACTAAAATCAATAGAGTAAAACAACTATCGAATTCATTTCGTGATACTATCGTATCTGGTGGACAACTGCCCGACGATTGATGTCGGTGCGTTGTATATATGCTAGTTGCGCGGTAAACTCTGCTTGCGTGATGCAGGATTTTGTGTGACGTCAGTGTGACGAGTAACTCGCATGTGGCGTTGTAGTTGCTGTTACATACTTTAGAAATAATTTATTTTCCAGATAATACAGCAGGCAGGTTAACAGGTTAAAGGCTCTCGCAAACAGGTGCACCGCGACTCTAGTAGAACAATTCTATGAAAAATTCATGGAAATTGTTCTACAAGAGTTTCATAAAGTTAAGTTTAACACAAGGTGAGACACCATGAGTAACTTAAAATTACCTATAGATACGAGTAGGTTACAAAGTATCATTTGCCAGTGAGTCCCAAACTAGACAGTCTGTATCTGGAGGCTCGGGGCATAAATTCCAGAGTACAGACTACAGAGATGATTCTAGTTACACACACACACACACACACCCCTCACCCCTCTCACACACACACACACTACAATACACATACACCACGCAACATACACACACATGCATACTCGCATGCATACTTTTGTACCAGTCACTGGCATGTGTAGACCCAGCTTCATATCTTACCTGAGAGCGGCAGCGTGGGCAAGCAGTCCATCCTGACGTCAGCCACCGCCCCTGTGACTGCCTGCGACACGTACACGAAGCAGTACTCCGGATACCGCTCGCTGAACAGCCGGCAATCAAACGACGCTGTGTGCTGCCCCCTGCAATAAAAATGGGCTTATGAACAAATGTTAGGTGAACTTAGGTGTAAGGAAAATAATGTAGTGATGAATACTCTCAATGTCACAAAAATGGTACAGAGTGTGCGGCTGTCAATTTTAGAACAGTTCCATCTTATAATTAATTTTTGGTCCACTTCACTAACACTTTATTTACACTACCTATCAATTTTTCTTCACTACTTCACTAATGTTTTATTATTTGTTTCTATTGATTTTTGGCAACCTTACAACGCACACCACGAAAACATTGGAGTTATTTTGGGCGACTATGAGCATAGAAAAAACCGTCTACCCTCTTATGCCATTATCACCTTAGCCACTCATCACTCCGTGTTGTTTCTAACACATGTACCTGTAGGTACGTGTGTTATAAACATCCTACATACATATCAACACATATCTACATTACCAAAATACCGAAAAGTTAATACAAAATAAACATAACATTATCATAAAATATTAACATATATGTATAAAAGAAGTACTGTGACTATTTAATGAAATGGTAGAAATGGCTCAACCAGACAGTACCAATTATTCCAGTACCAAGTATTCAATTTGGGTACTGTCTGCTTGAGCCATTTCTGGCTCAACCAGACAGTACCCAAATTGAATTGGAAACTTCACAAACGTGGCATTGATTGGTTTTGACGTTCTAAAAGAGCAAAAATAATGTTTTTTATAGACTTAAGGTTCCTAATAAACAGGCGCGATACGCGACGCGAATCGCACGCGACATAAAGGCACCGCTCGTAGCGCGACAGGCGGTGCTTTCGAGTCACGTCGCGTGTCGCGCCTGTTCTAGGAGCCTTTATTTCAATTAATTCACATAAATTAACAACTAATTGTTAATATAAAAAAACACTTATTTATACCTGGACTCTCAACTTCGCCGACGAAAATTAACACTGAACCCAACACGAAATGCCGACGCGCGTAATGGCCCCCGAAACATAAATTAAAACCATTAATTATCGTGATAACGTGTTTACATCTCATTAATTAAATCGATATTGATATCATGGAAATTACTATCGTGTGAAAGTTTATTATGGATTTTACTTACTCACTTGATTCATTGAGTAGAATATATCAAAAATAATGTTCAGATTGTTTTCAAAATTATTTAGGGATAATAACTTACTATTATAACATAATAGTTAGCCATCCATTTTCAAAATCCATTTGAAAAACGATTCTCAGTATTATTTTTTAAATGCGAAGGAATGTTACGATACTTACCTACATTAATTACACACAACCGCACAATACATTAATTTCTATCTTCATCAATTTTGTTCCTCGTTTTCCTGGTCTGCTTCATCGTATGTCACCATTGGGATCAGTAAAATACCAGTATCAAGTATAGAACTTAATTTGAAATCGGCAAAAGTTATTTAATGCTAAGCTGGACCCAATTGGCGCCATTTTGAAACTCATACAAAGCACGCTATCCTATCCATTGATTAAATTCGTTTTTTTTGGAATTTGGTATTTTACACCAGCCTTTCTTTTTGTTTTTTTTTGGTTGGGAAGTCATCAAATGACTTCTCCCGCTGTGGGCGGAGCGGAAGGGCCTCTCAGACTCTTACTGACTAAAACCCACCCGTGTTTCTTCAATTGCCTGTGCACCAGGGCCACGGTCTTGGACTCGTCTTGGAATCCCAGACTTCAAATGCTTTTTTGTTTTGGTATATTTTCTCGGCTTTTTTCATATTTTGGCTTGATCGGAGTGTTTTGGAGTCTTCCGAAACATATTCTACTTTTGAATTTGTTGTGGCTCTATTTTCTTTGTATTTTATAATGGCACCGTTTTTAGGGTTCCATACCCAAAGGGTGCCAACGAAACCCTATTAATAAGCCTCCGCTGTCCGTCCGTCTCTCTGTCAGTCGGCTGTATCTCATGAACCGTAATAGGTAGACAGTTGAAATTTTCACAGAGTGTGTATTTCTATTGCCGCTATAAACGAAAAATAATATAAAGATAAAAAATTAAAAGGGGTCCCCCCTTTTAATTTTTTATATTTATTTTATTTTATTACATACAAGAAATGTGTTAAAAATAATATTTAGTGCTAAATATTCTACGGTGGTACGGAACCCTTCGGGTGCGAGTCCGACTCGCACTTGGCCGGTTTTTATTTCTTCTATTATAAATCATGTCTTTTGTTTATTTGCTTTTAGCTACCTGTCTATCAATCATCTGCTAAAGTTTTCTAAATATCTAAAGCACCAATAGATTATCCTACTAAGCTGCAGAATTGATGGAAACGGTAATCTGTGCAACATTTGTGCGGTCATATAAGCCGATTATTGTCACCGCAAATTTGAGCCTTATGTAGTAATGCCTACCTACCCACCTACCCGCCTACATGGACTTACAATTCATCTATCGTTAATTAAACACAGCATAAGTTAATGAGGATTCCTCGTGATAACCGTGGTTACAAATTATTTTGCGATTTGAATGCAGGCTCACTTGCGCGTTCATGGGTTATCCTAAATAACTAATGAGTTAACAGCTAACTCAGGGTTAATCAAATAATTCATCTTGCGCCACCAAGAGTTGGAGGTAAGCCTAGAGTTATTTTTTTTTGGTTCCGTACCCAAAGGGTAAAACACGACCCTATTACTAAGACTCCGCTGTCCGTCCGTCTGTCACCAGGCTGTATTTCATGAACCGTGATAGTTAAACAATTGAAATTTTCACAGATGATGTATTTCTGTTGCTGCTATAACAACAAATACTAAAAAACAGAATAAAATAAATATTTAAGGGGGCGCCCATACAATAGACATGATTTTGCCGGTTTTTTAATATTAAACCCACCGATGTGGGAGAGTTATGTCGCTAAACTCTGAGTTAGTGTTAATAATGTTAAAACTTAAAACAAATTGACGTTATGAAGTACGGCTAATAACTTATTTTGTATTTTATATTGTTCGACATTATAGTAAGTGAAAATTCGGTACTATATCAGCAGCAATATATTCATGAACTCATATAAAAATAAATACCAATTATAAAGAAACTTAAAACATGTTTTTTCTCATCTGGCGTTTTCGTCAATCAATAAACTAAATCTCCTTGGAAACCACATCAATACGATTGAAATGAAATGTCATGTTATAAAATTCAAAGACAATTAAGTATTATGTATCGTAGAATAGAATAGAATAGAATACTCTTTATTATGTACACCATAAAAATTACAGATATAAATGTAGACATTTTACACAGGGTGACACAATGGGCGGTCTTATCGCTAAAAGCGTAATGTAGCGTAAAAGAGATGGGTATACAATTTCCGTTAATTGTTCCTTCATTCATTTTTGATCGGATTACATATCAAGGCACAGACATTGCAATTCTATTTTATGTTTCGTCGATTGAACTGCAATGTTCCCAACTCAAAAAACACTTATGTCTGGTTAAGTAACCCGCGGGGTAATTACGTAACACACTAACAGTAGGAATGGGTTTAATTTTGACAGTTCAACAACATTCATTGCGTTATTTACGTTGTTGAGCCGCAAATTCTTCGAACATATGAAGCAATGGATTAGCAATAGGCTTCAAAATGATTCAGATTGTAATAGATAGTGTGTTAGGGTGCTAGTGTTACTTTTTAGTGGCGCAATGCGTAAGAGTTAAAATGCTAATTACTTAACTCCAACTTTACAAACTCCACATTTATCCATTTAACCCGACTAATCGCGCAAGTGGGCCTAATTATGCAGTGCATTATTTTGAATCATGTTTTGGGTATTACGTGTCAAATTCATAATTGTCCACCGGACTGGACTAACCCATCCAAAAGGCCACCTCTACAGAACTCGATTCGCACTTGTTTTTGAGGCGCTGTGAGCATTCGCGGCACCCACCCACCTTGCACTAACTTTTAAAATGTAAAGAAGGTCTTGAAGTATTGTGTGCACGGTACCAACGGAGAGGTGGGTCATCTCTGCTATCATTTTCATCTTCATTCGGACATCCTCTAGTATAAGGTTCTCAACTTTTTTCACGTTTTCTTCTGTAGAGGCAGTAACCGGGCCGCCCGGAGCGAGTGTCGTCTTCAATACTATCTCTGCTCCTTTTAAATGCACTTGACCACTTTTGAACCGTAGATAACGAAGGTGCAGAATCTTGGTAAACAGCCACCATCTCGTCGTGAATAGTTTTTTGACACTTCCTTGTTTGGTAAGTGTAGTGTATGCGCCTGGGCGGCGCGCGGGTAGTCGGTGGCTAACCGTGAGCGAGAGCGGACGTGCGCTAGACGCATAAACTACTTCACCTGCGTGATCTGTCAAAGTGTGTTTTATTAACACAAGAGTATATTACAAGTGGCGACGAGGATAAAAGTAAGTACTGAAAACATTTACCAAAATTAAAAGGGGAAGAATGCACGCTAAAAAATAATGCACTTTGAAAGTTGTTTACGATCAATTAAGCGACTATATTTCGATAAGGATCGTTAGTAGTTTGGATACTAAAGTGAAAACAGAACGTAGTCAAGCTGAACCTACCTACCTACACGTAAATAAATCGTTACCAAGGTAGATGGTTACATCTAATGACTGCTTTGTTGCCTCAGTTTCGTATGATTAAGTAACAAAAAAATAAGTTCTGCTTCGATTGAGGTAAACAACTGATAAGCGTAAATGTTACAAAGGCCATGCAGTTAATGTTGTTTACAACAAAACAAAGGGCCATGCCTGAATAGTACGCAATTATTTTAAATGTGTTGTAATGCAAACAGTAAATTATTGATAATTATTATTATTGAGTAAGTGCTTTCATTTAAATATCAAGATAATTGAGTTATTTGCACGCTACTTATTTTAAATAAAAATAATAACTAATTATTATCATAAATGGACATAATTGGTTACTTGGACATACTTAACTTTTCTGCTGTAAATAATCTACATACCCACTTATTGTAAATATAAAACAAAATCAGTAGATAGTATTTTAATCAGGTAACTGGTTTTGCTATGATCAATTGTTTGCATTTCGACACAAAAATATCAAGGTCACGCAAACACTATTTGCACATACGACCATGCTTAAATAATAAATGTGAGAAAAGACCGGGAAACGTTAGTGTAAGCATCAATAATGGCTTAATTACTAGCATACCTATTTATTGCTAACCAGTTAGTAAACCTAATTTGTTAATAGATAAAGGTTATTATCAGTCAATTTCCATAATAATAGTAAAGTAACGTTATTGAATAAAGTTATTTAGTATATTTAGGTAGTCATACTTACGCTTACGTCAAAGGTCATGCTGAATCCGAAATGCTCTAATGGGCACCCAAATACTAACAAGTATTCTAAGGCTATGCAGTAGTGTTAATGTTATCTTTATAGAGATAAAAGGCCACGCATACGAGTCTCAAAATCCTGTTACAGGGCGCCCCAAAAAATGGCTCACGCAACTTCAATGTTGACAACTTTAGATCACTTTGATTGTGAGGGTGACACGACATCGGTTTGTACCCGATGGGAGAAATGGAAACGGGCCCTCGAAATTTATCTTTTAGCTGCTAATATTGATTCCCCTAATAAAAAGCGAGCTACTCTTCTCCATGTTGGTGGATTAGCACTACAGGAGATTTACTACAATTTGCCCGGGGCCCATGCAGAGGAAGGTAAAGATGATGATGGCAAAGACTTAGATGTGTATAAAATTGCACTGGGAAAACTTAACGATTATTTTTCCCCAAAGCAAAGCCATATTTATGAAAGATACCTTTTCCGGCTCATGCAGCAGGAAGAAGGTGAAAATTTCGAAAAGTTTCTATTGAGGTTAAGGAATCAGGCTGGAAAATGTAACTTCACAAATAAAGATGAACATTTGATAGACCAAATCACAGAAAAATGTAGACTTGTTGATTTGAGGAAAAATATTTTAGAAATTGGAGATTCAATTACATTAGATAAAATAATTTCTAAGGCAAATGCCTTAGAAGTTGTTACTAGACAACTTGAGCAGTTCGGTAACTCCAACAACCAAACTGACAGCAAAAAAATTGAAATAAATAAAATTGATTCCAAGAAACCCTTCAAGAAAAACCTTAAACTAAATAAAGATCTCGGATGTAGCCGTTGTGGTAGCGTTAATCACCAATCAAATGATGCTAAGTGCCCAGCTAAAGACAAAAGATGTTTAAAATGCGACTTTGTTGGTCACTTCCGAGAATGTTGCCGGACTAGGCGGAAAAGACGATTTACAAATAATAAGACCACGGATCCAGCAAATAAAAAACAAAGATTAGACTCGACGCGAAACCAAAAATCTGAAATTGACTACATTTTCCATTTAGATGAAGACAGCGTAATTAATTGCAATATAGGCGGAGTAGACTTAGACATGTTGATAGACTCCGGGAGTAAATGCAACGTAATCACAGATAAGACCTGGCAGTTTTTAAAAGAAAGTAAGATTTATGTCACTAACCAAATCCGGAAACCAAACAAAATTTTAGTTCCTTATGGCAACAAGAAGCCTTTAGACGTCATAGGCTCATTCAACGCGATTATATCAGTGGGTGAAAGAAATAAAGAATCCACTGTCTACGTCATCAGAAATGTTACGAACGTCACGAACTTACAGAAGATGGAATAAAACCCCTTGCAAAATACTTAACCTCTATTAAAACTACACTCGAGAGCAATGAATCCGGGTCACTTAAAGAATCCTAAAAATCTCGGAAGCTAAAAATGCTAGGTTAATGCAATAAATTGTATTTAATAGACAATGTAATACTCCTTAAATGAAGGTATTAAAACTTCTTAGTTATTGTAAAGTTATATCATAACAAAATCAAATTTGAAAAAGGGCCACTTTCGAAGATGGAACTACGAAATTACAGCATTTGGTTTTGCTTTTGTTTGTAATCTGTCATTTATGTGGGTACATAAACCATGTTGATAGTGCTCTATATTCATTATTCAAGCTGAAATTATGTCGCTTACGCCTGAAGAATGCACCAGAATACTTACAATGCTGGAAACCGGCCGGAGTCAGCGCGATACAGCCAGGACTGTCGGTGTGTCGCTGTCAACAGTACAAAGAGTTCTCCGACGTTACGAAGAAACTGGTTCTAACCTACGCAGACCAGGAACGGGCAGAACCAGGTGTACCACAGCACGAGAAGACCGATACTTGGTGAACACCATGCTTCGAAATCGCTTTCTCACAGGAACTGAACTCACAAATCAGTTTCGACGCCTCGGAGGAAGTAACCCAAGTGCATGGACAGTAAGACGTCGGCTTGCTGAATCTAACTTAAAACCCCTTAGACCTGCAAACGGCCCTAAACTGGAGCGTGGGCATCGTATTTCAAGACTAAGATATGCCCAGAGCCACGTAAATTGGAGTATTGAAGATTGGTCAAAAGTTATGTTCTCCGACGAATCAAAATTTATGCTCTACAAGCACGATGGAAGACACAGAGTGTATCGAAGACCAGGGGAAAGATTCAAGCAAGCATGCATCGAAGAAAAAGTAGCCTACGGTGGTGGGTCTGTACTTGTGTGGGCCGGAATTTCTTCTGAAAGTCGCACAGAGCTGGTGATCATAGAAAACGGCTCTTTAACTAGCGTAAGATATGTGGAAGAAATCCTCAATGATCACGTTGGTCCATTTATGGTCAATTTAGGTGAGGATGCTATATTTATGCATGACAATGCCCGACCTCATACAGGTAGGATTGTGAATGACTACCTTCAAGAGATGAACATTACTCGTATGGAGTGGCCAGCGCGCAGCCCGGATATCAACCCGATCGAGCATGCTTGGGACGAGCTAGGCAGATGCGTAAAACAACGAAACCCTCCCCCAATCACGCTTCGTGAGCTCAAAATTGCTCTCACAGAGGAATGGGAGAATATTCCCCAAAATCGTATAAGGAACTTGGTGTACAGCATGCCAAACCGCGTAAACGCAGTAATGGAAGCACGAGGAGGCAATACGAAGTATTAAAATTCAAGAAAATCGTAATAAAGTTCAAAAATTTCATGTTTCCTATTTTTGTTTTAAGGAGAGATCAGCAGTTTTTTTCTTTATGTAATTTTGTGTTAATAAAATGTATGGTGACTCATATTTTTTTTACTTTCATTTAAGGAGTATTACATTGTCTATTAAATACAATTTATTGCATTAACCTATCATTTTTAGTTTCCGAGATTTTTAACATTCTTTAAGTGACCCGGATTCATTGCTCTCGAGTGTAGTAGACGCCCAAACACGATTGAAGAAGTACAAAGTTTTCTCGGTTTAGTCAATTTTGTGGGGAAATGGATTCCAAATTTGGCAACACTTACCGACCCCCTTAGACAGATGTTGAGATTAGGGCTTGGGAAATCGGCAACTGTCGACAAATTTTGGACTTCAAAACAAAATAAAGCTTTTGAAGCCCTAAAACTTAGCTTAACCAATATAAAATGTCTTGGTTACTACAATCCCAGCGACCAAACGCAGGTTATTGCTGACGCATCACCGGTGGGACTGGGTGCTGTCCTTGTCCAAATAGATACGGAAGGTCCTAGAGTTATCGCTTATGGACACAAAGCTCTGACTGATTGTGAAAAAAGGTATTGCCAAACTGAAAAGGAAGCATTGGCATTAGTTTGGGCTGTTGAGCATTTTAAAATATACCTTTTTGGCAAGGACTTTGAGCTCATAAGCGATCACAAACCGTTAGAAACGATTTTTGGACGACATTCCAAACCTTGCGCGAGAATTGAACGGTGGGTACTCAGGCTTCAAGCATACAGATTCAAAGTTATCTACCGCCCTGGTAAGTCAAATATTGCCGACCCCATTTCTAGACTATGTCAAATAGCTCCAACGAAGCCATTTGATAGCGAAAATTATATAAACCAAATTGTGACATATTCTCGACCTGTCGCTGTGTCCCTAAATGAAATAGAGGCATCATCATCAAAAGATGACGAAGTCTCAAAGGTAAAAAGGGGTGTTTTCAGTGAAGATTGGCACGAATCCGTAAATTGTTTCAAAATCATAAGAAGCGAGCTTTGTTTTTGCGGAGATATTTTGCTGCGGGGTACTAGGATAGTCATACCAAAAGATCTACGCCAGAGGGTGTTAGAAGCTGCTCACGAAGGGCACCCTGGTATAGTCGCGATGAAAGGTCGCCTAAGGACAAAAGTGTGGTGGCCTAGGATCGATGGGGATGCTGAGCGTGTAGTGAAAGGTTGTCGCGGATGCACTCTTGTATCGGCTCCTAATCCACCACACCCGATGAAAAGGCGATCATTACCTAAAGAGCCATGGGTAGATGTGGCCGTTGACTTTCTAGGGCCACTTCCGAGTCGAGACTACATACTAATTCTTGTTGACTATTATAGCCGGTATAAAGAAATTAAGGTTATGAGAAGTATCACTGCACTTGACACTATTAAAGTCCTAAAAGAAATGTTTTCAAGGCTAGGTTATCCCGCAACTATAACATGTGACAACGGGAATCAATTTACGAGCGATGTGTTCCGCAACTTCTGCAAAGAATGCGGTATCGTTGTCAATAATACTATTCCCTATTGGCCACAAATGAATGGGGAAGTCGAAAGACAAAATCGAGATGTACTAAAGAGACTTAAAATTAGCCAAGCTGAAAATAAGGACTGGAAAGAGGATATTTTAAATTATTTAATGATGTATAATAGTACACCCCACTCTGTTACAGGTACATCGCCATCTGAGTTATTTTTTAAAAGACGCTTCCGAGATAAAGTTCCTTTCGCTCCAGATGTAGAACATAAACTCATAGATTCCGATGTGAGAGATAGGGATATGCTAATGAAAGAAAAAGGGAAAGAATATGGGGATAGAAAAAGAAGAGCTACTGATTCTAGTTTAGGAATAGGGGAAAAGGTAATGTTACAAAATATAACTAAGGATAACAAATTGACACCTAACTATAACCCTACCTCTCACACAGTGACGGGAGTCACCGATGGTGACATTTATGTGCGAAACGACGAAACAGGTAAAGAGTATCGTCGGAATATAGTACATTTAAAGAAAATTAATGATTCTTGGCAAGTTGTGGACAATGATAATAAGGACACAGGGTCATTGAACAATGAGGACTAAATTATTGCAATATACCTTTATGCAATTAAAATGATTATCTGTCTGTCACTTTGTTGATGTTAATCGTATAATGTTGTATGCCTGATTCACTAGTTTATATATTACTAAATCTATTCTGTTCTTTCATTGTTAATATTGTTGTTCAAGTTATTGTAACTTAATTATTTATAAAATAAAGAAGGGATGTAGTGTATGCGCCTGGGCGCAGTGTTGCCAACTTAGCTACTTTATAGCTAGATCTAGCTATTTTTCAGTGTCAGGCAGCTACAATTTAATAAAACTTGTAGCTAAATTTTATAGCTACCATTTCTAGTTACTTTTCACATAACTTAAATACTTTCGAGATGTTGTAGTTTCAGTGCATATATACGATAAATCCATAGTTTCATCAAGTAGTTCTTTTGCCGTAATGTTGACTCTATTGTTAAACTTTAACAACGGACCTAGCGTATTACGTACCTACGCGACCTAGTAGCGTATACATGTTCGTCCTACAACAGTGCAGACAACATTACGCGATAGGAACTATTTATTTGATGGATCTGAGGCTAGGAATTCCCCAACTCCTCGATGTTTACATTCAAACTGTATATTATTCTTAATTAACAGTGCTCTTTGTTCAACATTGTTTTGTCTTGTGTTGTGTTATCCATTTAAAATTCATGCTTGCGGCAAATATTGTATATTTTAAGAGGTCATTCGTTTATATTTTAATAATAAAAATAATTACTGATTTTTTATTCGAGTTTGATTCAAAACACGATTATACATATATATATAATCACTTGGCAATTTTTATTGTAACCTACCAACTAAGTTAGCATTTAGCTACTTCTAGCAACTATTTTGAGTAAAAAAATCGGCCAATTTAGCAACTTTTTGCAAAGTGTCTAGCTACTGACTAAAGGTAGCAGTTGGCAACACTGCCTGGGCGGCGCGCGGGTAGTCGGTGGCTAACCGTGAGCGAGAGCGGACGTGCGCTAGACGCATATACTACTTCACTTGCGTGATCTGTCAAAGTGTGTTTTATTAACACAAGAGTACATTACAGTAAGGAATTTAATAACAGCGCGGTGCTCGATTTTCTTCCAAATTTTCACGTTAGCCATTCCAGTTGTTGTTGACTAAGGATAACTAGCAAACTAATGATCACAACTATTTGAAATTTTACCTTTATACCCTTACATAATGTCATTAATTAATGAATTAGCCAAATTACCCACATCATTAGTAAATCACCCTCATACCGAGAATACATTGAACGCCCCTCGTTCGTTCAGCCGTTTTTGCGCCAATCCGGAACATACATCCAGACAAACGGACCAAATTAAGAAAAATATATTTTCGGCATTAGACTCGTTCCCACACCTCTTTCTTGACGATTACTTTTTTTTAAATATTCAATGTACCGTTCTGACTTCCTTGCTACTTTATAATATGATAAATGATAAATAATTTTACTTCTGTAAGTAGGTTTTGTACAAACACTTTTACCCGTCATTAATGTAACGTATGAATTGATAACTATACGGCTTACCTGCGAACTCGTCTTTCAGCGACGTATCGCAGCCGGTCAGCGTCTCTGCCGAAGACCCTGACCCTATCAGCTCTCTCCAGCACACACTCAGGGTACTGGAACAGCACCCTGACGCCATCACCACAAGGGAACACAGAGCCTCCGTGTACGTTCAGAACGAATTGTTCTGACCAGTCCGCCTGGAGGAAAAAAAAACAAATATAAAGTTAGATTTATCAGTAGCACGATCTGTGCAAAAACTAGGATATATTTAGTTCACCAACTAAAGCAACTAGATTAACGCCCGGTTTCTAGAACAAAAATTATCGATGCGTTCAAATTAAATGCAAGTCAAGTGATGCGATTGGCTGTTGATTAATTCAACCAATCACAGTAGGTTACGCGCGCGTGACAATTTGTAAGCAATTTTTTTTGTTGATTTACGGTCCAGAAACCGGGTATTAATCTCCCGACCGACTAGGACTCCCAGACAATTCAAAAGTGCCTATAATTGGTTCAATTAAAATTAATGCTTTGAGTTTGATTTGAATCATCTTATTTGCCAAAAGAAATTACGTAAGATCACAGAACGAAGATTAATTTATTATGTCAGGTATGCAATATACAACAGATTCGACAATCCATCTGCCACATTCATACAAGGATGCTATTGTCAATCTGCTTGACATCATTTTTTACCTGTATTTTTCAACTGCACCCAAAATATAAAACTATAAAATAAAAATATCTTTTTTTTCCGAATTATTTAAATAAAATTGTCATTTTAATATTTGCGAATAATTGTTTATGACACAATTGTCTGCATTGTATAGTTTTATTTTCTTTTTATGTTAGTTCATGTAAATGTTATTGTACCGTGTTATTTAACTATAAATAAATAAATAAATAATACAAGGCGGCCTTAGGTGACTTTTTTACGTTTTTATTATTTCAAATCTCATCATTTTGAAAGATTATTTGCTTCTTGTGGAATAAGGGACTAAAAGAAAAAAATCACTAGAAATATTCGTTTTAAAAGTAAATCGCAGTCACTTTGTGGCCAGTGGAAGTAAAAAGCATGATTACCTTCCTGCACTCCCCGCGGTAAGTGGTTTCACGCTAATGGACACCACTTTATTGGTTAGCTTGAAATAAATTCTCGAACTATCTTCGTATCCAGCTGAGTTTTACAGCAATTAGACCTTTTAGGTGTAATTGTATTTGGAAACCTGTCGTTGCAACGCTAGCTAGCTTCCCAAATTATTGATAAAAATAACTACCACTCCGAAATACCGATATTATTGAGTCGATAAATTTTCTTAATAAAAGAACAGGAATTAAAGTAACATTAAAAGTTGATGGCCCATAAACAGTAATCACACAATTCCAATAAAATACGACATAAAACATAAGTTTCATATTCATAACAGAATCTTTTTAGAAGTTTGAAAAATATTATACAGACAACAGATAAAATTTTTACCATAAAAAAATGTTGTCGACGCACAATAATGGAATACAACACTTAAAACCAGGGCCCATTTATTACACATAAACTTTTATGAAGATTGTAACACCGAAGTTTGTGTAACGACCGACGCACGCTACAAAATATAATAATTTCCATTTCACTCTTCTTCATAATAAAAACATAAGAAAATAACGAACAATATTGTTAAAATGTTGTTTCCCAATTGAGATCAAACGGAAATCTACCCGAGTTAATTTAAGCCCGACTTCGTAGGACAAAGACTTTGGAAGTATATTTGAAACTTGAAATAAGAGAGATTTTTGTTAAAAGACTTTGATAGGCGACGTTTGCTCGTGTTTGAGATCGATCAAGCGTAGCCTTTGAGTTGATATTAATTTTATCATTGTGATCTTCCTTTACTTAGAGTGACTTTAGAGATATTGAAATCAAAATCTATATTGACAGTATTTTATTAATTGAATCCTGGAGAAATATTCAAAGGCATTAAGAAATCAATTCTGATGTCAAAATGGTGTGTGTTTGTTAGGTGAAAACATTGTGTGTGAGTAGTCCAATTTCAGTACTCAATTCAGCGTATCACCTGGCATCTATTCACTGTTAATTCTGGCATACTCCAAAATATCCCCGGACACGTAAAAAGCCAAGATATAAAACATGACAAATGAAAGAGAAAGAAAGTAGAAAAAAAAGACAGAGTAATAGCAGAGTAGAGAAGGCGGGTGGGGGGAGGGTAGGTTAGTTGAGTAGTAGTATAGTATTCTATTCAATTCTATTCTAATGAAATTTCCAATTCAATATTACTACATGAATGTAAAAATCCACCATGTTGAATTTATATCGGCGCACAAGCATCGTAGACAAGCCGCTATCACTCTCTATCAACGGTTCCGTTTCAGTTTGTTTGGCGAGAATTATGTACGATCTCCATACATCTCCCGTCAGGTGTTCAATAAAATATGGAAGGGATAGACTCACCACAATGTTGTGGAGCAAAATGTGAATTATACTATATAAACTAGAATTATAGTTTAAAGTTTCGATTTCGATCTAAATTCTGGCATTATCTTGACCTAATAATTCCAATAAGCACCTTTATTTACTACCTACATAAGAAATGTAGAAAACTCTCAGAGCATAAGAACCACAACTTTCTGCTTGAGTAGACCACTTTAGATTTCTATGATTATGTTTAAGAACTTTTAGAGTATATTTTTACAATGCTCAATATTTAGACAGTCCATTCAAACTCCGAAAGCGTGGCTATCCTGCTAACCTGTGCCTCTGTTAATATTTATAGAGGTGTTCATTTTGAAAGGTTTTTTTATGAGAATGGGAGTCGGACGAGGTTTCATTTTGATTCCCAGCAAACATTTTTCTCAAATAATTAAAAACGTCGACAGTATTAATGAACGTAATTCTGTCCATTGAGCACAGACAATGAGTTATTTATGTTTGATGTTTAAAATCAAGCGTCCAAATAAATATTTGATTTAAGCATTATTTTGAAATACTGACGTTTCGCAGTGATAACCTGTGTCCTAAACGCAAGCAACTGTCGCGCGAATACGCGATTACGCGATCGTTTACATAAATTATGACATTAAGGCCGCGTCCTCATAACGCGAACGTGAACTGGAACTCGTGGTCGCGTCGATAGAGAGCGCCTTCCGATTTTCCGATCAAAAGTGACATGAACGCGACGATTGTGTACTCGCGCGACGATTGCTTTCTATTAAAACTCGAGTATACTTGCAACTTCATTGATCGCGCGTGTACGCCATATTTATATAAAATGAGCGCGACGATCGCGTACTCGCGCGACAATCGCTTTCGGTTAGGACGTGGTCAAGACTTTAGCGCTAATACCAACCATTTTTACAATGCAGTAAGGGGATCTTATCATTTATTTCCTCATAAACTTTATTTTTATCGCCTTTCAAGTAAAATAGATAATAACTTTAGTATTTCCTTACTAACTTTAATAAAAGCGGTTGCCAGATCCTGCGGACCAGCTGCCGCGGCTGGCCTAAGTGTGAGCGCATAGTCCCCGGCCTGACCGAAGAGTTCACAACGCAGCGTCATCGTCCGACGACCTGGGAACCCGTGCATCTGCAACAAGACAATCGCTTATGAGTTTAAGGAAATATTTGATGAGTTTAAAGTAGGTACGTTCCTTCCATAATGCATAAAAGAGCATTTTGATGTAGCCTTTTTGTGCGTGACTAGGATCTTATTAATTCAAGTAACACATGTCATGGTTAGGGTTTCTAATTTCGCACCTATTGTGATTAATTCGCTATATTTATTTTATTTCCGTCTATCATATTATCATTCTTTAAAAAAGTAAGGCTAAATTTCTCTTGATTGTAACAAGATCGGGATGGAAACATAAACATGAAATAAAAAGTCCCGTTCAAGGTTTTCATTCCACGAAATAGGTAGACTTTTATTTTTGCAACAGTCTACGTTCTCATAAATGGTGCTTTTAGCGTCACTTTTACTAGGAATCTGAAAACGCCGGCTGCTTTATTTTAAGCTAAGTGACTATGAATCCTCACCTGTTCAGAATACAAAACATGTGCGTGCGAGCTGGTATTCTTCCCATCACAAAGTACAGCTCCTCCACTCGAATGGCCACAGTACAACAACTCTAGCCAAAAATCCGCACCAGACTCAATAGGAGTACACACCACCCTTGGAAACTCCAATATAGCCATCACCTGCCTCTCAGGGTACGTCTGTATCTGTTCTGGAGTAACGTCCAGGTTCGCCGTCGGCCACAACACATCAAACTTCCAAGATTTCACCACACTGTCACCAGTCTCCATCAGACTGCCTTCACTAACGTCTCTCTTAACTTTGTTACTATCAAAATCACGTTTAACTTCTGTTGTATTATCGTAATCTGGTAAGAATGGATCCTTTTCGGATATTAGTTCTAGGTAGTAAGTGCCTCCTCTAGAGAAGTATCCGCATGGTAAGGTCATGCGGTTTTCAGAGTCGAGCGCTAGAGGCATGGTGGCTAGGAGTGCTCGTCCGTCGTCGTCTTCTCGGGCGATGCGGACTTTGAGGCCGCCTCCGGAGACACCGTGGACTCTGATGTGCACGTCCCCACCCAAGGCCACGAGTGTCGATGGTATCTCCACCCATACTTGGTTGAGGTCGACGCGGTCTTCACTCACGTAGGGGTTGACGAAACTGGCGCCGCCTGGGGACAAAGTTTTACAATCGTTAATGTTATAACGAAATGTTTAAAACAATTATTTTATAGTTAGAAAAAATGTTTTTTTTTTTCACTTTTCGGCTAAGTACCATGTGCTTATTCAAACTGACCTGTGAAAGGTCTGAAAGTTACTAATAAGCTACCAATAAAAAGCAGCACAAAAAATGCTAAAAAAAGCATTGTTTTGGCTTTGCTTTGTTAGCTACCTCTTTCCAATTAAGTGCTCAGCCAACTTGAACCAAAAGCACTTTACGTTACAGCAGGAGAGACAACTGGACAAACATGGACGCAAAGCTCGACAACGAGGAAAAAACAACCAATTAGTTCAGGTGCACTAATTGCAAACACAAAGGGCACAAAAATACAAATGCCATTTAATACCTTTTAACGTCAAAAGTTTAGAGTTGAATGTGATTAAACAAAGTTTGAATAACTAGTATGTACTCGTATAATGTTTGTACCATCTAATTATTCATTTACTTTGATCAAAATATTTTTCTTTCTATTGGCAGGGGGTACAATGATTATGATTCTTTTCAAAAGTTATATAATTCGATATAACATGCAAGCTTCGTATTAAAACTAAAGAACTCATATAAATAGTTTGAATTACGCCATCTTTCAGAGACAGCTAAAGAGATGTTTTAAGAAAATATTTTTCATAAAACTTTTTCCTCCAAAGAAAACTTCCTATTTTCCTAGAAGACTTTTAAAGAATATCAGGGCGCAGCAAGCCAGAAAAAAAGACAAGTTTCATCCGCACCTCCTTGCCTACCCCTCTCATCAAACGCGACGAAAACAAAACACAATCCCTTCCCGCCAGAAGACAACCTTTTCGCCCGGAGTATATCTACTAGGTATTTGAATTTGAATCTTCTGTAGTAAGTATACGCAAAATAATCAGATGAAACGGCTCTATTCAATGTACCTAAGTATGATCGCTGTGTAAAAGTAGGTATATTATTCAATATTAAGGCTCGTACACACTGGCACGACGCGACGCCCGACACAAAGACACCGCATGTCGCGCGACGAGTGGTGCCTTTGTGTAGCGCTGTCGCGTCGCGCCTGTCTGTGGGAGCCTTTATGGTACGTCCGTGAATCTGTCACCGATGCTCGTGGGCTACTTTTTTTATTTACCTGAACATACTTATAACCTTATATTCCGGTTTATTTGTCAGTATTGGTCAGTCAGTAAGTTAGTAGTTTGTCAGTATTGTCAGTGTATTGGCATTAATAAGAAAAACGCGCAAGTGCAAGCACAATCTGCGCTTTGAGGCCTGAGCCACGATATTGGATGGTGCGTCTTGCGGTGCGGGGCGTCCTGCGACTGGCGATGGCGTCGCCATGCCACGACCTGCCAGTGGTGGCGGCGACTGCGACCGCGTCGGAAAAAACAAAATCATTTATTCAACACGCTCGACTCTGAATTCGTCCGTCGCACTGCGGTCGCGCCGCTCTGTGTCGTGGTCACCGCGCTGTGAGCTAGTACTTTTGTTTACATCGCACGCCTTTCCGCTTCCTCCGGCCGCGGTTGCTCGAGTGTTTCCGCGCCGCAAGACGCACTGCACGTCGCACCGCGACGACTCGTGGCACGCTCTAAATAATTTCTAACATTTGTTCTCGCCGCGGTCGCAGACGCAAGACGCAGGTCGCGCGAGCGGTGATGTCGTGGCCAAAGGGTGAGGGTTCCGTCTCAAAGTTATGCCCGGCTGCCCGCGGCTTCACTTAAGTGTTACAGTCTATGAATTTCCTTTTCCGGATTGAAGGACAAACTTAACTATGCACTAAAAAAAAATTTGGTTAGATTGGAGAGTAAACCGACATAAATTAAATAAAGAACAGCTTATAAATTTTCGATTCCGAATAATTTAAATATTTATGCTGTGAGACCTTGCTGATTGCCAAATTTCATGATTCTAGGTCAACGGACACGGTTTTAATTTATGTGTGAGTGTCAAAATATGCGACATGAATGGTAATTTATGCGAGCTTCTAAGTCAACGTCTTAGAGGCTCGATTTTCTTACAGCTCCAAGGGACCGCAGAGCTAAGTATTTCATATCAATTTCAACTTTATACCCCCCACGAGTTCCTAAGAAAAAATTAAATTAATAATATTAGTCATTAGCATAGTACAAATCGAAAATACGTGAAAACTAGAGATAACTTCGTGATGATTTTTTATCGAGATAATTTTATTATTTTGTGTTTTTGTTCCACAAAAAGTTTGGAAATATCATGTAGTTACTCATATTATTTTTATTTTATACCTAAGTGTTATCAATTTCATGAAAAATCAAATCGAAGATAGGCTATTTTCCTTAATACCCCCTCTTATTAAGTTTAAATAGGATTGAGGAAAACACCTTTTTATGTCAATTTTCGCGATTTTATAGTCAATAAAAGGTCTGATGAAATTGCATGAAAGTAGGCTTCACAGTCACAACAATAAATTATTTTCAGTGCATTTGTGGTGCTTTTAGGCTTATTTAAATTTTTATGTCATTGCTTTTAACGATTATTTAAGTGGGAAATTTTAATTGCATTTAATTAATAAATAGCCGCTAATGGATTTTCAGTTTAATCCAAGTTAGCTGTAGGATAATATTAACGAGAATATAGAGAGGTGTTTAAACTCAAAACTCAAACTCGAAGCATTTATTTGAAATAAACCAATTACAGCCACTTTTGAATTGTCAAGAGGTCGGTCAGTAAGAAAAATGAAGCTAGCTGCCCATTCCAAAGCGTAGTAGGTACCTATGGAGAAGAACGGGCAAGAAACTCCATGGACACTCTTTTAAATCAACATAACCGTATAAAAAAAAATTTGTTACATAATTCATGTTGAAATTATACATGTGAGAACGATGTAAAAAGACGTGCACGTTAAAAGCGTCCGTAATAAAAACGATAAAAAAAAACAATTCACATTAAAATAACCCGTGGCAGCCAAGAGATGATCAGTCCCTATTGACGGCGCCCGTTCAGGAACATGACGTATGGATCAGCACGATTCAGCTCAACCATTTGAAGAGAACTTAATGATCCAACACACACGCCACCACCAGCGAGATATTTGAGTGAGCATGACATACTCTCAGCCGCCAGGGCACATTCAAGTCAATGAAAGACGATCCTAGTAATTGGTAGCTTTATAGTAGATACATAGTACTCACACATGCGCTATGCAATTAACATTTAACATTTAGGATAATTATTATTATACGAAAGTAATTGAAGTAATACCTACTTGTTAGAAATTGTGATTTAAGAAATTGTGTTATGAAGATACAACGACGTGAGCACCTGAAAAGGTTATTCAGGTGAAGGAACTTTTCTAATGATTTGCTATACATATTAAGAGGCTTACAACAGCTAAAGCGCGGTCACTGTCGGACTGCATAGAAAATAAAGAGAAGCGCGATGACACAGCGCTGGTAATTTATTGCAAAATACGAAGCAATTATCTGTTTACAAAACATCTATTGATTGGATTAAAAAATTAAAACACTATTACGTTAGTATGTTCAAACAAACGGTTAAAATCGCGAATTACACTAGTTCCGAGTCAACCGTTACTTTCGGCGTCGGTCAGGGTAGTGTCCTTGGGCCGACCTTGTTCCTTATCTACATTAATAACCTATGCAACATGAAGATTGACGGCGGGCTCATATTCTCATACGCCGACGATACTGCCATTGTCTTCACTGCTAAGACTTGGGTTAGTGTTAGAAGACTAGCTGAATGTGGCCTGTCAAAGATAGCAGCTTGGCTAAATTATAGTCTCCTCACGCTAAATGCTTCTAAATCCAACTACATCTGCTTTACTAAGTACAATAGCTCGCAACCGTCACATGAATTCCAAATAAAAATCCACAACTGTCCCGACCCCCCAACCCCCGACTGCTCATGTATAAAAATTGACAGGTTACAACATACTAAATATCTAGGGGTTATGATTGACCAACGCCTGTCCTGGCACATGCACACTGAACTTATAATGAAGAGGGTTAGGAAAATTATCTGGACTTTTAAAGCATTGCGACATGTGGCTTCAAAGCGGCTTCTGAAGCAAGTATACATATCACTGGCCCAATCGATCCTCACTTACTGTTTGCCTTGCTGGGGAGGGACAACAAAAATAAAAAATTTAGAACTGGAGAGGGCGCAGAGATCCTTGCTCAAGGTCATGTTCTTTAAACCCTATAGATTCCCTACCCAAAGCCTCTATCTATTATCTGATCTTTTGTCTGTAAGGAAACTTTATCTGCTTCAACTCATACTAAAAAAGCACACATCCCTCCCATATGATCCCTCTAGGCCTAGAAAGAGAAGGAGCTACTTAGTTGCTCCAACTGTCAAGGTTAGATCTACTTTCGCTAAAAGACAATACTCAAGACAATCGTCCTACCTATACAACTTGCTGAATAAAGAACTACGTATACACACCATGAAGCTCCGCGACTGTAAAAAAGCTGTAATCGAATGGCTTAAAACTAAAACCTACGACGATGTTGAGTCTTTTGTATCTACGCTTCAATGACCAAATTATTTGCTTGCGTGTTGTTGTGTACATGGTTAGTGGAAGAAGACTTATTATGCTTCTTCCGATCCCAAGACATTGTCGCAGGGCTAATCCACAACCTACCGCCTACACTTGAGCCTGCACTTACACCTAAACTTATACTGGCAGCGCCTTCCGGTCTCATCCGAGTGGATCCCGATCCCTTGGAGGTGTCGGGTCGGTAGTCTTTTGTGTCCTAACCCAGTGAACCCAGATATGGTCCACCTAAGTGCCAAACCTCATCCGGATTTGTTCAGCCGTTCTGGCGTGAGGGCGTGATAGGCAAACAAACACATAAATACCTAAAAATAAACACACTTTCGTATTTATATTCATATTGGGCAGGATATTAAAGGATACCATATATAACTAAATATGCTAATTATAACTCACACACTACAAACACTCACTCTTTACACTCTCACCCATACTCACACATAATCACACGTATACGCGCGACTTGGCCCTTTTCTATGCATAAAGCTCACTCATTTGCAAAATTCATTATTGTATAATTTTAAGTTACCCATTTTCTAAATTTTTCTGCATGTTTACATTGTCTACATTCAATTGCATTAGATAAGTATAAGTGGAAGCGCGGAGTCTCCTAACACAAGCAATTCCTTGCTTAAAAGGTGATCTCCAACATTAGTGTGTCTAAATGCCTTTTGTAATTGAAATAAACAATTTTATTTTATTTATTATTATTTATGTTGCTTGTAGAATAATCTGACAAAAAATCAGAATGATTTAATGCATAGTAGTATGGTTTTTAATCGTTAAAAGATTTTTTTAGAGGTATCTTCGTGATTTTTTTCTATCGTATCAAATTAGTTGTATTATATTTTCCACACACTATCTAATTAGCAAATATCCTGAAGAATAACATATATGTATTTTTCTGATTTTTTTTACTGCAGTGGATCATATACTTATAGGCATTATAAAACTTACGTTTAGGTCCTGTAGTCTCCTTAAGTTAGAAGTAAGGATTACAACATTCCCTGAAATTTGCTGACAAGGTGTTTTTGGCTGCCAATAATGTTGTAATCAGTTCTTGAACTGCCATAGAGGATGTTACAATAATCATCTCCTTCATCACAAGCCAAGCAAGGAATATTAAGCTATTGCATAGCTTTTATCGCGGGCTTTGAGCGCGGCGACCGAATCAAGAAATTCCGTAACGAAAATAAAACCTAACACCCCCGACTCCGCCTACCATGTAGCTCGGCCGAGCGTTCGCTTAACGTGTACGTATATGGTACGAATGTACTTGAATTCATATCAAAGAAAAAAAAACTGCATAAATAAAAAATAAATAAATAATTATAATTGCATAAGTTGATAAAAAATGCTATGCAATAACATGCGGAGCCGCTAATGCGGACCATAGTCGTTCCGATATTTAAAAATAAGACGGGTGATACGTCTGATATTGGTAACTACCGGCCCATCTCACTCGCTACCACAGTAGCAAAGGTACTTGACAGTCTGCTGAGTAGTCGCCTCACAGCACAGGTTGGGTTGCACGATGCCCAGTTCGGGTTCAAAGCAGGAGTCTCAACAGAAAGCGCTATTCTGAGTCTGAAGCGAACTGTCATGTACTACACAGCGAGAAGGACGCCGGTACTGGCGTGTTTCCTCGACTTGTCAAAAGCATTTGATCTGGTTGCATATGATGTACTGTGGGACAAGTTGAGGAACGCGGGAGTGTCGGTGGAGTACACCTCCCTTCTCAAATATTGGTACTCTAACCAAAAAAATCGGGTGAGGTGGGTGGGTACTCTGTCGGACGAGTACAGGCTGGAATGCGGAGTCAGACAAGGGGGGTTAAGCTCGCCTCTGCTGTTTAACCTCTATATCAACCGGCTCATCGAGCGACTGAGCGGTACACATGTCGGCTGCCACATTGACGGAACGTGTGTCAACAATATAAGCTATGCAGACGACATGGTGCTTCTCAGTCCCTCGGTGGGTGGGTTGAAGAAGTTGTTATCCACCTGCGAGACCTATGCGGAGGAGCATGGCTTAATATACAACTCGAAGAAGAGTGAGCTTCTTGTATTTAAGGCACCTAAGCAGCAGCCGCGCAGTGTTCCGCCCATAAGTCTCAACGGAGTAGCACTAAAAATTGTTAATAGTTTTAGGTACCTTGGCCACATTGTTACGAGCGACCTAAGAGATGACGTAGATATAGAGAGGGAGCGCAGGGCGTTGTCTGTGAGGAGCAATATGCTTGCCCGTAGGTTCGCTCGTTGTACTACAGACGTCAAAGTAACCCTGTTTAAGGCGTTCTGTCAGTCCTTTTACGCGAGTGGCCTGTGGGTATCATACACGCGCCGAGCATACAACGTCTTGCGTGTTCAATTTAATAATGCTTTTAGGATGCTGTTGGGACTGCCATGGCGTTGTAGCGCCTCGGGAATGTTCGCGGAGGCTCGCACAGATGGTTTCCATGCCATCATGCGAAAGAAAGCGGCCTCCTTACTACAGCGCCTGCATGGTAGTGACAACAGCATTCTAAAAATGATCGCTGCCAGACCGGACTGTCCCTTTCAGGGACACTGGGTGGGGACAGTCATAGGTCTATATAAATGAATTTAGTTCGTGTAAACTAACAATACTAACCTACTTTAAGCACCATTGTTACTAAAACCAAAATACTAACAAAAATATGGACCTTAGTCTGAAATAAAGTTTTATTATTATTATTATTATAATAGCTTTACCGCGGCAGTCCCCGAGTGCCACACGTGTTTTTTTTTGTATTATGTAGATAGGTAGGTAAACGTTAGCTATAAAAACGTTTAAAATATTCAAAATGCATGAAGCGTGATACATCGTACATCAAAATTTACATAAATTTTCCCATTAAATGCAAATGTGGGGTTAATGCGGTATTTCTACGTGAAGAGAGCTTTACCTCGTGTTATGTTTGCAACAACTCTAATTACAGCCTTTTGCCTTAACGAATAACATTTATAATGAACTTGAATGTCGGGTGTTTTACGGTAGAAATAAACAATTCTTTTACGATTGTGAATTTATTTTCTTCTTTGAACGCATTGACAATGCGGCGATGTTGTGAATCTTTTTAAATTGGCGAGCTGTGACGAATTAAACGTAATTGTGTATTTTTAAGGACTACGCTGGTCGAGTAAGAAAACGGTGTGAAATGTGGTAGTGCTTTCAAAAAACAGAGTTGTAAAAGTAACGAGATCTTTTTCACGTATAGTTAAATAATTCGAGCTGGAGCATGTGAATCTTCTTTCAATCTAATGCAATTTTTCTGAATTCATTATCAAGTTATAATAATAGTTCAACAAAATAAACAATAGGTACTTATCGGGTGTAAAAAGACACTTAACGAAGCCGAGAATCACTTGTACTCCCCGTCATTGTAATATTTTTTGTATTGGACCATACCTGGGAACCTTCTGGTAACGGAGATACTGAAGGTTAAAATTCTTGAATTTTTTTACAAATACAAGTTTTTAATGTAACTTTAAATACCCCCGCGACTCCTGTAGCGTTGCATGCACCCATAAGCACGATACTTTGTATGCGTTATTATGCTATGTTACTTAGTTTGATGTACACAATGCTTAACTACAAAAACTACACGTTTACGTTTTTACATATGTGTAAAAAGACCCATCACATAGCCGTCAACTAACAAATCTTTAATATGACCTTAACAAAATTCGAATAGTCTTCACCTTATTGCAAACCCTAAAACACCGGTGAACTAAAATCACCTTTTATTCTTACGACCTTACCCACAACAGAGTACCCGCACATTATTCAGAAGATATTTCCCTAGACGAGCGGTGTACCATGTACACAATATGTAGTAGGTTTCTGATTAATCTTGACACGACAACGTCGATAGCCTATAAAGAGCCTGTAGATATTGTTGTCCTAAGAGATGAAACCAAAATTGATGCAGCTATGAAATTTATGACGCATAAAACTGATATATTGTTGGAAATATTTATCGGTTACTTGTATACGGTGGATCTTGATATTGATGAAAGTAATGGCAGTGTCTTTCTTGGTTGAACATAATGTACCTTTAAGTACCGCCTTTTGAGAATGATTAAAGAAAAAAAGAGGGGTTGTGCAACACAGACGCAGCAAGCGACCTCAGATAAGTACCTGTTGACTGTAGAGACAAGCACATACGCATCAAGGAAACTGCGATCAAACGACAACCAATGATGGCATCACCCTGCGACAAAGCCCCGAAACTACACTACTTTCAAAGGCATTACAACATAACACTTACAGAAGAACGTTGTGACTACTCAGGCCCGAAAGAGTTGAGAGTATACACCGACGGATCTAAGACCGATTCCGGAACCGGAGTCAGAGTTTTCTCGCACGACCTTAACATAAATATATCTAGCCCGCTGGGAATGTTCAATACCGTCTACCAGGCGGAGTGTGTGGGCATCATACAAGCGGTGCACGCCATAGAGGCCAGGAGAGTTACGGACATCCATATACGTATCCTCTCCGATAGCGCGTCAGTCCTCCAATCCTTGGGGAGAAAGTATACTACTTCGAGTATAACACTTGAATATCACAATGCTCTAGAACGTGTAGCGATATCTAATCGCAACACAGTGACACTGCAATGGAGTAAAGAACACAGTGGATCACTGGGTAACGACGCAGTTGACTAACTGGCCAGAAGAACATCCAGCGCGTCAGTCTGTGGACCCGAACCCATCATGCCCATCCCCTTCAACCAGCTACGAAGATGGTTACAGGAGTACACCCACACACAAGCGGAGAGCTGGTGGACCTCGACACCAGGCTGTAAGTAGTCAAGGAAGGAAAGGCAAGTGGAAGGCAAGTTAACTAGATGCTTATTACGTCTGAACAGGAACGGCCTGTCCCTGGTGACGGGGACCATCACGGGACACTGCTCGCTAAACAAACACTTTCACACAATAGGCAAAAAGGACAGTCCTCTGTGCAGGGCTTGCATGGAGGCTGAGGAAACCGTTGCGCATGTGCTCTTTAAATGCACAGGCGTCACCCAGATTAGGTCACAAACCCGCGGGGCATCCAGATCCTACACAGATGCTCTCAACAGACCAAGAGACATCATCAACTTCTGGAGGGAGGTGGGCTGGTTGGAATAACCACCGACGGCCGCCATGGCCCACGCACAATGGTCCACTTGAAGGACTAAGTGCGGAAACCAAATCCAAAAGAAGAAGAAGAAGAAGAAGTACCTATCGATAGATATAATCAAGAAATAGAAATTATTTATTCTTAATTATTTTCAATTAAACCGTCCGACAATGGGAGAAGACACAAACTCCACGTTCGCTGACACTTAGGTAAAACCGGAATATTATAACCATTTGTAAGTCAATCAATACCATAATGCCAGAAATAAATCTTCCACACAAAAGACTGAGGTTTCTTTTAATACCAATTTGGAATTCTAACGAAATAATTAATTTATTTACTAAATAAAGTAGTGCAAAAATATCCTTAAAGTCGTAGACTGCAATGAATAAGAAATTTAATTCCTTCAACTACCACTCTTCATAGACCCTTTTCTATTTAAATGTATCTTTTCGAAATGTATGAAACGCTACAAATTAAGGTAGAAAGTGAGAGATCAAACTATAATGGACGACCTAGCGATGTTTAGAATAAATCAGATCAAATAAATTTGTGGAAAGGAAAAGCTACGCTTCATTGCAGAATTCTATATGAACTGAACTGTAAAAGTAACTTAATAATGTTTGAACTATTAACTGGCATTTCATATGAAAATAGTTTTATAAGAAAAACCCTTTTCGCAATATGCCTACTAAATGCTCGACTTAACAATGTTCTTTTTTCAAGCTTAATCATTAAGAGGGCGCAGCAAGACAGAAAAAAATCAAGTTTCACCCGCGCCTCTTTGCCTACCCCTCTCATCAAATACGACAAAAACAAAACACAATCCCTTCCCGCCAGCAGAAACTTTTCGCCCGGCGTATATTTAGGCATTTGAATTTGAATCTTGTGTGTAGTGTGTATACGCAAAATAATCAGATGAAACTGTTTTATTCAATTTACCTATGTGTACAAGTAGGTATATTATTAAATATTATTGTATGTCCGTGAATCTGTTACCGATGCTGGTGGGATGTTAGATTGGAGATTAGACTGACTTAAATGAAATAAAGCCTAAATGTTACTTCAAGATACGGGCCTATAAATTTTCGATTCCGAATTGAAAGACAAAGCTAACGTTGTAGTTGAAAATATATTGTTCCATACATTGTGTAAAATAACTACAATTGAACAATTTTCAGATACTTTCCTGTACCTATTCCTGTACCTTGCTTCTTGTCAAATTTCATGATTCTAGGTCAACGACATGTATCTTATGGGTTTTAATTTATTTGCGAGTGTCAAGATATGCGAAATGAATGGCAATTTATGCCAAGATACTAAGTCAACGTCTTAGAAGCTCGTTTTTTTTTACAGCTCCAAAGGACCGTTTATCTAAGTATTTGATATCAATTTCAACTTGATACCCCCACGCATTCCTGAGATAAGCGGTTAGATAGATGGATAACAAAGTGATCCCATAAGGGTTTCAATTTTTTCTTTTGAGGTACCGAACTCTAAAAAGCAAAGCACTTCCATCAAAGTACTATAATACTACATACTCATGATACTACCTACATGATGGTGAAAACAATTTCGATAAAATTACTTTTTTGATGATATAAAAGCGTATAATTATAATCGCATCACTTACCTTCCGCTTTTTTACTTTGAGAAAATGAAAACAATTTGGTTCAATATTTTAATTGATTCTTTAACAAACCGTACGCCATAGTTGACAATGACAATTCCATAATCACCGTATAGCGACGTCCTATTTGACGGTGACTGGGAAGCTAGTTTTTTGTCACCATTTCGGAACATATTTCCGGGATGATATATGATAGTAGGGTCCTACACAAATTCCTTAATAATTTGTTAAACAAGTTAAGGCTCGTACACACTGGCGCGACGCGACGCCCGACACAAAGGCACCGCGTGTCGCGCGACGAGCGGCGCCTTTGTGTAGGGCTGTCGCGTCGCGCCTGTCTGTGGGAGCCTTCAGAGTTCTGTTTTTATACGCCAGTAATCCAATGTTCCCATAATTTCAAAGACTGCAAAAAAGTATTCGAAAAGGTACTTATAAATATTAATAGGTATGAGTAGAATTAAAACCAATAAAACTTATAACTAACTATCGTATTAACAGATACCGCCTCGCTAATATAATATATTTATATAACAAATGGAATGGAGGTCAACTACTAGACGGGGCGGGACAGACACGTTAATTTGTGCTGACAACTACCACGGCCTCGTTCTATCGGGATCACTCGATATACTTCTAGTGAACAATGGTTTCGGAGTATCAGTCAGATAGATTTGTAGTAAGTTGTGTTTTTGGTCTGGCAGACATAAAGTGTTGGTATTTAGTACTTCGTAGCTCGATAAGAGCTAATTGTGAGAAGCTATTCTAAATAATTACTGATTGTATTTCACGTAGACTGATAAACAAGTCATTCTGAAAGATTTTTTGGATTTACAGCATTAGATACTTGAAATGTTATTAAAGAAAATACTTTTTGTTTATTTCTAGATGGTAAAGTATTAATGATCCCATGAATTAACTAATTTAATTAAGTTTGAAACTTGAACGAAACTTTAGCTAGAAACATTTAACAATTTCTGGGAAAAACGTATAATTAAAATATAATTAGACAACTGCTGCCTACAATTATCCTCGTAAACGAACCACGTAGGTTTTCAGGTTACCTTTGAATAGGTAATTATGAACGGGTTGGCCTTATTATTTCTGCACGTGGTTCAAAGATATCATAAGAGTTGGCTATGGATTTGTTCTTTTAGTGATAACTATATTAAAGTGATATTATTAAAAGAAATTGTAAGTATAACTAAGACAAAAAGTTATTAAACGTTAGAGTCAAAAGCAGGAATGAAAACAAACATCAGTGACACAAAACAAATTCGACTAATTTAGAAAACGTGTCTGTGAATCGGATTCGAAATGATATTTTTTTTTTACTCTCTGCATCTGCAACTGGTTACGTAACATAATTTAACATAATTTTAATCTATCTTAATCTGAATCATTTTGAAGCCTATTGAAAGAAAGAACGAAAAAGTATATATTGAGACTCACACAGGATTATCAGAAACTAAACTAAACACACTCATTAAAATAAAAATAATAAAATAAAAACAAAAGGAAAATGAAAATAACAACAGTATGTCCTGTACGAGGCCAAAAGACCCCTCTCAGCATGATGCTGCGACATTTAAAAAAAAATTAGTTTCGCAGCGCTGCTATTCTGATATTCTGGCCCGCTGATGTGATGTCACGGAGAAAAAAAAAATTGCTATTATGAGAAACATAATTATTAAAAAAAAATGCTAATCCATTACTTCATATTTTTGGAAAATTTGTTTGTTCAACAACGTAAATAACGCAATGAATGTTGTTGAACTGTCAAAATGAAACCCATTCCTACTGTTAGTGTGTTACCCCCGCAGGAGCTTTGCAGTTACTACTTAAGCTGATTGGTCAAAAGATTTTTTTCCTTTTTGTGAGCTACTCTACTACCAATTACTGTTTCTTTAACAAATACCTCTATAATAATATGGTTAAAGATGTCTTGAACAACACACTAGCCTCTTAGACAAGCAATACTAAAATAATATAGGCTTGGCGCTACCTGGGCAGTCAGCCTCGCTGCCATATAATATTTTTACCTTGCCATGTACGGTCACCAAAAGTGATAAGTAACCAGGGTCTTTGGATATAGTTGAAGTTTAGTTAGAAACCGAGTCATATTTCCGAATAAAATTAATTTAATCAATAGAAAACAAACAGTTAATTTATCAAATTTAATTTTATTCAAAAACATCCATCGGTTTCTTACTAAAATTCAACTGTATCCGACGAGCCTGATTACTTATCTCTTTTGGTGACTGTACCTACAGATACCTACCACAGAGCTCGGAGACGCCTCGGCGTCAATACTTTCCATACAACCCAAGCTTGTCACCAGAGTGACGGCTTTGAATGGCGGCCGTGACGAATCAAAACGACTTTTTTAAGTTCTGCCGTCTCTGGACGCTGGTTTGCACCCACCTGCTATGATGATAAGCCGCAGCAGCGCGGCAAGCGGCACGCGGCGCATGCTGCGTCACCGCCCCATCAAACCGTCGTCGTACGCGCCGCCTCGCCTGAAACAACCAATGGCATTACTTTATTTATTGTAATCATTTAATTAAGCGTTTGGTAAACAGTTAGCAGAAAAAAGAAAGAAATCAGGTTTATTTGTCACAGAATCACGTGCGTATAAAAAAGAAAGTCCAGTAAAACGGTTTCTCATTGGATCAGAATAACTCTGAATCTGGTTAACAGTTACTTTAGTACTTAAATTGAAATCGTTCAGTTCACATGAAATTCAGGTACCTACGATACAAATATTTTTATGACCAAAAAAGTACTTCGTTGAAGTGGCTCCCAAATGTATTCTACTCAAATTATAGTTAGCCCAGTTTTACGGCGGAAAATTTGAAATTTTCCTACATACACTAAAAGTGCAATTTAACCTACGGGTATTTGTTAAATGCAAACGATTGATTAAATACGGGTAGTATATGGGTATGGAAATACAACAGTATTTATAAAAGTTGAAGCCATAGTTGAGAACAAGCAACGATAAAACATCGAACAAACGGTGATAAACAACTCGAGTTAAAAACTATCACAGACTCAAACTAAAACCCAGTCCAATTGTGGTTTAAAAAACTGAAAAATATTCAGTTTCCATCCAACTTGCCACTCAGATGTGGTGGTAACTTTATTTGAAAAATTCTCGTAACTCCACAGCCTTCAATGTTCTTCTGGAGAAATAATAAAAAAAAGAACTGCCTTTAACAATGGTACCGCTTGATACTGTGTTCTTTATTTCGAAACTTAGAGTGTATTCATTGAAGTTTGTGAACACTTTGTCAGGAAGTGCAATTTTTTTTTTTCATAAAATGTTCTCATTTTTCTGGGTTAATAAACAGGCAGATTTTCTTGAGTTACGATTTCTGGGCCTAGGTAATGCCGCATTTTCTTTCTTTGGCAGTTTGTTTGCAGTATTCATCCTACGTAGATCACATCACTAGGAGCTAAATCACTAGAAATTTTCTCTAGCAATTACAAACGTTAAGTGTTTCAAATGGATAATAGTAGAATTCATTCCATAACCTATTTAGAATGCGCAAACATAAAGGGAATGTCTAATGAGCTTGATTAAATGCTAGCTACCTATTATATTTTTTCAGTATATAGGTATTATTTTATTTATTTATTTTATCTCCTCACTTAAACCGCAAATTAATGTTGTAGATAAAACCTTATCGTAAAACCTTGGAAGGTTACTGAATAAATCAGATTGAAGCCTGTTGAACCATTAAATTCAGCCGCCTCGACCAAAACTGCCTATATTTCAGTCTAATTAGTTGCAGGTCAATAGTAACTTATTACTTTAAAACTTGGTTGGTGTTTTAGCCGCTTTATTTATTTCGGGTCGTGTCGAAAACAAAACGAATAATAATTATCATTAGTTGTTTTTGTAACAATAAAAGACGTTTTTTTGTATTTATCTGGGTTTAAGGATGAAAACGAGTATTAATTATTTATTTTCATCGTTTTCTATAATTGTCTCAAGAATGTCAGAAAACTTCTAGTAGTAAAAATGCAAAGAATTAACAATGGTCCAACTTTAGTTCCCTGCGGGACCCCAAAAACATTTTATCGTACAATTTTTCGATGTAACAATCGAGCACCGAGTCTTTCAAAGCAGCGCGTCACTTTGATTATTCAACTCAGTCATCCTGCTGTTTGACAAAGGCATTCCCATTGATTCCCTATTAATTCACAAAAGGGAAAACTTTCTGATCAAAACATGAAAGATGGGTCTTCATGATTTTTCTGCCTTTGTACAACTTACGCCTCGTGGAACACAATCAGTGTAATTCGGGGTCATTGTTGCGTGGAGTATGATTCCGTATTATAATAATATGGGACGATTTTGTTCGCGTATTTGCATAATCAACGTGATTTCTATATGTAATGATGAGCGACGATTTGAATACGTGTTCGATGATTTTCGGCACATTTTTCTCATATTGGATTAGATTTTGACACATTCATGTTTTATATCTTTCAAAGAATCGTTGTACCTTCGTGTAAAAATAACTAGTAGGTATGTAGTGTTGTACTGCATACATACCTTATAGCTAACTCCCTTTGAAATGAAGTTTGGTCGCGACATAGATAACCCATCATTTCCCATAGGTGTTGTAAGGGGAAATAAAATGTGAAAGAGTTGAATCTTACATATCTTTTGGGAATTTCTCTTTTATTGCACATGGTTGTAAAATATAAATGGCGTTGAGTTGACTTGCCTGTGTATAATACGCGAAAAACTTGTACTTATAAGTACCTACAGAGGCTCATATTTATTTCTTTGTTCGTGCTTAAAAATATTATCTGCTTGTAATTTTTAAAGCGGTGTTATGAAATGATTCAAATTATATTATCTTGTCCTAGAATTTGCATACCTAACAAATAAGGATAAATTAAACAAACCCACCAACGCGTGTAACAGCTAATACATCATCCCATCAACTTTTACGACTCGCCATAACTAGTTATTACTTGATATTATTAAAACCGTGTATTACAACACTAAAGTCACGTACACACTTGCCACGTCTCGCATTTATGTTCCAGTACAGAGCGGCACTCACCGGTTCTAACCGGAATTTTCCGGAAAATAAACGCCTCGCAGCTATGAGAGCCCGTCTTACATTTAATACAGGTGGAATTTCGTGAACGCAAAACGAGCAATTTAAATTAAGCAAGTAAATTTCACTGTTAATAATAGTTTTAATAAGACTCTCCGTGATAAAATTGAGGATTTTCTTAGGCGGCGTTCATTAAAAAATTCAAAGTACGAGCTCTTCGCGTCGAGGTTAAAAAATAAAGTTGAATTTATGTTCGTACTTTAGTGATGCGACTGTAACAGATGACGTGGAAGAGTGTCGATATTATTATTAGTGCTGTTTTGATTGTCGTGACTTGTATAATTGTTTATTTTCGTCCTAGTGTTATATTCGTCGGTATAGTGTTTTTCTTCTAAATACGTACTTTCTTCATATTTTTTTTAATTTATACTCCGGTGTCACTTCGTGTAAAATAGTGTGGGTTATACGCGTTTTCGACTGTAATATAACTACTTTTTGTAAATGCTGTAATGTATAACTGTTTTTTGTCCCAAATAAATAAAACAAAATCAAATTTTATTCTTCTTATATCTTCTATGATTGGTATAATAATAAGAATGAAATAGTAACTGTTTCCTTTTCTTTTACATTACACAGTATTTTTATCAGTGCGATGGGAAATAATTCGATAATGTTCACTACCAACAGTATACGGCAAATATTACTTTGGAACACATAGTTACTTTCGTTTACGACACCGGAACCTCTCAACGCTCATCAAATCCTCACTCCTTCTCATCATTCTGTAAACAATAAAAATAAAACAAACAGCTCGTCTAAACAAACTCCTCTAGTTAAAATATTCACGAGCACGCGTACATCTCTTTAACTCAATTTCTTGGAGATTTTTACAAAAGTATTTGAGGAAAGAGCCCGGTGGCGCCATTAATAAATACTTTTATAACAAGCCTAATCTCTGAGCACAAATTGGCCAAAACTGTACAAATTAGAAGGGGCATATCGTATTTTGTTAATATAAGAGTTTTTTGGAGTTGAAAGAACAAAAAGTGTCTACGATTTGACGGGAAGTTTTTTTCATACAAAGAATGTTGGTAGCTTGTTAGCGTTAAATGTTTTTATGTACATGTAAGCGATAAAATTCAATATAAAATCTATAACTATATAAAGTTCTTGATAGTGATTACTTCAAATATGTCACTATTTGACCACAAACTTTTAAGCGATGTTTACATTGTGTAAATAGTGTCATAAAACAGTAACTTGACTGTTCTGTTTCGGGCTAAAACTAACTAACACCCGGTTTTTGATAGAGAAATAATACTACAAGCTGCTGTTTCAAGACACTACTTTAATAATGTAAACTCCGCTTTAGAATCGTTGAGAGTTATCGTGGAATCAGGTACAGACTAGAAAGATGAGAAGCAGAAACAAATGTACAACAAATGTTTGGATTACTTATAAAAAAACAATTGGAACAGCATAGCAATCATTTCAAGACTGCCGAACTCAGAATAGGCACGGCTGAAAGATGCGTTTCTCCAAAAAACCAAACAAATAAAAGCTAACAGATCCCTCCGCTTATTTCACACTAAATACTCTAGTTCGAAACATCTAAACAAAGCACCAGCGAACCGACACGTCATAGCAACACAACACGAACGTTTGTTTCAACGCATTACAAATGATCTCACTCACATCCTGCGAGACGTGCAGGATTATCATTGACCGACCGTGCCACCGCGTGAGGTGCGAGCAAAACCGAATTTGTGAGGCTATGAGGTAATCTGGTGGATGGTTGTGTTGTCGTTGTTGTGGTTGTATTATAGCAGATAAGTTTACCTACAAAATAATATGAGAGTTAATGGTGGATGAAAGTGATTGGTCCCTCTTTTCTTAGTTTTCAGATATCGTCATCTCGTCATAGATTATTATCTTCATGGAAGCTAGTAGGCTTTTAGTCCAGTAATAAATTTCTTGCTGCTCTACTCTTTCAAGATGAGTTGATTCTGTCTAAAGAAGCATACACATCAAAGAATAATCCAGTTACCTTCAAGTGAAGCTAAAATGGAACAATTTATGTCGTTATAATTTCCGCATTACACTTTTCCCACAGCACTCAAATACAACTTTTTAAACAGCACAAAAAAGTTAAAATATTCAAACAATGCACGTTGCCGCAAATGAATCATTAGAAATTCAAATAGGTAACTACAAAATATTTGATCATTCATATTTTTGGACCGCTGCATACGGTCACGTTACAATAATTCAAACACTACATAGGCGTTTAATTACATTTTGGTCCAATGTTGTTTACCTAATTATTGCGCCAGGCCAAGCCGCAAGTTAGCGGGCAATCAATATTTGTGTATCTATGACTTCGCCAATGAAAGGAAAAGGAATCGTGGAACATTTGCATGCGAGATAAACTGACAGTCTTATGAAAAGTCGAAAAAGAAGCAAAAGCTTTACCTACTCATCAGGGATATTACATTTAGCAAACCTACTTTCCGACTAATGAGACACTGAGCCATTTGGTCGCTATATTTATGCCTACTATAATAATACTATTGCCAAAGACCGACAACAGATGAAAAGCTAAAAAAAAAATGATTTTCATTTCGCTGGAAAATTATTTAGTTGTCTTGTAAACCAGAAATAAATTAATCAGAAATGAAAATTAAAACAGAATGGACGGCCTTTTCTATGTATTAAGAAGAAAAGTCACCTCTCCAATAGCGAATGTCAAATAAAATATAATCGTGTAAACGCTGATCATATTTCATCTTCATATCTTTGCCAGCATGTTTCGTGGCCGAAACGCGTAAATTCCAGCGGCATTCCATCCGAGCTTATGGCATTCGACAAATTGTTTCAATGGCCGCGTCAGCCGGCCATCAGCCTGATGGGGGTCACGTCATTGTCGGCCATTCTCGCGTCAGACTGACGGCTTATGGCGGGATGTGGGCGTGGTGGCCGCTCTTCATAGAAATACCGAAACGCTTGTGTTTTGACACAGTTCGAAAACAAAGCTATTGAACAATGTAGTGCAGTTTGATTAGGAACAACTTACCTTCCAAGTCAAAGTCAAATCATTTATTTCAAATAGGCAAATAAAAGGCACTTTTGAACGTCAACATTTACAAAAAAATAGAATTGATTCTAGTTGCCCCTTCCAAAAGGTAGTTTCGTATGGAGAAGAATGGGCAAAAAACTCCACCGTTACTCTTTTAATATGTTTTACAATATTATATAGGTACACATTAATTATATAATTATATGTGAACACGATGCATCTAGAATAAAATTACTATATCACAATAGGTAAAAATAATTAAACCTACCTACTAGCAGCTTGCATCGTATTTCCGTTCCTGATTGTATTAATTGACTTTTGTGTCATAAATAAACTACCGTTAAGACGACTAATAGAAGGATGGCATGTTGCAAAAAGACATGTTGAGCCGACTACAAATAAATTGGGATAAAGGCAGGAAACTGATGATGGAATAAACTGTTTGAAATAATTCGTTTATTTTACCTGAAAATTTTAATACCTATACCAAAGACCAACTATCTAGCCCGAACACGTTCCGCTTCCTCTATTCAGATGACCTTGCTCTCACCTCGCAAGCCAGCACCTTTGGAGAGGTTGAGCTCCACTTGTCAGGCACTCTTGGAGACTTAGCCACGTATTACCTCGCTAACTCACTCAAGCCCAGTCCGAGCAAAACCCAGTCTTGCATATTTCATCTCCGCAATAGAGAGGCGCGCCACAAACTTAACATCATTCGGGGTGGCATGCCCATCGAGCACAGCAACTCTCCTAAATATCTTGGTGTTACTCTGGACAGGTCTTTAACATTCGGAATAACTGCAAGAACATCTAGCAGAAGGTGCACACTGGCAACAGTCTTCTTTAGCGATCAGTTTCATCGAAGTGGGATGCTTCGCCTGAAGTTATGCAGACTACTGGGCTGGCGCTATCTTTTTCTGTCGGTGAATTCACGTGCCCCGTGTGGAATCGTTCTGCCCATGCAAAGTTAGTGGATACAGCTTTGAATGAAACGATGAACACTGGTTGCCACACGTTCAAAAGTGCCTTTTTATGTGCCTATTTGAAATAAATGATTTGACTTTGACTTTGCCTAAAACCGACCCCGGTACAAATGCTATATCCACTAGCAGGGATAGCGCCATCAGCAGTTCGTAGAACAGTGGCAAGTTCCAGGGAAAGAGCCAAAATGTTCTCCGACACACAACACCCTTTGCACGACAATATCCATATACCACTAAGTCTGAAAAGCCGAAACAAATTTTTAAGTGTGTCGTCTCACTCTCTGGCGAACGTTCAAAAATAAAACAGAAGCTGTGAGAGACAGTGCTTCCTTACCCAAACCATTCGTCCCACCCACTGAAGATCTCCCACCTGGACATAAGCTGCCTTGGGTAACCTGGAAGTCTTTAAAAAGACTCCGGACCCAGGTTGACCGAAGCAAGAAAAACTTGTTCAGGTGGAGATTCATAGACGACTCCGCCTTGGAGTGTAAATGTGGTGCTGTTCCACAAACTATAGGACACTTAATATCATGTCCTGCGTGTCCTGTCAGCTGCACGTTACAAGAACTGATGGACGCTAGTGATGGCGCCAAACACGTAGCTAAATTCTGGACCGAGTCCAGACACACTAAGAAGAAGACCTGAAAATACCAGTTACCTACAATGGAGTGGAATGGTAAACTGAGTACAAACACGGATTTTAAAACATATTTTAAATGAATTATTTCAAAACGCTTTTTGAAATTATTTTATTTTATTTTCCTGGAAAAACAAAAATAAGGAAAGATAAACAGAAACAGACCAAAAGAAAAACAAATAATTTGACTTAAAAAAATACGAGTACGCAAAAAGCAACGTCAATAAATCCAATACGATCTACATACTCCTCCTTCCTTCCCGTCCAAGATCTCCTTATAAATGCACCCCGATTGCTAAAGTCTACGTGAAGCCGTAAACAATACCGAAATAAAAAACTGTAGGGAAGAAGCGTCTATCGTAATATTCAATTATTTTCCCCCCTAAAGATTTCCCGGCCGTTTTGTATGATCCGCTTTCGAGACAAGCGGTCAGATACAGAGTTCAGATATAGATGCGAAGCCGGTTGACTACATTGTCAACCGAGCGGTAGATAACGGCATTTTTCGATAACATCCATTGTCTACCATTTTCGACGCCTTGAAATGGATAAAAATGTGTAATTTTTTTATGTTTAATTTGTTAAAGATTATTTGAATAATGCTAATCTTCTGACATAAAGGGAACTACAAAATTTTTGCTCGATGTACATTTTAATGAAGAAGTTTTTAAAATTATTATTTTAAAGGAACTAGATGGAAGCAGTATTTACGACTTTCCTTAGAAACGGTAAATTAACAACAAGTAAGTAAGTAGGTATGTATCTATGATATTATTAATAATAATAATATATTTAATCAAATAACAATGTTAACAGTGTAAACTCAACATTACATAGTATCATCTGTAGGTACACTTGCCTTAATGCTAGTTAACAAAACAGGTAGTTTTTGCAAGCACCCTTAAGGCTCCTATAAACAGGCGCGACACGCGACGTGGATCGCGCGCAACACAAAATCACCGCTCGTCACGCGACGAGCGGCGCCTTTGTGTCGCGCTGTTGCGGTGCGCCTGTATGCTACACAAGTTCAGAAGGGTCCCCCTTTACCCTTCCGAACTTGTGCTTCAAAGCTTTCACTTGAAACTTCGCACAGTTTTCTTTGTTACCTATTTTCAGAAATCGAAACTCCTCAAAATCGGAATTTCACTGGATAAGTTTACTTAGTCTAATAGAACTAAATTCCAATCAACACCTACCTCAAAGAATTTCTGAGAAAACAGTTACTTTTTATCTCCCTGACTAATGCAGTTCGAGTAACCGTAGGTAAGCCAGAGACACAACATTGTAATTTGATATTTCGCCATCTCATTCACCCTTCTGTCGCTAGTAAGCTAGTTACTGCTAACGAAGAGCGCTTTATCCTGGATCAGACTGTTTCCGTCTATGTTCTGCCAATGAGCCGCTTACTCCTCGTTATTAAGTTTACGTACGGCTCGTACTGTGCTTTGTGAAGTTTGTGAACGAGGAATTTAATAGTCTTTGTGTGATTCGTATCCAGAAAGCAATGTAATTATACCTAGTAGTAAGATTGCGGTGATTGCAGTTTAGAAAGGGGAAAAGGTGCGTTTTACTAAAATATATATATATAGTCCTCTTCACCTTATCTGGCGACAGCGACCGAAACTACTTTTCTTTCCTTTCGTGAGCTCTGATGACTAGCAAAACCAAATTTGGTTTGGAAAACCCGGTCACACCGTGTACAGAAGAGCTGATCAGCATCATTGTATTTGTAGATATATGAAGGCTTTGGGCGACTTTTGCGTATTTGGCGCTTCTTGTCTAGGTCTTCAAGACAATTTGTTTCAAAGCATTCAGTTGTTTTGTGGATTGAAGTACGTCACCTTACTCAGTTTTGAGCAAGCTCCTGTCACCGATCAACGGGTATGCCAGAAGTCGTAAGGTGGCGTTTAGGGACGTCTTTGTAGCGCAGGTATTGCCCACCCTGTGCATGTTTTCCTTGAGCGACCTCTGAGTAGAAAGCGGTTTTAGGTATTCTACTATTATCCATGCGCGTGACCACACCATCTGAGTTGGATCTTCATCGAAATCGCCTCCATGCCCACCACTCCAGTACGCCTCAGCACCTCCGTGTTGGCAACACGATCCTGCCAATTTATGCGAAGAATAGACTGAAGAAACCGTATGTGGAAAGTGTCAAGCCTTTTAATATCACCTCTAATAAAGGCGCTAGGTTTCTGCGGCGTAGGTGAGTATTGAAAGAACTAAGGCCTTGAAAACGCATATCTTAGTTTAGGTCCACACACGTTTGTTAAGTTTCGCGTAGAATATCTACAGCACCCCAATTGCGTGACACACTTTCTTTCACAATCCTTATCCAAATTGAAATTCCTTATCCATTGCTTCATATGTTTGAAACACTCGACTGCTTGACAACGTAATTAAAACAACGAATGTTGCTGAATTGCCAAAATGGAAGGCATTCCAATTGTAAGTGTGTTACGCAATTACCCGCAGGTTTAGTTCCGAACTTGAACCTGCAAGTTAATCTGCAAACGTTTCAAGCATAGTTTATAAAAACAATAGGAATTAACGTGTTGGTTATTTATATTTAAACAATGTCCTGTAATTTTCAGCGTCCAAAATGAAATAGAAAGCGGGACAGTTTTAATATTATTCCGCTTTTCCACTTACATTATGCTAAATAATCAGCAGTGAACCTGCTACATAGCCTAAATAGATGTAAATCTTTTACACAAACTGAATATTATAAAATAAAGCGTGATTTTTTGTGTCTAGCTAGTGTGGTTCAAAATATCTAAACAAGAGGTCATAGAGACAAATGCTGTAAAGAACCACCAGCATCATCTTAATTTTAAAGAAAATAAAATTGATATTGAAATCTATTTAAAAAAGAGTGTATTTTCGAAAACATTTAACTGTTTTAAAATTTCTTATTTAAATATTCATCATCTACATCACATTAAAAACTAAATAATGTAAAAATATTAGTTCTAAAGTTGCTAGAAGTTATCTAAAAGAAAACTCAACCTATATAATGTGTGTGTGTATTTTTATAAATATATTTTTATTTTATTTGTGCGAGTCCCAATAAATACCTTAGCTTTCTTTTCTTCAAACTAAACTCACTTCAACTAACGACCACAGCGTAAAAAATACCCTTGCACTAGCCGATTTAATTTCACATTCTATCTCTTAAATCAACTGGATGGCTTTACTGAGTAATATTTCGGTGCACCAACCCGTCAGACAGTTTAAAGTACGCGGGTTGTGTGTTATTGATGCTCCTGTGATGCCCTGAGTAATGGCTGAACTTCAGCCTGCCCTCGAGATGTGCCGCTGATTTGTGGACGCTATATTTCATCCGCTGCGGCGCGGCGGTGCAAGGGAGGAGAGATGGCGGGAGGTAATGAATATTTGTAATTAAGTCCCATGTTTAAAAAATCTGTAAGAGTGAATGTAATAACAGTCATCAATATAAATTATGCTGTACGGTTAGAAGGTGCGTAATTAAGTTATTAATCCGTTATTAGTACGTGAAGTTTCTTGCCCGTTCTTCTCCATTGGTACCTACTACCCTTTGGAATGGGCATCTAGCTTCATCTTTCTGACTGACCGACCCCTTGATAATTCAAAAGTGCCTGTAATTGGTTTATTTGAAATAAATGGTTTGAGTTTGAATTAAGCCTTTATGAATTAGAGAGATAACAATTATATACATTTTTATTTTAGATGGCATGAAAAGGTGATAAAGAATTTATCAAAAAGAGGGATAGACGTCGTTTGATTACTAACAGCTTATGCGAACACCATGATACGTTAGTTCAGCGAGATGACGATGACATCATCTCTTAGCTATGGCAGTGGTGTTTATGTTATAGAATAGAATAGAATACAATTTTCTTTATTCGATTAACCAAGACTCAACGATATTGTTAGTAAAACTTACGACTAAGTTAATAAACAGAGACACTAAACAAAAACAATACAAGAAATAACGATTGGTCACCGTAGCGACATTCCATGAGAGACGGCACAACAGTGACCCACGTAAACACAGTCCAGGCGACTCGCAACCATGCTTAAGACACTGTTAGAGCTGCCCCGCACCCTGCGCACCAGGGAATCGCACCTTTTACGCATTGTTGCATAAAAGCAATCTACATGTATCTGCAAATAGAAACCTATATTCAACAATGGATATTGCCCTATTCATTTGATAGATGCACGAGTCGTGACCGTAGCAATAAGTGCTTGTCCAAACCGAACCTTGGCAATGCTCCAAGAAAACACGGTTATGCCACAAAGAGGATAGTAAATCGCTGTTCGTCTATCACTCAGGCCGGGAGCGTAGATTGACCTACAGTTATTAGCAAAGTTTATCATAGTTCTGGCTGAGCCATTTGTTTTACTGAAGGATTCACTTGATATGCTAGTTCCATGTTCTTGTTAGAAGCTTCCGAGATTGGATTGCGAAGTTCAGTTTTGTTACTTAAGTTAATTAAATTATTGAAATAGGTAACTGGGCAATCATGTGGAAGAATGTGTGAGTGTGGTGTATGTGTATTAATTTCGTAAACGTAATGGTGCATTTTTAATTTAGTTTTTGTACACCTATTTCAATGTTGTGCTTTTAACCCAAATAAAAGGACAATATTGTAATAGATGTACAAAAAGTAAACAAAAAAAACCATTTTGGTTTTTGAGTGTAGAGAAAGCATTGTTGCATTATGTCCGCCTATGTACCACTACTGTCCACGAAAATAAATAGGGAAATGGTCAAAGGAATTATTCACTCCATCATTTCAGAGCAACAAGGTAATTTAAAAATAAACTTGTATTTTCATTATTTGGTGATATTCATGAAAAACTTTGCTTTTCTAATTTATCGTCGGACGTCTAGATATTTTCAACACTTCATGTTGCTGGTATCGCTACTGGACTTTTTCATCATGTCATAGTAATACTGATAAGTAGATAAAGAGAGAAAGAAAAATATTTTATTTGGGACACGCACAGGAAATACAAAGAGTAAAAATTAAAAAAGGAGCATTTAAAACTAACAAAATTAACATTAAAAAAAAGAACAACAATAAACAAGTAAAAAACCTGTGCGAGGCCAAAAAGGCTCCTATCTCAGCATAATGTTGCGATATTCAAAAAAAAAAAAAGAACCGCAGCGCTGGTATTCTGATAGGGCCCGATAAAGGCAAATATACTAAATCAACATCCATTATACACATTCCCCATCCGTTACAAGCAGAAGTTATACACTACAACGTAACTAATTTCGCTAAATAGCTCTCTAGTACCCTTGCCAGCCACATCGTATTGCCACAAAAATTATACCGTGTGTACACGTACAGGGCCTAAGCAAACACATTCGCCTGCTGTTTTGTCTCTCAACATTCAGATGACCTCTAGGGATGTCAGTTTTGACCTTGGATGTTTAGTTTTACGTGTTATTTTTTCTATATGGTGACTTTTTGCTGAATTTTATAGAGCAAGCTTTCAGGTGCGATAGATTGTGAAAAATATGATTAATATAAATAATAAATAAAAGTTTTATTGTTTTTCATACATTTCTTCTACAGCACAAAATTGAGGCAGCCCCGATAAGTTATAAGGACACTTGTGATGGGGTTATCTCGCATTTTACCATGGGTTACTATCTACAATGTTGAGACATAATTAAAAGACAAAAAGAATATAAATGTTACAAAATTGTTTAAGCATGTGCAGGTATGTGCAGTGTATTAATATGAAATTATATCTAATTTTTTTTCTGAAAAAATGAATTTTATAACAGACACACTAAGCTACTAGACTAGAGTAACAAATGACTAAAACCTAATTTAATATTGTTCGATAGGACAACACTATTACGAATGATGTGATTCACTGTTAGCTTAGTCGACGTATAGACCAAATCATAAACAACTTAGTCCTAAACTCCACCAACCATATAGTTCATTTGCGAGAAGCTAGACATAATTCAAAAAGAACAATTTTGGGTTATGACGATTTATAAATTCAAAAGTAGTGGAAAGAGTGCGACGAATCATAAACTCACATCTTTATAGGTCCCATTTTTAGGCTTTAGCATAACGTCGTTTGTGTAGCAAAAAGAATACAATTTGCTGCGTTCACCTGTATACTTAACTCAAAATTGCTGATTTTTTGTTATGTCACCCTTGTTGCCAATGAGCGATATAACTTTGTACATCACTAGCAATCTACAAAGCTACATACAGCTTCATATAAAGAGGTCTCAGCCCTGCTTAGCCCTGAAGAGCGCTTAACGTGACCTCAAGCCAGGACCCGGCGGCTTATTTACATAAACATATGAATGGCCGTTTACTCCAGGAATTAGGATACAATTTTGGTGGCTTGCCTTAATCCTGAGGAGTGGCAGTAGGTACAGATGTTAATTATATGCATATGTTTAGAAGATAGGCTTCTGTGCTTGAAGACTAGTTATATAAGAAAACACAAACTTACATCTATAAGCTATTGAGCGTGGTATGGATGAAGCCTTCGGCATAAATAATGGCAACATTACATCATTCAACCACATTGATTCACTTTGATTGAAAGGTGCATAAAATAAGGTATGTCCGACAATGCATAACTAGCTCTTGATAACTCAAACTCAAAGCATTTATTTCAAATAAATCAATTACAGGCACTTTTGGATTGTCAAGGGGTCGGTCAGTCAGAAAGATGAAGCTAGTTGCCAATTCGAAAGCGTAGTAGGTACCTATGGAGAAGAACGGGCAAGAAACTCTATGGATACTCTTTTAAATCAAAATATGGTTACAAAATATTGGTTAGATCATTCATGTTGAAATTATGCATGTGAGAACGACGCAGAACGTTAAAAGCGTCCGTAATAAAGAGACAAAAACAATTCAAATATTAAATTAAATTAAAATAAGCCGTGGCAGCTAAGAGATGACCAGTCCCTACTGACGGCGCCCGTTCACGAACATGACTCTCTTTAAGATAACGTAATTCAATTTTGTTACTTCCCCATCTTGGACGCCAGAAGTGTACCATTTAATACTGCCCTGACGGATTTTAAGAAGGAGGCCCTACATAACAAGCTGCTGTATTATAATAAACGATAAATAACCATGAATAATTCAATACCATTATTCGATCTCTACTCAAGACTCCCTTTGAGCTTCACACAATACTTTCGTATCACAATGTTCCAAAAATATACCATAATATCAAGGAAGACTTGTTTGTAGTTTAATAGTAAGTAAAGGAAAAGCGATCCCAATAATATATCTGCCCGGATACATGCCCGGATACATGTGACACGTGTCTTTCTGATGAGTTGACAAGAGAATCAAAGAGACGATCTGTTAGATGTTTTGTGGAGATATTTTTGTGGACTATTGGCTGTCCTTGAGGTACTTGGCATTTAATATGGAGTGATGTGTTTTCTTTTGTTGTTGCTGACATAAGACTATAAAAACTAATATAATTTATCTACCTAAATAAAACACACATTTTTATAAAATCAGGTATACCTTTAGTACATGTGTACAGTAAATGTTATAATAAAATACCACTCGATATTCTTCAACTAAATAAATGAGAAGAAATTTAAAACATGCATTAAACGCACACTATGTAGACAAGCATATTATAAGTTCAATGACTATATAGTAGATAAAAATGCTTGGCTTAATGCTGGTCCTGCTCCACAGCCACTCGGGCGCACTAGTTAAAATTTGAATGTTTGGAAGAGATACTCCTTTCTTATTCCCTCTTTTATTTTTCTGACATTGCGAACTTAATGTTTGTTTATTTTTTTATAAAATATGTTGTATTATTGAATAACTCAATAGATATTTTAATGATTCTTTTCTTTTATGTAGTGAAATTTTATTCATTGCTCAAATACATAGCAAACTATAGTTTTGTATAATTTAGAAGCATTTTGCAATTTTGTAAATGTGAGTACCATGGATTCGTTTATTATATAATTATGTTGACTTGACAGCATGGCAGTAGAGACTATGTCATGCTCACTTAAATGTCTCACTGTTGGTGGCGCGTGTGTTGGATCATTCGGTTCCCTACAAAATGGTTGAGCTGGATGGTGCTGATCCACGCGTCATGTTCGTGAACGGGCGCCGTCAGTTGAGACTGGTCATCTCTTAACTGCCACGGCTTATTTTTATTATTAATTTTATATTTTGAATTGTTTCTTTATATATTTTTTTTCATTGTTCTCGCATATAGAAGCAACACGAATAATGTACCCAGGATTTTGTAATATCTTGATTTAAAAAGAGTGTCCTTGGAGTTTCTTGCCCGTTCTTCTCCATAGAGATCTACGTTTTGGAATGGGCAACTAGCTTCAACTTTCTGACTAACTGACCGACTCTTTGACAATTCAAAAGTGCCTGTAAATGGTTTAATTGAAATAAATGCTTTGAGTTTGAGTTTTTAGTTTGACACCCACATTTTGCCAGATATGTTTAAGTCTCATGTAATCGCGGGCGAGTCTATTGAGAAATTTCTGATGAAGCACTTTTCCCGACTTGGGAATCGAACCTAGGAACTCATGCTAAGCAGTACCGCTTGCGAACACTAGACCAACGAGGACACAACACGTTTTCAAAAGTTACAAATCACTGGACAGTGAATGTGTTAATCCAACCACGATGGCCATTTGGCCTCTCATTTTGTAAAATAAACACAAAAGTTCTGATAGCAAAGGGTCAGTAGAAATAATTTCGAGAGAATTAACCAAATTAGAAACATAAGTATAAACCTGAAAAATATCGTTATCAATTTAACTTAGATAAAGGACCGATACCTTACTTCAAGCATCTTATTAATACAACCAATTAATATATACGAGTTGTATTATTTGCAACCGAACTACGGATAGTTTGCTCAGTTACGGACGGTAAGTACGGTCCGTTGTGTATCAGCCGTGGCAAAGGGGACACTTCAGTTCAACCCCTAATTTTGTTTGTATTCTACTACCTTCCCGAGTGACTGCTTCTGTAGTTCGGGGTTAAACAAATGTGTTGGTTTACGGTGTGTTTCTTTGTAGGTGGGTCAAAAGAATTGTTTTTAAATAAAAAAACCAGGAAGTTTTTAGCTCAGCTTAAGGTAAAATATAGTAAGGTGCAGATACTTCTGTAGATACGGCTCTATTGGTATAATCTATAACGATAACTAAAGAGTTTAATAAGGTACTTAATGAGAAAAATTCGCTGAAGCAAAAAGCTTGTAAAGTTTGTTGCAGTAAAGTCGATGTTTACTACTTTTGCAGCCACACAGACACACACACAAATGTCAAAACGATTACAGTTAGTGCTTCCGAAGTTACTTCAACTTTTAATTCTCTAAAACTTCTAAATTATCTCTTCTTCATGTAGATTTTTAACAATAAAATATTATGGGTTCAAATCAATCTTTCTCTATGTCTACCTGCAATATTTTAACGACAAAGATGCAAAACCGATTATGATCCAATTCAGCAGATAACTAACTACATATTTATAGAGGTATGGAAGTAGGCTGTGAGAGTTAACCCTCGTGGAACAGCTAGTAAATACCTATATGTAAATAATTACGGACCATACTTCATGAACAAAACATTTCAATTCCCAACAGAATCATGGATATCTTCATAATACTTCGAATATCCCTTTAATATCCACCTAATATTCGTCTTAGTGAAGACAGTAGCTAAGTACTCGTAATATCCGACCGGTAGAGTAATGAATTAATATTCAGCCTACGCCCAAGGGACAGATGTTGCTAATGCGAATACTATCATAATATTTAATAGGGATATTAAAACTAATGTAAATATTCGTAAGCTAAACATCTATTATGTATTCGAATTTAATTTTGGAAATGAAAATGAACTAGTTTCAAGTGTCAAGTTATGATTTATGGACTCTAAATGAAACTGGAACAAAAACAACCTAAAATAAATTTATACTATGAACAACTTTATCAAAAAACAGAACTAAAATACTAAAATCCGTTAAAATTTAACTTTTACAAAATTGATCAATCAATAAATAAATCATATTCAATAATAAATTATTTCTTGAAATTGAAACTCTTTAAAATCAGCGACATTATTCTACTCTTTTCCTAATTTATTTTCCATACATCTTTTTGTGCTGCCTTCACCACTCTTGCAAACGATGAACTAAAATAAACCCTGCTTCACAAACGAAAAGTTCAAAAACTGTCTCTGAGTAGACATTCTAATATAGCAGTTCACCTCTAATTTACCACTTTTATTTTTTTTTTTTTTTTTTTAGGGCACGCCACAATTGCGGCGGTAAGACCCCTCTTTGAGGAGTGGCTTGAGAGGCGCCACGGCGTCCTCAACTTCCGCCTGACGCAGGTCCTCACCGGACATGGATGTTTCGGGAGGTTCCTGTTTCGAATAAGGCGGGAGGAAACGCCCGGGTGTTACCATTGTGTGGATCGACCGGAGGACACGGTGGAGCATACGGTGGAGGTCTGCCCGGCTTGGGCAGAGCACCGCCGTGTCCTCGTGGCGGCGATCGGCGGCGGCGACCTCTCGCGTCCGGCCCTGGTTCAGGCCATGGTACGGAGCGAGAGGGAATGGGAAGCCGTCACCTCCTTCTGCGAAGCAGTAATGCTCGCGAAGGAGGAGGCGGAGCGCGAGAGGGAGAGGCAATCTCTACGCCCTCGCGCCCCTAGCCGCCGCAGGAGGAGGAGACACCCTGGGCGTCGGGAGTCGATTGCCGACTCCCGGCCACCGTAGGCGCGGGCTTGCGGACGGCGAGCAATGGGCAGCTCGCCGTCCGGTAAGGACCAGGCCCGAGTCGACGGCGCGTCGTGTTCCACGCGCGCCTCAAAGAGATGTCAGCACCATTGACGGGGTCCGATAGGACCGATGCCTGCCGGGGTCGCGGATTGTTCGAAAGAGTTACCGTGGCCCTGGCGCACAGGCAACTGAAGGAACACGGGTGGGTTTTAGTCAGTAAGAGTCTGACACGCCCTTCCGCTCCGCCCAGAGCGGAAGACGTCATTTGATGATTTCCCACCCAAAAAAAAAAAAAAAAAAAAAAAAAAAAAAAAAAAAAAAAAAAAAAAAAAAAAAAAAAAAAACCTCTAATTTTGTGTGCAACAAAAATCTGGCGTCAAACTCACGTTACCAACAAGTCGAAATCTTACAAACTCGAGATTGCAAAACTGAAAAGTTTCTCAAAACTCGTTGAGTTTCCGACGATTGAATTCCCACACCTGTTTCTTTAATTTGAGTGCTAAATCGAAAATCTATAATGGTTCTGTGTGTATGTCGTGAAATGCTCACAGTTTGTGGGACAAGTGCTGGGATTTAAAGTTGAGGAAGTAGGACGAATCTTCTGTTCCAGGATGTTAGAACCGCAAAAGTACTGACTAGTGTTTTTGGTTGGCAAATAGGGTAATCGCCAACCTGATGGGATGTAGTCACTGTCACATCGCCTTTAAAGACTAGAATATATTACATTTTTTGTAAATTTTGACGTTCAAAAGTGCCTTTAATGTGCCTATTTGAAATAAATAATGACTTTGACTTTGGATACCTTCAATATTAAGAAGGTTGCCATAACACTTTTGACCTTTTAGACAAAACTTTTGTTTTCGCAGATGACGACAACCATGAAACCAGGACATATAAGTATTGTTTTTGAATACTGTTATTGTTCGTTGGACGAACCCTTTCACAAAGAGCTGCCGTGCCTACATCTAATTTGATTACACTATAGTTGGACCTTAGGACTAAAGCTTTGCGCTTAGCGGAATATGCTTTGTTTGTAATTAGTTATAGGTATTAGTTATAAGGAACAATTATGTAAAAGTATTAATTAAGGCACATTTACCGCATTGGTTAGCTGTAAGGGTAGATGTACGATGATGATAAATAAATAAATAAATAATGTCTATAATTCTTGTAGTATTTACCTATACATTGTGACTGCTGGTGATAAGATAGTACTTAATACATATAAAAAATAGGAGATAACGATAATTTTTTGTCCGTTTGTCTGTTTATCTGGGTGCATGTTCCGAATTGGCGCAAAAACGGCTGAACGGATTTGCATGAAATCTGGCACCCAGATAGTTGTTAACCTAGGTAAGGTACTCTTACTCCCGGTAGTACGTTCCCGTGGGATATTTTCTGACATACACGCGGACGAAGCCACGGGCTATATCTATTAGGTAATGTAAAAAAAACCGTAAAATGAAACCTAGATGCGGGAAACCGCTGGTATTCCTCGTAATCACATCATGTTACGAAAAGATAAGAATAATTTTATTCTAATATTCAAGGTATAATTTACTGAATATGATGTCTTGTAAAGGAATCCCACTGTCAGCTTTCTAGTCAAGGGTACTGTAGCGGCATCTACAATCGCCACATGCGAGCTACGCGTCATACTGACGTCACGCAAAATCCTGCATCGCGCAAGCAGAGTTTACCGCGCAACTAGCATATATACAACATCCCGACATCAACCGTTGGGCAGTTGCCCACCAGACACAACATCCGTCTGGTCGGAGGATCCTCCCTTTTTCCATAGAGTATGAGTGAACTTTACACCCTGTGCCTCATACCTCTATAGTACAAACCACAAGTTTGTCGCTACACTCCCTTCTCTTTCGTATTACCGATTCATATACCTAGTAAGGCGAAGTTAATTAGTGAAGGTGTTCTGTTAATTGTTATAAGTTTGTCTTCAACCAGATAGGTACCTAGGTATGTATTATAGTTTGGAACTGTGTAGAATAATGTAGAATAACGGTTGCCTTAAATGCTGTGTGAATCAAAATAATAAGGCTGCTATATAAGGGTTTCTAATACAGTATTAAAAACCTTATATACAGTGAAAGTCTATTTGAAAAATAAACATTATTCTATGAAACGATTCTGTTTTAAGCAAAAGTACCTACGCAATTTTGATGAAATCCTTTGAAAGTAGCATGTTGCTTGAATCCTCATTTCAATAGTTTACGAATGAATGCCTCCACATTTTCCAAGCATTCCAACAACTCTAGGTATCATCTCATTTTGATGACATATTCAATCCTTTGAACGCTAAATATTTTACAGGGTCAATAAGTAGTTGCAAAAAGAGAAAATTAAATCACATATAGCGGTCTTTATTATATTGTAATTTTAATGAATTATAATACTGACCTTTGTAGGTACTATTTTTAGGTTCATAAGATAAACCGACAAACAGTGCAACACGAGACAAAAACATAGGTAGGTAAATACAAGTTTAAAAACGCAAATCTTAGAAAAATAGACTAAACAATATTTGTTGTGATAGAGCAAACGTATAAAATCATAGGAAATCAAGCCACGCAGTTCCATCAGTCAGTTCATGAAACGCCTACCCAAGCGTTTCTTCGACTCCGCCGCCACTCACCGCAACCCTCTGGTTGTCGCGGCGGCCCGTAATGCCCCCTCCCGTATCAGTCGCACCCGCCGTCCCCAGCATGTCCTAGTCGACCCCGATGACCCCATAACCCTCCTCCAGGAGAGCAGTAGGGCCACCAGTACAGTGCACAAACACAGGCCGCCATCGTTCCGACCTCGCCGACGAGGTCCCACGCGACGACCCCCCCGTAACCGTTCTCCCCGTCCCCAGTCCGATGAGGCCTCAGCCCGCGCCGTAGCTGAGCCTGTAGCTTTAAATTCCCCGAATAATAATCATGAAATTATAAACCTCTCGATCCAGCCTGTCCCCACTCGCTGCCCTCTCTCAGTGACGCCCTAAGCCGAGGTCCGTACCCCACAGGGGGTGCCCTTAGCGTGCGGTCATTTAAATTATAAGTTTAGTATTAAAAATTCCGCTCCTGGCTGGAGGCTCTTTTGAGTAAAATCTTAAAGGCACCCACAGGACAATCCGGTTAAGTAGCCATGACCTAAGTGGTCAAAACTACGAACTGCCATACCTACAAAAAAAAAAAAAAAGCCACGCAGTTCAAAAACAAACTTATTTATTTTAATATTTGTCCTCTCTAACTCAGACCAAAACGAAAAACCTAACTGAATTCCAGCCGCCACCCCGGCATTCTGCATGACAAACTTTTAAAGGATAAAATTACATATCTCCAAAGAATTCTAATATATTCTAAACGAACAGTCGCATAGAACTGAAAGTTTTTAGACTAGCAATGTCAGTTGTGCAGCTAGAATTTATATGTGTTGGCGAAAGTTTTGTACAAGTATGTGAGTCGAGATGCATGTTGTTTCTACACCGTCCGCGTCGGTCGGCTTGAAGAAGGGGCGCTGTGAGTTGTTTCTCGCTAGGCATAAAGATATGGCATACTAAACTATGTGCACTTAATAATAGTTTTAGTGTTTGTGCAAAAATTAGACTGCTTGAGAAACTGTTTGATATAAACTCACCTCCAAATCTGATAAAGATGTGAGGTACCGTATGCATTTTTGTTTCCTGGATAGAAATTAATTGAATTTATTAAGCTACTTTGAAGTTATTCATGAAAACTCCATTGAAATCACTTGTATTAAGTGCTAGTTGTAGGGCTTTACCGGTGTTTTTGGGAACCGGTACCATTGGCCCTAGTGTGATACCGGTACCAGAGTAGTACCTGTACTATTGATACCGGTACCAGACATAGATCCTGTAGTATTTCTAATCAGTATCGGTACTGTACCGGTACCAAACAAATATTTCTGTAAGTAAGCTTGAGAAAACAGATGGTAGTAAATAAAAAGGATACTTAATAGGCATTAGAAAAATAACCTCAAGGTTACCAACCGTACGAGGTTCCTCGTACAATTATGTGATTTGTGGTACGCGCCAGGTACCTGAATTTGGTAGTTCCAACACCTGACTTGTTGACTGATAATTAAGGGCGTATTTGACCAACGAGACTGAACGCGATCAGTCATCTAAACCGCATTCAGTTTCATTGGTGAAATTCACCCTAAACCATTGGTCTAAATAAAACATAACACAATTAAAATAACATTCACCACTTTATTCTAACCAATCATTGTTCAGGATAGTATCCGTATTGTTTGTAGAAATCCTCCGGGTCATACGACTTCTCTAGGACATGATGTGCTGGTGCCGGATACTCGTACCGATACCACAGATACTCCGTCGAAACCGGTTCGCTAACTACCGGATATAAGCCATAGTTGGCGTTCCGTTCGATTCCCCTGGCTTCGGCTTGCACGTAGATAATTGTCAGTACCAGTAGAATTAGGAACTTCATCTATAAATAAATAAAAAAAAGAGATTAATCAACAGATTCAAACTAAAGTGCTTTGATTTGAAGAAAAAATCAATTCAAATTATATTTCAACGTATCATATTATTTCAACTTCAACGTTATAATATTATATACGACAACTCTCCAAGATAAACAGACAGAATAGAGTGTGCAAAAACGAAAATGCTATCAAAAATTTCATCCGCATTGCTTTAAACGAGAAACGTGCCCAAAATGCTGGCAGCTTTGCCGTGTTAATTTTGATATGATTCCGTATGAATATCTACTTCAAAATGTTTACATCAATTTATATCCCTTACCTTAAAACTGTAATAATTGACGATGATTAACGATATCCTTCAACTCACGACTGAACACAAAATAAATTATCGTTGGGTAAACAGTAGCTTTATATCTTACGAGGTCTATCAAATACCTATTAAAAATAGATGAAGTCATTTTCTTAATTATTTTACCAATTTCCTAAGTGATGAGATGTTTTAAACTGGCGTTAAGTTGATTTAGGTCATTTTACATAATATAATAACTGATTCATCTTTTTTCCTTTCTATTCAAGAAGTAGTAAAGTCCTGGCAACTACTAAATTATAGCAGCTGCATCTTTTGATTCACTCTTAGAATACCATCTCTTGGATACCATATAGGAAGAACTCATTGTTGCAGTCCATTGTAATACATTTTCCATGAAAAATCTATCAGTAATCCTTACTAAAGTAAGCCTTCATCTGGCCTGAGCATGAACACAGCACTCCATTCTTCACGCAGCGCTGTAAATAAGTAGAAATCCTATAATCCCTTACCTTGCACCGAAGGCAGCCGTAATGAGAACTTGAGTCTCAGTAAATATAGCGGGAAAGATGGTGCGAGCATGTGGTATTCTGTGCTGGGAAAGTAATTAGAGACTGTGAACTAATTTTAACTTTTACCGTACGTACGTGGTGTCTTAAGCCCTTTTATTATGAGTTGAGTGTTTAAATGACGTTTTCGCCTACCTGGATATCTTGTGTGTATACCATTTATAATATTTGATACGTGATAACAAACATTATCATCGTAGGATTAATATGAATTGTAAAAGCTGGACGCTGTAGAAGCTGGGATTCTGATAGAGAGATTGTCAAAATAGAGAGAGATTTTGCTATTCTAGATATTGCAGTAGAGAGACTGTCATTAACTGAAGGCAAAATGCAAAACGAGAAAATACTGAATATTCTTGTGCACAGAACATTTTTATAAGTACCCTGTTCTTGTGTAATATGGGTGGGTACTTTGTATATGAACACACGGCAATACCTAAAAATACAAATTATTGAATGTTTAGGTTATTTAATAATATTGTTCGTATAACTGGTTGTTTATGTAGTTGATTTTTATTCTTAGTGCTTACTGTTTGTTTTATTTTATTTTGTTACATATAAGTACCTACTATTAATCATTAAACCTGACTTGGTTTTCCGTACGTCCTTTTTGGGTAACCACTGAAAATCAGCGCTGTGCTGTGGGTCCCCCATAGCACAGCACCATGCTGAGTGGAAGCCTTCTTGTCACAGTCATGACGTGCAGCTGTCGACTATTTCTGTTTTGTGCTCGTGATTATAGATTTATTTTGTTTGTTTTATTTTTATTTTACATTGTTTCTAGAGCTAATTATCTTTTTTGTATGCACGTGTTTCTGTGACAAATAAACCTATTTTTCTTTTATTTTTAACTGATCTCCGCAACTCAGACTACACACATCTAGTATCATGTATAGCAATAATACCCAACATTTTCTATATCGACCCCCCCGGGGTCGACGACGACCAGCAAGTTGGCCATGAGAGTGAAAAGAATTATTGGGTGTCCGCGTTAACGGGGGTCTACGATAGTGGATTTCATTTAAGTAGGTCATGACTTTAATAGCGGGCTATGGAACGGAGTATTCTGGGTATCAGACTAACAGACCTGGTTAGGAATACGACCATCCGGTCCATCACAAAGATAACTGATGTCATATGGAAAGTTGCAAAGCTAAAATGGGATTGGGCCTGACACATCTGCCGCATGTCAGACGACCAATGGTCCAAACTTACGACCCAATGGGTTCCTCTTAATGGCAAGCAACATCGCGGCAGGCCCAGACGGAGATAGCGGGATGAGCCGAACTCCTTCAACAAAACGGGTCCTTAGCAGCTTCTAACAGAGAGAAGTGGAAAGAGAGTAGGGCGGCCTTTGCCGTGCAGTGGGACATCGCAGGTTTTTAATATAATAATATTCATAGAATAAATAACCCACTTATATAGACAGTTTGTTGCTTAGCATTTACTTGAAAACGTAACAAACAGACCGACGACGATAGTACTGTTGTAGGTACTGTCGTAGGTTTAGTAAACAAAATTATTTCAAAATTTTATGAAATACAGGTTGGCACGGACATCGACGCGCATCCAGTTACCATGGATTCAGTTCATGATTTTGAACGCCCCAGCGTAAAAAAAAATCGTGGGTTATTAAAAAAAATGCTGTTCCATACATTTTGTCCGCGTTGGTATTGCACTGTTTTAGGAAACAGCAGTTTTTTTTTTAAATAACTGAGGAACAATTTCAACGCAGGGGTGTTCAGAATCATGTACTGAAGCAATGGTAACAGGTTGTGTGTCGCGCGTAGATGTCCCTGCCACCCTGTATCTCATGAACTTGTGTTAATTAGTCGCTTTGTGGTCGCAATACACTTTGAACTTATAGAAACTTGCACACAATGATACCCGATATCGTCATGATATCATATGTAAAAACAAAAGTAGTTCAATGAGAATAAAAAAATACAATGCAAATGTAATTAATTTCTGCTGAAAATAAAACATCGCTGTTTGACGAATATATTTTTATGAAAACGTTTTTATTCGGGCTGTAGCGGCATCTACAAAACGCCACATGCGAGCTACGCGTCATACTGACGTCACGCAAAATCCTGCATCGCGCAAGCAGAGTTTACCGCGCAACTAGCATATATACAACCTTCCGACATCAACCGTTGGGCAGTTGCCCACCAGACACAACACCCGTCTGGTCGGAGGATCCTCCCTTTTCCATAGAGTATGAGTGAACTTTACACCCTGTTCCTCATACCTCTATACTGGTGACCCCGAACATGAACGTCAGCGCAGCCTTCGTGCAACTACTTCAGCGTGACGTCATCATCATCACTTCCGCAAGCTTCAGAGCGGCAAGTCACACAGCCAGCCAGCACCCACGGCTTCCACGGGTATCCTGACCACCAGCATGCAGCGACCGCGCATACCTGGTCATCACCCTCAGCTTCATCAGCAACCTTGGCAAAGCACACTGCACTCTCGGCCGGTCCACAAGCAGAGCCTTCAAGCCCTCTCCTGGTCGACGCCAGCAGTCAGCCTCAACTCGGCGCTGTACCACATCCGACGCACTGGAGCATAACGCAGTGCCACCCCGACTCACTGGGGTACCACCGCAGACAGTTCCGACTCACCGTGAACTATGCGACACCCGGTTCCGACTCACTGGAACCTCACCTGGCCCTGGCAAGCATCGCAAGATACACGACTCAGCCCACTATCGACCTCCGGTCTCCGGGGGGGAGTGATGTAGCGGCATCTACAAAACGCCACATGCGAGCTACGCGTCATACTGACGTCACGCAAAATCCTGCATCGCGCAAGCAGAGTTTACCGCGCAACTAGCATATATACAACCTTCCGACATCAACCGTTGGGCAGTTGCCCACCAGACACAACACCCGTCTGGTCGGAGGATCCTCCCTTTTCCATAGAGTATGAGTGAACTTTACACCCTGTTCCTCATACCTCTATAGGGCATTTGGATAATACACGTGTGATCACGAAAATTATTACAAATCCTGTCCTTATATAAAACATAATCTGTAGTATCGGCGAGTTGATGCGAGCCGTAAATTAAATGGTATCTCATTAACGGCATCATTATGTAAAAATGTCTATTAATAGCTCCCAAATTACGAAGATTAGTTTAAAAAAAAATTGTTTACTCTCTTCTTTGACATAATCTTCTCATTATTTGACATTATACTCGTATACCTGCAATTCTTATTTTAAGTCTTTACTTATGGCTTTAAAATCCTGTCTACAACAGGATTTTAATTCAGATTTGGTACAGTTGTAATGGCAATCATGTCATTTGGTTTAAATAGGCTTTTATTTTTATATAGATTCTTCTATATTTTGTGAATGTGAGAACGTTGTAGGCCTAACTTGTAGACGGTAGATTTGTAGACCTTTTTATATTTTGTTGAGTACCTGTTACATGTTTACAGGCCTACACTGTCCTCCCATACCTATCAACACTGGAATTTGAAACATTGTAAAAGCCCCTTATTTTTAAAAGAGTAACCGTGGAGTTTCTTGCCGGCTCTTCTCCATAGGAAACAACCAATTGGAACCTGCACCTAGCTTCTGACTTTTCATACGTGCCCATGTAGGTTTATGTGAAATAAAATATTTGGATTTTGATTTTGAATTATCGTACCGTACCATAGTAGTGGGTACCTACATAGGGTATTTACCTAGATAGGTACCCACATGTTTAGGCTTTGTAATTATGAAAACCAAATTGATATTTTAAAAATTGCTAAAAAATATAGCACTTATCGTGCATTATCGGCAACCTGCTAATAATGCAGCGTAGTTTAGTAGCCAGCATTTAGAAACACATTTGTCTGTATCATTAGAGAATCCCTCTCCACGTCTAACTTAGAGGAACGGCAACTAAGTGGAGCTCATTACTCTTTGATTTCGAGCTGAATGTTCGAGCAGCAGTAGAACTACCTACGGAAATAACACAAAATTCATCACTAATGGTAACTTCTGTTTCTGGAGTAATTATAGTGTTGGGTACTTTTGTTAAGCTTCAATAAACATTTGCTTACCTCTGAATAGAGTCTACATTTATGCTTTATCAATAGCATTTGGCCCCTACAACATGGGACTTTTGAGAAAAGAAAGAAAACATAACTGGCATCATGAAGGTGATATACACCTGCTTCTGTTTGGGAAATAGAGGCGTGTTTTTATGTTAAGTAAAAACAAAAATAAAATAAACGAATCTTCTCAAAAATCTTTATTTAACACCATTTTCAATGTTAAATCATTTTGCCATATCGTATTCATAATGAATATTATGAAGAACATAAGGAGAAGAAATAGAATGTCCTGGTTGAATTACACGGTAAGAGAAATAAGGGTAGGGGTAGCTTCCATACTTGTAGCTATCAAGATTGACGAGTTTATATTTCTTGATAACAGGTGTGGTATCAAATTTTAATTCTGTTATAGGGTGGTTGTTAATCTGGAGTTCTTGTAGAGGTTCGTCTTCAGCGGGCCCGGAGACTAGGATCCGATACTGCCCGGTGGGGTCCCAGTGCACGTCGGCGCGGGTAACCGCGATCACGCAAAGGGTAAGGAGAAGCAGTTTCATCTGTAAGTTAATGTCAATATTAATGTAACGAAATGAAGAAAGAGTTTAACGTGGGCCGGTATTAGAAAGTTGTCAAAGTAAAGGAACCGCAAATTAAAACACAAAACGCAAATGTAAACTAGTGTTTAGAAAACCAAAGCCTGTCTGAAAAAAATACGAATGTACCTAAAACTTACATAGCTTTATTTAAAATCTAAATAAATTAGAATTTAACCTGAAGTTCTCAACAAAATCTAATAGCATTATTTTTACGTCTTGAGATGTTAAAAACCCTTGAACCACTTTTATACTCTCAAAAATTAAATTCAAACAAGAAACGTGTGCCTCAAAGTAAATAAAAAAAAACCATTTCCTAAAAAACCTTTTAATTCGTTCGCAAGTAGTGATTAAGTATGGTCTGTGGAGAAAATTAAATTTAACTCAAGTGAGGTTTGAGTGAGAGGGACAATCATAATTAGACACACTGCAGCCGGGCTCTTGGAGTACTCTCCGATGTTTAATTTGAATTTGGAATTAAGTCTTATGCTTTGGTCTTCATGTTTAATGGCAAGAAAGAAGAATTTGAAAAATCTGTTGTGCGTGGCGTAACTATTTTGACAAAAGACAGCCAGTAGTAAATATACATATTAACACTTCTGATCACGTTAGTTTCAGGCGATCAATTTCAAATAAAATTAAGAAAAGTTAATTTTAATACCTACTTACCTTTGGAATTGCTTGAAATCCAAAGACATAATACCACATTGTTTGTTGTTGTTGGTTTATATATTGGTGACTGATTGCTTTTTCAATTATGTTTTAATGCACACGTATGTATCTATTTCTATTTAATCGCATTTGAAAGAGCAGAGAGCGATAAGTAATTGAATACATCTTTAATTGGTTTTTATACGTTGTTTTATTAGTTTTATTCAAAAATATTCTAGAGTGACTAAAAAGTTACGATAAAACTATGTAAGATAAAGAACTTATATTAATTTGATTTTAATTTAACATTTCTAAAACGATGCTGCCTACTATAATACCTTTTTACTGAGCCTTTGCGGATCAGTAAAAAGAATTTCGAGAAATTTAACCAAATTAAAAACATAAGTATTAACTCGAAAAATATCGTAATCAATTTTACTTAGACAAAGGACCGATACCTTCCTTCAAGCATCTTATTAATACAATCAATTAATATATACGAGTTGTAATATTTGCAACCAAACTACGGATAGTTTGCTCAGTTACGGACGGTAAGTACGGTCCGTTGTGTATCAGCCGTGGCAAAGGGGACACTTCAGTTCAACCCCTAATTTTGTTTGTATTCTACTACCTTCCCGAGTGACTGCTTCTGTAGTTCGGGGTTAAACAAATGTGTTGGTTTACGGTGTATTTCTTTGTAAGTGGGTGAAAAAAACTGCTTTTAAATTGAAAAAAAACAGGAAGTTTTTAGCTCAGCTTAAGGTAAAACAGAGTAAGGTGCAGATACTTCTGTAGATACGGCTCTATTGGTATAATCTATAAAAATAACTAAAGAGTTCAATAAAGTACTTAATGAGAAAAATTCGCTGAAGCAAAAAGCTTGTATAGTTGGTTGCATTTAAGTCGATATAACTACTTTCCAGTCACACACACACAAACACACACAAATGACAAAACGATTACCTACAGTTAGTGCTTCGGAACTTACTTCAACTTTTCATTCTCTACAACTTCTAAATTATCTCTTCTTCATGTAGATTTTTAACAATAAAATATTATGGGTTCAAATCAATATTTCTGTATGTCTACCTACCTGCAACATTTTAACGACAAAGATGCAAAACGGATTAAATGATAAATGATTTTATTTCTGTAAGTAGGTTTGAACAAACACTTTTACACGTCAATCATATTTTAAAAACTAGATGAGGTCGGCGTTTCCTATCTGACTACTCTGAGAAGAAAGGCCGAAACAAACTCAGAGGTCACAGTCTCTTTTAAAGTCCAGACATAATCTTGGTCAGATCATGTGAAGACCATGTAGATTTGTGTCTGAGATGGTCTTTTGAGGAAAAACCACACAGATTGAGTGGACCTGTCCAGTCAGTGCACGCATTTGTCAGTAATCGTGTAGCTCAACTCAGAACTTAAGGAGCTCAACGATTCGACGAACAATACCAACGAAAAGACATTTGGGTAGGCCACAAAAATTACTCAAACTGCCAGACCATGATTAAAATTAACTGAGGAGAGAAAAAAAAAAGCAACAATGACCCACATAGTCTTCACATTCACAATATTAAAATAATAATCAATGTAGCCTGAATGCTACTCACATCCACAGACAGTTTACTCTTTAAAAGTCATCAAAAATACCATAAGTTATTATATAAGGACATCATTAATTATGATTTTAATTAGATTATGATCCAATTCAGCAGATAACTAACTAGGTACCTTGAGAGGTGTGGAGGTAAGATGTGGGAGTTTACCCTCGTGGAACAGCTAGTACCTATCTATAAATAATTACGGACCATAATTCATGAACAAAACATTTCAATTCCCAACAGAATCGTTGATACTACGAAAGCTTCGTAATACTTCGAATATCCCTTTAATATCCACCTAATATTTGTCTTAGTGAAGGCAGTAACTAAGTAATATCCGACCGGTAGAGTAATGAATTAATATTCAGCCTACGCCCAAGGGACAGATGTTGCTAATGCGAATACTATCATAATATTTAATAGGGATATTAAAATTAATGTAAATATTTGTAAGCTAAACTTCTATTAAGTATTCTAATTTAATTTTGGAAATGAAAATGAACTAGTTTTAAGTGTCAAGTTATGATTTATGGACTCTAAATGAAACTGGAACAAAAACAACCTAAAATAAATTTATACTATGAACAATTTTATCAAAAAACAGAACTAAAATACTAAAATCCGTCAAAATTTAACTTTTACAAAATTGATCAATGAATAAAAAAATCATATTCAATAATAAATTATTTCTTGAAATTGAAACTCCTTCAAACCAGCATCATTATTCTACTCTTTTCCTAATTTATTTTCCATGGATCTTTTTGTGCTGCCATCACAACTCTTGCAACCGATGAACTAAAATAAACCCTGCTTCGCAAACGAAAAGTTCAAAAACTGTCTCTGACTAGACCGTCTAATACAGCAGTTCACCTCTAATTTTGTGTGCAACAAAAATCTGGCGTCAAACTCTCGTTACCAACAAGTCGAAATCTTACAAACTCGAGATTGCAAAACTGAAAAGTTTCTCAAAACTCGTTGAGTTTCCGACGATTCAATTCCCACACCTGTTTCTTTAATTTGAGTGCTAAATCGAAAATCTATAATGGTTCTGTGTGTATGTCGTGAAATGCTCACAGTTTGTGGGACAAGTGCTGGGATTTAAAGTTGAGGAAGTAGGACGAATCTTCTGTTCCAGGATGTTAGAACCGCAAAAGTACTGACTAGTGTTTTTGGTTGGCAAATAGGGTAATCGCCAACCTGATGGGATGTAGTCACTGTCACATCGCCTTTAAAGACTAGAATGTATTACATTTTTTGTAAATTTTGACGTTCAAAAGTGCCTTTAATGTGCCTATTTGAAATAAATAATGACTTTGACTTTGGATACCTTCAATATTAAGAAGGTTGCCATAGCAGTTTTGTCCTTGTAGACAAAGTTGAAAAGTTTTTAAATGTCTTTGTTTTCGCAGATGACGACAACCATGAAACCAGAACATATAAATGTTGTTTTTGAATACTGTTATTATTCGTTGGACGAACCCTTTCACAAAGAGCTGCCGTGCCTACATCTAATTTGATTACACTATGGTTGGACCTTAGGACTAAAGCTTTGCGCTTAGCGGAATATAATGTCTATAATTCTTGTAGTATTTACCTATTCATATGTGACTGCTGGTGATAAGATAGTACTTAATACATATAATAAAATAGGAGGTAACGACAATTGTTTGTCCGTTTGTCTGTTTGTCTGGGTGCATGTTCCGAATTGGCGCAAAAACGACTGAACGGATTTACATGGAATTTGGCACCCAGATAGTTGTTAACCTGGGTAAGGTACTCATGCTCCCGGTAGTTCTGACGTACACGCGGGCGAAGCCACGAGCTATAGCTATTAGGTAATGTAAAAAAAACCGTAAAAATGAAACCTAGATGCGGGAAACCGCTGGTATTCCTCGTAATCACATCATGTAAGGAAAAGATAAGAATAATTTTATTCTAATATTCCAGGTATAATTTACTGATTAAGATGTCTTCTAGAGGAATCCCACTGTTAGCTTTCTAGTCCAGGGTACAAACACCAAGTTTGTCCCTACACTCCCTTCTCTTTCGTATTACCGATTCATATACCTAGTAAGGCGAAGTTAATTAGTGAAGGTGTTATTTTAATTGTTATAAGTTTGTCTTCAAACAGATAGGTACCTAGGTATGTATTATAGTTTGGAACTGTGTAGAATAATGTAGAATAATGGTTGCCTTAAATGTTGTGTGAATCAAAATAATAAGGCTGCTATATAAGGGTTTCTAATACAGTATTAAAAACCTTATATACAGTGAAAGTCTATTTGGAAAATAAACATTATTCTATGAAACGTTTCTGTTTTAAGCAAAAGTACCTACGCAATTTTGGTGAAATCCTTTGAAAGTAGTAAGTTGATTGAATCCTTATTTCAATAGTTTACGAATGAATGCCTCCACATTTTCCAAGCATTCCAACAACTCTAGGTATCGTCTCATTTTGATGACATATTCAATCCTTTGAACACTAACTATTTTACAGGGTCAATAAGTAGTTGCAAAAAGAGAAAATTAAATCACATATAGCGGTCTTTATTATATTGTAATTTTAATGAATTATAATACTGACCTTTGTAGGTACTATTTTTAGGTTCATAAGATAAACCGACACACAGTGCAACACGAGACAAAAACATAGGTAGGTAAATACAAGTTTAAAAACGCAAATCTTAGAAAAATAGACTAAACAATATCTGTTGTGATAGAGCAAACGTATAAAATCATAGGAAATCGAGCCACGCAGTTCAAAAGCAAACCTATTTATTTTAATATTTGTCCTCTCTAACTCAGACCAAAACGAAAAACCTAACTGAATTCCAGCCGCCACCCCGGCATTCTGCATGACAAACTTTTAAAGGATAAAATTACATATCTCCAAAGAATTCTAATATATTCTAAACGAACAGTCGCATAGAACTGAAAGTTTTTAGACTAGCAATGTCAGTTGTGCAGCTAGAATTTATATGTGTTGGCGAAAGTTTTGTACAAGTATGTGAGTCGAGATGCATGTTGTTTCTACACCGTCCGCGTCAGTCGGCTTGAAGAAGGGGCACTGTGAGTTGTTTCTCGCTAGGCATAAAGATATGGAATACTAAACTATGTGCACTTAATAATAGTTTTAGTGTTTGTGCAAAAATCAGACTGCTTGAGAAACTGTTTGATATAAACTCACCTCCAAATCTGATAAAGATGTGAGGTACCGTATGTATTTTTATTTCCTGGATTGAAATTAATTGAATTTATTAAGCTACTTTGAAGTTATTCATGAAAACTCCATTGAAATAACTTGTATTAAGTGCTGGTTGTAGGGCTATACCGGTGTTTTTGGGAACCGGTACCATTGGCCTTGATGTGATACCGGTACCAGAGTAGTACCTGTACTATTGATGCCGGTACCAGACATAGATCCTGTAGTATTTCTAATCAGTATCGGTACTGTACCGGTACCAAACAAATATTTCTGTCAGTAAGAGTGAGAAAACAGATGGTAGTAAGTAAATAGGATAGTTAATAGGCATTAGAAAAATAACTTCAAGGTTACCGACCGTACGAGGTTCCTCGTACAAATATGAGATTTGTGGTACGCGCCAGGTACCTGCATTTGGTACCAGTACTTGTTAGGTGGAGTACCGGTACCCGTCTCGAACAGGTACCCAGGTTCCGAAATAACAAGAACCGATAAGTACCGGTACAAAACCTGTACTTTTGGCACCGGTTCCAAGCCCAGACTGGTTGACTGATAACTAAGGGCGTATGTGACCAATGAGACTGAACGCGATCAGTCATCTAAGCCGCATTTAGTTTCATTGGTGAAATTCACCCTAAACCATTGGTCTAAATAAAACATAACACAATTAAAATAACATTCACCACTTTATTCTAACCAATCATTATTCAGGATAGTATCCGTATTGTTTGTAGAAATCCTCCGGGTCATACGACTTCAGTACGACATAATGTGCTGATGCCGGATACTCGTACCGATTCCACGGATACTCCATTGATACCGGTTCGCTAACTACCGGATATAAGCCATAGTTGGCTTTCCATTCGATTCCCCTGGCTTCGGCTTGCGCATAGATAATTGTCAGTACCAGTAGAATAAGGAACTTCATCTATAAATAAATTAAAAAAATGAGATTAATCAACAGATTCAAACTAAAGTGCTTTGATTTGAAGAAAAAATCAATTCAAATTAAATTTCAACGTATCATATTATTTCAAGTTCAACGTTATAATATTATATACGACAACTCTCCAAGATAAACAGACAGAATAGAGTGTGCAAAAACGAAAATGCTATCAAAAATTTCATCCGCATTGCTTTAAACGAGAAACGTGCCCAAAATGCTGGCAGCTTTGCCATGTTGAATTTGATATGATTTCGTATAAATATCTACTTCAAAATGTTTACATCAATTTATATCCCTTACCTTAAAACTGTAATAATTGACGTTGATTAACGATATCCTTCAACTCACGACTGAACACAAAATAAATTATCGTTGGGTAAACAGCAGCTTTATATCTTACGAGGTCTATCAAATACCTATTAAAAATAAATGAAGTCATTTTCTTAATTATTTTACCAATTCCCTAAGTGATGAGATGTTTTAAACTGGCGTAAAGTTGATTTAGGTAATTTTACATAATATAATAACTGATTCATCTTTTTTCCTTTCTATTCAAGAAGTAGTAAAGTCTTGGCAACTACTAAATTATAGCATATAGCAGCTGCATCTTTTGATTCACCATACCATCTTTTGATACCATCTCTTGGATACCATATAGGAAGAACTCATTCTTGCAGTCCATTGTACTAAATTTTCCATGAAAAATCTATCAGTAATCCTTACTAAAGTAAGCCTTTATCTGGCCTGAGCATGAACACAGCACTCCATTCTTCACGCAGCGTTGTAAATAAGTAGAAATCCTATAATCCCTTACCTTGCACCGAAGGTAGCTGTAATGAGAACTTGAGTCTCAGTAAATATAGCGGGAAAGATGGTGCGAGCATGTGGTATTCTGTGCTGGGTACCCAACAAGCAAAGTAATCTTATAAAAAAATATGATAAGTGTATTAACACTTATAAGATTCTTATAAGTGCATTGGTGTAGACTATTTTACTTATAGTAGCATTTCACAAGCCTTAATTTGCTCAGGAGCATTTGCTTCTATAACTTAGTCTTCTAGTAAATACAAGTTTAACTTATAGAACAGTTATAAGACTCATATAGTTATAAATGCATTTCACAAGACTAAATATACTCAAGAGCATTGGTTGCTATAACTAAGTCCTATAGCTACTACAAGATTAACTTATAGGACAGTTATAGGATACATTTACTTTTAACATACTTATCAGAGATCCTTATAAGTATTGGCATTATCGTCTTGTCGAAGTCTCTTATATGATTGTTAGCATGTTACGAATACGCTATGAGAGCAAACATGCTTACAAATTACTTGACCAAGTACTTTGTAAGTAAACGTCAGCCATTTTGTCAACTTATAGTTTGTCATCTCATAGTCAAGTGCAACAGATTATGTAATGGAGGGTTCCGTCGAAAATGATGCTGTACCTGTTGAGTGCTATTCTAATCATGAAGAACAGGAAGAAAAGGCCATGAGGAAGAATATGATTCAGAAATAAAAGAAAGCACAGACTCTGAAAAGAATCATGAATTACTTCAAGATATACAAAGCTGGGCTATAAAATTGAATATAATGCATTTGACACCAAATGAACTATCAGTAATATTATACAAAAGAATTAAAAACATTCTACCCAAAGATGCACGAACTTTGTTAAAAACAAATAAAAGTCTTGTAAACTTGCTTAAACAGTTGACGGACGAAAAAATAATCAAAGCTTAGTCAGATTTAACGGGTAAGGTTGATAAACAATTCATGAGGAACCCTAATTTGTTTTAAAATGGAGGAGAAGTGATAGTTACCAAAACTGTAATAAGTACTAATTTGCTAATAGTGATTCTATAAAGTACTCAATGCAGAGCATTTTTAAAACATGGCGAATATTCACAAGAATCATTGAAATTAAATTTTAACAACAACTTCACAATGTTCAATTTTGCTCTAGGCGTTAAGAAAAAATCAATATGCGGTACATATTCACAGTAAATTTGACTTCCCCACCAGTTTCCACACTATATTCACAAAGTAACCAGCTATATTAAAAACGAATGAATACTAATGGAATTATTTATATTAGTAAGGAATATAAAAAGAAACAAATTTCTCAAATACAAAACACGTGCACGTTACAGTTTATACCTATATAATGTACTTATAACAAATAACCAAGTATTTTACAAGCGCATTATAAAATTGATAGTTTCATAAGATACTGGAGTCAAAGCGTTATAGAAGCACTAGTGCCTGTAACTGCATAGGCTAAGATTGTTATAGAAACTATTGTTTTTCGTCAAGTATATTATACGAGTTAATGACTTTATCCAAGTTCATTATAAGATCGTTACAGAAATATATGCTCCTATATTTGCGCCCAAATCCTTGTTTGTAGCATACTTCAAGTATCTTATAAGTGCATGAAAAAATAGTCTTGAGACCATTATAAGTACCCGATTTTGCTACTTGGGTAAGTAATTAGAGACTGTGAACTAATTTTAACTTTTACCGTAAGTACGTGGTGTCTTAAGCCCTTTTATTATGAGTTGAGTGTTGAAATGACGTTGTCGCATACCTGGATATCTTGTGTGTATACCTTTTATAATATTTGATACGTGATAACAAACATTATCATCGTAGGATAAATATGAATTGTAAACGCTGGACGCTGTAGAAGCTGGGATTCTGATAGAGAGACTGTCAAAAGAGAGAGATTTTGATATTCTAGATATTGCAGTAGAGAGATTGTCATTAGCTAATCTCCGCAACTCAGAATACACACATCTGCCTGCCGGGGCTGCGGATTATTCGAAAGAGATACCGTGGCCCTGGCCCACAGGCAACTGAAGGAACACGGGTGGGTTTTAGTCAGTCAGAGTCAGACACGCCCTTCCGCTCCGCCCAGAGCGGGAGAGGTCATTTGATGATTCCCAGCCAAAAAAAAAAAAGAAAAGAATACACGCATCTGATATCATGTATAGCAATGATATCCAAAATAGTCTATATCGATCGACCCTCAGGGGTCGACGACGACCTGCAAATTGTCCATGAGAGTGAAAAAAAATATTAAGTGTACGTGGGATGTAAACGGGGGTCCACGATACTGGATTTCATATAAGCAGGTCGTGACTTTAATAGCGGGCCGAACGGAGTATTCTGGGTATAAAACTAACAGACCTGATTAGGAATACAACCATCCGGTTCATCACAAAGGTAACTGATGTCACTTGGAAAGGTGCCACGCTAAAATAGGATTGGGCCTGACACATCCGCCGCATGTCAGACGACCACTGGGCCAAACTTACGACCCCATAGGTCCCTCTTAATGGCAAGCAACATCGCGGCAGGCCCAGACGGAGATAGCGGGATGAGCTGAACTCCTTCAACAAGAACTGGTCCATAGCAGCTCTAAACAGAGAGAAGTGGTAAGAGAGTAGGGAGGCCATTGCCCTGCAGTGGGATATCGCAGGTTTTTAATATAATAATATTAATGGAATAACCCAGTTATACAGATGATTTGTTGCTTAGTTTTTACCAGAAAACGTAACAAACAGACCGACGACGATAGTACATTACGTTACGTAGGTTTTGTAAACAAAATTATTTTCGCAATTTTATGAAATACAGGCTGGCAGGACATCGACGCGCATCCAGTTACCATGGATTCAGTACATGATTCTGAACCCCCAGCGTTAAAAATTTTCGTTCGTTATTTAAACAAAATGCGGTTCCATATATTTTGAACGCGTTGGTATTGCACTTTTGTAGGAAACAGCTGTTTTTTTTTATATACCTGTAAATAGGCTTTTATTTATATATAGATTGTTCTATATTTTGTGAATGTGAGAACGTTGTAGGCCTAACTTGTAGACTATAGATTTGTAGACCTTTTTATATTTTGTTGAGTACCTGTTACTTGTTGACAGGCCTACACTGTCCTCCGTAACCCATCAACACTGGAATTTGAAACATTGTGAAAGCTCCTTATTTTTAAAAGAGTAGGTAACCGTGGAGTTTCTTGCCGGCTCTTCTCGATAGGAAACAACCAATTGAAACCGAGCACCTAGCTTCTGACGTTTGGTATGCCCATGTAGGTTTATGTGAGATAAAATATTTTTATTTCGAAATACCGAACCGTAGTAGAGGGAACCTACATATGGGTAGTAGTGGGTATTTACCTAGATAGGTACCCACATGTTTAGGCTTTGTAATTGTGAAAACCTAATTGGATATTTCAAAACTTACCAAAAAATAGCACTTATCGTGCATTATCGGCAACCTGCTAATAATGCAGCGTAGTTTAGTAGCCAGCATTTAGAAACACATTTGTCTGCATCATTAGAGAATCCCTCTCCACGTCTAACTTAGAGGAACGGCAACTAAGTGGAGCTCATTACTCTTTGATTTCGAGCTGAATGTTCGAGCAGCAGTAGAACTACCTACGGAAATAACACAAAATTCATCACTAATGGTAACTTCTGTTTCTGGAGTAATTATAGTGTTGAGTACTTTTGTTAAGCTTCAATAAACATTTGCTTACCTCTGAATAGAGTCTAAATTTATGCTTTATCAATAGCATTTGGCCCCTACAACATGGGATTTTTGAGAAAAGAAAGAAAACATAACTGGCATCATGAGGGTGCTTATGTTTGGGAAATAGAGGCGTGTTTTTATGTTAAGTAAAAAAAAAAAAAAAAAAAACGTATCTTCTCATAAATCTTTATTCAACACCATCTTCAATGTTAAATCATTTTGCAATATTGTAGTCATAATGAAGACTACGAAGAACATAAGGAGAAGAAATAGAATATCCTGGTTGAATTACACGGTAAGGGAAATAAGGGTAGGGGTAGCTTCCATACTTGTAGCTATCAAGATTGACGAGTTTATATTTCTTGATAAGAGGTGTGGTATCAAATTTGAATTCTGTTATAGGGTGGGTGTTAATCTGGATTTCTTCTAGAGGTTCATCTTCAGCGAGCCCGGAGACGAGGATCCGATACTGCCCGGTGGGGTCCCAGTGCACGTCGGCGCGGGTAACCGCGATCACGCAAAGGGTAAGGAGAAGCAGTTTCATCTGGAAGTTAATGTCAATATTAATGTAACGAAATGAAGAAACAGTTTAACGTGGGCTGGTATTGGAAAGTTGTCAAAGTAAATGAACCGCAAATTAAAACACAAACCGCAAATATAAACTAGTGTTTAGAAAACCAAAGCCTGTCTGTTAGCTCGAAAAAAAATACGAATGTACCTAAAACTTACATAGCTTTATTTAAAATCTAAATAAATTAGAATTTAACCTGAAGTTCTCAACAAAATCTAATAGCATTATTTTTACGTCTTGAGATGTTAAAAACCCTTGAACCACTTTTATACTCACAAAAATTAAATTCAATCAAGAAACGTGTGCCTCAAAGTAAATAAAAAAAAACCATTTCCTAAAAAACCTTTTAATTCGTTCGCAAGTAGTGATTAAGTATGGTCTGAGGAGAAAATTAAATTTAACTCAAGTGAGGTTTGAGTGAGAGGGACAATCATAATTAGACACACTGCAGCCGGGCTCTTGGAGTACTCTCCGATGTTTAATTTGTATTTGGAATTTAGTCTTATGCTTTTTCTTCATATTTAATGGCAAGAAAGAAGAATTTGAAAAATCTGTTGTGTGTGGCGTAACTATTCTGACAAAAGACAGTCAGTAGTAAATATACATATTAACACTTCTTATCATGTTAGTTTCAGGTGATCAATTTCAAATAAAATTAAGAAAAGTTAATTTTAATACCTACTTACCTTTGGAATTGCTTGAAATCCAAAGACATAATACCACATTGTTTACGTTGTTGGTTTATATATTGGTGACTGATTGCTTTTCAATTATGTTTTAATGAACACGTATGTACCTATTTCTATTTAATAGCATTTAAAAGAGCAGAGAGCGATAAGTAATTGAATGCATCTTTAATCGGTTTTTATACGTTGTTTTAACAGTTTTATTAAAAAATATTCTAGAGTGACCAAAAAGTTACGATAAAACTATATAAGATAAAGAACTTATATTAATTTCATTTTAATTTACCAACTCTAAAACGATGGTGCCTAATATAATAATAACTTATTTATTTTCACTTCGAGACACAAATATCAATGTAGCCCTTTTTTTGGGTGGGAAATCATCAAATGTTGTCTCTCGCTCTGGGCGGATCGGAAGGGCGTGTCAGACTCTTACTGACTAAAACCAAACCGTGGTCCTTTAGTTGCCTGTGCGCCAGGGCCACGGTAACTCTTTCGAACAATTCGCGACCCCGGCAGGCATCGGCTCTATCGGACCTCGTCAATGTTGTTGACATCTCTTTGACGCGCGCGTGGAACACGACGCGCCGTCGACCCGCTTCGCAGAAGGAGGTGACGGCTTCCCATACCCTCTCGCTCCGTACCAAGGATCAATGTAGCCCTAGCTCTTGTACTAAGGGTTCCTGTATCACAAGAGCCAAAGCTGCAATTATATCTTTTCTTACAGTTTCTTGTCTCACTTCTCGCAAATTTAAACATAAACATAATAACCACATCAAATGTTCCGCGTGATTAATATAAATAGAGAAAATAATAAACTTTCATTGATCAAATTCCAATGATATTCGCTTTTCTGTCGTTAAAAATTCAAATCAACCTTTCAGTTTAATTTTATAAATAGAATTCAAAGATGGCGCCGCATCAATTTGACGTGAAAAACCGCACAGTTTCATATAAATCCCTCATGCTTATTCGCGCCGCTTCACCTGTGCTATAATTAATTGAAGCTTTTATAAACACCCCCTCCCCCGGACTAGCCTCCCCCTGCGGCTAACAGTGTGGTCTTAGTGAAGAGAGGACGGGTCTTGGGACTTAATTAAGTTTTGTACGTGGGAGCTTTGTGGTTTTGCTCATAAGTAGGTCCTTGGTTCCATATTCTTCATATTTAATAATGATACTAATAAACCATAACTCAAATATACTGGTACAGATCAATTCAGTCAGAATTTTGTAAGAAACCCAAACACCGCGTCTTTTAGTAAATTTTATTTACTGCGTGGTCGGAACTACCTTTTGGAAGGAGCAACTAGAAACAATTCTATTATTTTCGTTCAAAAGTGCCTTTTATGTGCCTATTTGAAATAAATGATTTGACTTTGACTTTGATATTATCCCGATATCAAAGTTCCAATCACGGTTCCGTCAACATTTCGGGTAGGTATTTAGTATTTAGTGCGTTAATTTTTCCGGCACCCTAATTGCGTAACACACTTTACATCACAATCTGAATCATTTTGAAGGCTATTGCTAATCCATAACAATATTGCTATACATATGTAGCGGCATCTACAACGCCACATGCGAGCTACGCGTCATACTGACGTCACGCAAAATCCTGCATCGCGCAAGCAGAGTTTACCGCGCAACTAGCATATATACAACATCCCGACACCAACCGTTGGGCAGTTGCCCACCAGACACAACACCCGTCAGGTCGGAGGATCCTCCCTTTTCTATGGAGGTATGTGTGAACTTTACACCCTGTTCCTCATACCTCTATACATATATTGCATATGTTCGAAAAAATTGTCTGCTCAACAACGTAAATAACGCAATGAATGTTGTTGCACTGTCAAAATGAAAGCGTTGCTACTGTTAGTGTGTTACGCAATTATCCCGCAGGTTTTCCAAACAAACATTTAATAGTGCTGCAAATATTGTAATTGTACAAATACGGTTTTTCTTCATGCATACGTACTCTTACCAGTACTTTCGTACTTGGACCTATCCCTCCGGTCGCTATTCACTTGCTCCACAAACCTCAAGGATAAACTACTATGGCAGAATTGATGGCAAAATGCAGCAGCCATTAACTCGGCAATAGCTTTCCTTCGCTATTGAATGGCTAGAAAATACTCTGTACACCTGATGCTTTTCTTTCTAACCTATAAGAATTATGGTTTCATGTTCTAGATGTCATTTTTGCAATACATTTAAATCTGTATCTGCTTTATCAGTGTTTTCAACATTTGAACTATCGTAATGGCTCAATTTCAGCAATTTTGATTCTGAAATCGATGTAGATAAAATAATTCGTTTTCAATTGAAAGGTATAAGGAATTTTATGAAAAAGTTGAACAGCATTGTTATGTACAAAAGATAGGAAAATCTCTGCTTTTACGGCAGTTTCTCATCCAATCTACTCACGTCACATACCTACATTAATTAAGCATACACTAAAGAGTAGCTTTAAATTAATTTATGGGCTATTGCAGTATCTAAACAGCGAACATTGAAAACTAGACTCCCACGACATGTTTCCGGAATTCTAAGAATCATGTCAGTCCACAACTTGTCTATAAGATGTCGACCATCATAATACTATTATTATGATGGTCGAGACATAGAGAGAGAGAGACATACACAGAGACTAAAGGGAGACTGTCTCAATCCGACATGTGTCAGAGAGCAGTGCATGTCGCACGTCGGAACAAGTAAACTGCGGTGTCAGCTCCCGCGGCGCTGGCGAGACCATTTCATTTATTTTATTGATATTTTTGTCACTCGACGTCCAGGGTTAGGGTTGAGTCACACTGTTGAAATTCTTTGTATCCTTTGAAGATAGATCAAAAGTTTTAAGTAGCTCATAAATTTTTAGTAGGTGTGGTGCTGAAAATGATCTATGTATAGTTTTAATATTACCTACAATTAGACTGTCAGTGGCTCGCTAACAATTTTTTACGTTTGAATGAAGGGAATATCTTTGTACCATTTCTCATCTTTCGCTGCTGAAAAAGTCCAGTGTATTTTTGTTTTTGCTAGGAAATGCCTCAATTCATATTTTACTATATGTAAACTACCATATCAATATAAATGCAGAATTTTAAAGTAGCTACAAAAACAACAAAATACGTCGTAATACAATGTCGTATTGTGTCCGTGCCCTAATCGCGGGGGAGTCTAGGGGAAAATTGGCGAAAGACAGAGGGCTGTGCAGGGGAGTTTGTTCAGGGTACGAATGGGGTACTTTGGTGCATTACCAATTCGCTTGCAATTTCCTCGGATTTGGTTTTGTTTTCAAATTACTGGCGCTGATGGTGGTTATTTGCCAGGTGGTGGCAATTTCTATTTAATGTGGAATTTACTGTAATTCGCTTGAACTTTATAGTGAATAGTGTAAACGCACTGCCTTTTTCCGTAGTAGGCCTGAAAAAGTTTAGTGTTAAAGATACCTGTAACAAATTGCTGTAGACAGTAAAATTGAATTGAAGTAAAATTGTACAATTGAAATCATAATAATGGAACAACTTGCCCCTAAAAATATAGAAGGGGCACAAAAAACCTTTCAGCACTCGAGTGTTTAAATAAAAAGGATTTTAATAGACCCCAAAGTAATTTCCCTTCAATCATAAGTAAAAAGAAATCAATTTGCTTTTTTTTATAATACGTTGGGGATTGGATCCGAAATCTATACTAAAGTTGTGGAACAATATTAAGAATTCTCTTAGGGGATGAAGATTATAAATATTTTGAAGTAAATTTCCAATTTATGATGTTAATGGATCATTTTATTGGTTTGAAGTTGAATTTGGACGTGTTTTTGATAGATTTGTTAAATGTTAATTTGAGCGTAGACTGATTATATTTGAATTCGAAAATGGTTTATACCTAAAGGATAGATAGATAAAATACTCTTATTTTATACACCATATGCATTACAGATAAGGATAAGGCTGTAGGTACCTACACTTTCGAAGGACTAAATCAAACTGAGTAAACTGACTAAATCAATTTCAGTAATTTTTGTGGCCTACCCAAATGTCCTTTCTTTGGTACTGTTCGTCGAATCGTTGAGCTCCTTATGTTTTGAGTTGAGCTGCACGATTACTGACAAATGCGTGCACTGACTGGACAGGTCCACTCATTCTGTGTGGTTTTTCCTCAAAAGACCTTTTCAGACACAAATCTGCATGGTCTTCACATGATCTGACCAAGATTATCTCTGTACTTTAAAAGAGACTGTGACCTCTGAGTTTGTTTCGGCCTTTCTTCTCAGAGTAGTCAGATAGGAAATGCCGACCTCATCTAGTTTTAAAATATGATTGACGTGTAAAGTGTTTGTACAAACCTACTTACAGAAATAAAATCATTTATCATTTATCACAACTGTGACAGCGGCTTTTCCAAGATTTATTTTAATCTGTAACAGGTGGGTCAGAAGACTTTGATGATGTTCATGATAAAAATACAGTAACTCATCATCAAAGGCATAAAATATGTGAAAATTTTACATTTTGTATTCCGATTTTTACCCCAAAATATTCATACCCGCATTAAAGTCTCAAGCAAAGTGTTTGATCTACAGATTATACAATTATTTATTCCGCACCCCTCCATTCACCCCCTTTCAGTGACGTCACTCATTCATCACGATCATCTGACGTACTAAATTACTACCTTCATTTTTGCGAACGCACTGAAAAGGCAGGAGATTTTGTACACATATTTTTTGGGAGGAAAATTACAATTTTTAGCTTCACAGCGCTGGGTTTGATGAAACAGAAGTTTCGTTTTCGTTTATTTTAATAAAGAATGTTGTTTCAATGTTTTTGTATATGAAAATAGAATTAAATTAGACCTGAACATGACGTTATATTTTTTTAATGTTTGAATTTCAGTTAACGTAGTTCAAATTAAGTAAATATGTAAATGTTTACCTTTTTCTCTCAATGGTCTTTAATAATAAATAAAATTGCTAGTTACCCTTACTTAGCATTATAAAAGAGAAGGTAACCTGGATATCACAGAATTACTACTTTAATTTTGAGGATTTAAAAAATCTGCTTTTTCATCTCGTTTATTGATGTTTTCTTCAACTATAGTACATTACTGCAGCGGCCAACAACAGAGGCATTGATGGACAAACGTACCGAGGCACACACACGTGAGTCCATCAATGCCTGGTTGCAGCCAAGGCTTGTGTAGTACTTTTCTCAAATAATGCGCGGAAATTCAAACTAAGTAAATTAATTATAAATTCCAGAATCAATGACGAACAACGATAACTTTTCTCGCGCCAATATGTTCATTTGTTTCTTTTTCACTTTAAACAGCTCTATTTGCTAAGCCAGTTCGAGATTTAAATAAAATCTTTGACAAGTTACCTCCTTGGTTGCCATGGGTCGAAGTAAAAAGTTCGTTCCATTTTTAAATTACACGACAGATATGAGTTTTCATAGTAATTTATTCGGCCGCTAAATACAACAGTTATGGATTTTCATACTAACATTGCCGGCCGCTGCTCGCATGTATTTGACCAGTACAGCATTTTCAATTTATCTCGAAGAAGAAGGTTGTCAAAATAATGCTCGAATATGCAAGCATGTTTGAGAAAAAAAAAACCTATTAACCAATCCAGTCAGAACTATATTTTGTACAAAATAAATCGAAATCAAACATTTTGCTCAATTAGGTACAGCTCCGCTCACAGAGACCTGCTCACTAATCAGTCTCCGGCCATTCTCTCAACGAATTACTTTTCTAGTCCAATACCAATTTTGCGGGACTTCCTCACTCCTTTGTCATTTGATTGGCTGGCAGCTTCCTTGGACACGTTGTTAATGTCTGTCGAGCAAATGAGCATACCAGACTACGGATGTAATCAGAAAAGAGCAGAGAAATTGTTATAGATTTGGCGGGTGAAAAATTTGGCTGTTTACAAAATTCTATTACTTGCGGACAAACGGACAGCCAGAGTCATTACATTCCTATAATGTAATGTAGCTTCCTATTCATTTGTCCGCTTATGTATAATTCGAAAGCACTTATCCAATTCAGGTATGTTTTTTCTATGACTCTAGTTATAAACATAAGGCCATAAACACATTACTCAATACATACAAAACCAAAACAAACCGATTAAAGCTAGTTTTCAACTTAATTATTACTTTATTCAACCATATCCATTGTACACAATTCAATTGCAACAAAAGATTTTCCAAACTTCAAACATATTATTGTATTTCACGGAAGTTCGACGTAAAACGAAATTGTATACGTTCTAGTGAGACTATTATTACTTAACAATGGGATACTTTAATGATGTCTGAATTATTCAAATTTAATTCTTATTAACATTGTATAAGATCCACTTAAAATTAAATTACTAAAACGATATTATTCTCAACAATACGAGTCTGCTACCAAGTATGAGTTATTCGAATTTGAGCTTTAGCACATGTGCTGAAAGCTCGTTTCGTTCTTATTAACAATAAGTGTCAGAGAGTGAACACCGAGAAACACTTTTGTATTCACGTGTACCGTGAATAAGATAGCGAAACATGTTTTTGTCGTGATTGTACCATTCGTTACTGTACGGGTGTTATCAATACAGGGTGTATTTTGGGGTGTCCATGAAATATTCAAATAAATAATACATTCAGGCATATTTTATGGCTGCTGTTTTCTTTATTTTAATCTTCTTTGATACTACCTCGTTTAAACCAACCTACATAATGTTTTGCCCACAGCCTAAGAAGTTTTCCAAGAAAATTGTTGTTTCCAAAATACAAAACAGCGTATAGTCATGTAGGTATAACAAATTCGTGCTCCAAATCATTCTCAAACAAAATGGCAGTCTCCAAAAGGCTATATGTACTTTAATTAAACGATCACAAAATACGCCTTCTCACCATTAGCCGATTCTTGGAACTGTTTCCTACATTATTATTATGCTCCGCGAGTGAAAATTTTCCGAAAACTGCTACGAGTTCCACAAAATGTTAATTAGACGTTTAAAATAACAATTAATGACATGTGTTTATTTAATTATAGTCAAACTCGTTGTTTATGATAATATTTTTCTTTTTGTAACGTGAATATTACAATAAATAACATTAGCTACGAGTAAATTGACTGTTAAGTCTACATAACTTGCTAGAATAAATAAAAATACTGATAAAAATTAATGTATTACCTATGATATTTACACAGTATATTATATATAATCATAGAAACAAAATAACGAACAGACACACGACATAACGTACTCATTACGCTCCTATTCAGATTTATACGTAAGGATGAAAAATGGTTCAAATATCATCTGTTTGAATAAAAATCCTGCAATTGAAAATAATATTTTAAACGAGATACAAAATGTCGAGTTAGACAGAAATAAAAACTATAAATATAATATAATTATGACACAGAATGTTTGAATGGGTAACTGAACATCAAAGTAATAGAAATATGATGTTTTTTTTTTAAATTCTATATTTTATGCTGGTCAAACAAAATCTTTTCACATCTGAAAATCAACACTGTAACAGTAGACATTTAATACCATTAAGAGAGCTTTCAGCGCCAAGTTTACGACCGCGCCGTCTCATCCGTTTTCATGGTCACCGTAAAGTGAGTCAATGGAAAATCCAGCCCTGAATTATGAAGACGCGGATCGATGCAGTCTGCACGCTAACTATTACATAACTAAATGGTTTTTGTCTTGTTAGTGCATTGTTATTCCATTAAAATATGTATGGGGTTGAACTGTGAAAGGTAAAACCTACATGCAACCAAAGCAATAAGTATACCACTTTTTAACCTCTGTTGTGCGTGTTTTAAGCAGTCAAGTCAATGATATCAATCGTCTGAGGTAAAATTTTGTTTAAAAAGTTAAATACACACGCAATTTTCTCCTTCAAAGATGTCTTTGCGTCGTCTGATTTTATTTTTGGAATGCTCGGGCTCTGCTTTTCTGTTTGTGTAATTAAATAGAAGTATTATTTAAATGGTCGTGAATTCAAATTCGGAACAATGATGTCATCAAAATGATGACCAGTATGTCGGCTTCAAAACTGCATAAAAACTTTTTCTTTAACTTATCATTATTTTGATGTTTTAGGCCTTTAAACCTCACATGGAATTGCACGGTGGTTCGATTTAGGAGTCGGGGAATGTAGTAAGCTCGTAAGATTAAAAAAACAGCACCCTAATTGCGTAACACACTCAATCACAATCTGAATCATTTTGCCCAATATTGCTAATCTATTGCTTCATATGTTCGAAAAATGTGTCCGGTCAACAACGTAATAACGCAATGGATGTCGTAGAACTGTCAAAATGAAAGACATTGCTACTGATAGTGTATTACGCAATTACCTCCCAGGAGATGTGAAAAGTTAAACGAACGTTGTCTGAAAACGATCTCATGGAAATATATAAAATAACACGAGGATTCTATTATTACATTCTGAAACACCATTGTGGATTTTCATCAGATTAATTATTTAATTAACTGTGCAGGGTTTATTGACCTAACGTGTCATTCGAATCCGATAGTTATTGGATTCCCCATCTTTTAATTTAAACAAACAACAGCAGTTTCGAAAGGGCTTATTTGACTTCAAAACAATACCGTGACAAGTATACTCCGAAGCAGCTAATTAACATCAAACCTGGAACCGTAAAAATTGACGTAAAATTAAATTACAATCGTATGTGACACGAAAAATGGTGTCAAATCCAGTGACACCTCGTTAGTTGAATTCGCTCCAGTAATCTACTCGGCAGAGCTACCAACATAATAGTCGAATTCAGAAGCCTTTATGTTTCACAGTAGTTGGATTACAACAAAAAAGAAAAAAACTGCTGTTATTTTTACTACAAGCTGCCAATGTAACCACAAATCTTTAAGAGAAAGTGTCCATAAAAAAGTCGTAATATCTGGCCGGAATTTTTCCATTGCTTCGTCCCTAGATGTGAGAAAATAAACTCCAATTTACATAATGCTAGAAAAAAAAGCACTTTTCCTACATTTCCCGAATAAAATATGCTCAGAAAAATTATCCAGTCTACTTAAAAAAAAAACGTACAGAAAATTGAGAGGAGATGATAATGAACCATAATTTAAAACTTTATTTAGCCTCATAATAACGAACTGAGCCAACCTAACGCCTGATCAAAATGAACATCAGGGGATAAAATTTCGTAAAAGTGCAAAGTTACCAAAGCAATAAAAGAAGTTAAAGTGAAAAAAATATTAATATTTCCTCCTTAAACCCGTAAATATGAGTTTGTGAGTTTTCCGTTTTCATCCCCGTAAGGGTATGTTCACAGTAATGGATACGGAGGTTTGTGTAACATGTGTCAGATCCCTTATCTTTGTAACTAAGACCGATAGTCTGTTGCTTAATTGCTATTATAACGATAGTGATGTAACTGTCAGAAAATGTTTGTTTATTCTTTTTGTCTTCCTTTTGTGAGAGCGGAAAAGTTTGAAACTATTCTTCTTGCGACTGTTCTTTTGTTTGAGCTTTTTTTTACACAAACGGCTGTTCCGGCGTTGTTTCGCTCGAAACGGTTGTAAGGAATTGAATTAACATTAAATGAAAACTGCTTTTCGTAAATAAATAAGATTTAGAATTCGTAGAACAGTTTTTAAAACTGATTGTGTTAGCAGCTATGAATACAAGAGCTACTTTAATGTAAGTAATTATTTATGTCAAACTGGAAATGTTTCAATCATTTAATTGTTTAGTGAAATGTCCAAGTATAATGCAGTGCAAAACAACGAACCCAGTGAGACATCAATCCTGCATCTTGGCAATCGTGCAACTGCAGCGCTTACATTGTCGCTTTGACGTAATACGACTGCAGAACTATGTGACGTCACGGAGTAAACGTCACTAATGTCTTTATTAAAGAAAAAGAAAACTCGAACACTGCAAAGAAACGTAATATTAAGAAAATTATAAAAAGCTTTTACAAAGTGTACCGTCGGCCATATTTAATTCATTTGGACGACATTTGTCAAGGATATTAAAGAAAATATACAAAATTGGGTGAGTATTAAACGTCATGGTAGCATAGACTACAGTTTCAACTCAGCCTACCGCACGCCTCTGCTGGAAATAGGCCTCTTCCAGTCTGCGCCACGCACAACAAGGTGGCTGGGACAGACTGGATACAGAAGGCGTAGGACAGGGTGTTATGACTGCAGTTTACCCGTCCGTAAAAATGACACTGAAAGACACTGTCACACATATATGGTGATAGAAACGACGACCTACAAATCTGAACTTTTACAAATGCTACATGCATTATTTACGGCCGCTTCCTAGCAAACCCCAGGACAAATCCAACAAATCCTCATAAGTGAAAATCAAATCAGTGATATAGGCTTAGTGTTACTGTTCAAAAAGATAGTCGATTTATAACCTTTCTCTGAGCTTTCGTCAAGTACTAAAAGAAAAATAGGTACTAAAGCTTCATGTGAATTCTATTGATACAGTAAAAGTCAGCTTGAAGAAATAAATAGCTTGCTATCTCGTGCTTATTACGCTATCAATCAGTTAACAGTTCACTACAGTGCGGTTTGAATTTAATCCTGTATTGGTCTATGTGGAAATATGAGCTTCATTGCTCCAGGCTTCGTCCTTGATTCGGGGATATCGGGAGGAGTATATTTTTATAGTCTCTATAAGTTTTATATTCTTCTTACTTAGGATAGCAAGTTCGTTGTAGGTTTTTGTACCTATAAATAAGTTAAAAGTATAAACAAACAACAAAACAACAACAAGATAAACACAAAAACCAAGAAAATATCGTGTTTATGAATAAACATATTGACAAACATACACCTTTACAATTATAACAAAATTGAAACTGTTTAATCGTAAAAAAATAACAAATTGCCGGAGGTTCAAAAAAACTTTTCCTTTTTTCAGTAAAACGGAAAAGGAACGTGGAAAGTTTTGGGCGACAACAAATTGTGTGCGGCAGCCTCGAAACTTCGACAATGCCGCGTCACTTAATGGCGAAGTGACAAAGGATTTGTCCCAAATGAGCAAAAATTATGGAGCTCGTAGTTAGTCAATTTATATCGCTTATTAACGACTTTTTATGCTTCTCCTAACGGAAACTTTATTTGGAAATAGTTACTATAGCGCTTCACGGTTATTTTGCGGTTATTATATATAACGGTTATTATATAAAAATGAATCGTTATTTCCCTTGGTCACGCCATAACTTGAGAACGACTTTACCGATTTCATCCATCTTTTTTTTTAATAGTTTTCTAATACTTTCTAGAAGATTCTTACGGATTTTTTTTTAAGAAAGTTGTGAGATATATGCGGGTGAAACCGCTGGGCGCAGCTAGTAACGAATATAAGTCACAGCGAATATAAGCATCTTCTAAATGGCTTCAGATCACTCTGTTTCCACCCTTCCGCGTCAGTTAGTACAATGCCTTGACTAATCTTCTTGATCTATTTTTGCTTTGCCTCGATACTTTTATATATCCGCCGTATGGTTGACTCATATAATAGTACTTTTGAAAATATTGATATCTTTAATTGTCCATATGAGTAAATTTAAAAGCCTAACCCGCCCCTCTTTATTAAATAAAACCCATGTGTGTAACCTTTCTGAAAATGTTAAAACTAACTAAGGTCATATTTTATTTTATATTATATTTTCTTTATCTGATTTTTTACTTTATTAATGCACATTATACATATATTTAATTACTGCATGTACTGCTAATAAAATTCCTAGCGATTACACTTATTTTTTTCTTTAAACTTTTGTGCCTACCTGTGGACAGCGTTGTGGGTTATATTATCACAAAAATTGATTTTGTTAAATTAGCTGTAAGTTCTTATAATGTAACTGTTTGCTGTTCCTTTCAATAAAAATAAAAATATATAGGTTGAGACTTCTGATTTCTTGAATCTTATTAGCTTGCGTTCGTCTACTACTTAACTTGTTAATAAATACTACTAATTAACATCTGTGTTGTTCATTCCTCAAAAGACCATATCAGACACATGGTTTTTATATAGCCTGACCAAGATTATGTCTGAACTTTACAAGATACCTTTGAGTTTTTTTCGGTCTTTCTTCTCTCAGTAGTCTGATAAGAAACACCGACCCCAACTCCCTTTTAAAATATTTATTAATAAATATTTTAAAAGGGAGTTGGGGTCGGAAATTTGTTCAACAAACAACAATGGTGTTGAACAAATTTGCGGGTAAAAAAAAGTAATGATGTGGTCAACGATTGTGCCAGCAAGGATTCGACTACTAAAATACATTTCAAAAGTGTACACCAATCCACAATACCATAGTGGCGTCCCATCTAACAGCCAAAGAGTCCCATAAAGATAAAACGTTCCGTTTATGTTTTCCTGTATGGCTGTGGTATCAGTTCCAGTAACCGTTCCGTTCCGTTCCAATAACGGAACGGGTTAAAAAGACTGCAGATAGTTACTGGTTTCTGCTTCACTGCGTGAGATTACTATTGACCTGTTTCGTTCGGTTGAAGCTGATGACTGCCTCCAAGAGATAAGCTGCTTACTGCTTATTTTTGACACCAAAATATATTTTTTCGGATATATTTTCGTACTCGTGATGTGGATTTGATATTGTTTCCTCAATGAATAGAATTTCTATGATGTTCATAATGGAAATGCTCAATGTTGGTTTATCGAAATGAATTTGGTCTCCTGATAAAATACAGTACCTAAAAAAGAAAAGAAGAGCCAATTACTGACGAAAACGTTTTTGAAATCTATTAAAATACTGTTAACAAGATGTAATTTGACTGTTTTAATTGTCCTCTGAGAAACAAGAAAATACTCGTACTAACTGTAAAAGACCTTTAGAATCATTAATAAAAACCAAATCCCTAAAACAAATCGTTTATTCCTTTTCATTTGCTTACCAATATTTTCCTCTAAAAATCTTCAAATATATATTTACTGATCGATCATAAACAAAGACACATAATAACATAATTAAAATCCAATCAAGTCGCGTAATGGGGAATTGGTAATGGCTTAAAATGTTCGATAAACCCAGACCGAGATCGTCATTAATAAACGCTACTAATTACTGTTTCGATAAGAAAGTATCGTTTAGAAGCCATTGTCAGTAATATTTCCGAGAACCGAGATTTGAGTCCAACATAATAACCACATTTTAATGTAAAAGGATGTAACATAATTATCTCACGGATACAAACAAATTTAATACAATACTCAAAAATACTCAATATGGAAATAATCCCACATAAAAGTAGGTAGTAACATTACTGGCGAAATGTGGGTGTACCTTAAGGTACGTCTCTGCCAAACCCTTCAGAGAATATAGGCGTGCTGGCACACGTAATAGGTGGGTACTATAAGTAGTATGTTACAGCTTATAACATTAATACCACAAAATAAAGAAAGTTTAAAAAATATAGGTATTAATGTACCACGAAAAGATGACAATACAAAAGTATTAAAATAACTCTTTTACCATTCAATACCGAATATATTCGTAAGCCTCTTAAACAGATTTCCATGGCGAACGGGATAAAGCCCTCAAGCGTTTTTATTTTATTGAATAAAAGAATCACTCTTTTAAGTAAACTTCATAATTATAACTACCGCAGATTAAAACAGTTCCAAATATAACTATTATGTTCTTTGTAGAAATTATTGTAATGAAAACTAGAAAACAAAATATATATTTTTTTTCTGTGAAGTACCGGATTGATAAAACCAGATAGCGACAAGGAAAATCGAAAACTAATCATCAAAATATTGATTATTTATTTAAGTTGTACAGCAGTTATAGAGTGAAGACCACGCTCGAACTAACACCATTAGGTAGGTAACAGTAGCGAAGGGTCAATTTTTGTAAGAGGTAAGCCGGTGTACATAACTTTAATGAGATTATATTATTTGTCTATACAATACTGACTGTGCCATGTTTCAAAGGGAAGCCGTTAGGAATCGAGTTGTATGGAACCTTCGCCACTGGTAGGTACTAGGTAATACGGGCTAGTGTCCGCAACTCCACGTCAATGCGCGTATTTTGCGTACGAGTGGGAAAATTGATTATTCGATCCACCCCAGCTCCTCGAAGAAGGCCAGCAACGCCTTGGTGTTACTGACAATCTCAGTTAGGGTACCTGGGTTACCGAAGTACTTTGCCCTGTACGTGTCGACCACCGGGCAGTTTAGAAAGCACATGAGCTGTTGCTTCGTCATCTTCCATGCAGGCCCTGCACAGCGGACTGTCTGTGACTCCTACGAAAAAGAGGTGTTTATTAAGTAACCTTTGGCCACTTCAAGCTGCTGTAACTGTACGCAGCTATTGTTTAGTTAGTCCGAGAACCTGAGGCGGCCATCAATTGCAGGAAGTGCTTCCCTAGCTTGCCTGCACTCACCTTGGTCCACCCATAGTTTGTGATGCTGGTCCCTGGTGCGTTTCCTTACCAGAGTGCGTTAGTACCCGAAGGGAAGTAGCGCGATGAATTTAGGTCCCACTGGTGCCATGCTCGACCCCCTTCTGGCAAGTTCGTCGCCTGCATCATTACCTAGCGAACCGCTGTGTCCTTTGATCCATTGTATGGTTATGTTATTGAGGCTACCCACCTGGTTGAGACGCTGGCGGCACTTGTATATTAGTCCAGGATCAACAGTGTGACTGTTTACTAACACCATTATTAAAACAATCAGTTTTAAACATCAACTCAAAAAAGCGCTTCTGCCTCCAATTCGTAGAACCTCTTAATCCAATAATTTCTGTTCTTGACCTCAAACCAAACTTCGAATACTTTGCTCTTTATCTATCAATATACATACGAGTACTTCTTCTATATTATTGCAAGCGAACGATCTTCTGAAAAGTACTAAAAACTTTTCAAAATCTGACAATTGGTCTAGACAGCTCAAGTAGGTACCTACTTAACCGTTTTTTTTTTTCATTAATTGGCACTTAAGTATTTTAGTCCGTCTCGGTTATAAAAAAACACGATCTCTAAAGGTTAAAAAGTATACCAATAAGATGGATATTTCATTGAACTTAGTATGGATAATGGTCTAGTCAAGGGGTCGGCAACCTGCGGCTACACGCGAGCCACATGCGGCTCTTTGGATGTGAAGCTGCGGCTCTTTAGTTCCATACGCAAATATTATTTATTTTTGTACCATTACCGAATTTGTTGTAAAAAAACACTACTTGTATATGAATACATAAATTAGTTTTCTTTATCAAAAAACTTTATTTATACAAGTACTCTTTATTGTTGGCAAGAAAAAAAAATTGTGGCTCTTTAAAAACTTTGAAATTTTGTAAATTGTAGTTTTGACTATTCCGACTCAAAAGGTTGCCGACCCGTGGTCTAGTCCCATCCTTTTTTTAGCTAATACTTAATTAAAAATCTATCCGTCCATACACATCATTTCCTCTTCCCATTCACTCAGTCTTAATAATCTTATCAACTTAGCAACCCCTATGATAAAACTACCGTGAACACAAACTTCGCAAACCATCAAAAGTTAAAAGTAAAAGAAGACTTAGAAACTTCCTCCCCATAGCCAAACTACATCGTACAAGTTTCCCATAAATCTGGTGTGGGTATGGGAGCGGCGCGAGACGACACGACATAATGCACGACATAATATAGGGGTAAGTACGGTACGACATAATATAGCACTCCTCTGAATGAAGTTATTGTCTCCACTCCATAAAATGCGAGTTGTTCCGTTCGATGACCCAGTGTGTTAGATAAAGTGGTCGTTTTTGCGACGGAATTTTATCACACTTTTAGGTTATTGTGTGGTTGTGTTGGGGTCCTTACTAATAACTTTTCTATTTTGTTGAATACCTGGTACTTGGTAACAAGCCTGAACTGTCTTCTCATACCTGTTAACACTGTAGTTTGAAAACATTATTAAAGACAATTATTATTCAAAGTAACCGTGGAGTTTTTTGCCGGTTCTCCTCCATAGGAAACGACAAGTTGGAACCTTGCTTCTGATGTTTCATAAGCGCCCGTGTAGGTTTATGTGAAATAAGATATATTGACCAGTCTGTTATTTTCCCTCTGTATGTGCCTCTTCTAATTGCATTGATATCAGCATCGTCAATAATTCGCCAGTCCGCCTTATGGTTTTGGAAAGGCATAGGTAGTTTTATTAGATCAGGCAACGTCTGCAATACCAATATACCACAATTACTCATTCGCCTGCAAAGCAATATTGCTTGCGGGTACGCACCTATGATTGTTTACGCGTGCAACTCTTTGTACTGCACCCTAATTGCGTAACAAAGTTTCAATCACAATCCGAGAGTTTTGAAGGATATTTCTAATCCACTGCTTCATAGGTTTAATAAATTCGTCTGCTCAACAACGTAAATTACGCAATGAATGTGGCTGAACTATCAAACTGAAAGCAAAAGCTATCAATGGTTATTTTATCTGTGTTACGCAATTACCCCGCAGTTGTAACTCTACAAAAATCTTTTGGCGCGTGGCAGAAAACGGAACTAACGTCGCCACCTTGTTTTTTCAATAAAACTTCACATAAATGTTTACCAACAACGCCGCCCTGTCAATGTCATTCAAGCGCCAAAAGTTCCTTGTAGCACTCTACGGGCTGATGACTATATAAGTTAGTATCTGCAACATGAGTAGGACACACAAACCACGTCACAGCGAAGTCTTGACCTGCCAGTCTGTTGGCAATGAGACCACATAATGGGTGACGTAACTTATGCACATAATTGAGCGAACATGGTATTGGACCGCGCCCAAGCATGCCACGGTCACTGCCGGTGACATATCGCATAATACCGCTAATGTACTGCCGGTGTTAGGGGGAACTGACCTTAGTGGGGTAGGGTTTAGAAGAGGAGATTATGGAGTCTAGGAAATTCTACGGTACAAGCCTTATGCCCGACGGAATTACCCATCGGCAAAAATGATGAATTCCCATACGAACTGCCATCTCCTATTTAACCCCTTTTGGTGATGAATTTTCAAAAATCCTTTTTTAAGGCTCACCATTGTTATAAAAGAAACTCTCGCAAAATTTCATGCTTCAAGACATAAAGGCCTAGGCTGTGTGTTATCTGCCAGTGAATTAATGAATGCACGTCTGTTATACTTAACTCGGAAACTTAGGAATTATTTAATTCTGTTCAAAACCCTCCGTTATAACTGCACCTCACTATGTTACTGATCACTGCCTTAAAAATCGTAACTTACAATATAGGTATCCACTGGCAAAAACAGTTCTCTTTTTCATTGCTTTTGCCTCTTTTACAAAACGGAACCTTTTTGTATTATCTCGTCAAACATTCTGGATCGCAGTATTCAGCTAAGGATTTTGCAAATGGGGAAAGAAGTAAGCGGAATTATAGTTAGGGACGACGGTAATAACGTACGCCATTCTAAGTGCCTGGGAACGACAATAATTTCTGCCACCTGGATAGGAACACCCGCCGCTATATGAATATTTCAGAACCATAATAACTACATTGTAAGTAAAATTGCGTATAATATTTCTCTATAATGTATGAATGGTTATATCTAGTAGATTCCATTGCACTTGAATAAGTACATAGTCTTCATTTTCACTGACACAATTCAACAAGTTCATTTCGTCTAGTACCTAGTTAGATAAATAATTATGAATACCTTTCTGCATTATTATGCATTATTATTATGCTCACTCAAATGTCTCGCTAGTGGTGGCGTGTGTGTTGGATCATTAAGTTCTCTTCAAAATGGTTGAGCTGAATGCTGCTGATCCGTACGCCATTTTCGTGAACGGGCGCCGTCAGTAGGGACTGATCATTTCTTAGCTGCCATGGCTTATTTTAATTTAGGTACCTTCTACGCTTTGGAATGCGCAACTACCTTCATTTTTCTGACTGACCGACCCCTTGACAATTCAAAAGTGCCTGTAATTGGTTTAAAATATATTGTAAAAAAAATATGTTTTCTCCTCCCTGCAAAATCAAGCATTGAAATACTCTTGCATCGATATTCTATCAGCCCCCTAATATTCAGATATTTCATACTTGACGATTCGTAATTGATGTCATACTGTTCGATTCGTTCGTTAAAAATTCCCTGACGATGTCAAGCAACAAGCAACATTGCGCGCTGTTGCCGGCGACACAATTTGCGAGAAAAAACGTTTATAGAATAAAAACGCTTTATCAACACAATCAATAACTGTTCATAAATTCCCAGAACGTTTCCACGTCTCTTTCAATGAATCAGCAACACAATAAAAAACCCATATTATGCAATGTAAATATTAAAATCTTCGTAGATTTATAATGAAAATGTTGGCGTTATACCGAATGAAAATATTGCCAGATGATAAAATGGCGAACGTTTGGCAATCAGCCAGCGTGTAAAATGTAACATAACGCCTGAATTTTACATGCATTATGCTATGTTGCGATATTTCGAGTATTTTTGTTGTCATTTTAAAGTAAAAAGTGTTGAGAAAATTTTTCATTGTCCGCAAGATAGAGGGAACCAGTGTTACAAAAGGTTAGTTTCAATTTGATACGTCAATCACTGCCATTTTTAAACAAAAACGGAAATGAAGACGTGGGCGCTACAAAAACCATCCACGTTATAAATAATTGAACTCTTGGACTTGTCTAAGTAAGCTAGATGGGTCTTAAATATTGTTATGTTTTGACAAGCACCAAATATGATAATACAGAATGAATAAGGAATTTCTAATTGTCTCTTAGATTTCAGTTCTGTTCTGCTGTGTCTTCTTAAAAAATCTGTATGTAGGGTATCTTTTTTTTTTTATCTTCTAAAAACCTGTTTATAACCTTTTGATTTGTGTTTTTTTGTGGTTTTGCTCATTGAGTTGATGCTGGAATCTCAATTCACGTCAAAATTAACACTGGTGGAATTCATCTGGAATTCCGGACCCTTTTCAAGTAAATTATACCCATTTTTATTTACTCCACCTTCAGTTTGTTGAATTAGAATTCTTTTGCAAATCATTTCTGATATTTGTCATGTGATTTTCGTCAGTTTGAAGATCCTTTTGCTCAAATACCTTTCGCAAACATGCCAACTTTTGTCAAACGTAATAATTCATGTATGTAATGGGCTCCGCAAATAAGATGAACGTTTCACAAATAATAAGAAGTTGCAAGGAGTTTTCTTACGTTCATAGAAGAGAAAAAATTCACTCTAGCATTTACAAAGGTTCCTTCCACCTGCGTTTACAGGAAATAGCAGTTGAAATAATTCTCGGAATTATAACCAAGGTGCTAGTTTTTTACTTGTAATTTGTTAGTTTAGTTAGGTATTGTTAATTTTGTTAGTTTTAAATGCTCGTTTTTTATTATTATTTTTATTTTGACTCTTTGTTTTTCCTGTGCGTGTCCCAAATAAAATATTTTTCTTTCTTTCTTTCTTTCTTTAATCATTAAGAAGAAACAATAAAGTAACGTAATTTAAAAATCTTTAACCAGGCCGTCAAAATATAAAGGAGAGTGCCCAAGTTCGTCTTGTAGAAGACTTTAGACGAACATTTTTCTTTTTTCTTTCTTTCTTAAAAGAAAATGTCTCTGCTCAAGGGAAGTTTTACAAGCAATCCCATAAAGAGCGTAAGGGCACCGTCCTGCATTTTCCTGAGTAAATTAAACGGGTATTAACGTCTCTTAGGAACCGTGTCCGGTATTCACCCGGACGGACCGGTATTTACCGTCGTCCGCCCCGTCCGCGTCGCGTCGGCGCGTCCGGACGAAAAATAATACAAATTCTCCTGTTTGAAATTGTGGACTTTATGAGATTGGTAGCAGGTAATGATGGATTGTGTTTAAAAGGATGTTTTAAATATTACATTGAATTGTGTCAAAGATTTCATCATCTCTTCTTAGCAAAGCAATTTGTTTGAATTCCTTGCATTTCCCCGTGAAAAGAAGCTTGTTTTTTTTAACGTTAACGCGTTATTGTTATTTTTGCAAACTACATTACCTACACCTGAGATTATTTCCTTTTGAAAACTCAATTAAAACACACATGGATGTGCATGCGCAAGTGTGCATGTGTGTGCATTTCATACACACATTCTTCTAACTTGGATCAGCTCTATCGTGATGCTATTATTTTGCTGATCCGATTTGCGAATTATTCTAAACGTTTACGACATTTTGTACCACCTAAGTATATTTGTAAATTCGTAGAAATAACATTAATATCGTACGTTGATATGTAATTCCATCCAACTTCCTGATTGCCTCCCCGTCTGCCGCCACCCCAGCGACGGCTCACCCTTCGGACGGAAATCGTCGTTTTACTCGTTGATTAGCACTTTTATTTATTTAGCAATATTTCTTTCGTACGTATTTTCAAAGAAGTTTTACTATAAAATGTGTTTTTAATAAAAACGAAGGACGTGGTTTATGCATCGGTCGTGTAAGGACAATATTTTAAATGATGCCCCATCCCATAGAAAACAGATAGAGCGATAGTGGTTAGCTACTTACAGTCTTATTTCTACGAAATAGGAGATCTGATGCAAAAGATGCAAATGCATCTGCATTTATACTTTTAGAAACACTAATCTCATAAACACCAAGACTTTTACACTAAACGAGAAGACATACAAACAAGATACACACTCCGACACAAAACACGACTCAACCTACCACAGTCCCGTTTAAAAATATATTCAACAAGTCTTCTGGTTATGTCAATAAAAATATACAATATGTTACCAGAATCCATAAGAGAAGAAAAAAAACTCCATTTATTCTCAAATAAGTTAAAAAAAGTTATTATTGACCGAATGTTATTACAGTGTTGACGAATATTTAAATGATAAATCTTTAAAACTTGAAAAATAAATATTTTTTGTAATGTTATTTTTTTTTAAATAAATTAGATTATAAGATACTTAAATGATAAGGCCTCTCCAAATAATCTTACTTTTGCTGTGCCCGACAGTGTCCACGATTGTTTCCAAATAAATGTTTACCACCTAAGCCTACATTGTGGAATGCAATAAAAGAATTGAGTATTGAGTATCTTATACCAGACCGCAACCAATACTTGTAGGCCATTCAAACTTTAATTTCTGTCGCGAATCTACAACTACTGCGCATTCATAGCAGGCATTTTCTGATTTATGTCAATTCTATAACCGTTACCGAAAATCTTGGAGAAGATGTAGACATGGAGAGGGAGCACAGGGCATGGTCAGTCCGGGTGAACATGCTGGCCCGCAGATTCGCTCGATGTAGAGATGCGGTGAAAGTAACTTTATTCAAAGCGTATTGCACATCTCTGTACTCAGCGAGCCTGTGGTTCAGATATACCCAAAGGGCTTACAAATCTCTGCGCATCCAGTTTAACAATGCATACAGGGGGCTGTTACGTCTGCCGCGCGTCTGCAGTGCGTCAACAATGTTCGCTGAGTCGGGCACAGACGGCTTTGATGCCACCTGCCGCAAAAAGACAGCCTCACTGCTAAGCAGATTGCGTGGGAGCAGTAACAGCATCCTGAAGGTCATAGGCAATAAGTTAGACAGCCCACTGGTGTGGAGCCTCACCCAGAGGACTAAGTCTCTCTTAGTTATTAGGTACTAACATAGTTTTTTAAGTTCATACTAACAATATAAATGTAAATTTAAATTTAATGGATCAATGGTTGTCTGAATAAATTATTATTATTATTTCGTTTATTTATTTTTAAACTTATTAGATACAATTTAAATATTTTTATAAAAACATTTAATAATATAACAAAATGTGGTCCGCCGGTATCGGGAACAGGGTCCAAGCTACCGGTGGTTAGAACTCCAGAGACAAAAACCTCCTCACGATGAGAGCCGTATCGAGGAGGTTCCTTATTATTATTATTAAAAATAAAAAAAACTAAATGTTTGTGTTGATTCGGCTCACACACGAACATCTTAGCATTCGTCAGCTATCTCATGGCCTGGCCACAAGAATGACTGCTATTACGAATCTATCAAGTATTTCGACAGCCGAATACTGTGCGAAATAGATAATAAAATGAAAAAGTGATATAACTTACCCAATCTTAGCGCGACTGGCAATGTTTCTGAAACAAGAAAATACAATATTATGTTCAGTTATCAGGATGTGCAGGTTTATTCCTATCTTTACAGAAAATGAGCTAAAATATAGTATTATCAGTTCCTGAATTTCCAATTCTATATAAAACCCAGTCATAATAAAATTCCTATACCTACCCTAGACGCCATGATTCAATAATAAATGCATTTTAGCGTAAATTCACAAAGCTTTGACAATAAGTCGGGGTCACAATGGTTTAATAACATTACCAGCGGGGTAGTTGCGTATCACACTACCAGGCTTTTATTTTGACAGTTCAACAACATTCATTGCGTTATTTACATTGTGGAACGGATTTTTTTTTCGAACTTATGAAGCAATCGATTAGCAAATAGGCTTCAAAATGATTCAGATTGTTATTGATATTGTGTTACGCAATTAGGGTGCAGGAATGAATACGATACAATTAATGTTCTAAAACAAAACATACTGGTACAGTCTGCAAGAAAATGGTTAGACACAATCTAATGTATAAATAAAAAATAGAATGCTGTTCATTGGTATGCGCATCACTTGAAAAAAACTGCACCGATTTGGTTATTTTTTGTTTTAATATGTTTTTAATAGTCCGAATTTGGTTTTTATGAAAAGCAAAATTGGTAATGTTTCCCAGAAAATAATCCAATTCGGGAAAACTGAACGTCCGTTTTTCTCGCACACGAAGGGTTCCGTACCACCGTTCAATATTTAACACTACAATGTTTTTTACCTCGGTTCTTGTATGGGGACCCTGTACGATCTCATCAACGGTACATTTACTTTGCGAACGCAGCAACCTACTTGGATGTCGTGCGTCACAAATATTATGCTATAATTATAACGTTTTAAGGCGCTACCCCGAGCAAAACCTTGCAATAGTGCGTTATTCAGAGGCTATTAACTCAATAATTATCATTAATATACTACATCTAAAAGCACATTATTAATGTTCAATATCCTATCATCACATTGCACGTTCTTATTTGCTTTTATGTATTATTAAAATTCTTGATTGCATGCATCTTTTGCTAAAGGTGACGCTCTAATAACTTGAGAATTACACTAATGGATAGGTCATATAAAAATCTCTATATTTCACGATTTATTTTATTTTAAAAGATCGCTTGTCTTTCCAATTTTTTTTTTTTTTCTGAATTTTGTGCGCTGTTAGCGGGACAGAGCGAGAATCAGCGACGGGACAGAGAAGGACCGAACGCTCAAGGTCGTTTGGTCGGGGAAGCGCCTTAAGCAATGCACATCGAGTCAGACAATAACTGTGGAACTAACCACTTCTTAAGAGAAAGAATCGCTACCACTTTAACTTGTTAACCTTCTACATTTTAATATAACTTTAAACTCAAATTGTGGTTCTTTCTGTGTACTCCATAGCTAAACCAACATTAACAAAGTGCTAATGTACGGTGCCTACAGCCATTGGCTCCTACAGACCCCTTTATTTATTTATTTTTTATTATTCATTTGGTTGTTATACCGGCAATAGAAATATACACGTTGTAAAAATTTCAACTGTCTACTTATTACGGTTCATGAGGTAGAGCCCGCTGACAGACAGACAGACGGACGGACGGACAGCAGAGCCTTAGTAATAGGGTTCCGTTGGCTCCTTAGGCTACGGAACCTTAAAAACATCTTAACCTCAACTGCTAATTTTTGTCAAAGTGATCATGTTTTCACCGACAATTTGTGTATAGATTGTTATTTGCAACTATACAATCAGTTGATTGTAAGCATGAACATTTGACAGAGGCTCTGCTCTATTATGGAAATCAGGCGTGTGTGTGTGTGTGTGTTATTTATTTGAAAAATAAATAATATGTCATATTCTCCTTCGATTTACAGATCTGTTGATTAATAAAGCTGTAACTCGTTTTTTTTCTACATATGCTCTACTGTTGGGCAAAGGTCTCTCCCATATTTTTCCAGTTCTCTTTGTCTCTGTAACGTGTAGACATTTAGTCCGTGAATTTTGCTGCCAACCGTACCACGACAGTACTGAGTGAGGCGACAGTAAGCGTCGTTGCTGCTAACAGCCACGTCGAGATAATACAGCATAACATCGCGCAGTGCCGCCATTTTGACAAGCGGAAACATTAGCCAACTTCTTACGACAAGTTATATGGAAATACACGTAGAAGTAAATTGGACAGCGCCGTTTATCTGAAGTACAGTCGCCAGCAGGTCCAGCTACACGAAACTGTCATGACAGACTAGACAGATTTCTGACATTGCGAACTTAATGTTTGTTTATTTTTTATAAAATATGTTTTATTATTGAATAACTCAATAGATATTTTAATGATTATTTTCTTTTATGTAGTAAAATTTTATTCATTGCTCAAATACATAGCAAACTATAGTTTTGTTTAATTTAGAAGCATATTGCAATTTTGTAAATGTGAGTACAATGGATTCGTTTATTATATAATTATGTTGACTTGACAGCATGGCAGTAGAGACTATGTCATGCTCACTTAAATGTCTCACTGTTGGTGGCGCGTGTGTTGGATCATTCGGTTCCCTACAAAATGGTTGAGCTGGATGGTGCTGATCCACGCGTCATGTTCGTGAACGGGCGCCGTCAGTTGAGACTGGTCATCTCTTAACTGCCACGGCTTATTTTTATTATTAATCTTATATTTTGAATTGTTTTTTTATATATTTTTTTTTCATTGTTCTCGCATATAGAAGCAACACGAATAATGTACCCAGGATTTTGTAATATCTTGATTTAAAAAGAGTGTCCTTGGAGTTTCTTGCCCGTTCTTCTCCATAGAGATCTACGTTTTGGAATGGGCAACCAGCTTCAACTTTCTGACTAACTGACCGACTCTTTGACAATTCAAAAGTGCCTGTAAATGGTTTAATTGAAATAAATGCTTTGAGTTTGAGTTTGAGTTTTGTCAAATTTGTCGAAACGATTTTAAACCTTAAAATGTTAATGGTCAAGTTCAAAATCGAATGAGAAAATCTGACAGTTTGTAGTAACTTGATGTGGTGGCGACTGTACAAGAGCTATTAGGTAAAGCAGTTGTTTTGACAGTGTTGATCAGCAGTGAGCATTTACGGCTTGATCATTTTGACGATAACAGCTTAAGGAACTTCAGGACCTAAATGTAAGTTTTATAATGCCTAAAAGTATATGATCCACTGCACTAAACAAAATGAGAAAAATATATGTTATTCTTCAGGATATTTGCTAATTAGATAGTGTGTTGAAAACATAATACAACTAATTTGATATGATAGAAAAAAATCACGAAGATGCCTCTAAAAATTTCTTTTAACGATTAAAAACCATATTAATATGCATTAAATCATTCAGATTTTTTGTCACATTATTCTACAAGCAACATACTAACGTAATAGTGTTTTAATTTTTTAATCCAATCAATAGATTTTTCGTAAATAGATAATTGCTTCATATTTTGCAATAAATTACCAGCGTTGTGTCATCGCGCTTCTCTTTATTTTCTATGCAGTCCGACAGTGACCGCGCTTTAGCTGTTGTAAGCCTCTTAAGTTTCAGCGGTGCGGTTTTGGCTTACTCAGGAACAAACTGTATTTTTTCATATTTTTCCAGAAACTATCAAATATCACAAGGCTGCTCTTAAAAAAAAAAGATAGCATTTCAGTCTAATTATACGTTAGAAAAACAGCACTTGGATGTTTTACATTTTGTTATTTATTTGATGCATTGACAGTAATATATTTTTTAGTTTAATTATAAACCTAAAAATATAATAAAATCTACAAAACGAAAAAAGGGTTACCTAACAAAATATTTGCCCTCAACGTCTCCTTACACGATATTCAACAGTAAATTTCCAGGAAGAGACCTCCCAAGTCGGTAAAGAGGACAGTAATGAGTTTGAGGACGACCGGAACCGACAGCGCGCTTCAAGTGCACTTTATTAAAGACAATAACTCTAGTGTGTGGGGGCTTTTCATAGCAACAGTCTTCTATTATCTTTGAAGAAAATGGCTGAGTAGATACATTGGAATCGAGTTCCTTTGGGATGGTCATGGAAATTAAATTAATGTTGAAAATTACTTTGAAGTCGCTAGAATTAGTTCTGTGAATTTATTTTATTCCGTTGTGGTAGATTTTTAAGTTCAAAATTACATTAATATCTTATGGAAATGTGGTAGTCAGTTGCGAAAAGTTATCCTCTCGTTAATTCGAACATGACATGTGGCTACTAGCCATTGAAGAAATTTTTAACTGCATTTTTTTTCTACATTTATATCTATAATTTTTATGGTGTATATAATAAAGAGTATTCTATTCTATTCTATTCTATTCTATGGTAATGCAATTCATTGAACATATTTTTCTGAATTTTACCTATAGGTAATCTGCTTTTTTTTTTTGTAAATTCTATCAATATGTTTAATAGAATATAACATCACGCCTGTAATCCCTGAAGGATAGGCAGAGGTGTACCTTTAGTACACTCACATTTCGCCAGTTATGTTCAAGTCCCATGTAATAAGGAGCGAGACCAATAAGTTTTTTCTAGTAAAACCCGTAAGCTTAAATCTAGGCCATAATATGTACATAAGCGTACAGGCAGCATGAGGTTTCAAAAACAAAGTTGAATTTAAATTCAACAAGCACGGTTCAGAACCGAAATTCCTAACCACTACCAATATAACCAAACAAATTCGACGTACAAACAGAAGTACAGACATGCACAAACGTGTGCACAAACAGATCTAGCGAATAAACCACGCATAGCATGCGTACTAGCGACACGCTGAATCAAGGTAATTTTTAGCTCTGCGTAGCGTGCAAACATGTCTAGCGTGAGCCGCCACACGTATTTCACACAAACACATCACACATGGGAATCCGGTGTGTTTGGATAGATTATGTGTTTATTCTGTTCGTATAGGGGTGAAACTGACATGGTTTTTTCTGTAGACACAAACAAGTTGAAATAACCAACTGCGGTGTATATTTCTCGGCATTTTTCCTTCGTCTATTAATATAGCCTCTTTTGCGTAAAAGTTGATAAACAGGCCACGACGACGACAGGCCCTCTAGAGGGAAAGTAGCCGCCTAAAGACACCTTCATTATCAAAGGGATTCGCTGATACGTTTTCAACGATGGTTACTGCCAGGCTTTTTTTTTTTTTCTTAACCGGTTGGAATTCCTCATGGATGTCCTCCGCCCTGGGGCAGGCGAAGGGGTCTGGCAGACGTCTACTGACTAAAACCACCCCGTGTTCCCTCGCACACTTGCACCGGGGGCTACGGGGGGACTTAAGCACACTTCAACGCAACCCCCGACTGGTGCCGGCCCGCCTTTGCGAGCTCCGTCTGGTTACTGTCAGCCTGCATCATCCTGCTGCTGCTGGGCAAATTCCTACCTCCATGACTTCTAGTATTTCGATGCATGGATTTTGATAATGTGCACCATTGCGATGTCTACGTTGAGACTGTATGAATATTCACAATTTGACTAAAACCGTGCAACATAGATTAAACTTACATAAATATTAAGCTGTACGTACACGTGTTCTGAGAACGCGAGACTCAACGATAACTTCTGACATTTAGTTGAGTATCAGTCTGTAATGATAATGAATGTCTAGCAATCAGTGTCATTCACAAACACGTTAGTCTTTAGTTTATGACAGGCGATATAGGGTGCTTTCCAACTTTCTAGGATATTAAATCCACTTTAAAATAGTTGAGGAAATTACTTACTAACATGTTAACTTGTCAATGGGGGCTACCGTTTGTGCTCACCAGTTGGCGCCACTGTCGAGTAAGGTCCTGTTGCAGTACTTTTATTTGATGTTTTGGATAAGTTTAAGTACCTTTATATTCATAGTATGTTTATTTTATTACATTTTAAAACTTCAAATGAATACTTAGATTATATGTAATGTTCCTAAAATTTGCAAGCATGAAGCAGGCAAATCTTATTCTTCCTTCAAGTGCTACCAAATAAGATCCTAACTTTTTACTTAAATCTTAAGCCATAATTAATCAAGAATGGCTTAAACATTACAGCTATTATGAATAATTCGTTAAAATCCGTGATAAAAAATCCCGCAAACAGTGAACGTTCAGTACATATTTTGACATCTAGAGACCTTACTATACTAGCGCCTCTAGCGGCGAACTTAAGCGCGATAGCCCTCATTGGCTGTCTGCACGAGTGTAACCACCACAAACATTAGGAATGATAGCCGTCTAAATTATTGACGTAGTAATTGGTAAATGAACTATAGTCTCAAACGTCTCTTCATTAAAAAATGATGTAGACTAAAATCGTTACAAATTTTCGCGTTTCCTTTTTAGCTTATAACTAAATGAAACACGTGACTATTATATAAGTACATTTGAAATTTTTGGAGCGGATAACTTAATTTTATTGCTTTAGATGTAAGCCAGTTACTGGAACCTAATTTTTGGTAAAGTCAGGGAAATTAATTGTTCAAATTCAAATTATTTATTGCGAACTAAGTGTACAGAATTTTGAGGATGTTAACAATAGGTAGGTTCTTAGAACTTAGTTGCCTGTTAAGGCATTGCAATTTAAATATATACTCTATACCTATTAGTTATACAATTTCGATTATATTATATTTATTAATTATTCATACATTTTATAACAACATTTTCAAATAGATTTGTTCATCAAACTACCGACTTAAATTGTTTGTACATTCAAATCACAACGGCCATTCTTGACAGTTGTATTAAATGGCTATAACACGGCAAATTAACGTTGTGTGTCAATGTGATAAGCAATAATTTCCCCTGACCGTACCTATTTAATTAAGAATATCTTTTCAACTACTATATTATGACTACACTCAAGAAACTATTCCATTACCAAAGCTCATGTTCCATTACAATTCCCTCTGCCACATCCAGCTTCGCCCGACATCTGTTACCCAAGCGAGTGTACTTCAAATTCATTAAGAGCATAGATGATGAGTGCCTGCTAAGACCAGATTAAATTCAACTCCGTGCGCTAGGCTGAACGTGCTTTGTTAACGACATGACGTCATAGCTGTGACGTCATAGCGCGATTGAAGTATGTTAGAGTTGCGTCATCAGTTTGCTGTGTGTGGTCTTTTTTGTTGGGTATTGAATGAATTGAGAAAGTGTGGAAAATTGTGTTTTCTGTTTTTTTCATTCTTGTGAGCATGTTCCGTTTGTTATGAAAGTAGTTCCATTAACATGACATGAATACCTACATAAACAGAAACGATAGCTTATCAGTTACCACTTATGGCCGATCACACAAAAACCAATTTTAGTTGCTTGCAAAGTACTAGAAACTGTTAATGGGAACACAATTGCCTAATTTGTAACAGACTGCCTTGAAAATATGTGGCGCGATTCGTATGAATCCAAAGTAGGAGACGTTGCTGTATTATGCACTGATAGTGTAGCATATATGCTAAAAGCGGGACGTGTTCTGAAAAATTATTTGCCCAACATGATACACGTCACTTGCTTAGCACATGCACTGAATCTCGTGGCAGAAAAAATACGATACGAATACTCAGATGTAGATGAATTAATTTCAAACGTATTTTTTTTTAAGTCACCTATTAGAGTGCGCTTGTTAAAAAACACCTTTCCCCACATGCCGCTTCCTCCAGAAACCGTTATTGCAAGATGGGGTACTTGGTTGGAGGCAGTGTCATATTATGCAAAATATTACGATCAAATTAAAACAATTGTAAATCTTTTAAGAAGTTCCGACGCGCTCTCTATTAGGTGTGCCAAAAATGTTCTTCAAAAGGAAAACTTGAAATCGGACTTGGACTACATTGAGGAATATTTTAAAGATATACAAATTGGGTTAAATAAATTACAAAAATCGAATTTAACTCTAACGGAATCCATTTAAATATTTGATCACGTGAGAACTGTGCTTAGCTGGTGTTCGTCTGAGCCTATAAAAAATAAACTCGTAAATGTCATGGACAGAAATCCCGATCTAGATAAAACTAGAGACATATGTGACGCGATAACAGCAGGAAGGGATGAGCGATCATACTATATGTACGCGCCTTTAACCTCAGTCGATGTTGAAAGGTCGTTTTCAACTTATAAATGGATTCTTAACATAAAACTAAATCGCCTGACAGTTAAAATATAGAAAAAATTATGATTGTGTATTTTAACTTAGACAACTCATCTGACAAAGAAAATTTCGGTTCTGATACTGAACTTGACGAATCGAATCAAGATGATTAAATTAAAGTCGTTCTTAATTTTTTATGGTATTTGTAACACAAATAAAGATTTTCAAATTCTTAGCAATTTTTAATGCGTCAAGATCTGTATCACAACCGAACAGTTAGTAGTTCACTATTAAAACTGATTGTCCTAAATGTTATACTTCAAAGGTTAATTTGTACTTTGATTTGAGTTAAAATTGCATCACTCAACGTCAGTAAAATAAATATGACATAGATAGATAAACAAAAATTTGTAACTTAAGTTTTTTCCGTTTGTACATTTTGTTTCATGCTTTCCAATTGCTCATATTTAAAAAATAATATAAATATACATATATTTGTTACAACAATATTCTGTGTTTTATTTTTCCTTTAGAGCCCGTAGAGGATAAGTTATTATTATGGAGTTATAAATTATAAATGTTATGTCTAGCCGCAAACATTAGGTAAATATAGACGAATTACTTATTCCAAATAACATTTTTTTTTAATGTATTTAAAAGTGTTGTCCCAAATTTCGGGACAGGTGTCCCGGAAAAAATTTAGTCCTAAGGAAGTCTCGTCTCTGTTCTTCGAAGTTTAGGCAAATAGGCACTACCTATTCCTATCACTGCTTATGAATCATCTTCATCAACAAAATCTTCTAACATGGTCAATTGTTTTAAGAAGCTTCTTATTTTTTCATAGTTTTTACGCCTGCACTTGTTTTTAATGTTAACAAAACGTGATTTGAGTTTTTCTCGTTGGCAACATTGTTAGTTGGCCTTAGTAGTTAAGCAGTTTAGTAGCTACATTTGGCACCTATTTAGACCCCAATTATTTTAAGTGCCAAGTCAACTTGCATGAACAATGGACTTGGCTACTATTTCGCATTAAGTTTTTGCATACGACTGACCTGAAAAACGTTGATAAGTCTTGAATAATTTTCGGCTTACTTCGACAGCTTAAGTAATAAAGAAGCATCTTCGCGTGACGTCACGAATGGGCAGTTAGGTGCGCTTCTGTCCGGCTGTCTGTGTAAATTTTCTACCGCAGAATGGGAAAATGTATCATCTATATGTACATAATTATTATTTTATTTTATTTATATTAAATAGTAACAACAAACAGCTACATTATGCAATATTACAATCAGAAAAACTTATATAACTTGTATAACTAACTTATATAACAGCGCTGTTCACAGATTACTATAAATAAATTAAACCTTAAAGTCACTAGGAGGTGAACTGTTTATGCATGACAGTTACATTAATATTATAAAAACAATAAAAAAAAGAAAAGAAATAGTATTTAAAAAACAACAACAAAAATTTTTTTTGTTCTGTAGTGCAAGTGTCTCATACAAAAGGCTACGAAACCTTTTCAAGGAGCATGTAAATATATCAATCGGTTCGAATGCTTCATTATAGGTAGCTGCCATTCGCCGAATTGGTGAACGTGGACCAGTGTTATAAAATGAAATCGCCATTTCGTCTCTCTCTATGTGACCGCAGCGTTCTTCTAAACTACGCAACAATTTTTGATGTGGATGGCCATCATTCAGAAATTTTTCTCCGGATTTTTTTTTTTACATACATAATAAAGAAATCTAGATATTTTGTCAATTCGTCAAAATCGTGCGAAGCAGGGGCGGGTCACTAGTAATAACATAATATGGGAGCTCGTACCGAGCCGAGGGAAGAATTCCGAGTCGTAGCTCTGAAAATAATCTGTAAAACCGTCACATTTATTTTTGAAACTCATTTGTAGACGTTCATTGTACAATTTATAAATTCATCTCTCAAGGTCAGCACACACACAAATTAGATAAGCAAAGGTCCACAGACCTAAATCCAGCGAGTGCCTAACTAATTGAATATGCCTGCCCCAAAGGCCTAGGGGTCAAAATGACGCAGTGGCACATTTTATCTTTCTGTTTGTCCCTAATTTATTAATATTGCAGAACCTCGCGAGGATAAAACGTTTAATTTATTGTTCATTAAAAATGTGTTTTGTTGAGTGTGAACTACTTTGTTGAATAAGTAATTATTGTTCTTTGTCGAAATTATGTAAGATTAATTTATTTTTGCTTTGTGTCTGGCTTTGGTATTGGAATCGTCAGAGTAGCTCAATATTAATTTACATTCATCGGCAGCTATTTTATATTTCCAATAGAACATAGATTTTTCTAAATACTGTCTTATTCTCAGTAAAAATATGAGACATTTTCAAAGTTGTTTGTTGGAGTTGATTGGGTATACCTACCATTACTTCCAGTTATATACAAATTGCAATGTTTGTAAGTACCACAGCTAACTTGCAGCTTCGTGCTTTCTCCAGTTTGCTTTGCAATCAGCTAATAAGTTCTATTTGTATTCCAAGATCAAGTTAGTTTTGCGGGTTCAATGTTTCAGATTAAGTTTGTTCTAAGCTCAAATGTTAAGTAAAGCGTGGTATACATTTGTTCGGGTAGACATGATTTGGCAGAGCCGGGCGGTACATCCATACTAATATAAAAAAAGCGAAGTAACTGTCTGTATGTTACCTTTTCACGTCTAAACCACTCAACGGATTTCGATAAAATTTGGCAAGCAAATAGGTGGCATCCTGAGGAAGGACCAAAGCTACTTTTTGTCCCGGTAGCACGTTCCCGTGGGTTAACTTCCGACAACCACGCGGGCGACGCCGCAGACTGAAGCTAGTCCGAATATAGTTAAGAGAATGTATGAATGTATATTTATGTTCCGGAAAAAGCCGCTCGGCTTAGTGCGAATTGGGCCAAGCCGACCCAAATATGATTCAGCGAGGGTAGATGAGGATCGTAGGTTGCCAATCGGCACAAGCCGAATATGTACTTTATTGCTTCGGGTCTGCTTTGTTGTTCAACAATTACAGCCAAATCGAATGTGCCGACCCGAACAAGTGTGTAGCACCCCTAAGCTTATAATATTAAACATATAATAATATAAGTAGTTAATACAAATCTTTACCAGAGTTCGTGACAGACACGCTTACGGGTTTATAATGATACCGATTACAAACCTATTAAATGATAACTGAACAATGGATATTATTTACACAAAACCCATCAGTTACCTTCTATTACGAGTATAACCGCTTCAATTCTAAATTAATAAAACTAACACAGTGCACCTACTGATTACAACAGCCAGTACAAACATAATAATAATTGTACCGTAAACATGTTTAGTCCATTCTGCCATCAATATAATTTATTGGTGAAGAGATAACTTGGTGAAGTACAAGCCGGCTCGACGAGCCGGCTTGGTGGAGCCAGCTTGGTGGAGTCGGCTTGGTGGAGCCAGCTTGGTGGAGGCGGCTTGGTGGAGCCAGCTTGGTGGAGCCGGCTTGGTCGACCCGGCTTGGTGGAGCCGGCTTGGTGGAGCCGGCCTGGGTCTTTGTGGTTGGTCCCTTGTTTGGTTTTGGAGCAGTGGCGTAGATTTGTCTGGTAAGGGAGTTATGGTCTGGTGCCCCGTTGGGTCTCGTAGTCGCAAGCGTGGCTGCTGAGCGTGGGGTCCTGGGTTCATAGCTGGGCACCGTTAATCAAATAGTTAACTTCGTTAATCGTTAATCCGCTACAAAAAAAGTTAGCTTCGTTAAACGTTAAAGCGTTACATTTCGCAAGAATTAACGCAAGTTAACGTTAATCGTTAATCCGTTAATATGTGTAAAATTGCATTTTTATATCGTTGCGTTATCACTAACGCAACGATTTAAAAATGCAATTTTACACACATTTTTACAATTTTTTGTTCACACTTATTAAACCTGTTGGTTTATGATGTTAGGAAGGAACTGGAAGTTAGGAAGAAAACAAAATACTTGTTTAATTCAAATGTGTAATTTAATCGCCGGGCATAAGGTGCATATTCCCCTTCATGAACATTAACATATTGAAGTTCTCGTCTGAAAGGGAGGCTCGCTTTGGTGTTAAAACGTCTTTACCCGTGGAAAACAGACGTTCAACTGCAGCGCTTGAGGGTACAGCAGTATTGTATTTGATGAATAGATTTATGAATATCTGTTCTCCGAGGAATGCAGCATCGTTGAACGAGTCTTTTGATTTCATGTCCAGCCACATTTTAACGAGACTTTGCGCTTTACTCTTTAAAGAGTTGGAGCTCTTTGGTTTTTCTATAGACTGAGTGACAGAATTGAAAAAGTCTTCCTCGTCATCGTCATTGTAAATAGTAGCTGTACCCATTGGATTAACGATTAACGGACTTCTGACTGATGTTAACGGAAGTTAACGTGTCCGTTAAAATTTTTAAAAGTTAACTTAAAAGTTAATCCGTTAATCAAAATATTAACTTCGTTAATTAACGATTAACGGATTAACGAGTTAATGCCCAGCTATGCCTGGGTTCGATTCCCAGGTCGGGCAAAGTGTTATTGGGTTTTTTTGTTAGGCATTTCTCAGTAACAGCCCGGAGTTTGGAAGTTGATGGTGTGATACCCCGTGCCTCGGAAAGCACGTTAAGCTGTTGGTCCTGCGCCTGATCTCTCTCTGGTCGTGTCGGATTGCCGTCCCATCGGACTATGAGAGTGAGGGAAGAGTGAGTGCACCTGTGTCTGCGCACACACTTGTGCACTACAATATCTCCCACGTCGATGACTAGTCTCTGTTGAGATTGGCCGCCATGACCGAAATCCGGTCTGAAGGACTATTATTATTATGGTCTGGTGCTTGTTTTAATGCGATAGAAACAGATTTAACGGTTGGAAGAAACATTCACATAAGAGTTTATAGTTGCTTGTGTGTGACTGTTGAGTTACGACCGACGCGCGACGGTGGAACCATCATCAAGCTAGCTGCAACATTTTCAAGAGAACTTGTGTGACTATGAAAGTAAGCTTTTTCTTATGAAATCCGTAACTCAATCTAACCGCCAACTTTAATTTTCTGGAAAAATAAAGTCCCTATTTATTATGTTGGAAATTTCCAATACGCCACTTGTTGCAAAAAAACCTAAAAAGATTACGATAGGTAACAAGGCAATTTTGTTTTTAATGATTACGCTCTTGACATTCGATCACTTTTTATCCCCATACCTTCTAAAACCAGTAAGTAGGAACTGCTATCGACGCACCTCATAGATTTCGCATTACCAGCGACCTGAATCTGTTCTTATCTACATAACAGGATCAGTCGTTACCAACAGCCGTGTCTAATCGATGGAAAAAATGTTACCGATGCCTGTCTTAGCTTCAGTAAAAAAAAATATCGAAAATTTTTCATCACCTTTCTAAGGGGTCCCCGAAACGATCAACTACAATTGATCAATTGCTATTGTAGTTATATTGTCAATCGCTTCAATTGCATTTAGTAGACGATCAATTTGCGTATCAATGTGTATCAATCAGGTGAACATTGACAATTGCAAATGATCGTTTCGGAACCCTTAATATTTTAGTCCTTCTTCTTTTCTCGTAATTGCTCAAACTTTATAAGAAGCTCATGTTGTGGTAAAAACATGGGTGCGCCGGATGTATAGAGGACCTCGTAAGTGATTATCACTTTTAGAAATAATTCCCAGTAAATTGAAACTTCACTAAAGTTGAAACTATCAAATAAAAAATTGTCCTCCGGACAGTATTTCGGCCATGGCGGCCAATCTCAACGGAGACTAGCCTTTGGCGCGGGAGATATTATATTGCACAAGTGTGTGCGCAGACACAGGTGCACTCTCTCTTCCCTCACTCTCTTAGTCCGACGGGACGGCAATCCGACACGACCGGAGAGAGATCAGGCGCAGGACCAACGGCTTAACGTGCTTTCCGAGGCACGAGGGTATCACACCGCCAACTTCCAAACTCCGGGCTGTTACTAAGAAATTCCTAATGGAAACACCCAATAACACTTTTTCCGACCTCGGAATCGAACCCAGGACCCCACGGTCAGCAATAGCGCTTGCGACTACACTATCAAACTGTCACATTCAAAACATGTCGTTTTACAACGTTCACGCGACATTCAACCTTAGGTTTATAAAGCAATTACACGAGTTTGACGATTTAATATCTGTCATTTAACTCGTGAAAGCTCTTTTAATGCATACTTCAATTGACTGTGGATTGTTCTGGAACATATCCCAATGAGGGATGGCGGCAATAAATCAACTTAGGCTATCGCCGTCTGCCGAAGGCCCTCAGTAGATTAATCAATCACCAAGCTAACGTGTGAGTTCGTCAATGATAAAAAGTGATCTAATTAGTTAGGATTCTCGTTGAGGGTAAATTATGTGCTATTTTATATCGTGCGCTTTCCTTTGGTCAGAGTTACTTAATCATAGAATTTGCACCATTTCCTTGATCTTCTGATACAGAAATAAGAAGTAAATCTTTCTTTCTGTTTGACTTCTCCAGCTAAATCACCTAATTGAATTGAATGAAGAATGGCATCTCGGCGAATCTTCATTCAATCGGCTGCAAAATAGGTAAGAGAAACCAAATCGTATTCAGGAAAATGAAAGAATATACACAGCTTCAAAAACAGCACACCGGTAAGTAACTACAGAATCCCAGCAGGAATTCCAAAGCAATTCGAGGCCACTACAATTCTCTTCCTCAAATCTACATAACACGATCAGCCGATAACAGCTGCCGAGTCTAATCGACTGCTAAACGATTGTTACCGATCCCTAGATTGAGTATCGATAAAAAATCGTTCTTTTATTGAACATCCCGTAATCTGATACTGAGAATCTTTGTTGAGCTACCTTGGATATTTAGGGGATCGTTTTAAACGTGTTTTTATGCAAAATCGGTACGATTAAGGAGATTTTCGGAGTGTTAAAACTGTGAAGATATTACGTGGATTGTTATCAAAGAATGCGCAAATAATTGCAATGGAAACACTGGAGTTGGATTTAGTGTTGTTAGTGGAGCTAACGGTTGAGCAGCAAACCTTTAAAAAATTGAAATACATACCTCGTGTGCCTGTAATATTGTAGGATAAAAATAAAAACTTTCTGCAGTTCGTTCGGAGTCTACACTAATGTACATTTATTTCACGGAATATACCTTGTACACCAATAAGTATTTATATTTAATGCTTTTGTGCAGTAGCGCAGTGTCGCGCCGACTTCCGACCGCCCAGGAACAGACGCCCTCGGGCCAAAAGTCTGCCTCCGCGGCACTCGCCAGATGTTGCGACAAAACGCATTAATAAAATTGCATTTTGCAACATAGGCACATAGATATGAAGTACCATTTTATTTAGCTTTATATACGTTTTAAAGAATATGTCTAGCAAAATTCAAAATTTCAAACTGATCTTTTCCATCAACAAGGATTGGTTACCAACTGCCTACAATAGAGGCGAAGCAGAAAGTGTTAGCATACTATGATATAAATAAGGTACTATTGCCAGGCATAAATATGACACATCGAGCTTCAGAAAGTGACTATCACACACATAATAGTGACAGAGACGTAGCTCTATATAGTAAAATAAAATCGAAGTTTTTGAAGTGAAAACTTCTTTTTCTCTAACATGCTTGGCAATTCAAGCATTATTTTGAGAACCTTCTTCGAGATAAATTGAAAATGCAGTACTGGTCAAATACATGCGAGCAGCGGCCGGCAATGTTAGTATAAAAATCCATATCTGTCGTGTTTAGCGGCCGAATAAATTACTATGAAAACTCATATCTATCGTGTAATTTAAATATGGAACGAACTTTTTACATCGACACATGGCAACCAAGGAGGTCACTTATCAAAGATTTTATTTAAATTTCGAACTGACTTAGCAAACAGAGCTGTTTAAAGTGAAAAAGAAAAATATGAACATACTGGCGCGAGAAAAGTTATCGTTGTTTGTCATTGATTCTGACGTTTATAATTAATTTACTTAGTTTGAATTTCCGCCATTCTCCATTATTTGAGAAAAGTACTATACAAGCCTTGGCCGCAACCAGGCATTTATGGACTCACGTATCTGTGCCTCGTCTTCACCTCGGCCCACATTTTCACGTTCGTCCATCAACGCCTCTGTTGTCGGCCGCTGCAGTAATGTACTATAGGCGCACTTTGCGCTCGTTCTGAACAGTGAACGAAACTGACCGGTCACGCTCGGGTCAGTGACGCTGAATCGGGCATACTCGGCTCCAATCGTAAAATATTCACTTCTATCGTGTGATCATAAGCACACAACCTCTTTTTTACCACTCGATGTACTATATTAACTACTGGATACTGCAACTCAGTGGAACTGTACAAATAGGTACTCCCCCGGATAATAACTCCTCCATTACTAATACTGGAACAGGTACTTAGTAATTACTACTAATGAAGCAGACTTTAGCAGTTTCAATACACTTCAAATAATAAATCGATAACGACTACAAACAAACCCAGTAAATTGTTATCCTGAAATTGAACATTTCGTATCGACAGTAAGCATATTACTGAGGTCGGCTGATTCCTTTGTTCGTCAGTTAATATGCTCACTCGAGTCCTACGTTTGTTCAATCTGAAGAAATACCTCGATTTTCAGGATTAGTACTGAAATGGGAAACGTTCTTTTGATGTCAGTCGCATGACTGGGACTCGAATGTTTATGAGGTAGGAGTTGTGTGTGATCGTGATTTTCCTGTGTTGTGTGTCAAAATTTGTATAACGCAAATAATGGTCTATAATTCAAAGAAAACGTTGCTTTTTTGCTATAATTTCATACTATTACGTACCTACTTAATGTGCTTAGATAAATAATACAATCAGCTTTATTGATAACTAGATTTTGCCCGCGGCTTCGCCTGCGTGGCTATCAGAAAATATCTCACGGGAACGTAATACCGGGATAAAAAAGTATCCTATGTGTTAATCCAGGTTATAAACTACCTGTGTGCTAAACATCCAAATCCGTTAAGCCGTTTTTGCGTGATTGAGTAACAAACATCAAAACATACAAAATTTCACATTTCACATTAAAGTAGGATAGTATTATTTAAACGTCATATTTTCATCTCTGTTCATTTCAATCGTTTCTCAGGTATATTAATGGATGGTTTATTATAAGTGCAGCGAACCAACATATCGCACCTTCGATTGAACAATGCCATAACTGACGAAAAATCGAAAAATGACTTAAGTATGCCAAAGTGCTTTAAAAGTCCTTTTTGTCCAGAGGAACAAAGACCCGTCTCAATATCAACTTAATGCCGCCAGAGGGCAACAGTGCCTTTGTCATATTGTTGCACTTCTTTGACTATCTTGGCACAACAAGATCTTAAAATGACTCTTGTAAAATCACTAAAAGTGCAGTTATGCCCTTGTTCTACCGAAGGTGCGATATATTTTAAAGCACTTTCAGATAAACAAATGTACAGTTCCAGTATTCTGCATATACCTTGACACGCTTCTCGCAACTTTTTCGATTTCCCAGAACTTTTCAGTTTCAGTTTGCCCTTTTCACGGAACCAGGTGTGAACAACTGATATAAAGTGTTTAAGCTGGAGTTGAAAAAATAAATTGAAAGATTATTCATTTCAGCTTCAATGGGTAATCAATGCTCAAGGGGTGGCGTGGATTCAATTCCCGAAGTCTAAGTTAGATTTCCAGGTCGGGTAAAATGGTACTGGTTTTACTAAGATCTTCCTACAGCACGGATATTTCTACTCAACCTATGAAACTACTGCCACAGTGCTAGGAGTATTTTCCTTGGCTCTTTGTCTTCGCAAGAACTAAAAAACGTTTTTACAAAAAACAACCGTGTTCCAAAACAAAAAACACTACAAAGTGAAAAATTACTTTAATTTCGGAAGTCGGTGGCAAAAAACGAAAATACAATACCAAAAAACCGACTGTTGAATGTTTTTATTTTTCACTTTTTAGTTGTGGTACCTACCCCACATAAATTCGTATACCACTACTTGATATGGAAACAATAGTGACAGGAAGATATTAAAACATCATCTATATGTGCTTACTGGAAAAAGTACGCATTATTAAAGATAACTCAAAAACGACTGGTCAAATCTTGATCACATTTATATGGGACCACACGAGAAGCACCAGCTTTCAAATAAAAAAGAATCATCAAAATCGGTTCACGTAGAAAAAAGTTCTGGGGTAACAAACATTAAAAAAAAAATACAGTCGAATTGAGAACCTCCTCCTTTCTTTGAAGTCGGTTAAAAAGAAATCAATCTTCTGGAACACAAAAGGGAGAAGAATATGGTATGGTATGAGATTCAACTATGAAATGTAGAGTGGACACCACATTACACTGCCTGTTCTATGCACCTAACTTTTTATGCACAAGATATTTTAAAGGTTTCGTTACCAAATTATTTTAACACACATGCATAGTTCAGTTTTATTGTAATACTCAACTTGCATACGTCGCCTCATTTCACGATTTACGCCGACCCTGTAAACATCATTATTAACAAAGAGATTCCGTACATAAGCCGCAAGCAAAGACGCATTAATTAATTGTAGCAGTCAGATGCGTTTGATATTAATGTTTACTTCTGCCAGATTTCACTGCACGAAGAATGTGATAATGTGAATTAAAATATGGTTAAAATATTCACGACTTTTTAATAGTTGATTAATATTATCATTATTTTCTGTACCAGCTGTGCCCGCAGCTACTTCACTTGAAAAGTTTTTAATTTTCCGGGTTGACAAGCCCGCTCACTCTTTATTTTTGGCCTAGTATGTGCCTACGAACATAGCTCTACCCATCAAAATCAGTTTTTTTTTTTTGTAACCCTAGTCTAATTTAAGAAAAGACCGAGATTATCTTGGTTTTGCCAATATTATGAGCTTAAATCTGTATTTTTAACCGACTTCAAAAAAAGAAGGAGGTTCTCAATTCGATTGTTTTTTTTTTGAATGTGTTTTAGTTCAGAACTTTGTTCTAGGTGAACCGATTTGGATGATTATTTTTTATTTGAAAGCTGGTACTTCACATGTAGTCCCATATTAATTTAATCAAGTTGTAACTAGACGTTTTTGAGTTATCCTATTAAGGATAATAAATATCCTATTTAGGAAAAAATACTCAGTATTAACTGAGTATTTTTTCCACTTACTTTTTATGGACGATGTTTTAATAATTTCCTGTCACTATTATTTACATATCAAGTAGTGGTATACGAATTTGTGTGGGGTAGGCACCACAACTAAAAAGTGAAAAATAAAAAACTTGTTTACATAAAAAAACAACCGACTTCCAAACAAAAACACTAGAAATTCAAAAATTTTATTTCGGAAGTCGGTGGCAATAAACTAAAATACAAAACCAAAGACAACAACTTCCGAAATTAAAGTAATTTTTCACTGTTTAGTGTTTTTTTTTTGGAAGTAGGTTGTATTTTTATAAAAACGTTTTTAGTTTTATTATCAGTAAAGGTTATTGAGAAACGAATACTATTCTTAAGAGCACCACTTACAAAACCACTAGTCTATCAGTCAAAAATAATGTCTGAAGTGGTTTTAGAAGAATTTATTTATTTGTAAGAATGTAGTTTTACATAGTATGGTGTCAATATTATATACGGTTATTATATTATGGTGTTTACCCAGCTGTGACCCTCGTAATGAGTCAGGCCCGAGGTGGCCCGCTAGAGGGCCATAACAATAGATAATCAATCGTGTCTCATTAGCGATGCTTGACTAAAGAGTCTACGATAGCGTTCTTAGCTCTGAACACTCCATTAAGGACCATAATGAACCCTATAAAAACTCCGAAACTGTAAATTGAAACTTGCCTACTTTAAGCTATAGTTCTAAGTTGAAACTTAAACTTAAGTTAGAGCGAGCTGGCTGAGCTCCGGTAGTAAACGACATTTTAAACTTGTGCCTTATAATGTGGAAGTTATAATGAGTGTTATAGTTTCTCGTAGATGAGGGTACAGGGGTGGGAGGGGGGATTATCTTGTTATGTAGGTAGGTGAAGTTAACACGTGTTTTGGTGACAACGGTAAAGTGTATTAAGAGTTGGGTGAGAAGTTTTTAGGGTCAATTCTGAAGTAAATTTATAGTCTGGGAATCAAATGAGCTTCCTAGATACCTGCCTAATATCTCTTTAACTTATAAGTCCGCAGAGGTCAAAAGATAAACTGACGGAAATTGCTACCTGCCGCTTATCTTACCTAGATACTTGCAGCACAAAGAGATTTCTGGAAAAGGTTATATATTTCTCGAAATAACTTCATAGCAGACGCGAAAATAAATTGAAAATATAGTGTCAACAAAATGTAATCGCAAGCTGAAATGTATAACACTTTGTCCGAGGTGAGAAAAAGAAACCAAAAAAAGCAAAGGGTCTCCAAAGCCTGTGTTTCAATTACAGAGGTATGGGGAACAGGGTGTAAAGTTCACTCATACTCTATTGAAAAAGGAGGATCCTCCGACCATACGGGTGTCGTGTCTGGTGGGCAACTGCCCGACAATTGATGTCGGGACGTTGTATATATGCTAGTTGCGCGGTAAACTCTGCTTGCGCGATGCAGGATTTTGCGTGACGTCAGTCTGACGCGTAGCTCGCATGTGGCGTTGTAGATGCCGCTACATCATTACCGAGCACACAACATACAAGTAGGTACTTGAAGTAGTGCCACATAAACCAGTTTTCTTCTGTTCACACACACAGTACTCCCAGTTTTCAGTGCTTTAAGATCCTCAAAACCCACATAAGGTACTGAAACTGAAAAGCCTAAGAACTGACACGCTTTGCTGAAACAAAAGGCGCACGCCACCGACAGTAATGGCTTCTTTTCAGCCAACATCGGATACCGTCAGCAAAAAAGTTCTAGTTAATTAAAGTTTTAAAAGTTCGGATCAATTCGCTGACACCGTTTTATGAATCGTACTGGAGTTTCTGCTTAATCGTGTAGATAATTTGGTGTTTCGAGTTTCTTGAAATTTACGCTCGTGGTAACTTTTTGGATGATTAGAACTGTAAGAGGGTCTAAACTGCAGATTTTCTGTATTTTATTCAGTCATTAAATCAGTACTAGCACCTGTCGCCCACGACTTTGTCTGCATGTATTTTGTAATTCATCATTTTTTTATACCAATATCCAGGATGAAAACTAGCGTATGTCCTACTTTCGGTCCCGGGCTAGGTATCTTGTCACATTACATGACGATCGGTTTCCGTTCAATAGTTTAGGTGTAAAAAGGTAACAAACAGACCGAGCTACTTTCGCATTTCTAATATTAGTTTGGATTCTATGGATTTTTTTGTAGTGAGTAATGTATTTCGTCTCGCAAAACGCTGAAAAGGTTTAAAAATTTTAACGAAAGTAAGATGGTCCACGAACATTTGCAACTTGCTTTTATATAAGCTCTAATTTCCTTTCCATTATGCTAAGTTTTCCTTGCAATTTTCAAACGAATTTTATTTTCTCAGCTGAAGCATTTTTCCTGTCGCTACGTTTAAGAAAAGCGCACACTTCGTCCTTGCACCACATTCTTCTTGCTTAACTAAGGTATTATAATTTGCAAACCGTACATGGTAAAAGAAAGAAAGAATAAGTATTTATTAGACTCGCACAGGATTATCAGAAACTAAACTAAACACACTCATAAAAATAAAAATATAAAAATAATAAAATAAAAGTAAAATGAAAATAACAACAGTAAGTCCTGTACGAGGCCAAAAGGCCCCTATCTCAGCATGATGCTGGTAAGACGCAGCCTTTATAGCGGTGAATGCACGCAAGGCTTGCATAGTCAATCGATCGATTTTATGTAACGGAGATGAATGGCAAACAGGGAAAAATGCTGTTTAACATTTTGTGTAATTATGGTTCTTATTTATAAATGTAATCAATTGATTCGATAATTGATTTGATTTTTTTTGATTTTGCTTGTTCTTTTTATTTATTTGTTTTATTTTTCTTTTTTACTTGTAGGTATATGTTGTGTTGTGTGCTTTGTAGTCTGTGCTAAATAAACGTATTTTCTTTCTCTCTTTATTTATTTATTTATTTATATATATAGGAAATAGTACTCAAGAAATTGAAGGTGTGTAGAGCATTGTAATAACAAAAAAAAAAATTAAAATTTAGAGGCCTCTCCAACAGCCAAGATAATCTATATATATAAAAATTAATTGCTGTTCGTTAGTCTCGCTAAAAATCAGAAAAGGCTTGTGGGTGGTTTCCAGTTTTCAAATTCTCATCAAGCCTCAAGGCATTTTGGCATTTCATAAGCTTCCCGCTTCCGCTCCCCGCTCTCAAACACACCTCGACCCAGCCCGCCACGGGTAATTAAACTTCTTGAATTCTTGATTTATGTGCGAAAGAAAATTTTATTTCCTCCTCCCTGGCTTTTAGCCGAGTGAATTAAATTCAGGAGCTCGGTGGAAATAAATGGAGTGTTTATGCACTGTGCTGTGAGTATGTGAGAAAAGATTGCTGTTATTTACTGCTGTGCTTGCGCTGATTTTGGTGCGAGATTAGTAGAAAAGAATTTGGTTCTCTGTTCTTTTTGGTTTTTAAATGTGGGTAGATTTATACTTACTTATCTAATGGCTAAATAATGCCCTAAATATCCATTATAAAACTGTGACTGGACAGCTAAATATGCACTTAATTAACATGATAATAAATTACACAGTAACGTATATTAGTTTATTTCAATTTTATATCTCGCACTACAGAAGCAGCTTCCTCACACGATATTAAACTCTCATTTTTACATTTCCTTCACATATTTTCAAGAGTCTCTCCTTCTTATGATATTAATCCCTATTCAGCTTTATAGCTACGTACTTCAACACGCTTCGTATCACTTCTATCAAAGGAAATGAAACCTTAGTCAAATAACGTTTAGTTTCAAATACGTGTGTGTATATTTTATTGTATAAGTAAGGTCGCTGGGTTTTGGAGGATACCTTCAGTCACCACATCTCTCCCGAGTGGATGGTGGATCCCGAACACGTATTAAATCCACTATTAATCCCTGAGGGGTTATAGCTATTATGCCAATCCCTCCACCTTTGGGCAATATTAGCTCTGTTTAACATTTTAACTGCTTCATTTGGGTAGACAAAGACAGACCCACGGGCAATTATAGCCTATTGGAAGATTATACAGGGTGTAAAAGGATGTGTTGGTGATTTTAGATTGCGATTCAGTTTTGCATCCAGAACATAGAAAATATGTGAGAAAATTGAACAAATATTAAGGAAGTAGGTACAGTCACCGAAAGGGATAAATAACTAGGGTCGTCGAATATAGTTGAAGTTTAGTAAGAAACCGATGGATGTTTTCGAATTAAATTTTATTTGATATATTAACTGTTTGTTTTATATTAATCATTACTTTAAGGAAATTATAAACTCACATACTTACAACTGAGTTCAGGGTTGTCATCTATTAACTTCACGTTTATAATCCTTACTAATGTCAACAGATTTACAAATAGTGGCAGCGGTAGGTACTTATATTGGAACAGCGGTTAATTTATGAGATGAAGTGTAGGTTGTTCGGGATTATCTCGATTTATACGAATAGGTATCTATCACTATGGAGTATGGGCCCGAATAGAACTTAAAAATATCCTTAACTAAACACATATAAATCACAAAAATCTACTCACATAGTACCAATCAGCACATTCAAGTGAGCACAATAGGTTTATTCGCTAAAAATAAACGGATTTTTTTCCTACCAGTCAGTCCTGCCTGACACTAGACAAACACAGGTAGTCTAATTTTAACTGTCCATTAAATTGGTAGCTCAATATGTTCGTGACACTCTCAGTAAATTGAAAATTAATTGAATTTTAGTTAATTATGAGCTTAAATAGTTTTACTAAATAAAAACACAGTAACTAAAGACAAGTTCTACGATAACATATACTTTATTAGTCCACTTCTGGAAACTTTATCACAGCACTGATTTCGCATTCCTCGTCCGATAAGACGAGGAATTTAAACTATTATTATAAAGAGGTAAACTTGTCTGTTTTTAACAGGTAATCTCTAGAATTACTGATTCAATTATAAAAAAATATTTCACTGATAAATGATTTTATTTCTGTAAGTAGATTTGTACAAACATTTTTTTAAACTAGATGAGGTCGGCGTTTCCTATCTGGAAAAGAAAGACCGAAACAAACTTAGAGGTCACAGTCTCTTTTGAAGTCCAGACATAATCTAGGTCAGATCATGTGAAGACCATGTAGATTTGTGTCTGAAATGGTCTTTTGAAGAAAAACCACACAGAATGAGCAGACCTGTCCAGTCAGTGCACGCATTTGTCAGTAATCGTGCAGCTCAACTCAAAACTTAAGGAGCTGAACGATTCGACGAACAATACCAAAGAAAGGACATTTGGGTAGGCCGCATAAATTAATCAAACTACCAGACCATGATTTAAACTAATTGAGAAGAAAAAAGAAATACAATGACCCACATAGTGTTTACATTCACAATAATTAAAATAATATACTATTTTACAAAATAAAAAGATAGAAAAATAGATAGATAGAATGCTACACTATTACCAAGTTCGATAGGACATGTTTCTTTTACGTGAACGAAGTCCCTGACAGAAGCTAGTATTTAAATACAATAAATCCAGAAACTTCCAAGACAGGACAAAGGTGATTTCTTCATTATAACGCCAGCCAAAGGAGTTTCTCAAACCAGTGACGCAGATAAGAACACGTTTGCCGTCGTACAAAGGGTGGCTGCAAATAAAAGCGCAAGTTTTCTCACAAAGTATGTCCGCACTGCCAATCTGTCTGTGTCCACTCTATTAGATAAGAATTGTGCTCACACTGAGTCTAGAGAGAGTACTCAATTTAGATCTAGAATTTCCTAAATATGTATTATATGAGTCTGACAACAAAGGTCCATAGGATAACAGGTAACAAAATTATAAAGCTAAAGCTGTGTCTACGCTAGCTGAGTCGAGCACGAGAGGAGCACAAACGGAGCACGAATTCACATGGCGAGGCGTGCTCGTTCGAGACTCCTAAATCCGTCTACGTTACGCGAATTCGTGCTTCGTTCATACTCGGCTCGCCTAGCGTAGACGCAGGATTAAGTTTTGTTTTGATTAAGAGCAGTCTTGAGTTCTAATATTATTTAAATAAAGTAGCAAGCTTTTCGTGAGTCTCTTGCTACTTTTAGACAGAAGAGACAGGCTAATTGGTTTTTCAGTAACTGACGAATTAAGGGTAATTCTTGTTTAATTACACGTTTACACGAAAAACAAATTCAGTATAAGCCTGCAAAAATCTGCTTATTTGCACAAATTTTACCTGAACTTTGGCCGTTCATAATGTACTCATAAATTATAAAAGTATAGAAAACATCTTCATAGAAACCTCGCACATGTAATAGAAATTCTAAATGACCGAATTTTTTTCCAAAAACTTGTAAGGGTTTTTCAAAAACACGTATTTCCTGGCACAAGTTTTGTGCAATCTTTGCGCGCCAATTTTCGTTCGATGTCATCGCTTTCTCACTCTTGCTTCTTTTTCAAACATTGCGTTGGGTGAAACAACAAGCTTTAAAACATGCTGGCAATGAAGATAGACGGACCGGGACCTCTTAAAACATTCAATTGATCCCATATTCTAAACATTCAAAAAATTCAAACAAAACATTCCTGTACCTGTAAATCGTATAGTCGTAAACGTTAATGCTAACTAGCATTAACATTCCCAATGTACTTTCTTGATTAACATTCAATTGATCTCTTATTCAAAACACAATCTCAAACAAAACATTCCAATTTGCTAAGATCCAAAAACCGCTGACGGCAAAAAAAGCGCTGTACGCCCGACACAAAAACAGCGGAACTTCTAGTTTTTCAACCGAATCTAACAAAGGTTTTTCCCAAACAAATGGTCGTCAGCAACGACACAGCGACACAGCGAAAATCTGTCTCCCACTCCATTAGTTAGCTGCGACCGGATCGGACCGGATCCGACGAGACTGACAAATTAAAAGGCCCAATCTGTTCTCCAGATTGGATCAGGTGACCTGTTCTGTGATGTAGGAATTTATTGGAAGGAGATTTAGAATTTTTCAAATGTTTTAGTGGATGTTACGGAACTCGAGTAGATAATGAACCAAGCTTCATCTAATCAAAGGTTTATGGATATAATAGGTAACCTATGTGTATAATTGTATAGGTAGCGTAGGTACATAATTGTGTAGTGTAAGGTGCTTGACCTATGCGGTAGCTGCCATGTAGATTTTTTAGTTACCCGCGTCTTCCTCTACATCCAGGATGAAGTAACCTTTGTCCTTCTCCAAGTCCCAGGCCACCTATCTATCAATCAAATTTCATAATGATCTGTTCGGTATAGGCGTAAAAAGCTACAGACAGACAGACAGAGTTAGTATGGATGGATTCCTACGTCGCCGTCGTCGTTCCACAATTGCACACGTGCAAGACCACGTGCAAGTGCAAGACCACGTGCAAGTGCAAGACCGGTGGCGCATGAGTCGTTGCCCGGAATGTTCCCATTTTATAAATATTATTTTTATATAAACATTTAGAACTAGGTATAGTGTATTTATTTTATTTATTGTTTTTTTTGTTATTTTTATATTTTCGTATGCTTCACTGGTTGACGTCATCACGTCAACGCCGGTTGTCGCTAAAAACCAGCGCTATCTCGCATAGGGTCGTAGCATTAAGCTGAGCGATTGCCGTTTTGCGTGGATGTGACGCATATTTTTCCCCAACTCGTTCTTTTTTGTATTTGTGTTTTTCTCTGCGTCATGTTTACAACAAATAAACGTATTTTCTTTTTTCTTTTCTTTCAAGTGTTTTGATCTCTGTTAAATAGTTTTACTTATGTAGGTATGAGATCCAATTATCTATGAATATCCGCTATATGCCCTTTGTGTGTCCCGTTGAACGTATGATTCATAATATCACCAAATCCTCTCGTGTTGCGGTTACCACTATCGGTCATTTGCATGCGAAAATCAAAGGCTTGTGACAGTTCAACCGTGTTATAATTGACCGATGAATTATACTGAATATAAATTAGATTTAGCTATTAACAGCTGTTTGTAGGGTGATTTGTTTCAGTTCTGGAAAGATAGAAACTCAATATCATTACAGGTGGAAATGGCGAAGAATAATTATATCAAAGATTAATGAATGGTGACAAAGAGCTAAAGTCAATCTCAATCGTGCACGATGTCTTTCAGAGAAATTATTGTGATTGATTTCCATAATCGTGGAAAACGTTATTACATAGTACCTTAGGCTTGAAACTGTGTTAAGCGGACGTCCGCGCGGTTCTATACAAAAGCGCTTCGTGCGTCGTGGGGACCTGCGCGGGCGTAGGTCGCGGGGAGTCGTGCGCCGCGCCCGCTCAACGGGGCCCGCCTCTGTGCGACGGCTTCCATCACGGGGGCATGCGCGGTACCCTAACCACCACCTTATCTTTCTTTATTCTTCCCACGGAGCCCACCAGCGTGGCCACCGGTTAACGCAGTTTCAGGCCATAAACGATCACAATACAGGGTCTTAAAAATAAGGGTTATAGCCGCTTCCTAAAGAAACCCACCCACCTCTTTATGAGGCGGCTGTTTTACTTATTATTCTTCAGTATTTTGCAATTTAGTTTTTCATAATATTATTATTAAAGCGTGCGTTGTAAAGAGTGCTGAATCACAGTGGCATAACAATAAAAGAGCCATCATAACTACGATGGTATAATAGCCATCACACAATGGCGCGCGGTGATGTGCGTCAAAACACGTCCACTCCACTAATTGTTATTAAAAAACCATTCACTTCGCGTACTTACTGCGACAAATAAATATAGATACAAATGTTTTCATTGTTTTATTTTAAATTCCCAATTGGAGGTTATACATATATATACACACTGTATACACCCACAGTTCATATTATTATAGTAGGAACTAGTGACCTACGTGGCGACAATATTAAACAACGAGATTTCAGCGACATGTATCATACCCATAAAGGCTCACACAGACAGGCACGACGCGAGAGCGCGACACAAAGGCGCCGCTCGTCGCGCGACGAGCGGTGCCTTTGTGTCGCGCTGTCGCGTCGCGTGCCGCGTCTGTTTGTAGGAGCCTTCAAGCATCTGGAATCAATTCTCCAAATGATGGTGTTTAAATAAATAAACAAAACCGCATCAAAATCCGTTGCATATTTTTGAAGAATAACGCGGACACGAAAAACATATATAATATTTATAGATTTAGTTTAGATGCGGCAGCCATGTCCAGCTTAAAGCCACTAAAGCATTACATAAGCTTTCTGGGTGACATCCCATTGGAATTTTACTATTCGGCAATGTTAAAATGGCAGGTACGAGATTGACTCCTACCGAAAGGACTGGCCCGGTCTAGCAGCGAACAGAACTGTATTGAAAAGGAGAAAGAAAAAGAAAAACAAAGGACACATACATAAACTCACGCCTTCTTCCCAGGAGGGCAGGCAGAAAATACAGAAAGTCACCTGCTACGATCTTTACAAACACCTTTTGCCTCGTTTACGTTCATACATCCTGGTCATCCGGTTGCGAGTACTACGCACCTGACCTTTCTGAAGAACATTACCAATAAGGTCACTATATGTCCTTCTAGGGCGTCCCCTCCCGGCGTAAAAGAAAGGATTAGAAAAAGAAAAAAACGGATAAAGAGAAAGGTCTTTCGTCCTGCAGTGTCACAGCAATCATTTGTTCTACGAGTATATTATGAAATGCATCGTCGGGCATGCAACAAAATGCATGCGCGTTTTGTTATCCGAGTGCCACTACCTTATGACAATAAGCGAGATTGTACTGCAGAACACAGATAACAGTTACTGTACGCCTGCTATTATATTATACCGTCGCCCATCTTACGTCATAGGTCACACGTGAGACAGCAGAATGTCTCACAGAAAAAGTTAATAAAACCTAGCTTAGCTTCTACAATCACAATGCACTGCACGGGTTGACGTCATCACGTCAACGCCGGCTATCGCTGAAAACCGGCGCTGGGGCTCTGTCTCGCATAAGGTCGCAGCATTATGCTGAGCGATTGCCGTTTTGCGTGAATGTGACTCATATTTTCCCCTAACTCGTTCTTTTTTGTGTTTGTGTATTTTTTCTTTGCGTCATGTTTACCGCAAATAAACGTATTTTCTTTCTTTAAATACTTCACTTAATTTGTTTCTTTATTATCTTCATTTGCAAAAATATGGAAAAACCGTACTCTCCCAATTCAAAATTAACTCTTTAATTAAATACCAACAGCTATCAATATCAATAAAATTTTATGAAAAGCTGCCGAAATAAATTGTTTATGCGTGATAGTAGGAAATCAGTTTATTTGTATACAATACGGCAAACCATTTGTTAGGGATCAAACGGGGCCGAAAGGGCTTAGGGCTGCCCCTAGGAACATCAAATGTTCCGTCCAAAAACGTATTGTATTCTACTTGTTGCTATTTCTTGCAGTTTTTCTCTTTTTTATACATTTGTAACAGTTGATCCTCTTGCGGAGTAGTCCCATGATTGCAATGGTCCGTTTTATGAGAGATGAGAATAACCCTTTGCTTTTTGTAGGTGTCGAAAATGACTATTAGATAAACGCAGCAGTAGGTGTCCAAAGGGTTTCTGATAAAAAATACCTTAAAAATCCTAATCTTAATAGTATTTTCCATATTCGGATGCCCAAACGTAACTTAAATCTTAAAACCGTACTGATCTTTTGACAACCCTTAACCCAGCCGGCCCGGGCCGTTTTCCACCGTATTGGGTGCACAATGAAAATATTTCCACAGCCCTTTTTGACTTTCAAATTGAATAGGCCGAAGCACGAAGACTTAGGAATCAATTTGATACGTTATTTGTGATCTGCCGTCTTGCGATGTTACGATTCGGGTCCGATTACCCGCTAACAGTTAGGGGTGATTGTTTCATTTACATTTTTGGTCGCTTCTCCCTTCGAGACTCAATTTGTTTTTAAGAGCTGTGATTTTAATTTTGTTTATTTAGCGAGATCAATGCTGGAGTTTAATGACAGTTTTATCCAGTATAATTTACGTTACTAAAAAACGTTAAATACTAATTCAATATATTATTAACAGTTTTAATGTTTGTAATTGCAAATGAAAATTATTGCATAGTAGATAATTGATACAACATCGGCGCGGTGAGTTGATTATATTGTTTTTGCTGAAAGTAAATAGGATGATACAATAATAATTTCAACATCAATTAGTGTTATTGAAAATGTATTCCTAGAAAATGTACAAATACGTGATACAAAGTGAAGTGTAGGTATTCAGGTTCTATCTTTTGATACTACCTCACTACCACACCAAGTAGCAATTTAGTGCCTGCTAGGAAAGCGGAACATTTCATTCGTTAATGCTATTTTTATTTTATTTATTTATTTTATTATTTATGTACACACAGTAAAATAGATACAGATTCGGCATATTAGTATTGAGTACAAAGGTAATGCTTATTTCTTAAGAAATTTCTTCCAGCAGACCTGCGAAAGGAGAAATGTAAACAATAGTGTGTGTGTGTGCGTGTGTGTGTGTGCGTGTGTGTGTGTGCGTGTGTGTGTGTGTGTGTTAGTTCGTCTTACATAAATGAGGCTTATACTATTTAAATATATATAATAAATAAATAATACTTTACGCCAGGATGTTGACCCTAGCGTAATGTATTAGCATATTAAATAATTCACCCTATTTACCTACAACATTACTGTTGTGTGTATTTGTGTCTATTGTAACATCATTCGTAGCTTAATTAGCTTCAAAACCCCCACACAATTGAAATAAGCTCCCAAATTCATAGAATAATTACAAAATTAAATTCATAACGTAAAGTTATATTGGGTTTATGAATACGCTAACATTGTCCAGAGGACGATATCTGTTTGAATTCTATTTCTCGGAAATTAGATCGTAAATGTGACTCATTTTGTATGAAATATGGGCTATGTACAGCCTACAGGGTTTTATAGCTGTGTTGATTTTAGATATAGGTACTAAATTAGTAAAGGTTTTTGACGCGAAATATTCATAGACAGTAGTCTTTATTTTCATGGGTGTTGTATTTAAAAAGCAAGTTACGATGTCGAGATAATAATATTTTAGAACAAAGATTGTTGAACCTTGTACTTAAAGAGTATTACGATTAATAGAATAAAAGAAGATTATCATATGGTACTAGACTCTAGCACCATGGACTGACGGGTTTCCGTGTTCTTCAAGCGAGATTGACACAATGATTTCTCGATAATTCTCATCAATCTTCAAAATTACCGTGGAAAGCGTAAGTTAACCTCGACTATCGATATGAGCTCTCTTTGGCAGTCTTGATGCTTTAGGAGCATAAAAACATAACGAACTACTATATTTTAGGTAGGGCAGCTCTTTCATTTAATAACGGCGTTAACATTTCTCCTTATACATCATATTATAATGAAAATAACATAAAAACCTTAACTATCTAAGCGTTATCATTGAACACGTCGCAGACGCGACTCGAATAATGAATCGATCTATTCAAATCGAGACAAACGCTTCGGTGAGCGGAAGCGATTCAATTATGCATATCATGTGACGTATATATTTAAAGTATATATGTGTATATATATATATATATATATATATAAGTATATATATCTCGACCAACACCTGAGGAGGCTCTCGTTGGGCAGCTGGATCAAGGGCTTGATTCAGAAGGCGGTACTTCTGGACACGGCCCGCATTGTTAGGAGGTTTCTCTCCCTGGAGCCCTGACCGCCGGTAGCTTGGACCCTGTTCCCGATACCGGTGGGCCACTATTTTTTATATTTTTAAATGTTTTTATATTTTTATATTCTAATATTTAAAAATATAATTTATATGTATATATACAGGGTTATTGGTAAAACACCAGCAACCTCTTAAGGGGTAATTGTGCTCATCATTATAAACAACTTTTATTATGGACCAAACCTGAAATCGCGAAAAACATATCAGCTGTTCCCTACATTTTGACGTGTTATGCGAATATAAATATAGGGAAAATCTGTTTTTGTTTTTCGTGATTTCTGGTTTGGTCCATAGTAAAAGTTGTTTATAATGATGAGTACAATAACCCCTTAAGAGGTTGCTGGTGTTTTACCAATAACCCTGTATATGAAATAAAGTATATTATTATTAACATGTAGTCAGAAATCCGAAAGTCTGACAACCAGTCTTACCAAGAGGTATCGTGACTACCGTCTTATCCAGTCACTAGGTTGTGGAAGTCAGATAGGAAGTCGCTCCGTGTAAAATACTGGTGTTCAACTGCATTCGGTTAAACTGCAGCCGACCCCAACACGTTGGGAATAGGCTAGGCAGATGATGATTGATATAATTATACCGTAGATATAAATAATGACCGAAATAGGACATTTCATACGTCGAAAAAATATTATGGAGTGAAAAAAAAAACAGAGATAACAAATCTTGATAAAGACGACAATACTGAAAAAGTACATCGACAAATAACTGAGGAGAAATTATTTTGATAAATACAAAGTCCAAAAATTGGTAGGTACCTATTTTTGGTGCTAGAGTCTAGAACCATATAATAATCTACTTTTATTTTATTAAGGCTCCCACCGACAGGCGCGACGCGATAGCGCTACACAAAGGCGCCAGTCGTCGCGCGGCACGCGATGCTTTTGTGTCGGGCGTCGCGTCGCGCCAGTGTGTACGAGCCTTTAATCATAATCTTTTAGAACAAGGATAGCAGCTAGACAACCCTTGTTCTAAAAGAACAAGGATTGTGTTACTAGACAATCATTGTTCTAAAAGATTATTATTATTATTGTTTTATAGGTAGATACCTCAGGTGTTCAAGGGATTGATTAATGAATGAAACGTAATTGAGTGAAAGAGAAAAATTACGAGTTGCTCGCTCGAACTATTTGCGTGATTTATTTTTATTTAAGTAAGTAGGTGTACCTGTAACATTTATCTTTCTTGGAAAATTTATCTATATTTTTACAGAAAATACAAAAGAAACACCTGCCTTTAAAACATTGGCCATTTAGTATCCAGACAATAATACGGATTTTTCTCTCTTATGCACACGAACTAAATATCTATTCAAAAATACCTACCCAATGTCGTTGGAAAATATAAGCCAGCCAACAAAATAGCACTTGACTCTGCTCAGATTGCGCTTGGCTTGACGACTGAAAGTAGATTTAGGCGTCAAAGCTATTTATTTAAACAAAAGAGTTAGTAACATTGCAATTATTTTGAGCACGAACACTCCTTCAAACAAACAAACCTTGGCATGACACTAGGAAAACCGGTACCAAAAGCCTATAAACAAATCAATTCCAGCACTTTCCTCATTACCAATGCCGCGGAAAATATTCCTTCAAGCGCAATGGACATAGGTTAAAATCAAAGGTTATATGACGTCACAGCTCGCGACCCAACATGTAAGGTTATCAAAAAGGAAGTATTCGTCTAGCGAGCCTTCGAGAAGAACAGAATGTTACCTTTGCATACGTGCGGGAAAATCGTGATTGGATTGAGAAGTTCATGTTGTGACTATCCGTCTGATTAGTTGGTATGTTACTTTCATTCTGATTTGAACTACGAATAAATTAGAATAGAATAGAATAGAATACTCTTTATTATGTACACCATAAAAATTACAGATATAAACTTAGACATTTTACACAGGGTGACACAATGGGCGGTCTTATCGCTAAAAGCGATCTTTTTTTTTTGATCTTTTTAAATTACCTCTTTTTTGAGCGGCCTCGTTAGTATAGTGGTCGCAAGCGCAACTCCTGAGCAAGAGGTCCAGCGGGGTAATTGCGTAACACACTAACAGTAGGAATGGCTTTCATTTTGACAGTTCAACAACATTCTTTGTGTTATTTACGTTGTTGAGCAGACCAATTTTTCGAACATATGAAGCAATGGATTAGTGATTTCCTGCAAAATGATTCAGATTGTGATTGATAGTGTGTTACGCAATTAGGATGCTGGTTTCGATTCCCAGGACGAGCAAAGTGTTACTGGGTTTTATATTACTTAGGAATTTCTTAGTAGCAGTCAAGAGTCTGGATTTGTACCCGGTTGATGGTAATAAACTCGCCCCCTATTACATGGGACTTAAACAAAACTTTTGAGATGTGGGGGTACTATAGGTACACCTGCCTAACCCTTTGGAGATTACAGGCGTGATATTATGTTATGTTTTTTGAGCTTGGTTTACCGGAACAAAATTGATGGCTGGTTTAATATACTACCTACTAGCCCCAGTTAAATATTTACCCTGAGTAATTTAAGAACACCTAAAACTTTTTATACTCCCGATTAGCATTAGTAAAGTAGTGGTTCGTAAAGGCTCGTACACACAGGCGCGACGCGATGCCCGACACAAAGGCACCGCGTGTCGCGCGACGATCGGCGCCTTTGTGTAGCGCTGTCGCGTCGCGCCTGTCTGTGGGAGCCTTTAATCTCCGTTTGTCATTATTAATACATACTTCACCCGTTAATCCTGCCCGAATAATTTTATCGAGTTTCGCTCGGAACCACAAAACAGACCATCAAATATGAAAATGTAATTCCGGCGATAATTACACTGACTCTAATTCATCAGTTCTATGCCACAAGTTTCACACGTCATCGAATTAATATGACAGCGATGACGTCCGCGGAACCCTAATAACAGGTCCGGGAACATTGTTCACAACACGCGTGCAAAATTTTTATAAATCAGGGGAAATGTATTCAAATTGTAAACGACGAGCAATCACGTCCAATTTAGCGCCCCAACCGTCCAATGAGAAGTGATTTGAAACTAGTTTAGAATTGTACAGGCTTTACAATACATAACGAAACAAACAAAAAAGAATATTCAACGGGAAAATTCTACGAAATCGAATAAAAGGCTTGTTCGTATCATAGGGTACCAAGAAAACCTTCTAAATGTTGTCCAATTCAAAACGTCCAAAACATGGATATTGAACCATCAGCATTTTTCTGAAGTACCAACAAAGCGAATAAATAAACACAAGAGATTTCCACTTCCATCCAGAGTTTGCCGAACGCCATGATTTAATACCAAACGGAACATCCCTTTATTCAACATTAAAAAATACAATTAAAAGTTTTGATCAAAAACACACGAAATAACAAACCTGATTTATTAGCCCCAAATGGATTCATCATAAAATTAGGAACGCGGGAGTCGAAATAAAATACAATCGTATCTCGTAGAGTTTTCCAATTTGTTACGAAAAAAACTCCGCAGTGTTAAAAGCTATTTTCGGATAATTTCCTTTATTCATTAAAAGTATTCAATTTCGTTACAGAAAATACGACTTTACAATGAGGTAATGTTAATCTCTACTTACTTAAAGGTGATAGAATTCTCCTTTGTACTTAATCTTACCTGCGAATTTATATAGATTTCATGTTTAATTTAACTACTTATTATAATTTATAAACCTGACCTATTTTAGTCAATTCTCTTTTACCGAAATTGTTAAAGCGAACATATGTGATATAAATAATAACAAGCGAATTTAAATTATGCTTTTTTATGACTTTCCCCTCATACACACACGTGACGCCTACACGTCACGCTAGACGACATTTGACCGCGTAATTAAACGAGAGGCAGCCATTTTGATTCTCATTTCAGCCCATAAACCAACTTTTTGTGAAGAATATTTTCAACATCTTTAGCCATATATTTCATTAGCCGCAATCGTGTAACTTGTGTATTTTTCAGACTTCTCAAAAATCAATCTATTAGTGACCCTATTCTGGGTAAAAAGTTACCCAGAATAGAGTTAATAAAAGATTGATTCTTGTAGTAGCTTCAAAAATAACAATAAACATGAGAACAAATATATAAATATAATATAATAAAACAAACAAATTCAGCAATTATTTACGAATATAATAATATTGTCTAACGGGATTGCGCTGAACGAATTTGACTCCGTAATTAAACGTCAACTGCCATCACGTCATTTTGATAAAAACATAGATCACAGGAATTTTTTTACCTCCGAAACGATAAACTATCGTTTATTCAACTTATGAAAGCGAATATCATCCGCAGACGATCTCTAACACATAAGGCTAGGTTCATATTTAACTAAAGCAAAAATATCAATAGTCATATCGACGCAGACTTTTCCCGCCATATGCCGACAGACGCCATATTCCCGCGTAATTAAACGTCAAGCAACCATATTACGTACAAACATGCATGAGCGAATCGGCGCGTCGCGTTGCCTCGAAAATGTTTTAACGCCGTTTTATATTTATTCGTGGATGCGAATCGAATATTAATTCAGGATCCCTTTGAAACTTATGATGTGTGAACAGATAAGAATGAATGTGAAAATTGGCTTCTAGAAATTTCTACTAGGTACCTACCATGTTCACAAAGAAAGGTCGGTAAAGGACTTATTGAGGCCTACATAGATTTTATGAACAATTTTACTTATACGAAACATTTCGTGTTTTGATTTGTAGACTGGATCAGCTTTTGTATTATTTTGTTTAAAAAATATCTAAAAGTTTCCCTTGAAATTGACTAGAAAAGGCTACTACAATACATTCACACGGTTGAATACATCTGGAAAAACATTTTCACACTACTTCACAATTTCGGCTAGATACACAAACGAATCCCTACCTACCACTGTATTGGAAATATTGAGCCGTAAAACCGTGGATCATCAAGGATGTGGTTGGAGTTCCGAGGGCAATTCGTTATCCTGCCTTTACAATTATTTTTTTACTTGAAGATTAAAATAATATTACTAATTTAAAACCGTAGTTTTCTCCGCCATCCAATGTGTAGAAATGCTAGACATTCTTCGTGACTGAACCAATAACCGCAATCTAGAACTCTGACGTATGCACAATACTCAAACAATAGCCCAAATGAATCACTGTTTTCGAATTCGGTCACGCATGTTGCTAGTAACATGGGCACCTGATGCCAACTAACGCCATAATTGACTGCCAAGGAGATGTCCACCATGCATAATACATGCCAAGCATGGGACGTTATAGTAATTGGAGCTATTGTACAACTTAGCCGAGCGACGGTTGTGCGGTAGTTGTGTTACGATTGCATGAAGTTAGGCGATTCCGGTTGATGATGATAAGAATTGACATTTGTTTACTGAACTGGCGTTATAAGAATGCTCCTGTATGTGAAGTTTTAGACTTGAAAATGGGTTATCAAACAATAGTGCTTCTAACCATTAATAAGTTTAAATAATTCAGTATTTATGAAAATAACGATGTTAAATAGGATCGTGTTCGATTTTCATTAAACTCTAGGTAAATAAGTATAATTAGTATAAATTATTGTTTATCACCATTAAAATTAATTATTGTAATGAAAGTAATTCAATATAATGGCCCATTTCAAATCATTCATTACAAATCTAGGCATTATTTCATTGAATTTATTAGATTTCCTCTGAAAATTATCAACTTTCATCGATTAATAAATCTTAGAAATAGAACCATAGTACAATTAGGATAAACTAAAGGTAACGGAATAATTTCACTTTGTAACAACCACCTGCTAATCGCTATTTGCATAATAAAGACGCTATACAATTCTGCCCTCGGCGCCTTAATTACGTCAGCCAACTGGCAATACAGTACTTTTGGGCGGTGATTACATGAGCCGACCCATTATGGCCATAATCAGCCGAATATTCACTAATTAGTAAAGCAAAAGAAAGCAGTTTACCCCAAATTCATGAATATTGATAGAACTACATTTTGTTAAGTAAACTGTACGCAAATCACGTACGCACAATGACAGGTCCTAATCGTCCGTTACACAATCAATGATCGTTGGTTAGGAGGCCAATGTCGCGGTCCACTCGCCCAGAATATCGATCATGGTGCAGAGATGACACATCCGGTGATCGCGGAAACTTTGAAAAAGGGAAATGTATATAAGCGTAGCGCAGTGTGACCACAGCATCATTCGTCTTCAGTCAGTCGAAGTAATCAGTTCAACATGAAATCTTTTGTGTGTGTACTCCTGCTCGCAGCTGTGGTGGCAGCCGAACCACCTCGATACAGACTCAGGTTCCAGAGGCAAGAACTTGAATCTGGTGCTGAAAGCGACGCAAACGGATCACAAAACGGCAACGCCCCGTACGCTCCCGCTGGTTTCAGACCCACAGTAGAATTCAACTTGCCAGCTCGCCAGGAAGTTTCTCCTCCCTCAACCTCATATGGTGTTCCTGACGACAGCTACGGTGCTCCTCTGAAGACTTACACGGCTCCTCAAACGGAATACGGTGCCCCAGAAACTCAGTACGGTGTTCCTGGCAAGAGCGAAGCTGAAGAAAAGGTGGAAGACGAAGCTAATGCTGAACAACAGAAGGAAGAAGTTAAGGAACAAGAAGAAAATGATGAATTTGAGAAGGCAAATCTTGAAGATGCGCCACAGAAGGACACTGTAGTGGGTAGTCAAGGTGTGTACTATGTACTGCTGCCCGGTGCTCAGCTCCAGAGAGTGCAGTTCCAGACGCAAAACGACGCAAAAAACATGGCGTACACTGCCCGTCTTCAGTACAGGGATGAAGACCGCGCCCCAGTGTACGTGTACACAGCAGTGCCCCAATACCAGTCTGCAGCTTACGTACAATTATCCTAATTCCAGACCCTTTCAACCAGTGTTACCCCCAACCGGATGCAATTTAGATTTGCAAGGATTAAACCAGATCCGATACAGAGATACAGAAATACCGTTTTTCAAACAAATGTATTGTTCAATGTCGTTCCCCGATATTTATACTAAATCGTGTTCAGTGCGGTAAATGGTAATAACTACCAAATATATTTTATGTAAATTATTCAGGGAGGTTGTAAATAAATGTCTTTGTTTTACATAATTTGATGTGTTTTGACTATTTTATTAGTATTGTAGTTGAGAGGTTGATGTGATAGAGTTTCATATTTTTGAAGCAAAATTAATGTTTTTGAAAGGTGCAAACTATTCAAAGGAGAATTATCAGTGCAACGAGAACTGGATATAATAAAGGTAACATATTTAATGTTATTGCATTCAATGATATCAATTAATTTACACTATCCTGCATCAAGAGACAAATTCTACTTCCTACTATATATATAATATATATATATATATCCTACTATAATATAATATAATATAATATAATATAATATCTAATATATAAAATTCTCGTGTCACAGTTTTCGTTGCCATACTCCTCCGAAACGGCTTAACCGATTTTGATGAAATTTTTTGTGCTTATCCGGTATCTATGAGAATCGGCCAACATCTATTTTTTTTTTTTTTTGGTAGGTAGGGTAGGGAGTTAGGGAGGTAGGTAGGTAGGTAGGGTAGGTAGGTAGGTAGGGTAGGTAGGTAGGTAGGGTAGGTAGGTAGGTAGGGTAGGTAGGTAGGTAGAGTAGGTAGGTAGGGTAGGTAGGTAGGGTAGGTAGGGTAGGTAGGTAGGTAGGGTAGGTAGGTAGGGTAGGTAGGTAGGGTAGGTAGGGTAGGTAGGTAGGTAGGTAGGGTAGGTAGGTAGGGTAGGTAGGTAGGGTAGGTAGGTAGGGTAGGTAGGTAGGGTAGGTAGGTAGGGTAGGTAGGTAGGTAGGGTAGGTAGGTAGGGTAGGTAGGTAGGTAGGGTAGGTAGGTAGGGTAGGTAGGTAGGGTAGGTAGGTAGGGTAGGTAGGTAGGTAGGGTAGGTAGGTAGGGTAGGTAGGTAGGGTAGGTAGGTAGGGTAGGTAGGTAGGGTAGGTAGGTAGGTAGGGTAGGTAGGTAGGGTAGGTAGGTAGGGTACGCCGTAGATAAGTACCGCAACCCGTGCGAAGCCGGGGCGGGCAGCTAGTATATATATAATATAATATAATATAATATTATAAATGTGAAAGTGTGGATGTTTGGATGTTTGTTACTCAATCACGCAAAAACGGCTGAACGGATTTGGATAAAATTTGTCACATGGGTAGACTATGACCTGGATTAGGACATAGGATACTTTTTATCCCGATATTCCCACGGGATCGAGATTTCTGCGGCTGAAACCGCGGGGCGCAACTAGTAATATATAAAGTAAAAATATATTACTGCATTATTTATAAAAAGCTACAGAACACAATTTATTTATCTAGACGCTTTTATATACACATATACAATTTACTGTATTCCCTTAATCGATAATATTATATTTTATTTACATAATTTAAAAGCTAACAGTCATAACATAATACTAATAATATGTACAAATATATTAAAAGGCGAGGAGGAAGTATCATAGGGCATCAAAAAAATCATCCGCAACAGGAAAAGTGCCCAAAAGGCTGGCAGCATTGCCACGTAGTATGGCAATGCTGATTCTTTGACCAAAAAATAGGCCAGCCCTCGGGTCACGTAAAGAGTTAATAGTTCCCTTAATACATTAAATTGAAGTCAGAAATCAAGCTCATATTTATTACACTGAATCGAATAAAAGAGCTTTAATAAATACCTACTTACTATTATAGTAGCTATTAATTATAGCTCTTTTATTCGATTATTATAACTATAATAGTAAAAGAGTATGAACTCAACCTCAAAAGGATGTGAATATTGCCAAGAATTCATTTGACTGTCCATAATCATTGTTCTATAATATTGTACCCACAAAACATATAACACATTAATTTTGTACTTAATTATAGCTTTGATACAATATTACACAGATTGTAAACAATCAAATGAATACCTGTCGATGTTTACATCATTTTGAGCCGGACTGAAGCTCATAGAAAAAATCCTAATCCTGCCAAGTTTAACATCTACATGACTGACATCTACCATCTTCCATCTGTACACAAGTTCCTGAGTCACAAAATCAACGGTAACACAAAAACATCGCAAGACCAAGTCAAACGCTCAAACGGAACAAACAAAAATGTTGACAACGCTTTCCAAGGATTAACATAACAAATGCTGGCCCGATTTGGTAATTACGGACCGCTTTACTTACGGACCTACCACCGCACGTTATGCCATCGTTATGTCATGAAATTGCACATTTGGAACTAGTTATTGTTTCAGAAAGAGAAGCAACCAAAAATGTTAGTTTTGGAACCATCCGGGTCAGGTCTTTTGTTGTGGAATTCAATAGTTTCCGAAATACTGTTTTTTGGTAAAAACCTGAGGATTTACAACATAGATTCTATTGAAAATGGTACCACAGTATAGACGATGGGAAATAAAACATTCTAGTACCAACAATTGCTATTTCCAACAGAAATATTCGACAACAACCTGCATGCATGTATAATTTAGAAGCTTTTTTTTCAATTTTGCAAATGTCAGTACCATGGATCCGTTTATTAAGTCATTATAATGTCTATTGACTTGACAGCATGGCAGTTGAGAGTATGTCATGCTCACTTAAATGTCTCACTGGTGGTGGCGCGTGTGTTGGTTCATTCGGTTCCCTACAAAATGGTTGAGCTGGATGATGCTGATCCACGCGTCATGTTCGTGAACGGGCGCCGTCGGTTGAGACTGGTCATCTCTTAACTGCCACGGCTTATTTCTTATTTTTAATCTTATACGAGTATTTTGAATTGTTTCTTAATTGTTTTTTTTAAATTATTATCACATATAGAAACAACATGAACAATGTACTCGGGATTTTGTAATATCTTGATTTAAAAGAGCGTCCTTCGAGTTTCTTGCCCGTTGTGTGTACCTAAATAAATAAAATATGATAAAGAGACATTTTATTTAATTAAATTATTTGTTTTTGTCAGTAAATTAAAAAATACACTCACACAAAAACACTCACGGCTCCATTTAGCCCTCGCCTTTGTCTTGGGTTGCAATCTCGCCTCCAGGGCAATGACAAACTTTGCACACTTGAATGAAAATGACATTAAACTAATCTAACTGTTCCTCCAATAACCACGCAAAATAGAAATTAACAATAGTTTCATTCCTCAATATGTCACCATTCAATATGTCAGCAGTATTCGGTAGGCTGTATAGAGTAGAGGTATGTAGCCGCATGTCTGCGGTTTCCTGAAATCCGACATGACGATTGACGTACTATATAATTGATCTAAATGTCTGTTTCAGTTGGTTTCAGTACCCCAACTAGTGATGTGGTGATGGTCGGTTTCGGGAAGTGAATTAATTTGAATTAGATATTGGATTGATAAATGAAATTTCTTCGAACTCAGGACTTGTTTTAACATTATTTCTTATCTGGAGTAATGTAGATTTAGATATTTAGGCAATGTCAATGACAAAATGGATCTTAGATTTAAGTTGCTGATTCGATGTTTTTTTTTTACTTTTTACTATAGCCGACCTCATAATAGCTTTACCTCCCCAAGGTTGAAAGACACTTGCACATCATAAAACGACAAAGTCTAGTTGTCTATGTGACAGTAAGATTGTTTTAACCTTAGTGCAGTAAGGGGCCGGGGGTCCGAATACCCATGTTTTGTGCAACGAAATCTCCATACGCCTGTTTGACACTTCCCGCGACCCAAGGGCTGGCTTTTACCTTGGGCAGAGGCTAAGCATTGCCATACAACGTGGCAATGCCGCCAGTCTCTTGGTTACATTACCAGTCGACAGCGATGCGGAAGAATTTTTCGATCGCATATTTTAGTTTGTTAATAGTTTTAATCAGGTTAGGTCATTATATTTAAATTTAATTTTTAAATACTGTAATTTCATATTAGTGAAGTATGAATTTACTGGGAATTGTTGTCAAACGTGGTAATGCAATTACGAGGTGGAATATACCTGATACGTCCTTATTGATACAGAGTCAATAGTACGCAGTACCATTCCTTCAATAGCAACTGTGACAGTGGCACCCCCTATTTTTATTATCACTTTCCCCGTGACGTCACTGCTGCGATCGCTTTCATCACGGCAGAATTCAATTGTTTCATTCAATCAGCAAATGAAGTTTGTCGCTTAAACGCACTTGCTACTGGACTTTTGATAGTTCGAAACAAAGTTAATTGAAATGTTCTAATCATATGAAAGAGGGAATTTAATTACGAGTTTTGAATACATGCAGCCACCAAAGGAGAAATTGGTTTCATATTTAGGACGGCAATACGGCCGAAATTCTATTTATAACAGTATGCCTTCATATGGACTGTAATTCCAAACTTGTACAAAACTATTCATAATTAATTAAGAGATCAGAGTTATTTATATATGTATATTTCGTGTTTAACAAAGATTAATTTATATCTTGATTAAAGTTATTATTAGTAGCACCCTAATTGCATAACACACTATCATTCACAATCTGAATCATTTTGAAGGATATTGCTAATCCATTGCTTCATATGTTCGAAAAATGGTTCTGCTCAACAACGTAAATAACGCAATGAATGATGTTGAACTGTCAAAATTAAATCCATTCCTATTGTTTGTGTGTTACGCAATTACTCCGCTGGTCTGGGATATAATTTTTGATTTGCTTATTTTACAAAAGTTAAACATCATTTAAAATACTCGCAAATAAGACTATGGCTTTACTAATTAATGAAACAATGTCATAGTTTTAATTGAACAAGTTAATGTTAATACTCTATAATCTCAAATCAAGGATTTTGGGAACGAATGAAAGACACAGTTATAATTTTTATTTGGCAGAAGAGGTGCGTGTACGTTCGTGCTTGGTCCAGACGGAACACTAGCGTCTACACTATATTAAAATTAAATGCAACATAAATATGAATGAAAGACAAAGACACTCAAACTACTTAAGTGGAACGGATAGATCAAATTCAAGCTCAAACTCAAAGCAGTTATTTCCAATAAACCAGTTACATGCACTTTTGTATTGTCAAGGGTTCGGTAAGTCAGAAAGATGAAACTAGTTGCCCTTTCCAAAGCGTAGTAGGTACCTATGGAGAAGAACGTGCAATCAACTCCACGGACACTCTTTTAAATCAAAATATTAGTTACCTACATCAGTTATGTTGTAATTATGCATGGGAGAACGATGCAGAACGTTAAAAGCATCCGTAATAAAAAGACAAAAACAATTCAAATATTAAGTAGGTAAATTAAATTAAAATAAGCCGTGGTAGCTAAGAGATGACCAGTCCCTACTGACGACGCCCGTTCAAAAACATGACTAAGATTTTGTTGTATTCCAACACAATTTGATTATTATAGCATTACCGACTAGCACTGATAAGCACCACCCTAGCAAGACGGCGTAGGATAGCAATTCTATCTAATTAAACAATACATACCCATATCTTAACCATTTAAATGGTACAGTCTTTATACAGTTATTTTACCTTTTATTTTGTATCATAGTGATCCTAATTCTCGTTGCTATTGGTTTCTGTTAAAAAAGCTAGCTCTAGCTAAAATATTGGTTGATTTCTTTAAACCGCAAAAGATCACTTCAATTTCTTTGAAAATAAGAATACATTTAAAAAGTTTTCCTGTATCATGAATCTATAGTCCAGCCTACACTGGCATCATTTTTTTAACCATCCACGTTTGGCTATCTTCGAAACAGTTAAGAAACTTGGTACTTTAATAGCCTAATCAAAACAAAAATGCTTTACAAAGTAAACAAATAACATTTTAAGAACTTCTTTCACAAAGCAATTAGCTACAACTTAAGCTAGACTTCATTTTGCAACAATTCTCAAACTTCAAGATTATTAGTAGGAGATTTCTTCTGACAACAAACTAACTAATATTAAATAAAAATTATTATTATTATATTCAAAATGGTATTAAATAGAATTGAATCTGTAGCGGTTATATCACGGTATAGTTTATAAGTAATAATAATTTTGTTAATTTAAACTACCTAAAAACACTACACAAACACAAGCGCATTACATAACCTCATCACACATTTGCTTTCATAAATGTCACTGTCACTGTCACTTCATTCGTCATAGACTACATACGCCCCTCATCACATTATCTATGACAACTAATAATAACTAACAAAAACATCCATAAAGTTATCTAAATATTTATTTATTACATTTTACAATACACACAATATTCTTAATCATATATAAACAACACTAACAATTATTTACACTTAACACAATATACATTAACTTTTGTATTATGTGGGGAAACCGAACGCGCATTGAGACGTGGAGGAAAATGCGTGGAGGGCTCGGCACAATGACTGGCAAGATAAAGTTCAACGACCTTAGTGTTCGCCCTTGTCTCAAGTCGAATACGCGCTCGGTTACAACCCAAAATCTAGTCCGCTTATTTTAGTAAATTAGCTGCATTTTGTTCATTGTTATACCTGTTAGTGTCCGCGTTAAATTGTCCTCCGTATTGTTATTGTTTTGTATTATAATACTAGAAAGGAAGTGCCGAGGTAGGCAGAAATACAAGTTCGCTATAAAAATCACTTTTATTTTGCATTACCCCGTAACACTTCATTGGTGACCCCGATAAGAACACAGAAGCCTAACGGAGCCAACATGTCGATCAGAGCAGACCAGGGAGCGACGGCTGGAGGAGAGTCAGCAGAGAAGCAGGACGTCTGCCGAGTCAGCGTCAAATTGCCGCCTTTTTGGCCAGAGGAGCCAGCACTTTGGTTCGCCCAGGTTGAAGGTCAGTTCACGATCGCCGGTATCACTGCCGACAGTACTAAATTTTATACTGTAGTGGGCCAGCTTGACCACCGTTATATGGTGGAGGCTAGGGACATTATTGAGAACCCGCCAGCCCAGGACAAGTACGGAAAGCTGAAAGCCGAGCTTATACATAGGCTCTCAGATTCGCGCGAAAAAAGGGTGCAACAAATCCTCACCCACGAGGAGCTAGGCGACCGTAAACCGTCACAATTTTTACGGCACCTTCAAACCCTGGCCGGACCAAATGTACCAGAGTCGTTTCTGGCCACGTTGTGGTCGAGCAGACTACCGACCAACATCCAGACGGTTATTGCATCACAACCTAATCTCCCTCTCCAGTCTGTCGCAGATCTAGCTGACCGCGTGCACGAGATCGCACCTGCGCCCGCCCCGGCGCTCGCATCACCTCCCGCCGTGGCAAGCACGAGCACCTGCAGCGAGATCAGCGAGCTGAAACAATGTATAGCGGAGTTATCGAGACAGGTAGCGGCGTTACAAACACGTGGCCAGACACATCATCGCTCGCGATCCTCTGACAGGTTCAGGCGTGGTAGCAGAGAGTCGACCCCAGGCCGCCGCGGCCGCTCACGTTCCAGAAGCGCGTGGAACGAAGGGTACTGCTGGTACCACAACCGTTTCGGCGACAAGAGCACGCGGTGCACCACGCCGTGCACGTACGCGGAAAACGCCAACGGCAGCCGGAAGTAGCGGCAAATGGCTGCCCCAGTAAACCACGCCGCCTATTTGTATCAGACCGGACAACTAAAACCACATTTTTAGTGGACACAGGGTCCGATCTTTGTGTGTACCCACGTACAGCACTACAGCAGCGGCGCAGCAAGACGACATACCAGCTTTTCGCGGCCAACGGAACCGCCATTGACACGTACGGTTGGGTCGAGCTCCATTTGAACCTAGGGCTCCGCCGTGTGTATTCATGGAAGTTCGTGGTCGCGGACGTAACAAAACCCATCATAGGTGCAGATTTTTTAGCGCACTATAATCTACTCATAGATTTAAAGCATTACCGCCTCATCGACGGGCTGACCCAGCTGTCCTCTACGGCGTCTCCAGCAGCCGCTTCAGCAGCAGACATTGCCTCGGTCAAGTCGGTTGGTGGTAGCACGGAGTACCATGAGCTGCTTCGGCAATACCCGGAGATCACGCGCCCTGCAGGTAGACAAAAACAGGTCAGTCATGGTACCGTACACCATATCCGTACCACACCGGGTCCACCCATTTTCAGTCGACCCCGCCGTCTGGCACCGGACAAGCTCAAGGTCGCTCAGAAGGAGTTTGAGGCGATGTTAGCGAATGGCACAGCACGACCGTCTGAAAGCTCATGGTCGTCCCCTCTTCACCTCGCTCCCAAGAAGGACAACAGCTGGCGGCCATGTGGGGACTATAGAGCATTGAACGCTCGCACTGTCCCAGACAGATACCCCATCCCGCACATCCAGGACTTCTCACACCAGCTGGCTGGCAGCAGAATATACAGTAAAATTGACCTTATTAAAGCGTACAATCAAATACCTGTCCAGTCAGCTGATATCCACAAGACAGCCATCACCACACCGTTCGGGCTGTATGAATTCCCGTTCATGACCTTTGGCCTCAGGAATGCAGCGCAGACGTTCCAGCGATTCATGGACGAGGTGCTCCGTGGGCTGCCGTTCTGCTATTGCTACTTAGATGACATTCTCCTGTTTTCAGAGACGGCAGCCCAGCACACCGAACATCTGCACCAGCTTTTGAAGCGGTTGTCTGACTACGGCATCGTTATAAACTCAGCAAAGTGTGAGTTCGGCAGGACCTCCATTACCTTCCTAGGACATGAGCTGTCCGCAGAAGGAATTCGTCCCCTGCCGGAAAAGGTGCAGGCGATCCAGGACTACCCAGCTCCCAAGACCGTCAAGGAGATGCGCCGCTTCCTGGGTATGTTTAATTTCTACCGCCGCTTTGTCCCTGACGCTGCTCGCTTGCAATCACCGCTTAATGTCGTCCTCACAGGAACTAAAACCAGAGGAAAACAAGACATCACAATGACGCAAGAACAGCTAGAAGCCTTCAATGCTTGCAAACATGGTTTGTCACAGGCTGCTTTGCTTGCACACCCAGACCCCAATGCTGATCTTGCTATTTTCACAGATGCGTCGGACACCTCAATGGGCGCAGTGCTGCAGCAGAAGGCAGGAGACTCTTACCGTCCACTAGCATTTTTCTCCAGGCGATTTTCCACAGCACAGAAAAAGTACAGCCCGTATGACAGGGAGCTCTTAGCCATCTATGACGCAGTCAGATACTTCCGACACATGGTTGAGGGTAGACAGTTCACCATATACACGGATCACAAACCCCTGTCATACGCGTATGTACGCAGTAGAGAAAATTGCTCACCGAGGCAGTTCCGCTACTTCGACTTCATAGCGCAATTCACCACGGACATCCAGTTTGTTGCAGGCAGGGACAATGTGGTTGCAGATGCACTGTCGCGCGTGGAGGCGATAGCATTGCCAGCGCTGGACTACACGGCTCTGGCACATTCCCAGGAGAGCGACCCGGAGCTGCAGAACCTCCTGAACAACAACAACACGTCACTGACATTGAAAAGAGTATGCTTCCCAGACTCAGCGGTGGAGCTGCTCTGTGACGTGTCCACTGGTAACACAAGACCATATGTGACAGAACCCTTCAGAAGGCAGGTGTACCAGAAGCTGCATCAGCTGAGCCACCCTGGCAGGCAGGCCACGGTCAAATTGATCTCGGCACGTTTCGTTTGGCCTGGCCTGAAGAAGGACTGCAGGGCCTGGACCAGAGAGTGCGTAGAGTGCCAGAAGAACAAGGTCTCGCGGCACACATCCTCGACCACCTCCCCATTCCCTGTTCCTTCCCTTCGTTTTTCCCATGTCCACATGGACATAGTAGGGCCGCTAACAATGTCTAATAATTTCAGATATTGCCTCACCGTCATCGACCGTTTCACACGCTGGCCTGAGGCATATCCCATCGCCGACATCACGGCTGAGACATGCGCCCGCACCTTCATCGCTGGCTGGGTGTCTCGCTTCGGTTGCCCCCATCGCATCACCACTGACAGGGGCAAGCAGTTCGAGAGCAAGCTGTTCCACACCATTGCAGCGCTCCTCGGTAGCCAGCATCGTCCAACCACGGCGTACCATCCAGCCTGCAACGGCATGGTCGAACGCCTGCACCGCCAACTGAAGGCGGCCATCCGATGCCACACCGACACCAACTGGTCCGAGGCTCTTCCACTGGTGCTGCTGGGCATCCGCAGCGCCTGGAAAGAGGACATTAAAGGGTCAGCAGCTGAGTTAGTCTACGGTGAACCCCTAAGACTCCCGGGGGAGTTCATAAATCCTTCACTCACCCGCACCGTAGACTACACCGACTTCGCGGCGAGACTCCGACATCAAATGGCGAAGCTGTCGCCAGAACCGCCAAGTCGCCACGGCGCGAAACCATTTTACGTGCCCAGCAGTTTAGCGTCATCAACACACGTTTTCCTGCGTCATGACGCCGTGCGCCGACCACTCGACCCGCCTTACACCGGCCCGTTCAAGGTGCTACAAAAAGGCGGGAAAACATTCAAGATCGAGGTAAACGGGAAACAAACAACGGTAACAATTGATAGGTTGAAACCCGCTTACCTCAACAACGACGATGACTGCACTCCCAGCTCGACGACAACATCAACGGGGGCAAACACAGCTCCGCCATTAAGCGTCGCCGCCGAGAGAAAAACCCGCAGCGGGCGAACAGTACGCTTCCCCGATTACTATCGCCCGTAATTTAGCAACTACGGTCTCAGGAGGGGGGTAGTGTAGCGGTTATATCACGGTATAGTTTATAAGTAATAATAATTTTGTTAATTTAAACTACCTAAAAACACTACACAAACACAAGCGCATTACATAACCTCATCACACATTTGCTTTCATAAATGTCACTGTCACTGTCACTTCATTCGTCATAGACTACATACGCCCCTCATCACATTATCTATGACAACTAATAATAACTAACAAAAACATCCATAAAGTTATCTAAATATTTATTTATTACATTTTACAATACACACAATATTCTTAATCATATATAAACAACACTAACAATTATTTACACTTAACACAATATACATTAACTTTTGTATTATGTGGGGAAACCGAACGCGCATTGAGACGTGGAGGAAAATGCGTGGAGGGCTCGGCACAATGACTGGCAAGATAAAGTTCAACGACCTTAGTGTTCGCCCTTGTCTCAAGTCGAATACGCGCTCGGTTACAACCCAAAATCTAGTCCGCTTATTTTAGTAAATTAGCTGCATTTTGTTCATTGTTATACCTGTTAGTGTCCGCGTTAAATTGTCCTCCGTATTGTTATTGTTTTGTATTATAATACTAGAAAGGAAGTGCCGAGGTAGGCAGAAATACAAGTTCGCTATAAAAATCACTTTTATTTTGCATTACCCCGTAACACTTCAAATCAAAGCAACTGACTGCTTTTTGACGTTATCCGTTACCATCTTCCCTGCTTATGCCATCTAAGATTTTTCCAACAGCAAAACATATCGATTCAACTTTACAATTGTAAAACATTTGTAAATCAACTCGACCTGAGTCTGAGACATGTTACAACGATCCGTCCACACACTCATCCCATTCCTGGAGTATCCTCGAGTACCCTCAACATGCTGAAACCGAGAATATGTAAGCTTATTCAAACATGATTGATTGCGTCCGAATTTGAACGTACTCGTATCTGTATATGTTTGTACTGGTAGCGTTTCATTTTAATTACGCTTCCGTGGCAATTTAGGTTATGTGGATCGATTTCATTGAGGGCAATTATTAAGGTAGCTGGTTTCAGTTTAAGAGGAGAGGGGAAGATAGACTTTGCTGTTTGACTTTGCAGTAATGAATAATAATGATGAAGGAAATTGCTTTTAATGATTTTCTCTTCATCATCATCAGCACCATCATCAATTCAGCCGAAAGAGGACGTCTTTCGGCTGAATTGATGATGGTGCTGACAGACATAGGCCTCCCCCGAGCACCGCCACTTCGACCGGTTCTGTGCTTCCCGCATCCAGAGGATTACTGCGGCCTTCACAAGGTCATCAGTCTACCTTGTGGGAGGCCTTCCAATGCTAAGTCTTCCGGGACGAGACGCCAATCCAGAACCTTTCGGCCCCATTGGCCATCTGTTCTTCGAGCAATGTGCTCAACCAACTGCCACTTAAGTTTGGGAATTCTTCGGGCTATATCGGTTACCTTTGTTCTCCTGCGGATCTCTTCATTTCTGATTCGATCACGTAGGGAAACTCCAAGCATAGCCCTCTCCATTGCCCTTTGGGTGACTTTTAGCCTTCTAATAAGGCCCATTGTGAGCGACCACGTTTCAATACTTTATTTTTTTTCTCTTCTTACACCATAAAGTTAATTACCTATCTACCACTATCTTAGAAAAAAATATCTACACTGCGTTTAACATTCATTAATATGTGTCGTAAGAATCATACGCAACAATATTTTTGTTAAAGAAAGAATATCAGAAAAGTTATATCATTAAACACAAACAAAATGTAAGTCAGATATTATTGTAACTTCGTTAATTGTAGATTTTTAGTTCACGCAGATAAAAACTAGAAATAAATAAAAAGGTATTTTCTTAGCTTTAACAACTTCAGCAAAAAATATTCCGTGGAACTCAACTTAGCAGTCTTTCAAGAGTAAATAAAAAAAATATTGATTCAGCTTTCCCTTCGCATCTAATGATCTCTGACTTTATTTTTTGTCCTTTATCTAATTGTCTCCGACCACAACATTATTATAACCCATATTGGAACGAAGTTCTTTAACGCAGCTTGCGGCAGGAGTAAAATTTTAGAAAATTTTGGAAATTGTCATGTAACGAAAAAGCGTTTTGGCCCCTCCATGCGATTTTTTTATAATAGAAAGAGACAGAGAAAGCGAGATAATTTTTATGGTTTTCGAGAGTGCTGAAGCCGATAGTGAGGTCAAAATGAAAATTCAAGGTGGGAAAATTTGAATTATTTTCATTATACAATCTAAATCTCCATATCGAATTACATTCGGAGTAAAAGAAAAAGCGTAAGGAACTTCGTTCGAACAGGTTTATTTTATTTTATTTAATATACTAACTACTTAAGTTTACCAAGATTTTACCCTCCATAAACTGAAAACCGATAGGAAACTAGAGTCCTATTCTGAAAATCGATTGATGACATTCAATTCCACTGCCACTGGTTGTTTGTAATCAAAGCCACAGAATAGTACATTTGCTCACTTCCTGTAGGTCCGTGGTGACTAAGAGATTGCATACGACCGCGACGCCACAGCTACTCGTACACGCTATTCGAAGATGACCCAATTTCGTGGTCATTTGTCCAATTTGTGGCAAAAATCGTTACAGGGAATGATGTTCACGATTATTATAGTTTGCAAACCGATGATTTACAAGTCCAGTAGTGGACAAATATGAGCTTTTTCTTTTGCTAGCTAATACCATGGTAAATAACACAGCGGTGGTTGAACACCTGTTTTATATCTGCTGGGCAAAGAATACCTGAAGGATTTAGATCGTTCAACCAATGTTATGAGTTTTGAAGGTTGAGGAAGGACGAAGAAGCAGGACAGCAATGAGGTGGGGGACAAACTGCTAAATGGTGCGCCATCATATATGGAGGTAAATTTAGTAAAAAAAAAAAAAAAAAGTTTTTTTTGTTTTTTACTTTCTTCTTTGATATAATCTTCTCATTATTTGACATTATATGCCTCCAATTCTTATTTCAACTCAGATGACATGGCTTTTGTAAACAGGATTTTAATTCAGATTTGTTACAGTTGTAATCGCAATCATGTCATTTGGTTTAAATAGGCTTTTATTTTTAGATAGATTCTTCTATATTTTGTGAATGTGAGAACGTTGTAGGCCTAACTTGTAGACTGTAGATTTGTAGACCTTTTTATATTTTGTTGAGTGCCTGTTAGCTGCTGACAGGCCTACACTGTCCTCCCGTTCCTATCAACATTGTAATTTGAAACATTGTATAAGCCCCTTATTTTTAAAAGAGTAACCGTAGAGTTTCTTGCCGGCTTTTCTCCATAGGAAACAACCAATTGGAACCGTGCACCTAGCTTCTGACGTTTCATACGTGCCTAAGTAGGTTTATGTGAAATAAAATATTTTGATTTGATTTGATTTTACACAAATATGAGGTCTTTATCGATGAAGTTTAGCTACAGTACTTACATTCTAAGTTTTAAGTGGTCTTAAAGCTAGTCGTTACTCTCAGCTAATCTCTAAAGCTATTAAATAGCGAAACATCAATGATTAAAAGTTATAAAACGTTAGATATTTAAAGTTTTTAGCTGGAGACGAGTAGCGCAGCTGAACTACCTGTTTTAATACCAGTCAACATGGTCTGGTGTAAACATACGGGATTGGGACGGGCTAAATCTCTTTAAATTTAAGCCAATAATAATTAGGTACGAGTATGTATACCGTCCGGTCTGTTTATACTTAAGCTAATGTACGACCTTTTTTGTAAAACCTTGTGCGTGAAATCTATAGGTGCATACAGTTACGAAGTCAAAACTGTACATTGAATATTTTTGATAAAAGTAATTGATGCGAGGTGTAATGAGACTCATGCCGAAATACAGATTTTAGAATTTGTGTCCGATTGTCTGTTTGTCTAGATGTATGTTCCAGATGGGAGCCAAAACGGCTGAATGGATTGAGATGTTTGGCACACAGATACTTTATAACCTGGATTAACATATAGGGTACCTACTTTTAATTCCAGTAGTATGTTCCCGTGGGATATTTTCCGCATCCACGCTAGCGAAGCCGCGAGAAAAAGCTAGTTTACAATATTAATGTAAATATAAATACCATGCACAAGTTTTTGGAACTTTAACCTAACGATTCTCATCAGACAATGGAACCAAATATTTTTTTTAATAACCGATTCACGCTTGAGATATCAATACAATTTATTAGAAACTTACTAAACTTATTCACACATTATCTGTCATCCTTTTCTGTGAACTAAACAATAATTAAGGCTCTATAATTACCATCCCTTTGTTACAATTACGCTAAACCGAAGCCAGTACCTACAGATTTTCATTGATCCTATTACAAACATCACTAATATAATATTCAACATGCACGGCTGATGAATCCATCAACTGTATACTGTTTCTCGGTAATTGGTTGATTGAAATTAATTTTGTATCTATTAAGCCTGATTAATTACAGGAACTGATTTAGCAAACAAGGCAGATAATTAACATGCATTTTGATAATTAAATCGTAAATCAAACATAGAAGTTGATGAACCATTTGGAGCACATAACCTTTTGATTATAAGAACCTCTAAAATTTTAACACTTACGTACGAACGTACTTGACGTTCGTCCAGCGAATGGTGGACAGTCGGCTCCGCTTCCGACTTTGCTAAACAACTTTCTGTCACTCCGGAAAGTACCGTTATAATATAATAGTGGGGATAAAAACTACAACTTGCTCACTTAAGATGTCGCTGCTATCCCACGTCCAAGAATTTGACAGCTAGCTGTCATTATCCATACATATTTTGTAACAAGCGACTTCTTTTACGCATAATTAATTAATATTACTCGTTGCGCAGCTGTTGACTTTGAAAAATATGGAGACCCATGTATTTGCCAAAGATGTTAAAAGACGAAAATTGCGAACAATTTTCGTCTTTTAACAGAAAGAAAGAAAGAACTCAAAAAAAAAATATAAGAAACCCGTCATCTCGTCGAGACTATGAGGGGCATTCAATGTATTCTCGATATCGTCATAAAAAATAAACGTAAATTCAATTAAATTTTTTTTTCAATGTCATCCTTCATCACCCCAACGCATTTTTTACATTTCGAAATTAACTTTTCAATACCCTGTAAAAATAACTTCCCTCTTTCTCAAAAAATGAGTATTTATTGCCGCTTTGAGCTCTTCATTGTTGGATTTTTTTTCCCAAGAAGGTCGTTGTTCAAATTAGGGAACAATAATAATCACTTAGGCCTAGGTCCGGGCTATAGGGTGGGTGGTTAATTTCTTCGAAACCACAATCTCGCGTAGCAGCCTTGGAAACACGCGCCTTGTGGACCGGAGCGTTGTCATACAAAAGCAACACACCACCGCGAACCGGTGCGGTGGTCAGTTTACCTCGTCTGTTTTCTTTAATTGTTTCCCGTAAATTTGGTAAAGTGGATGCGTAGAATACTGCTTTTATGGTTTCACCTATTTTTGTGTACTCAAGTAGCAAAATCCCCTTTGAGCCCCAAAACACTGTGGCCATGATTTTTCCGGCAGACGGAACGACTTTGAATTTCTTAGGTGGCGCAGTACCCTTCTTGTGCTACTGCATGGACTCCTGTTACCTCCCTGGTTGCCATGGGTCAAAGTAAAAAGTTCGTTCCATTTTTAAATTACATGACAGAATATGAGTTTTCATAGTAATTTATTCGGCCGCTAAACACGACAGATATGGATTTTCATACTAATATCGCCGGCCGCTGCTCACATGTATTTGACCAGTACAGCATTTTCGATTTATCTCTAAGAAGCTTGTCAAAATGATGCTCAACTCTCCAAGCATGTTTGAGAAAAATATATTACTATAGTTCCATAAGAAGAAAACTATAGTTCCAGAAAACAAAACACGTTTTACGTTCAAGGAAACTGCTCTCTCAATCTCCGTCAAAACCTAATCGCTCGCGCCGGTACCCATTACCTCCCCCTATGTTTTAGCCGTCTACCGCTCGTCTGAGGAAGACATAAAACTGTCGACAGTTAATTAACCAGACGTCCACACCCATACTTACTCTTTGGAAGCTCCCAACTTAGTTCTTCTAGTTTAACAGCTCACTTTAACTTTGCTTTTATCGGATAAGTTTTAAAACTGCATGAACAGCAGGTATTTAATGTGTGCAGTTTTGATCTGTATCACCATTCCATTTTTAAGCATGTTTGATGTCTTTAAGAGGGCGCGCACCGGTCCACTAGCGCCACTCCTTTAAATAAATATTATCATGTGGCCGCTTTTCCATCGAATTTTGTTGCTTCGTGTCTCAATATGAAAGTTTATAAAAGGTAAATTGTAGACACACTTACCGAGGGTGTTTATTGAGCCGTTATTCAAAATTCCTTCTCAGTCACGAGATAATATTTTTTAAAGGAGTGGCGCTAGTGAACCCGTGTGCGGCCTCTTAACGTCTTCTCATATCTGAGAGTAAAGAGCCAATTGACCAACAACCTTGCTTATAAGGATAATTTGGCGCGTGGCCAATATCGAAACTAACGCCGCCATCTTGTATTTTTCAATACATTTCACAAAACAAATGCACAAATTAACGTTTACCAAGAGCGCCCCCAGTCGACGTCATCCGAGCGCCAAATGATTCTTTGATACTAGTAGCAGTGTAAGTATTCTGTGTTAACCAGTAGTACATACGAATTTCATGGTGTTAATATGTAGATTGTTACACCGATAGGTAGGCGATGGCCGTGATTTCCCCAAAATGACTTGAAGTCAAAGACTAAAATTATTTACTTAACAATAGACGGGACATAGCGAACAAAATCGTAATCCGATAGATTATTTTGTCCTAGTCGGCAAAAGTTGCTCATTCTAGTGTGATACGCCTGCATGCAGCTCTAATTTTGCTATATTATGCTAGATGGCGTCACTGAGACATGGGATCAGTTTTTCTATGGCATTTCTTCGTATAGCTTCCCTATACAGTCCGTTCACAGTTATTTTACCTCTAACTTTGAATCACTGTCTGAATCACAGTGATCTTTACCGTATTTAAAATAAGGTTGCTATTGGGTTGCTGCTGTCAGAGGTAAAATAATTGTAAACAGACTGTAGTATCTTAAATCTCTTTGCTTAAAGTCAAATCTTCCGAAGTCAGTGGATGTCATATCAGTAGCGTTTTTATAATGTAACAAACCAAGCATTTGGACTGCAGGCTTAGCATGACACTTTCTATTTCTATGAAGAATAGACACAGCTCTTTCTATATAAAGTGACATTTCGTTTCTCCATTTTTGACATCGCATCGTAGAAATCCTTCTACAATCTGACATTTTGTCTTTTGTTTCCAACGATCTTTGTCTAGGTCCTTTTTTATGTAGATTATTTCAGAAGAAAGTTTTCTATCCCAAATTGTCAAATCACACTGACAACTGACAGTTGTCTAAGGTAGTGAAGTCAATTTGATTTTGTAATCGCCATACATGTAGAAAACTTTCTACTTGACGGCCACAAAGTATATACGGTTATCTACAAAATCATGATTTTACAGGAGAGCGTTTTGAACGCAAGACTATGATAATTCATAGAAGAACAAATGTTACATCATTTAGTTAATAGGGCATTTCCAAGGAAATGGTTAAGGCGAATATTACTGTAATATTTTTTGTTACCAAACACGGTACTTCGACACTTTGAGAAAAATTGTTGTAGTTGTCTTTATATAAGTACGTGACTTAATATCAGTAAAAATTAAGAATCAAACAGAAAAAAAATCCTATGACAAAACAAAGAATTCTTAGTCGAATTATGTAAAAGAGTGAATTTCGTAAACAGTGCAGTTGACTCTTTCCACTTTACTGCCGTCGTACTGTCTACACGGAACGTCATTTTTGTCTACTCTTTCGTCGACAAAACGGTGCTCGTGCTAAACCTGTTGGTCAGAGATCGAGGTGATAATATTTTTAATCAACTGCTACAAGATTAAAACGCGTAGTTATGTCAAAAAATTACTAGTTTAAATAAAATAATACGGAAACTTCCTTGAAACCTTCCTTCTTTGACCTCTAGGACTGCCGCATGCGAAAAGAAAAACAACAAAACGTCACAACAGCATGTCAACTGTCATGCTTATTAATACGTTTCTGACAGCCTGACAGCAAATTATTAATACATAAATCATAAATAAGTACAATAAATTCGTTTTATTGGACATTGGGCGGAACGCAGAGGAATATTTTGAATAATATTCATCATGTTATATGCTGATGTTTCTACCGATGAACTTCCCATTACTCTGTTGCCAAAAGATAGGAAGAAATGTGCTTTCATAGCTGGTAATATCTGCCTACAGTGTAAGTAATTATCGTTATGATCTCACGTTTTAATTTTTATCAGGACTGTTATGTGCCTACGCACAGATTGACCAGCGCACGTTTATTGGGACACCAATCACAACAGTCGAAAGCGAAGTTTCATCCGAACGCGTGCAGTTGATAGTACTTGTACATTATAGTGTATTATCTACGGATAGTACTGCTATGTGGTACTCTGTATTTCTTTTATTTAGTCTGAACTAAATATTAAGAAGTCTTAAAAATGCAAATACACGCATGCAGACACGCGGATCTGTCCACCGAGCTAGGGCTCGGGAATAATTGCCATCGCCACAGGCTATCATCCATCCTTCACCCTTTCCCTTTCCTTGACATCCTTTGTCCATTAATTGCTGCCTTCATTTAATACCTCCACTTCATAAACGATATCAGAGCTTAAAATCCACCTTATTCACGAACTCTAACTTTCTTCTTGTCAGGTATTGTAGTATGCGTCGGCGCCTCCTCAATCCTGGCCTGTGTATGGACCCCTGAACATTCAACAGGTGACTACGCCAAATTGACTCGCATTATGTACCTGTATGACTCCCAGGCCTGCGGGTATCAACTTAAGAAGGCTAAGCAGATAGCTAACCTTCAACTGAGCAACGACACCCACGGCCTGAATATACTCCCCATCAAATGGTTACCGGCGATAACCTCCGTGTCTACTCGTCTGTCTGCTAAGACTAGGAAGTAAGTACTTGTATCCTAACTAATATTATAATATTATATTATATTAATATTATAAATGCGAAAGTAAGTTTGTTTGTTTGTTACCTTTTCACGCCTAAACCACTGAACCGATCATCCTGAAATTTTGCATATACGTTGGCAGGTGTACAGAAACGGACATAGGGTACCTTTCATCCCACAAAAAAAGTACTGTTCCCGAGGAAAATAACAATAACGTTCGTATGATAATAGATGGCGCCACGTGTCTTTCGAATCATGATTCAATTATAACCCGAATTGATAGTCAAAGTCTAAATTAATGCGAGCGAAGCCTCGGGCAAAAGCTAGTAATATAATAATTAATTTAATAATATATATATATATATATATATAGGTATAGGTACCCTATGTCTGTTTCTGTCTAAATTCTAATTTAACGCGAGCGAAGCCGCGGGCAAAATCTAGTATATTATAATAGAATGATGAATATTTGTAATATTATATTGATCCAGTTTTATTATTTTTATTCAAGAAAGTATATACATTTTTAATGAATTAACGTTATGAAACTACTCGAGGAATATGCGATACGTATAGAGCGCGTTTTGCATAATATTTTATTTAAAATTGACTTCGTTATACTGAGATAGGAAAAGTTTTGCTTTGAACTAAATTCGTTTTAGTACTTATACATTTGTATTATGACTATAACATTATCTAGGATTTTGCAGATTATGTTAATAAAATTATACCTACAGCTGAAATGTGGTGTTTCCAGAGATTTCTCATTTGCAGCATCACTTAAACAAGGCACATTTCTTAACTGTAGCGTGTTCCACAATCATTTTGTAAAACCCTTGTATTAGAACCTACACAAAAAGTTATTGTATAAAAGATGATCTTCCTTATATTCTTATTCTTTCTTTTGCAGTTACATCAAATTAAGCTTTACGCTCCACGTTCTATGGTTTATCTTGGCCTTGACTTTTCGAGTCGTCATCAAAAACAGCTCGGACCTGGCCATGTTAAAAGTCGCGCTTGTCATATTCTTCTACAGCTGTGTGTTCATCGTTTGCTTCGACTTATCGATGGCCGTTGTTTACGTCACTCACATTAAGCAGAGCTTAGACAAAGGCATGATTTTGAGGTATAGCGGCTGGGGGACCGAGTTGAAACTAAATACGTACGACGACTTCGCCGGTTGGATTCCGTTCATGGCCGCGGCTTGCTGGCTGCGAGGTGTCGTTATCTTCATGTTGAATTTATACTTTTGTAGAGTAATTAGGTTAACTAGACGAAAAATTCAAAGGAGAGAATTATTCAGGAATAAGTTTTTTAATGAACAGTATCAACGTTTTCCTGAGCCAGAGCAAGTTCAAATAGCTAACACTAATGTTCTTGTGTACCGGGTTGGACAGCAAGAGCCTCAAGTAAAGCAAGGATTATTTGACTAAGCGTTTATAAGAAATACTAATAGGAACCTAATTTCATAATAACTGTAGCTATAGAGATCTTATTAACGCTGCAAATTGAAAGTTCAATAGGATTTAACTAAATTTTTCTAAATAAACCATCATTAAAAAGTAACTGTCTTTTATTATCTGGATTAGCAAGGAATGTTTTTTTCCCACAGGGCGTTCGGTAACGAGAAATGAAATGAAGCGGTTCTGTTCTTGAAACGAATTCAATTTCGAACATTGGTAGAAGGACGCTATTAAATTTTTCATTATCACCTCGGCGGGAGACGTTGTCCATTAATTCTGGACTTTACCTGTAATCAAAACATGGGGCCGACCCATTTTAGTGACAGCAAATTGGTACGCAGCCCACTTGAAATTTGTTGGCCCTATAGATTGTGTCCGAAACGTTTTGTAACGAGTTTCAGTGCGGCCTTGAGTTGGGAAAAGGTTTGTTATTTAATAACTGTCGCAATAATAACCCGAAATTATGGGATCATTAGAATTTTGGAGCATGCTGGTAATTTTTTATCAAAGTAAGTGTACTTCTGATTTTGTGAATGTTCTAATTTCGGTTATTAAAACTTAATATGTTATTTATATTTGTGCAATACCTTTCTTCATGTCAACAGATCTCCCTTCCTGAAAATAATGATCAATAAAATACACCACCAGTAATCCTTCTCAATACAAATAATTTCAGCGTTACTTTGCGTTATAATAAGCTGGCTGACTCTGGAATGCAAATTCGAGCCAATGACTTCAGAGCTTCACGAGATCACAGTTATGAAGATCCTGTACTTGTATGACCCTGAGGCTTGTGGGAGGATATACTTCTACAACCTGACGTCCAGTAGGACCCATGACAAGGTTTACGCCAGCGTGGTGTGGCCCGTGAGGAATAATGTTGCTGCTACATTTAGAACGTAAGTGGTAGCTGCACCTGCCGGGGTCGCGGATTGTTCGAAAGAGTTACCATGGCCCTGGCGCACAGGCAACTGAAGGAACACGGGTGGGTTTTAGTCAGTAAGAGTCTGACACGCCCTTCCGCTCCGCCCAGAGCGGGAGAGGCCATTTGATGATTTCCCACCCAAAAAAAAGTGGTAGCTGCAATGTTTCCTATCACTACTTTTTACCATCTTGGATAATTAAGATTCCAAGAAATGAGAAACATTGAATCTTTGAACATTGAAACTTTGGCAGCCATAAGGTTGAAATAGATTTTAATAAATAGTAATCGGCTTACTTGACCTGCTGTAAACAATTTGAGGAAGAGAGAGAAAAATACCCCAAAACAATATTTGCAGCAATCGTCCACTTTAAAAGTGTAACATTATCATGTAGCTAATTGTGTTCTTCATATAAAATTTAAGTTGTGAAGCGTGCTGGAACCATAACCTATACTAAAACGCATAGATGTCGTTTGAAAAAATGAATGAATAACTTTATTACCTTAATGCTAAATCCATACAATCCCTAGAAAATCAAGTAAAGAGATACGTTTACTAAACTTTGCTGGTAAAACTAACAGCTTCGATCTTTATTTTAGCAAGATCCAGTTCTGGTTATCTCTCCACCTGATCTGGATGTTATTTGCCATCATCAACGTGACGCAAGGGGAGCGCTCCTGCAGTTTTTATGTCACCTTGCTGCCGTTCACCATTACCGGAGTGACTCTGCTCATTATGGATGTGATCAATGCCGTAATGTTTCTTGTTGACGCGAGGTTTACGTTCAGCGAATGTAAGTAGATCATATGAACTGTTTTGAGGATAAATATGTTATAATTTTTCCTATAAACAGTTTAATTTATTTGAGTTATTATACAATACTAGCTTCTGCCCGTGGCTTTGCCTGCGTGGATGTCGGAGATTATCCCACGGGAACGTGCTACCGGGACAAAAAGTTACCTATATCCTTCCCCAAAAAGCCATCTCTCTCCTTGGCAAATTTTATCCAAATCCGTTCAGTGGTTTAGGCGTGAAAAGGTAACATACAGACAGAGTTACTTTCAAATTTATAATATTAAGTATGGATTAACTATTATCGGTTAGTGAGTTATTTTTATTTTTTTCTTAAAAACAGAAAAGCAGCATTACTTAATTAACCAGTAAATTATGTCTCTAATAAAGAATGCACAAACAATTTAAATAAAATTGGAATTAATTTTGTATTTCCTTTTAAGTTGCGAACAGTGAACATTCTTGAAACCTTAATTTAGATGAAATTCGATGTTCCGCTATTTCACTCAACCCCGATTAGTAAGAACATCACAATAATCAAAGAGCATTCAGGGTGTAACGAGAAACAAACAAAAAAGCATATCGATAGTAGAAAGGTAAAATGGCTAAAGCGCCAAACCTGAAATCTCAAAAATGAACTTTAAAGTTATTACTATAGGATTCATTCTTGAGATTTCTGGTTTTGGCACTTTAACTATTTTACCTTTCCACTGTCGATATGCAATCCGAACGCGGAACAGTAAACCCCCCGTTGTACTATGATATCGGATGTTGAACTCGATCCATTCCGGGCGGCGTTTGTATGAAACCCGACTTCCATTATCCTATCAAAGGCAACGATAGTATGAAATAAACACGTATATCGTTAAAACTCAAGCACTTTAGAACATCTGGAGTTCTGAGGCAATTTCGCAGGATTATTGTGAGATGAATTTTATTCTTCAGACTTTTATTTACCTTTAATGAATAATTTAAAAGTTTTATTAGACTGTAGGTAAAATTGTAATGGCATATCAATCGCTACATTGAATATACATATTATTCGAACAAGGTTCTATTGCCTCCCATCATTTCAAAGTTATTCCATAACACTTTGGTAATTATTCGGGCTACCGTAAATTATGGTACACAATACCAATAAACGCCAAGTGCATAATCATTTACAAAAAAAAAACAACTGACTTCCAAAAAACACTACAAAATGAAAAATAACTTTAATTTCAAAAGTCGGTGACAAAAAAATAAACGTTTTTTTTTTTTTGTAATAAAGTTTTTATTTTTCATACAAATTCGTATATACTTGCTAAGTAAATATACAACGGTGACAGGAAGTTATTATAACATCATCAACATATACCAAGTGTAAAATACTTTGAAGCTAACATCAGTACTTGACCAAATTTATATGGGACAATTTTATAAGTATACCTTTCAAACAAAAGAATAATTTTTCAAATAATTTTATAAATGGCGGAGTTCTAAAGAACTAAACATAAAAAAATGTAATCCATCCGAATTGAGAACCTCCCCAAATTTTTGGTGTCGGTTAAAAATGCTCACAAACTACTTTAGGCTCATCTTCTATCATCTAGCCAAATTATCCATAACATTGACAATTTACATAATATTAATACCAAATTCTCCCTATACCCAAAGGTGACTATTATGGTGAAGCCATAATGTGAACAAAGTAAAACTCTAATCATTTATTTCAAATAAGCACATAAAAGAAAGTCAAAATATACACAAAAAATAGAATTGATTCTAGTTGCCCCTTCCAAAAGGTAGTTTCGTAGGAGAAGAATGGGCAAGAAACTCTACCGTTACTCTTTTAAAATGTTTTACAATATTATATAGGTTATTATTTACGTTAATTATATAATTATATGTGAAGACGATGCACCTAGAATAAAATTACTATGCCACAATGATAAAAAGAATTAAATATAATGCAATGACAGGTAAATTAATTATGTGATAGACACATGGTTGTCACATATTTACAAATATTGAACAGTAGCTGATTTTTCAAAAATTTTAACAAGTTTTCTTTTTAAAGAATGAAAGGACAGTAGCAGGAGTACACTTTGACTTTGAGCTGACCTAGTGTAGACCCGAGTTTGTTACCACTGACGTGCGACCTACGTACGACATCAATTTTATACGAACTGCCCTGAATAAGGACCTGACTCTTAGTAATTGATGCCCACAAGGCTAGGGATTAACTAAGCCACTTCAATGTACCCCCAAGCAACAATCCATTTTATACTGTGAATGAGTGTTTTAGAATTAATGATGTCCTTATATAATAACTTATGGTATTTTTGATGACTTTTAAAGAGAAAACTGTGTGTGAATGTGAGTAGCATTCAGGCTACATTGATTATCATTTTAATATTGTGAATGTGAAGACTATGTGGGTCATTGTTGCCTTTTTTTTCTCCTCAGTTAATTTTAATCATGGTCTGGCAGTTTGCGTAATTTTTGTGGCCTACCCAAATGTCTTTTCTTTGGCATTGTTCGTTGAATCGTTGAGCTCCTTAAGTTCTGATTTGAGCTGCACGATTACTGACAAATGCGTGCGCTGACTGGACAGGTCCACTCAATCTGTGTGGTTTTTCCTCAAAAGACCATTTCAGACACAAATCTACATGGTCTTCACATGAGCTGACCAAGATTATGTCTGGACTTTAAAAGAGACTGTGACCTCTGAGTTTGTTTCGGCCTTTCTTCTCAGAGTAATCAGATAGGAAATGCCGACCTCATCTAGTTTTTAAAATATGATTGACGTGTAAAAGTGTTTGTTCAAACCTACTTACAGAAATAAAATCATTTATCATTTATCACTCCAGAATTAGGCCGCTTTGTAGCGCAGACGGATACGTTTAATCTGCCCGCGTTGACTAGATAACTGTCTATTCACTGCACTCTACTAGGACGAGACTAGATTAAATAGGAATTTAATCCTTTGATTAAGAGTAGACTTTGATGGACAGTTAATGAGGGGAAGAGTAATATGTATAGCAAAAGTGACAAGTGACAGGTGACATCGGGGTTTTTTATTGTTGTAAATATGTAGTCTTATCATCTTATTATACTGCTTAACATTAATAATTTATAGCCGCTAAAAAATAAAAGAGCTCGTCAGAAATCGCAGTTTGTTATCATTAGCACACATGGAAATTAGTGTCCATTCTCTTAGCATTATTATGTCATCAATTTTCGACCACCATCCACCATTTTTGCCGTCGGGGAGGGTTACTTTATTTTTCCTAAATAAATAAATTATTTATTTTTTATCAAACAGCTGCAATAATCCGCTATCTGACAAGCAAGGGCCACCTGCGTATCATGAACAAGAAGTCGATCACTACAGGGACAATCAACGTTGAAGATACATCTTGGATCGCAGTACTTCTGGCATACGTCAGCGTAAGAGGCTTCGTTCAGTGGGTTGTCAACTTTTGGATAGTAAAGGACAATTACTTCGAGGGTTTGGAACGGTATCGTAAGTTTATTCGATATTTCAACTGCCATTGGCGCTTTGAAAATTGATTTTTGATTTAGTTTTTATCACATCCAACGGCAGGTATGTTAAACCGTACTACGGATCCATCACCCGTCATTCGGTTAGGCTTAAATTTGTACATACGTGTGGATTGTACTCATTTTTTTAATATGTTTTACTTAAAAATGAGAAGAATATGTGATTGCTCTATTTCTTATTCAATTTTTTTTATATTCTCCTACTTTAACCTAATGAAAACGCACATTAAAATTATAAAGCATTACTTTACTTGCGTTAGAACAAGTTTTTGAATTTACCATAACCGCTTAGTATGTTACGGAGCCCATAATATATAAGCATTATGCTCAAGGGACTATCCTAAGTTCCGAAGTTAGGATCTCGAGTTGGTCATCCGTTTTAACGTTTATTAGTTATCTGCTAATCCCTAGAACTTCGCTTGCATGGATATTAACCCTACCGATAATAATAATCATCAAAATACTTAGAGATTTAGTTGTTAAACATTTCGGCGGGTTATTATGTGATAGCTTAGGTCATATCAATATTTTCACCCTCTGAACCCTTACGAAAATATTAAATAACTAGTTTCGACCCGCGACTTCGTCCGCGTGAAATTTCTTGTTCCTCCGACCCACCCCGTCGCATCGCTGCGCTCGCCCGCGCTGTTACTTTGTTTTAGCTTAGCGTGCTTTCTGCCTTTTTTCCCTTTGCTGGGCTCCTAAGGGTCGTAGTTTTATGTTAAATAGCCTATAACCTTTCTCAACAATTGGACTATCAAATGCAAAAAGAAGTTTTGAAATCCGAGTGGTAGTTCCAGAGATTAGCGCGCTTAAACAAAAAAACAAACTCTTTAACTTTATTATATCAATACTAGCGGACCCGGCAGATGTCGTCCTGCCCGGAAAAGCAGCGCCACATTCAATATGATTATTGTAAATAAATTATTTATTATAAATACGGGTAACTTATAATTTCCTATTCTTTTTAGCTAGGCAATAAAAATACCGCTCAAAATTATGTAATGTTGTCAATTGTACAACAAATCAAATTTTGTGGTTTTCAAACCATCCAAGAACCCATTGAAATATTCACAAAAAATTTCATCCAAATCGGTCCAGCCGTTTAGGAGAAGTTAGGTGACAACACAGACTTATCTCTGGGTGACAAACACACGTACACAAGCATTATATATATTAAGATATCGAATTTGATAAATAAGTATTCGGGCCAATTTTTAAGTTAATAGATCAGTGGAATAAGATTTTTCAAATAAACAGTTTCCTTCCTTTTCACCACGACAGGCCTTGTTTTAAAAAAGCGTTTGGTACGTTTCCATTGTATGATTTAACATTATTTATACCCATTTTCGAGTTAATTAAAGCAAGCAGTAAAATCCAACTTTATTACCCTTTTCCACCCGGTTAGGAGTTGATTTTTGAAAAACCCTGAATTACGTACTTTTTATCTTTTGTTTTGAATGTTACTAAGTACCTCGTTTCCAGTTAATCCGACAGTGCCTTTACTTACTAACTTCAACATCCTCTAAATCCTCGTGAGAGGAACTGTTTAAAAAAAAGGAATAAGATTTTTCATATAAGCTGTATGCCCCCTTCCCCTTAAAAAAAGAAATTAAAAAAAATTGTATAACTAAACTAATCATTACTCATACCAATTCTTGAGTTAATCAAGGCACGCTGTAAAATCATCCCCTTAAAAATTTAATAACCCCAGTGCCCGTTCAGGGGGTGATTTTTCAAAAAACCTGATACAAATTACAATCGAAATCAAAATCAAAGGTCATTGATTCAAACTAGGCTGAGAATCAGCACTTTTTGAACGACAAAATTACATAAAACAGTCCCTGAAAACACCCGCCCTTCACCACTTCCTAGTGCTTTAGCTGGGAAGAAGTGGCGCAATAAACTCCCTAGCAGATATAAACTTTGACACCCCCCCAATCCCCTTTAGAGGGTAGTTTAGACTAATAAAAAATGAGACAATCATTATAATTCACTTAGATATGTATTTGTGCCAAGTTTCAAATTAATTAAGTCAAGGAATAAGATTTTTCATACAAACAAAATCCCCTCTTTTACCTCCATAAAGGTCAAATTTCGAAAAACACCTCAATGGACGTTATAATAACTATCTGTGTGCCAAATTTCAGCCCAATCCGCTCATTAGTTTGAGCTATGTATGTGTTGATAGATCAGTGAGTCAGTCACGCTTTCCTTTATATATATTACTAGCGACCCGCTCCGACTTCGCCCGGATAGCAAAGTATAATATAATATAACCTTTGTTACCCGGAGATAGGGTAGCTTCCCAACAGGGAAAGAATTTCTGAAATCGATTCAGTAGTTTCGGAGCCTATTCAATACAAACAAACAATCATATCTTTTCTCTTTATTAAATTGTAGCTTATATGAAGCGTTTGTGTTTTTAACATAGCGCCATCTATTGAATACTTACTCAATCCAGTCAACAGATATCGCCATCTGTTAGAATAATTGAGACTGTAAAATAATAGACAAATAATTTGCAATAAAATAATATTGCGACTATAAATTGAGATGTAAGCTATCCTATCTTTCAAGTTGGATCAAATTGCACACGGTGTGCAAATCAAATTTAAAATCGGTTCAGTATTTTAGGAGTCCATCGCGGACAAACAACGTGACACGTAATTTTTATATATATAAAGATAGAGATTATAAGATTAAAAAAATAAAAGTTATTATACCTACATAAACACACATTTTTGAAACACTCAAGTTTAGGCATCTGAGTCGCAACACAACAACATTACGCGCACGCACACATTGAAACCGTCGTCGGCTCGATTTTATTAATTACTAACAAATCTTGGTACTTGAAGGTTTTATTTTTTTAAATTTTACTAGCATTGTTGAGTAAAGTTAGTAGTAACTTTATTGTATTTGGTACAGTAACTAAGTATTATAAGCATGAACATTTGGAATTATGTAAAATTCGTAGGTACAAAAAATGTTCAAGTAATAAAGAAAAAGAAAACCGGACAAGTGCGAGTAGAACTCACGCCCTGAGGGATGACAATAAAATACTAAGTATAAATGTTATTTTTACCTACCATTTCTAGAGCATGACATTACACAAATATAACTGACCGATAACCGTAGACTATCGGTGTGATCGTTTTAAAATAAACAGGATATTAGTTACCTTAAGAAAACCTAAGTAAAAAAATGTGTGACGCCCGGATCCGCCCACTTTTAAGATTCGGGCGCGGGTTCAGAATTTCTAATATTCACAAAAGTGAGAAGTAAAAAGCATAATATTTTGTATAGACTGTTTTTTTAACGCTACTGTCTGTCATTAATTCGAAATGAACGACATCTTTAAATTTTCGAGGTTTTTGAGAGTTGTTTACTAACTTCACATCCAAACACTTAAAAGGTTGGGTACAACCTTTTATACGAGTATTTACATAAAAAATTAAATTGACGTCAAATATTTATGATCATACTACCAAAACCCCCAAAATTGATAACCATGTCGACTTTTCATCAAAAGATTACATCCGTCATCTTGAATAAAAATAAGATACATTCGTAATCACCATCCCCAAAATTTCCAAAATTGATTACCATGATGACTTTTTATGAAAAAAACAACACCTGCCGTGTTTGAATAAAATATGGATGATACATTCGTGATCACTATCCTAAAAATCCCTAAAATTTATAACTATGTCCATTTTTTAAATTAAAAAAAAACATAATATCGGAATGAAATAATGGATGACACATGCGTAATTACCACACCAAAAATGGATAATCATATCAATTTATCATTAAAAAATTCTTCCACCATCTTGTATTCTAAAACTGATTACATATTCATAATCTTCACTAACTCCAAAATCCCAAATACTGACTACCAAATCGAATTAAAAAGCTTAGAACTTTTTCCGCCATTTTGGGTTTGACTTATTTATTTCAAAACCAATTTCTGGTAACAAGTTTCGTACTCGTACTTTTAGTCCGAAAAGTACTCGTAGCAACTTTTTCCAATCACAGTATACAGCACGGCACTCACTTTATTATTATTTTGATCGAATTTATTTTTTGCAAGAAAGCGATACGTCCTTGCTTCTTAGGGCACGTCTGATCGTGGAATGACAAACCGCGAGTAGAAAATTAATGAAGAAATTAGAGCGCGTTCTTTATATTGCTCACAAATGAAAATCTTATTTATTTAGGTACAAGATATTAAGTATACGTATAGAGAACCATATAAACCACAAATTCTGATTATTTTGAAGTTAAAATATGCAATTGATCTAGCTATACTGGTTCATATTCAGACCCCATTTTTTTCATTTTCTGCGATTATTGTGGTGGTGAAAACGTAATTGTGTGAAAATTTTGTATGAGGTCATACAATTTTTATGGTGCCATTCTGGAGATGAATATATTATCTTTAATTTGAGACCATGGTTGTCTCGCAGTTGCGAATCCGATTCATTTAATTGGTACCTGAAAAACAGCGGTATTTGTAGAAAAATGTGATAGCGTCCTTAATCAAACTGATATTATATTATTATTATACCTGATATTACAATTAATTTTCAGGTCGACAGCAACGTATGAGCCCGAAGCACAGATTGCGAATAAAAAGTTCATCATTCAGTTAAATATGGAGAAGCTAACAACGCAAAATATGGAGAAGCTAACAACGCCAAATGTGGTATCTACTGGTAAATAAAAGGATAATATTCTAACAAAGTTTAATTTTTGCAGTGCAGTAGTTTTTATGGGGTCGTCGCTATACATGAAAGATAAATGTTTTAATCCAAATAAGGAATTTGGATGATACCGTAAAGGATAAGAAAAAATAGTGGATATTGCAAGCATGGCAGAAATATCTCACATCCTTCATTGAAATTTTTAAAGTAAAATCTTTAACTCTTAATCCATCATTAGTACTTACCTAAGGTAAAAAAAAATGTAGCTTATTACAGGGGAAACTAAGAGTTTATAGTTATAATATTTTCGCGTAAAACCAAACAGAGACCTTGGCCTTGGCAAAAAGCAGGAAAACCGTAAGACGAAGATATTTTTCCTTATAGCAAACTTCACACCATGACACAGAATTTCCTTATACCCACAACAGAGAAACCCTATTACAGTCCTTTATCTCCCCAAAAACTTATTAGGCATGCAAACGACGTGTTTAGTGCAGTCCCTTGGTCCAGAAGTGTCCACGGACTGATACACTGATATGGCAGATAACATGCATGGGGTTCTATTGACCGCTGGGGCAACAGGTGGGTCATAATCATATCCTTTTTATGGTGGTCTGTGAATAGACGGTCAGTGCCGTCATTCAAAGTTTTTAGGGTTATTGTGTAACATGCATACTTTGATGAACGAAGAAGTTCTCGCTTACTTAATTCTTTGAAGTCTTCGACGAACGAAGTCAGTCTGTATTCTGACTCATCTGTCGTGCGAGAAAATTTCGGCACCTTTACCATGAACCGTAAACTGCATTTAAATAACCACTCTTAGTTAAACACGGGCTATTGATTTTTTGGGGGACCCTATGTCCAGCGGTCGACGTCTTTCGGCTGGAATTATGAAGATGATATTACACCGTCAGCATCACTCACCCAAAACGAAATGACCCGACCTACATCAAAAACAGTTTTATGGGCACACACACAGAAACAGCCAAAGCGAATGAATGCCAGCAGATGAATGCGGGCAGAGCAATTAAAATCCGTCTCCATTATAAATGATATAATTATTGCGGGGATTCCGACGTTTACCACCACCCGCTTAATGAATGGAGCTGGAGCTGGAGGCAGTTTCTTATGACTGTGACCGACAGCAATAAAATTGTGAAGTCTAACATCCTGTTTCGAGTGAGGAAAAGTGATAATCATATGTCGTTAGGTGTTAAGATAATCCTAGTATATGAGAAGATTTACATCTCTGGAAAGTTTAATTTAGGTCGTGTAGTCTTGAACACTAATTATAATTTCACATGAATAAATTTTAAATAAGAAATGCCATTAAAATCGCAGATTAATAATAAGCTCCTAGATTGGCGGTCCTACTTATTAATTAGTGATACAAAATGGGTTAATATAGTTTATTCTTAGAAATGAACGTCACAACAGTAGACGACGAACTTATTATCAAAATGTGTCAAGTTAAGTGTGTCATATTTAAGTCAAGGTTTTTACTTCACAACAAGCTCTAGGCCTCCAAACGAAATATTTGCGAAAACTCCTATTAAACTCTATTTAGTGAAACAATAGTAGCCAATTATGCCAATTATGTTAGCCTAACACAACACTTAACCACTTACTAGCCTATTATTGAGTTTAGTAAATATTGTGGAATGGTTGTTTTGTCACTGTCATTAAAATAAAAATGCAGACCTTAGTTATTACTGCTGAAAATCAGCGTCAGGTGGTACACCTTGTGTTGTCATCTGACATTATGCTGAGCTGAGGCCCCATTGGCATTATAATCATTGTTCCGTATTTTTTAGTTTTAAGGTGTATTTTTGTTGCTGCAATGCCAATAAACGCATTTTTCTTCTTTATTACATAATAAATCTTACTGAAACTTTTTAGTGAAATCTTATATCACCTTGCGACAAACTCTCATACCATTATTAATTTTCAAAATCCCCTTTAGTGCTCACCTTCGTTATATTAGTAACTTTTGTGCAAAATTTAATGCTTCTAGACTCAGCGGTTTCAAATTCAAATTAATTTATTCATTTTATGAACATAGAGTAAAATTATACAGATGTTATATAATAGGTTTAGACAGCACGTTGTCTATCAGTAAATTAATTTAAATTACTAGCTTTTGCCCGCGGCTTCACCCGCGTGGAGGTCGGAAATTATCCCACAGGAACGTACTACCGGTATAAAAGGTATCCTATGTGTTAATCCGGGTTATAAACTATATGTGTGCCAAATTCCATCCAAATCCGTTCAGTAGTTTTTGCGTGAAAGAGTAACAAACATCCATCCATCCAGCCTCACAAACTTTCACATTTATAATATTAGTAGGATAGGATTTATAAAATAAATTGTATTTTCTTGGCACAGAAGAACTTTCAATCCTCTAAAACTGTTCACAAACAACATTGCCTACAAAATCTTTTGCCATTACACGCTAGGCTTTTCTAAATGTTATGACTGGTAAGCAAAACGGTCCGTTTTACTGGTATGACTTCGGCGAACGAGCAGTTAGGGCCTTTTACGACGTACCTAGGAAAAGCCGCTGATTCTTAGTCTAGACAAGCCAACAAAACTAGATAGATGACCAAAGCTTGAGCAATATTTTTCCAAAAGTTTCGTCTTTTAAGTTCAATCCTACTAATATTATAAATTTGAAAGTGTGGATGTTTGGATGTTCGTTACTCAAAAACGGCTGAACGGATTTGGATAAAATTTGGCACATGGGTAGACTATGACCTGGATTAGGACATACGATACTTTTTATCCCGATATTCCCACGAGATCGAGATTTTTGCGGGTGAAACCGCGGGGCGCAGCTAGTATTTAATAAATCTAATTGAATTCTAGGATTTGTAATTCAAAAGTAGAATACGTTTCGGAAGACTCCAAAACACTCCGATCAAGCCAAAATATGAAAAAAGCCGAGAAAATATACCAAAATAAAAAAGCATTTGTTGAAGTCTGGGATTCCAAGACGGATCTAAAATACCGTAGCCCTTTTTTTTTTTTTTTTTTGGGTGTTTTAGTCAGTAAGAGTCTGACACGCCCTTCCGCTCCGCCCAGAGCGGGAGAGGTCATTTGATGATTTCCCACCCAAAAAAAAAAAAAAAGTATGTGTATTATTGTTATCTTTTTATTAAAAATTGTTTTATATTTTTGTATATATTTTTTATTTATTCAGATAGTATATGTAGATAGGTAGCCGTTAGAAAGTTCTGTCATGCATTAAATACTAGTACCCAAGAATCTAGCTCCATTTATAAGACACTCCATGACCCAATTGTTTAGGTTGATTCACTAAATCCGCATGAGAATATCGTCAGCTGCCACACACAGTGTATCTTTCATACTTGGTAAGTAACGAAGGAAATGAAAAACAAACTCTCAACAAAATAACGTGCGGAGGTGGGAGGAAAGGAATAAATCGGAGATTTAAGAATGGTATGATTATAATCAAGTGCTCTGACTAAATTTGGTCATCACGACATTCCCAATTAGGTACTATAATCTAATATATAAAATTCTCGTGTCACAGTTTTCGTTGCCATACTCTTCCGAAACGGCTTAACCGATTTTGATGAAATTTTTTGTGCTTATCCGGTATCTATGAGAATCGGCCAACATTTTTTTTTTTTTTTTTTGGTAGGTAGGGTAGGGAGTTAGGGAGGTAGGTAGGTAGGTAGGGTAGGTAGGTAGGTAGGGTAGGTAGGTAGGTAGGGTAGGTAGGTAGGTAGAGTAGGTAGGTAGGGTAGGTAGGGTAGGTAGGTAGGTAGGGTAGGTAGGTAGGGTAGGTAGGTAGGTAGGGTAGGTAGGTAGGGTAGGTAGGTAGGGTAGGTAGGTAGGGTAGCTAGGTAGGGTAGGTAGGTAGGGTAGGTAGGTAGGGTAGGTAGGTAGGGTAGGTAGGTAGGGTAGGTAGGTAGGGTAGGTAGGTAGGGTAGGTAGGTAGGGTAGGGTAGGTAGGTAGGGTAGGTAGGTAGGTAGGGTAGGTAGGTAGGGTAGGTAGGTAGGGTAGGTAGGTAGGGTAGGTAGGTAGGGTAGGTAGGGTAGGTAGGTAGGTAGAGTAGGTAGGTAGGTAGGTAGGGTAGGTAGGTAGGGTAGGTAGGTAGGTAGGGTAGGTAGGTAGGGTAGGTAGGTAGGGTAGGTAGGTAGGGTAGGTAGGTAGGGTAGGTAGGTAGGGTAGGTAGGTAGGGTAGGTAGGTAGGGTACGCCGTAGATAAGTACCGCAACCCGTGCGAAGCCGGGGCGGGCAGCTAGTATATTATAATAACTATCAATATATTAATCAAGGACACCTTTTACTAAACCGTTCTATTGCCACAGGTAACAATTATAGCTTTTTATTCAATATTATTTGGCCAATATAAGAATGTTAATTCATTTAATTCCTTAAAAATTGTATTAAAATTTTAAACTTTACCATGATATAAGCTTCACAAATATTATGTACTTAGGTGTACATAGGTCCTACATATGTACCTAAAAAGCCTACGTGAGTATCACAACTCAACGAGGAATGCAATTGAAATGCGCACATTGCGATACAATTAATAAAAAGTTTTAATTTATACCACTATACCGTTAGTGATTAAATCTCGTTACAATTAATGCTATGAAAGTATTCCATAAATGTCACATCAATGAAGAGTCATGAGCAAAGTGCCAGCATTACAATGTACATTAATACGGAGAGGATTTAAAGAATCGCCATGTTCTGCATTAAATATTTGACTTTAACTGAAGTTTTACTATGAATTCTTTTCGTTGCTGTTTTTCAAAGTGCTCACTTAATATCTTTAGAAGTAGGTACCTTTCCATTTCCCTTGATGAATAAAAATTAAACTTTCACTTTACATGATAAACACTTTATTAAAATACTAATAACTTTACAACATCACAAATTAAGGTCTGAATACTAGAAGAGGCGCAGGGTTACGCAGCTGGAGCCTGGCAGTGTATTTCATGTTCTGAACATCATTCTCGGTCACAAACTCCACTTTCTGCAGCTGTCCATTAGGAAGCAAGACAAAGTAGCTTCCGACGCTCTTCTGAACTTCCACAGGGCCTTCTAATTTTTCCGCCTGGGGGTTATCAGTGGTTGGAACTTCAGTGGAATCAGGAACTCCATAGGTATTGTCAGGAACTCCGTAGGTGTTGTCAGGAACGCCATAGCTGGTTGCTGGTGGCGTCTGCTTCGGTAGTTCGAAGGCTTGTCCCTGAGGCTTCCACCCAGAAGCGGGGTACCCAGCATCGGGAGCTCCGTATTGATCAGCAGGCTTCTCAGGCTGCTCGTTGGGTAGTGTGAACGGTTCTCCTGCTGGCTTCCATCCGGATGCTGGGTAAGGTCCTGACGGCTCAGTTGTCGGTTCCGTTGGTGAGTCAGTGGTAGTCGGAGCTAATTCTTGGCGCTGGAACCTGAACCTCGCTGGTCTGAAGCGAGGCAGCTCAGCTAATGCTCCGATCACAACACAGGACAGGACTAGGAACTTCATGATTGATGTTGAGCAGTTGAATGATGCTGGTCTTCGTATTTCAGACCAATTTATACTATGATGATAAGTTTATGGTGCTTTGTTGTATCATAAATGGCGTGGTAAGGACGTTATAGAGGATATTCGGCGATCACCAGTTCGGTCACGTCGCAGTTGACTGACATTGACCTGATGACGGTGTTCGAATGACATCAATAACTGATTAGAACGTGTGGTTAATTAATTAAGTGATAATTAATGCAGAGGTTTTAGAGTTACCTTGTAATGCGCTCGTGATTAATATTCAATTTCTATTTGGAAAACGTCTGCTATTATATTGAAAATCATTGCTTCTGAAAACATATGCCACATTATTCGTCTGTCGATATCAATAAAAGTCAATCACTCCCAAAGTTCAAACGCGCAATTTCAGTGTACTCAAACTAGATAAAATCTTTAACTGATATTCCTTAACTAACTTAATATCTCTTATCTCACATAATGGCGAGTGTTTAGTTACTTCCGCTACACATAAAGGTTTCTTTTTATCATCTCTAACAAATTTAAGGTAAACTGGTCATAATAAAAAAGCCTATATTTTTAACAAGAACAAACAACCTGACGATTGTAATCGTGGAAGAGCTCGGCTCGCAACTTGAGGACCATTGTGGAAAATAAAATTGCCTACTAACCCTCTTTTAAAAAAAAATGTTTAATTTTTTCTCTCCTCTTGGTGCAGTTCACAGCAATTTATCTACCTGCTGCACAATGTACACGTTGATGAATTGTTTGTGAACTACTCATCTATTTTGGAAATTATCTGAGAATACTAGGAGTATTTTCAATTCAATGATCATCTTCTTAACCACACTCCACCGCTTTCACCATGGTCAATTCTGTTTCCCCATAAATCGCCATATTGAAATTGTAAATCATGCAAGGGCCATAAGAACTTAGGGCTGATTGTCCATAAATGAATGCACTCATACTTAAATCGAGCACAAAGACCAAATTCTGTTAATATAATTAACAAACTAATTTAAAATGCACACGACGACAACTCATATCGAACGTAGGCATACATGATTATGACATAAAACATGACAAAGCAGCCATAGCCATAGGATTAACATCGTAAATTAATACAAATGGTAATGAAACAGTGTCGAATGTCGTATACAACACATTTATTGGACGCCACGTGAATACAGAAGCAGTAACTTGGACTTACAGTGTATGACGAGACGTGTGATCAGGTGGACGCATTGTAAAAAAGACTACAGTTAGAAAAAAAAAAAAACCGTATTAATACTAATTATTGTTATGCCATGTTTTTATTTAGCACGTATAATATTTACTCATACTTTTATAAAGGGTGACCTGTCCTTTGTGTTGACCCAAACACAAACACATATTCATTATGACACCCTCCATTTAGGTCTAACTCCTAAAACGCGGGCAAAACTCAAGTTAAAACTAAGTCCAGCTTCGAAGGCTAAACTAAAAATGTATTTAGTCGACCTTTAAAATAAGATGGCTTTTCTCTGGTTGAAGAGAACATTGTAATAGTAGATTAATTTCTAGAAATAAATACACGGGAAGACAACATTTAATTCACAGGGTAAGTAAATACATATTGTCAATTCTATTGATTCTATTGTTTTTCTATTGTCTATTTCATTGTATTTTTTATGGTGTACATAATAAAGAGTATTCTATTCTATTGTCAATTCTGTTAGGTATTATGTCTTGTTTCATGGCCTAGAAAGTAAACTAACTAATAAACTTTGGCTATTTAACGAAATCAATTAACTTTGGCTTAGATACAAATCGAAGCAAAATATAAAGATTTTGTACTCACCCGCCTGAAGCTGAGGTCGCCCGAAATAATCTGTGAAATAAAGAAAATTACGTTAGAATTAATTAGTTTTATGATTGGTCGAAAAATTAATTTGCGTTTATTTGTTACATAATTCATGTTTACGACGCTCAAGGTCTGTCTATTTGGTTTAACGATGATTTTCATGTTTTAATCAACAGTAAGTTCTCATAATCACAAAAACTTGCAATTTTAAGCGATTTGTATTACTAATGTTTTGGCCTGGTTATCATTTACCTCTAGGTACAACATAATTATGTATCTATGACATATAAAATACAAAAATATGCTTTGCTATAAATAGCAATTAAATTATAAACAATGTAAATAAACTTCGTTTTTCCGTAGTGATAGTCCTCCTGGGTACCCTCCGTCTGGGAAGAACAGAGGATAAATATCGCTAACTTTTATATGCTGTTTGAATGCATTATATTGAAATTTATGAAAAACATAACACACAAATAACTCAATAACAAACAATCGTATAATAATAATAATACAAATTAATTCTCATTTGGCATAAGTAAACATTTTTGGGGCAGCAATCAATTTACAATAATCTGAATTCAGAATGAAAGCTGATCAAAGCAATTAACTTCGATAAAATTGGTCGATGTTTCCCTCTCAAACGGTGTATGATCATTTTAGGTAATGAAAATATTATAAGTACGTGATAAAATTGTTTTCAGCGAGGTTTATTAAGGATTTCTTAACAAGTATTTCAAGCCACGATTGCTTGTTTGATATTTGTATTCAACAAATTCAAATCATTTATTTCAAATAGGCACTTAAAAAGTACTTTTGAACGTCTAAATAAGTTTAATTGATCTTCTTTATCGACTCTACTTTCTTTTTGCTGCTGTTTCTGAAAATATTTATTTATTCACTAGACTTGGTTCCGAAAATCATCTACATTGACTCCATAATTCAACACCAAAAACAGTGCTGTTCTCATGTTCGAAACTTATGTATCGATAAAATACAGCATCGACCCAACACTTACCATATTCAGACGGTACACCGAATTTGGTATGTGAAATTTCAAAATACATGAACCGTGTACCATCCCGTACAAAATTTGTGCATACAGAGTGCTGTCTATTGCAGTATGTCTTCTGCATCGATAGCGCTTGCATTATACAAGATACACGTTTACTTTATATCCCTCAGGCAACACTCTGCCATTTACGTCCTATCCAAATAGAATTGAGAATGAGTTTAAAGTCTTCACTGGCCACCACCCCTTTCTAACAGCACTCTCGGGCATTGAAATGTTAAATGTATTTACGCTTTAGCTCTTGATCGACGAAATCGTTACCGACGTATAGTGTAGTCGAAATTCACATAGCTACCTATAGGTACCTACTATTTTGAATCGAATGTATGTTTTCTTGATTATGCAGGCGTTTCGGTGTCTGTTATTACCTACAATATTAAAAAAAGACTATGCTGCTGACAACGTTGCATATTTTCATTATTAAATGATAAATGATTTTATTTTTGTAAGTAGGTTTGTACAAAAACTTACTGGTATACACGTCAATCATTTTAAAAACTAGATGACGTCGGCGTTTCCTATCTGACTAGCCTGAGAAGAAAGGTCGAAACAAACTCAGAGGTCACAGTCTCTTTTAAAGTCCAGACATAATCTTGGTCAAATCATGTGAAGACTATGTAGATTTGTGTTTGAAATGGTCTTTTGAGGAAAATCCACACAGATTGAGTGGACCTGTCCAGTCATTATAGTAGTGCATTATAGTATTCTCTATATGGAATTGTTTTAGACTCCACGTTTAGAATAACTTCTGAAATAAACAAAGGTAGTACAAGCAGTCAACATTTTGATATTTTAGGTAGCAAACATACTAAATTAATAATATGTCCAAAACAAAATGAGCTGACGAACTCTGTTCGCTGTCCAAACCAAACTATTTAATTAGCCATTCAATCAAAATGTTTCATAAATTAACGGTTGCCGGCGACTCACCGGTCAGCCCAACTTAGTTTTAATGTAGGCCCTTTTAGTTTCCTAAACCGAGCTAAAAGCCCTCGGGGGAGACAGTTTCTAAAGGATAAAGTACCTCCAAACATTTGGGAATTTAATTTTAAGGCTGGGAGATGTATTTATGTCGTGTCCAAGAGATGAAGTGGACTGTTGTTTGACGATTTGTTGTTTAAATAAATTACTATGATGCCGTATAAGCTTTGTTATTTGCGTAATATTTTTCAGTATTTATTTCGAAAGTTAATTTACTTAGGTAGTTTATTTATGGTGTTTCTAGATAGACTATTGTGGAAGAGACAGATCATTGTGAGAATTCTGGGACCATGGCATACCTATAACATGTAAAATTGTAAATCTTACCGTTTTTAAACTGTACACTGCGTAATATCATATATTTTAGAAACTGACAAAGAATTCAGTTTCTTTACATATTCATTCATTTCAATTAATCGCACGCCTTTATAAATAGTTATTATGTGTCATAGTGAATAATTGTACTATATTCCAACACACAGTTATGATGTAAGCTTATCAATCATCGTGCACCTTCAAATCCGAATCCCTTGTCGAGAGGATTCGGATCCCGAATCCCTTCTGCAGATATTGAAGTCTGTTTATCGACGACACAGCAGCCATTGGAAACTGTAATCGTATGAACTCAAATGGAAAATTTGATGGGATATGTCGTACCGGTGGCATATCCAGTTAGAAGCTCCAATGACGTGCCTTTGCAGACTTTGCACTCGAAATTTGATCCCGTTTCACAGCTTTGCTCGTATTCTCGCGTTAAATTTCAGCTAGAAACAGTAATTGGAGTAGTGACTTTTCAATTTGTCCGGTTATTTTCTTGCTAAATTCAGAGAGCTAGGTTTGTGTCAGTGATTTTAAAGGGTAAGCAGAAACTGGGTTGACTTTCGTAGATTAACAGCTCTAATTGTCTTGCTCTTTCTGCTTATTAAAAACATTTTTAGTTCTCAGTCTAGTTCTTTAGTTATCTAGCCATATCTATAGGTAAATACATTCCCAAGGTGGTAAAACATAATTCAGTCTGCCACAGCAATGGTTATCTGTAACCACAGTCGAGTTACAATCTGTAGAAATACATTAATGGAAACAAACAATATATTTTTTACTCAAAGGGGAAACAAGCAATAAGGAAAATTCTTTATTGTTTCAAATTAGAGCACAAAGATAATAATCGTAAGTAATATTGCTAGGTTACCAATGCTTCTAAGGTTTTCTAACAAGCAAAGTAATCACTTAATCTATATTCTTTAATTCATTCGACTTAATGTTTATAAACCTGGAAATTAATCAAAGCACAATTCATCGCTCTAACAAAATAATAAAGTTTAATGAAAGCGGCAATGATTTACACGAGTCTTAGAAGTATAACATCTTGCAGATTATGAGTCGTCGGTTCGTCACAAGGCGGGATGCGGGAAACGGGAATTAATCCCGCAAATTGTCGCCACCTGGTATCGCAATCGTCACATTTTCGTCGCAAAATATCTCATTCCGTGAAATTGGAACGATAATATTAAGAAAAATATTTCGCGTCTATTTTTTCGCGGGATTTAGGATACACGATTTTGTTTTGAAGTGAGGGAATGTTTATTGGTGTTATATAAAGATATGAATGAAGCATCGCCATTAGAAAACGTCTCTTACCTTGGTGTAACAGTACGCCAAGGTATTATAATGTGTCACCGCGGCATATAGAAAACTTTCTTCGTCATGAAGTCACAACATAATTTAGTGCATTGAAAGTTATCGTTCGTCCGACTAAACAAGACAAGTCAAAGACGTTTTTCGTTGTATCAACTTAACAGTTGCAGTTAACGTTACTATTAGACCTGCGGGGTAATTACGTACCACACTAACAGTAGAAATGGGTTTCATTTTGACAGTTCAACAACATTCATTGCGTTATTTACGTTGTTGAGCAGACAAATTTTTCGGACTTATGAAGCAATGGCAAATAGCAAGCAATAGGCTTCAAAATGATAAATATTGTGATAGATAGTGTGTTACGTAATTAGGGTGCTCATTTCAAGCATAAGCATTTTGAACAGATAAAGGAGTGCTGATGACAGAATTTGAACATTTTCGCTATTTTGCTTTCATGTTGTTTACAGTGGAATATTACAATTTGCTTTACAGAACACTTTGATAGGTAATTGTATTATTATGTAACCTCAATTAATGAGAACATTATCATCGTACAAATCTATCAAGATAAGATATTTATTTTCCAAATATGGGTACAAAACACGGTGACATAAAAAATATAATTAGCAACAGCCATATTTAACCAGAAGGCTTGCAAAAATACAAAACTACACGAGAGATGCTAAGTACGTAATAATAAAGATAAACAATGTCAATTTATAGATTGATTAACTATAATTACAATTTAATTATGAAGTGCTTTAATAGTTATTCATATTATACACAATTCTTCTGCAGTCAACTTATTTCGCATTGAAATTAAATAAAAATTAAATGTTATATTTTTCTAATTTCTAATCATTATAAAAAGCAATCAAGAAATTCCTTTCTCAATTACAAATTCCGTCACTTGATTATAATACGCTTTGTCTACTTGGGTTACAAGGCTTCAAGGGTTGATCGAATTAATAATATACCTATATACTTACATTATAATTCACATCGCAATAATTCCTTTTTTGACCATTCATAATGACCAAATAATGAAAACGGTTTTATATCGGGTTATATCAACAGAGATGGATTTGGATTAACAAAAGGCAACAAAGTACCATTAAAGTAATTAATTGATTAATGTAATGAAATTCACTCTGCAAACCGATGTCAAAGCAGACCACAAATGCGAACAGAACGAGCTGGAAAGCTGAAGTATTGACTGAGCATCGTTAGTGCAAAACTAGTCATGTTCGTGAACGGGCGCCGTCAGTTGAGACTGATCATCTCTTAACTGCCACGGCTTATTTTGATTATGAATCTTTTATTTTGAATTGTTTCTTAATACATAAATTTGTTTCATTGTTCTCTCATATAGAAGCAACAAGAATAATGTACCCAGGATTTTGTAATATCTTGATTTAAAAAGAGTGTCGTTGGAGTTTCTTGCCCGTTCTTCTCCAGAGATCTACGTTTTAGAATGGGCCACTGCTTCAACTTTCTGACTAACTGACCGACTCTTTGACAATTAAAAAGTGCCTGTAAATGGTTTAATTGAAATAAATGCTTTGAGTTTGAGTGTACTAGGTCCTTGTTCAGAAATCAAGAAGGAGAGGGTATTTATGTAAGCAACCGGTATATCGAGCCTGTTATGGAAGAAGATCGTAAGCGACATATTTGAAATTTTAAAGCAGAGGTATTTTATTGATTATTTTTTATTTGTTATTTACAGATCTCCGGTTCTTGTATATATTGCTAAACTGGTTAGGCTTTACGTATAATCAATTAAATTATTACAGGAAGGGTTAAATAATGAGTTCTTTTGTCTCTTAAGATAAAAATAAAGGTCATGGTTTCTTGTTGTTTTTCAAAAATCGTCTGTTACGCTATTCATTTTCTCTATAATTAGGGCTAACTATTGTATTTCATTGTGTTTTTTCTCCTAACATCACGTACATGGGTCCATATTGGCTCAACTAAAGTTCTTTACCCGAAATTGTTCTTCCTAACGATTTGTAATCCGAATGATCACTCTTCCTAAAATTTTTCATCCTAAAGTTTTCATTCATACTATTTGTAGTGCTACCGGCGATGTTCATAACACTCATGTTTCCGAAAATTGTAATTAATAATATCATTAATGTAAATATATTTAAACTCCTACTGTTTTTTATCATAACGCTTTTATCCCTAAACATAATTACCATAATATTTTCACCCAACTTATATATAACCTACCCACTATATTTTAAACCAACTGTTTAGAATGATTAAAGGTCGTTTGACTGATTTTTGTCTTAAATGAATGAAATTCAGGTCAGAGTGTCATCTTGGGGGCACTATGAAAAAAATACTTAGAAAAATTTCGCGACCAATTTCGAGGTAGCGCTCGCCGGCCGCTGCCGCGGCACCGCTCGCTTCGCTCGCTCAGCTCGCGCGTAGTTGGTCACAGTTCTAACCTAACCTAACCTATGGATATATTTGCAGGTACACACCGCTATAAATAAAATTAAAGAATACGCTTTATTCTTATATGTTACACATGTTATGTGAAAATAAAGTTACGCAAAATGTTTATTATGAATAAAAAGAAATCTAAACAAAAAAAATATGACTTTGAATAATAGTGTATAAGATGGTTATGTTGAGAAAATATAGGAAAACAAATACAAGTATAATAGATGTTTATTGCTACTGACATTATGAAATTGAATGCTTCGGAATTATGAACATTAGAGACAGAGTAGTTAGGAATTGTGATTGTTAGGATGAAAAATGTTAGGAAGAACATTTTCGGATTTCCAATTATCGGGGTTGAAAATTTAGGTGAACTTTGGCGCACCCCACGTACATCAATATCAGGTTCACTCTATAAATTGAAAACACATGCATAAATCATTTTTTTATTCTTATTAAACAATTTTGAATAACATCCTTAACACAAGGGAACAGCATTTTTGTTGCAAGGATTATTAAGACTAATATTATATATATTTTCGGGGTGCTGATTTTAGATCTGAAGTCAGTTTTTTTGTATCAGCTTTATTATTTGAGATAATTAATGAAAACGTGATTTTCTAGAAAAAAATATTTTAATTTAAAGAAACATTAGAAAAACAACCACTACTTATCAAAAAAAATATTTTATAAGTTTTTCTTGCTTCACTTGGTTCTCAAGGGTTGTTTTTAATGCTAGCAGAAGTCCGCCGTCATGTGCACATTCCAGTGACCCTGGTACCACCGCCAACCGCTCCTCCATTGTCCGAATATCTTGATGGAACCGTTCCTCTTGTTCTTCACTCAGCTCACCAAGATTTTCAGGGAAACGGCCCAGATGGGTGTGGAGGAAGTGTACCTTGATGCTCATATTAAAACCAAGATGCTGGAAGTGCGACAACATCTTTTCAATGTGCTCCGCATAGCTTTCATCCTTTTTATTTCCCAGAAAATTTTGTGCAGTCCAAACAAATTCATTCCAGGTATTTTTTTCAATATGAGTCATATTACTATTAAAGTTTTCATCCTTTATCAACTATATTTATCAAATTTGTGGACCATCAAAAATTCCGACTTTCAGTTTCTCTGTACTCAAATTTGGAACTTTTTAGTGATGTATTTAAAAAAAAATCACCATCCTTGTTCAGAGCTTTGACAAATTGTTTTTTGAGCCCTAGTTTGGTATGCAAAGATGGAAGTATTATGCGATCCCTAGGCACTAGTGGGTGGCCTATGTAATTTTTATTTTTATTTTAGAACAGCTCGATTTTATGAAAGTTAAATGGAACTAGTACAAAAATATGGCCAATAACTATCTCAAAAACTAGAGCTGTTAAAGATAAATTGAGGGTTAGTAGATTTGTAATCAGCGACCTCGAATTATTGAACAACAGCCATGAAATTCCATGCAACCAAAAAAAGTCTTATTTATATTTCAATATTATACAATTGCGAAATGAAATATTACTGCATTGATATAAATAAGCAATCAAACAATCCGATTGGAGTAATTCCTACAAATAAACAAAAATAAATAAAACAGTAAACATACTTAAGTAATAAAATAACTAAAAGCAACACAGATTTTTAGTAGATCTTAAAACGATGTGTTATCGTAAGTGAAAAACGTTACTTACGATAAGTTGGTTACGATAATTCTGATTGTTCTTATAAATTAAACTTTTACTTTTGTCGGTTGCGATATTATGTATTTCCAGTTATAATTTTGACGTTTATGCAAATATGGGTTTAAGAGTCTTTGCATTCGGGTCTAAACTATTTTAGCTGCACGTTACATTAAAAAAGTGAAATACCTACATTCTGGCGTTTACGTTGTTTTACCATAACAGGCTCGATATCTCAGGCAACTGGTGATTGTTGGCTGATATTCAAGCTAATATACACTGTTCAGAAAAAAATCCTCTTAACTACATATTATTACCAGCACACAATATGTTAGAATTTTATATGCCGTGGTAATCCGCGCGCGGAAGCAAATTTTTAATTGCACTCCAGGAAATAATAAGACGAAGCATCGTTACGTGGGAAATAACACAGATTAGTATAATATTCATTTAATGTAAGCACATACATGTTAACAAAAATACATAAAGAATCACATCTCAAATCTTATTCAGCATATTTAATAATTTTACTTTTTTTCAGGTTTAGCTCCCACAATCAAACTAATTTAAGAATCACAAAATAGTTAGGACTTATGGAGACGTCGATACTTTTTAAGGTCATCACTCATTATAACCGCACCGCTCCAGCGCAGCACTGGCCCGGCACCGCATCGGAAAAATCCACCCGCTTGTCGTCAACGACGCACCGTCAGCAAGACGACCGCTCGCTGCTGGCACGCCACCGGTGAGGTGACAGCTTGTTGTCCACGCGCCGCTTAAAAGTTGGTAGCTCACCGTCCACGCGCCAACGGGTAGTGTTCAGCTTACGGAAAGGTTTGCGAACATTCGTGAGTGATCTCGCTCGAGGAGCACGCGTTTCTACGGTGTCTCAGTTAACTTTACGCGAACTGGCAATCATGGGTATTGCACTTGACGAAGAAGAGAATAATTTGCGGGCGACGGGGAGACAACCGTGCGAACGGCGCGAGGACTGCGAGCGGGCGGTGAGTGTTCCCCGCGAGGACGGCGAGGCGCCAGCATGCATACCCCTTGCAGGCGTTTCTTCACCGGGGAGCGGGCTGCTTGCTTGAAGCGCGCGGTCGGCGTGACGTATGATGACAGCTCGCGGGCAGCGCACCGGCCGCGAGCTTTACACTATTCTGTATTGTCATAGTAAAATTGGCTTTAATGCTTTTATTTAAAAACCTAATTTGAATGAAGTTATTTGCTGTGTCGGAGCGATGCTGTTAAAATGAGTGATGACCAACCCTTTTTCACAAACTGTAGGCGAGTACCTACTTGTTGACCGAGCGAGCACGAAACGCGAACGAAGCGTCTCCGTTTCAGCTTGGGCAAAAATGCTTTCATAGATCCGGATGCACGGATGTCCGGCTGTTTTCCTCTACAGGTCGCATTTCTCAACAGATTCTCGTGAAATTTTGTGAGCAGGTTCGATAATTATATAGATTTTTTTTTATCAAATCAGTTTAAAAAAAATACAAAATGGCGGAGATATGGGGGGTGGAAAACTTAAAGAAAAACATATTTCAGCCATTTCGCGCTCTTTTTGTTCTAAGGATTTTGTTTTAAGGTGCGCGGTGAACATTTATTCAGTTTTAAGCTATGCAAAGAAAGATTCGCGAGACAGCTAACAGAGCCACTAGTAAATAGTTGTGGACTCGTTGAGAACTGCACGCAGACTGGTGGCACTGGCGCTCGATCAACTCGTAAAACGCTCGTTTGCTGAGCGGCCCGCCGTCAGGTGGCGGACGTGACGTCACGAAGCCTTTTCCAATCAAATAGAACGCGTCGATAACAGTCATGACAAAATAATCTCCAAGGCTATGTTAACGTTTCGAGCAGTTCCATAATTCTTAACTTTGTCCTTTGAAGAGAAACCTAAGCTTTCTGTGGTTGTCCTTGACTTTGACAGAGGTCACCAGTCCCTCGACACACCCTTCACGAAATATTGTAGGTAATACCTAAACGTATTACTGTAAAGGGTTAACATAAATCCTGGTTAGATGACACGTGTAGGCACCAGTAGGATTGTGTTTTGTGAATACGGTAATGGGTAAAACAATACCCTCTTGTTTTTTTTAATAAAGCTCCGTTTACAATCCAACGGCTGTTGTGTATGGATAAATAAGTATATGATCCTACAAACTTCAATTGAAGATTGAAGAAAAATAAAGAACCTAATTATTTTATTAAAAAAAAACATAAAAGCGGCGCCGGCGCTCCACAACAGCCCTGCACGTGCTGCCCAGCTATGCACGCGTACTTAGATTTGCTTTGTATGGAAATGTCGACAGGATCGTCTACTGCGACCTACGCAGTACTCTACGCACAAATGCGTAGCGGGTAGCTACCGTGGCAAACCTCGCCGTGCACATCCTACGTAGAAGTGGACATAATCGACTATAAGGTTGTCGTTAATAAAATTGATGCAACATTCATACAAGCAAACGTAACAAAAATTCATGGCATGATAAAAAAAAAACATTCCCTTTCAAATCAACTTGGCCCTTAAGAATGTTCGCAAGAGCCTCAAAACCAGAGCTTTAGATAATATGAAAGCAGATCACTCGCATCAAAGAGCACGCATTAGTAAATTAAAATGCTGACGAAAGGAAAGGATACGCTGAGAGGAAAATAACGTTCACATCCATCCCTTTGTGAGTCTTACTGATGTTTCTAAGTACGTACCAACATAGGTAATAAAATGTTTGGTTCCTATATTGTTCAAAAGATTCGTGTAATTGTTTTGAAAGGGGTTATAGACAATTATCTTAAATCAATTTGAGGACACTAAGGTAAAAATCTAATACCCTTTTATTAGCTTTCAATAATAACTTATTAAGTACATTAACTTACAGTATTGTTTTCTACGAGTAATGTTGATTTCATGTAGCCACATACGGAGTAAAGGCTCCCACAGACAGGCACGACGCGAAAGCGCGACACAAAGGCGCCGCTCGTCGCGCGTCGAACGGTGCCTTTGAGTCTCGCGCGATTCGCGTCGCGTTTCGCGCCTGTTTGTAGGAGCCTTAAGCCGTACTCAAATAGTTTTCAAGTTTCGTTATCATGACTAGGTAACTTTATGAAGCGAAGGACCTCGCTAATCAAGTGAATTAAGAAGCAAATTTTTAGGTAATTAACAATAGCGCATCGCGGCAAACAAAAAGGGTCAAACCAGCGATGCGTTTGATGTTAGTTGAATCGAATGACCAACAAAATAAAAGTAATTTTGCAGTTTTAACTAAATTAAAAAATAAATGCTCGCCTCAGTGGAATATTTTTTAGGTATTTCTTTAGTTGATTGAATTCCCTTTATTATCATTACATAAAATATGATAGCTTATGCTCAAAATTTATAGAATCATGCGGTGCTTTTGTTTTCTGAGTTCTCTTTTACAATTGTTTTATCATGATACTACTTGATTTTTATGAAATATTTTGAATAAGTCTTTTCTTTGAACGTTTGACAATACACAATTTTTTTTTCTGGCTTGTAATATGTACCAATACAGAACTGTGTGTCAAAAAACTGAGCATTTAACGGTGTCATACGTTTGGGTAGCGCCTTAAGTATGGATAATTAATAGAATAAAATAGAATATTTATTTGCTCAGAATGTAGGTACTTACAATACGGTGGTTATAATAATATTAAAGAACCCTTGTACATTCAACCATTTTGGCATACAATCATTGATGCACTTCATCATCAAACATACAAACATTGATACCCAACTAAAATTTATCAGCTAGAAAACCCGTTACAGAGTACTAACATTTATTCAATAGAAGTAAAGTTAGTTTCTTTTTTAAAGTTGTTACTGGCCAATTGCCAATAATAACATTATTTTTATTAGTTATAGTCAGGCTGCATATAAAACTTAATAATTTTATTCTACGAAACGTAGCTACCTATTGAAAAGCGTTTGCAAAATGTTTTCCCTAACAATCACAGGAGTGACGCGCCCTTTTGTATAAAATAAACCGTTCTACAGTTTTAATTAAACAAACAATAGTTCTACAACAAAGCATTTTTAAAATAAATTAACAAGAATAAAATGAAATGTCATTGCAATGTCAATAAAAAAGAAATATAGTTAAGTAAACCTGTGTGTATTTATATTAAAAAGCATTTTTAATAATAAAAAATATGTCACCTATAATCGTTCACATTACGTAAATACAACTTTTTATATTTGAATTTTAATACACTATTGTTCAGTAAAACAAAACAGGTGTGTTCCTTCCCGAAACACGAATCATCCCTTTGAGAGATCAAAAATAAGTTGTTGTCGTCCCGTAGGAGCGCAGACAAAAACTAGAGCAATTTCTGCGACATTTGTTCGATCGATCTCAGGTGTGTTAGAATACAATAAAATATATGTAGCTACTTTCTTTTCTTCTAAGATTAAAGCAATAGACAAGACATCACAGGAACTAGGCATCTTCTCATACATACAATGTAACGAGGATGCATGCCCACGTTAGCTCAATGCAAGTGATTTTGTGACTATTTCGACCTTAAAATGTAGTATCCCGTTTTTTTATTTCATAAAATGTAGCTATAAGTCACATGGACATCATCTGCAACACTGAGTCTCCCACCCCCAATCGTGTCTTGAAGGACCCCAATTCCCAATGTCGATGTGTGTTCCAATAATTTTAATGAACACCAAAATGAAAATAAGCAAAATAACTTTATTCGTATTTTGTTACCTAATAGCTACAAGTGAACCATGTAAAGTATTATGTATATTAGAATTAATAAGCAGATATAATGGATCCCGTCGAAGCGTAGTGAAATCTCGTTATAACTAACGTTGGTAAGCACAGCGTTATTCTGGATATTTCCATTACTATGCTAAAACAACGGTCAGCAGGGAGTAGGGTCCAAGATAAAGGTGGGTACCTTATGAAAAATATACACAGAACTTCGTAGGTTTATTGAAGGCAATAACGATGCCTGTGTGTGCCTGATTGCCTGTGATGCGTATTTTCTTTCTTTCTTATACATACATAACAGGCAAAATAAATAGATTTCCATATGCAATGCTATTAGGTGCAAGGAACGACTTCAGAGAACGTAGAACCAAAAAAGAGCTGTGTAGTGTGCTCAACGGAGAACTTGTTTTTTCTTTCACTAATAAAACGGCACGAATAGACTATAGCTCTTTTGGCGCGTGGCCAAAATTGGAACTAACGCCGCCATCTTGGTTTTTCTATACATATCACTACTACAGTCGTACGGATGTTTACCAACAGGGCCACTCTGATAACGTCATTCGTGCGGCAAAAGATCCTTGTTTCCTTGTTTGTTTAGGTTATTACCAAAGACAGACGTCAAATCCATAACTTTTCCCGCTACAGCTTATGCTTTAAACCAATCTACAGCATAATCGTCAGGGCTCCACGGCAATTAGATGATATTTTAATGGTACAACGGAATAAGATATTTCTAGAATTATTGCAAAGTTTACATAACCTGCCCCCGTTGTGATGATACCCCATCGTCTTTATTTCTTTTCTTAGGAAGAAGAATTTTATTTTAGTTGGGTAACTTACCTATCTGATAGCATTGAGATGTAACCATCTCTGTCACGACCATGAAGTTCTGGTAGTCGCTATTTATATTTATTGTCAAAAGTTTATTTAACCGATTTCGCAGGTTCTTAATTGTCACTAACATCTGGAAATAGACCTTTTAGTTAGTAAACATCGTATTATTATCATCAAAATAATGGCGAATATGCAAAGATACGAGTAATAATAATATCCTCCCGACAGAATTTCCGTCACGGCGGCCGGTGTCAACAGAGACTAGCCATTGCAGCATCATATTCCTGCATTATTCTTTTTGTAATATACGTCCTTCGCTTAAGACATTCAACGTACTTTCAGCTTTACTTGACCAGCAATTAATTTTGATCTTAGTTTTTTTTTTAAGTTTAGAACGTCGGTTTTTGACAAGCAAAATTTTCCAAAGTCAAAGTCAAATCATTTATTTCAAATAGGCACATAAAAGGCACTTTTGAACGTCAAAATTTACAAAAAAATAGAATTGATTCTAGTTGCCCCTTCCAAAAGGTAGTTTCGTATGGAGAAGAATGGGCAAGAAACTCCACCGTTACTCTTTTAAAATATTTTACAATATTATGTAAGTTCACATTAATTATGTAATCATATGTGAAGACGATGCACCTAGAATAAAATTACTATACCACAATAGGTAAAAAGAATTAAATATAATGCAAAGGCAGGTAAATTATATATGTGATAGATACATGGTGCTCACATATTTACAAATATTGAAAAGTAGATGATGTTTCCAAAATTTTAACAAGTAATAATTTAGTGTGTGAGTTAAAGTAGTTAAGTACGTAATGTAACAATCAATGTCATAAAAATTATAAATTATACAATTAAATTAGCAACCAGTTTGATTTTGTCTAGACTCTAGATTGTCCTATGGAGCAGGACCAGCATGTTTCCAAGCATTCTTATCTAGGATATAATCATCTAATTTGTAATATGCTTGTTTACAAAGTGTACTTTTTATATGAGTTTTAAATTTTCTACAAGAGCAGAGAGTTTTCCTACAATGCATGTCCTTTAGTTATTGTTCTGAGAATGCATGTGATTGCCTTATAGCATTTAACCTAGCTCTAAGGTGATTGCAGTAAAATTCTTATAGTGTATTATGTATGGTAAAATTGGTAGAAGCCTTATTTCTTTTAACTATGGTAGAAGCAGACGGATTGTTGATTTTTTCAATAGGCCAATATAAGTTAATTTCCTCTTGAAATACATCAATGAAGTCGATTTAACGATAATCGCTCGATTATCCAATAAAGTAATTAGTTATTCCGTTAAAAAACTGGGTATGTATTCTTTCTCATTCGCTTAAATTATTGAAAGCTCTCTCTTTGTCTCGATATTATATTTTATTTCTTTGTCATAGGAACTTTCGGGAAACCCTTTTATTCGAGTGTCTATTGCTATAAAAATCTTATCTTCTGCAAAACAATATTCTCATGTCTTCAATCTTTCAATTTTCTTCTCTATTATTAATAATTCTGCTTGTACTCACGGTCCGGAACCTCATCTCTTGTTATTTGTCTTAGGTGTCGACCGTGTTAATCAAGCCGAATTTCGGCCTCACGCCCAGGGCTATTGGTATACCATTAGCCCTGGGCATGAGGCCTAAATTCAGGAATTTAGGGTATAGCCCGTGAGTCGTAATAAGTTACATCTCGACTTGCGACAAGACTACACCACGACATCTTTGTTCCCGTCCCGGCAGCCACATCGATTGGAGGACATTTCCAGCTATTTACATCTTGATAATTATAAACTCTAACTCCATTTTCTTGTTAATTTAAGTCCGTACCATGACCACGGTTTAACTTAGCGCTGTATGTTTAACGTGCGCGTCCTAGAATACCAATTGCAATCAGGCCCTTTAGGACGTATATCGAATGTATTCATGACTAAAAGGTATTGTCGGTCTTGTGCGTCTAAGGTTTTCTCGTGTAATTCCTTTTTTAATAAGAAACAATATCGACAATACTTTCTGCATTTTTTTATTGCTTTGGTTCTTTAAAATTTTGATTATCTTTTTAAGCTATTGCATAGCTTTTATCGCGGGCTTTGAGCGCGGCAACCGAATCAAGAAATTCCGTAACGAAAATAAAACCTAACACCCCCACTCCACCTACCATGTAGCTCGGCCGAGCGTTCGCTTAACGTGTATGTATATGGTACCACTGTACTTGATTTAATATCAAAGAAAAAAAATACTGCATGAATAAAAAATAAATAAATAATTATAATTGCATAAGTTGATAAAAAATGCTATGCAATAGCTTTACCGCGGCAGTCCCCGAGTGCCACACGTGTTTTATTTTACCTTTTTTATATTTGTGAAATGTCGGTGTATTTTTGACGTATTACAAATTATACGTGTTTATGTGGTGAATCCTTTTTTTATTTCGCTACAACATAAACGCAGGAGATATTATAGTGCACAAGTATGTGCGCAAACAGAAGTGCACTCCCTCTTCCCTCACTCTCCCCGGTCGTGTTAGATTGCCGTCCCATCGGACTACCTAGGAGTTATACCTGGTAAGTACAAAGATAATTTCGCTCGTTAGTTTTTTTTTTCTTTCTAAATCCCAATAAATTAAAGCCAAAACATTTTAATTATAGCGCGCTCATCACAAGCTGTTCGCTTATCACAGCATATTATTCAGGGCCGTGGCCTTGCCGGCTGCTTTGGTAAAGGTTCGTTATATCAATAGCAGCGCGTGGCCAAGCAATGACGACCCATATTTTTGACTCTGTCGAAAAGCTCAGATTTAGATTAATTAGAACATACCTTATTTAATAAAAACGTTATGTGACATCATATAACCTATAACTCAGAAAAACAAGAACATGTATACCGTGTTCCTGAAGATATACATAAACTTCGACTAGATGTTCAGACCATGGAAATAAGCACTTTTCATTGTGGACATATTAAGCAATTCTTATTTTTTGTTAATTTTCATACAAACTAAATACCTTGACGTAAATCGCCCGATATTCATGCCTCTTTATCCGAATTAGCAACGTCGTATTTTCATTCATAAGATTTGGCGGACTGAAACTTGTCAAAGATTGTCAAATTTTTGACAGTTGCCAAAAATTTTAACACGCAAATGAAATGCGAATAGCATTTGATAGATTTATCATTTTAATTACACTAAACGACAACGTAGACCAAATTAAGAGCCTTTCTTACTGCATAGCTCAATTCAATTTAATTATAGGAAATTGAAAATATCTTTGTAACGAAGCCTTTTTAAGTACTACTTCCTGTGTTAGATTTGATTTGTAAAAGCTATAGAAGCGTTTTCCAGAGTTTATGAATAACGTGAAGAACACGATGTATACATATATACATAGCCTGTTAAAATCATAACCTTCCTTTGGCTTTGCCGTAGTCGCGTAAGAAGTCACTTTTATTCACAATACAAATGCGACTCCATTATCATTCGTAGTGGCAGTAGTTGACATATTGATGTATTGTTGACGTATCTCAAACCTAAAAACGAATCATATATTTTAGCATATTTTTTTATATCAACGATTATTAATTTGTAGGTATAAAAACAGCCGTTCTTCTCAAGAAAATACTATGCTTACCCAAAATTACTTTCCAAGGCTCTAAATTGTTGCTGGTAATGCTTTAGTGAAGATAGGGAATTCAAATCACTATTATTATCATCTTATTACTTTTGAATTCCTATAAAATGAGTTCATTGATTGCCCTGTGCAGATACTCCTGTAACGAAATCATACACCTCAAGTTAAGTGTTAATAATGTTTATTTATATTTTACAACACAATCACCACATTGTGTTGTACAAAGTAAATAAAAACTATTACAAACATTATTATTATTGTTAATAACCTTTTTAACAATCACTTATTAATTAGTAAGAATATAACAAAAGTAGGACGGATCCATAAGATATGCTTACGCTTCAACGCCTCGAAATAGACTGACATAAACTCACAATTATTATTTATCTAGGACTTTTATTTATTTATTGACCGTTTTTATTTGCATGACATTTATTTAATTATTGACTACTAGATACTTCTTGACATTGAAAAATAAAATGGATAAATGATTTTCCAATTCAATAATTTTGTAATATTTATTGTTATTCAGCATGGTATTTTGATAGTAGATTGTTAATTTATGTATCAAATTTTGCATGCCCAAGTGACTGCAGAGCATAGAGAACATTATCAAAACATGTATAACATCTATACCCCTACCCATGTTGGAAAAAAAAAATTATTTGATTTGATTTGACCTCCCATATTATTATTGTAGTCTTTGAGACTGTCTCTGTCCAAACAAATCAGTTACCAACTGAATGTTCCCCACTTTAAACGGAAGTGGACACTCAGGCGGCTATACGATCAATTGGAGTAGATCAAACAGTACATACAGTCACTTGAGTAACTACAATACATTAAAGGCTTATGATTAACTGTAAATAAACTGTTTTTAAATTTAAACATTAATGATGTATTAATTATACAAAACAAATATACTTTAATACCGATATTCTACAAATGAATAGGTAATTTAAAAAGGTGTATAAATTTTGTGCAACCACAAAATAATAATTAAAAATAGTATTTTTTTTCAAAACAAAAAAAAAAAGGTCTATTTTTAATTATTATTATACAAAATCATTACACTCCTAACTTTGGTGGTACCGATCAGTTTTGTTTTTTATTTCTTTCCATTTCATAAATAATGTAAACTTTGTCACGAAATAATAATAGAAAAATATGTGATGTGAACTACTATTTTTTTCTGTAACACAATTATTGAAATCACGTAAATTTGTTCGCACCGATTTGCAACAAAAAATCAAAGGTACATGGTCGATGAGCCCCACCGGGCGACTGATGTATGAACGAAGGAGAGTGATGTGATGACATTACTTTTGGTAGGCAAAAGAAGGGGTGGCGATACTGTGTGTGCGCTCGGAATCAAAACAACGTATGTACGGAAACAAATTGCCATCTTTTCTAAATAAAAAGTATTATTAAAACTAACACTTCTTTATTTAAACTTTGATACGATTACTCTCTATGTTTTAAAGTAAACTCCATTCAATAACAGAAATTATCGACCTATCTCAGTGTTGCCTATACTGTCAAAAATATTAGAAAAAATTATTCACAACCGATTAGAAAAGTATCTTAATTCTATTAACTTCATCACCGATCGACAATATGGATTTAGACCCAGAAGTAATACTACTACAGCCACTATTGATCTCATCACCAAAATTAAACAAAACATAGACAGAAAAAACATAGTCCTGGGCATTTTTATTGATTTAAAAAAGGCCTTTGATACGGTTAGCCACAAACTACTCCTAAAAAAACTAGAATCAATAAAAATCACGGGAAAAGCCCTAAAAATGCTCGAGTCTTACTTAAAAAATCGTTCGCAAGTGGTCAAACTTGGTAATCACCAAAGTGATGCATTACCTATTACATGTGGCGTCCCACAGGGATCTATCCTGGGTCCCTTACTCTTTTTAATATATATCAATAATATAAACGAAATTAAACTACATGGTCACCTTACCTTATACGCTGACGACACTTGTTTATTTTACTTCGGATCTTCCATCCATCACATTATCTCACAAGCACAAGAAGATTTAGATACCCTATTCGCATGGTTTCAGTTCAATCTTCTAACAATAAATATTTCTAAAACATGTTATATAATATTTAAGGCAAAAAATAAATCAATTCCCTCATATGACCCTCTAACAATAAATGATATCCCGCTACAGCAAAAACCATGCGAAAAATACCTCGGTCTAAGAATGGACAGCTCACTAACGTGGAATGCTCATATTGATCATATAAAAAGTAAACTTTCGACACTCTCCGGGTCACTGCGTAACATTGTTCGTTGTATTCCACAAAAATTGCGGTATACTATTTCCAACTCCCTAGTAAAGCCACATCTACTTAATTTAATCGAAATTTGGGGCAGTGCTGCTAAAACAAAATTATCAGAACTTCAAATTACCCAAAATAAAATCATAAAAATAATATTCAACTACCCATATCTAACATCTACCAGCAAAATTTATCAAGACACAAAAATAATGAACATAAAACAACTCTATATTTACAACACATGCATTTTCATCAGAAATGTTCTCAACAAAAGCGTTCACTCAAACATAACACTCACTCAATATAAACAAGTTAGTCAACGCAGTACACGGCGAGCAAGCTTGCTAGTTTTACCAAAAACAAGAACTAACTATGGCAAAAAAATGCTAACTTTTGAAGGAGCACAGCTTTATAACAAATTACCGTCCTGTATAAGAAATGTACACTCTTACAATGCATTCAAAACTCATCTTAGCCAGCACATAATTGCGGATCGATCACTTCTGGAGAAATGAATGCATTGGATGGGTAACTATTAAATTGTAATACTGATGACGAACATAATATTGTAATCTATATCTTTAGTATTGTTCTCAAGTAAGTGACTTATGTCTTTATTGGGAATAAAGTTTCTTTAAACCGAAATAAGCGTTACGCCTTGATACTTAAAAAAGCATATACATAGATAGAACATGCATTTTTTTTGTATCGAGATAATTTCATTGTATCGTGTATTCCTTTTATAGGATGCTAGACCATATGGTCAAAAAAGCTACACTATAAAGAAAAAGCACATTATTTTCAATATATCACCATAAGAGCAACGTGACTAATAGTTAAAAACAAGAACATTTACATTTTTTTCCTACACACCCAGTAATATTTTCATTCCAAATTATGTTCTTGATGTCAGTTAGAACATAAACACCCCCGAGGACCAATAAATTATTCAACGAAAAATAAACACCAATTACGTAAGGAAACTCGATGAAAACCGACATTAAAATTAATGAAACAGGACAAAAACTGGCTAAAACATCCATTCGATATAAAATGTCCCTTTCACAATTTATGTTAGAATTAATTGCATGGTGCTGCCATCTTAAATCAAAATGATGTATTATTTCCCTCAGGTGGGTGGGTGGCCTAACAAATCCTACAATGTCTGCCGGGTTCCTCATTACCATAGTAAGTGAAGGCATTTGAATTATTTGTTTAGATGTTACCTATATTCTATCTCTGTGAAGGAAAACTGAAGTATGTAAGCGCTAGTACGTAGATACTTATTTTGTATTAAATATTTTTATAATAGTTTTCGAAAATCAGTGAATTTGAATGTGGCGAAGTTGAAGCGACACTATTTATTTACTATCTTTAGGTATAATACTATAATTGTCATTTATTATTCTATTTTCATAAAACACTAACGTCAATTCGTTCATTTTTATACTAAAGAAGACTAGGCCATTTGTGCAAATATGTTATGACACAATTTTTTTCCACAATTTGCCACCGGAAAAGATGTACTTTTGAAATCCTGCGCGATTTGTTTTGCGTGTGAAAATCCTAATGGTGTCCTCCACACCGGAACGGACGGAGGGGTCTATAAGAGTCTAACTACTACCACATTGTGTTCCTTCAACTACCTTTGGCCACCATCTGCACCCCTGCCAGGTATGGGACAAGTAGTGCCTACAGCAGACCCCATCACTTTCTGCGGCAGTCTCCTTATATCGCGCATTGAGTAATTGTAGTTATCAGTGCTCATTAATCCTGCTTAATGAAAACCAGAATTTTGCTTTGCAATGGAATAATGTAATTACGGGCTATATCGCAATTCGACAGAAAATTTCCAGCAAAATATCAATTTAATGTATTGGTTTACTGACTACTTAGCCCTTTGTTTGATGACCTTGTCCCCTCTACTGACAGAGGCTTTCGGTCCCTCGGCTCCCTATACGAAGGAAGCATATGGAAAATTTATTACTGTTAAAATCCCCACGCATAAATGGTGGAAATATGAAAACGTGACAACATTTCAGGATTAATTGGTCAACAATTTTATAAGCATGAACCCAAATGAAAACGACACTCTTGTAGATGTGTATAATAAAAACGCCCGGTAGACGATACTTAAAAATAAAGACAAAACCAAAAATGGCTGCATTTATTGCTTTTTCGTTTGCAATGTATTATTTATTAATAACTGAAAAAAATTGCATGCCGATAATAACCAGATGCGCTAATAGTCTTATCATGTATTCAAAATAATATTGTTATCATGGATTAGTATAAAAATCGTTACAGCTATAGAGGTACACGAACAGCGGAGGAACAGGGTGTAAAGCTCACTCATACTCTATAGAAAAGGGAGGATCCTCCGACCAGGCGGGTGTTGTGTCTGGTGGCCAACTGCCCCACGATTGATGTCGAGACGTTGTGTATGTGCTAGTTGCGCGGTAAACTCTGCTTGCGCGATGCAGGATTTTGCGTGATGTCAATGTGACGCGTAGCTCGCATGTGGTGTTGTAGATGCCGCTACATAGCTATGCACTATTCTACAACTAGGCTAACATGAATATTCTGATAAAATTATGCCTCGTTGCGTTTTGGTAAGTCTCTAACTTTATCTTATTCATATTTTGGAGTGATTATTTACTTTTTTAAAGGTCAGGTGCGTAGTAATCGCAACCGGCGCGCGGCGTGCGTGTATGACCAGATGAACGTACACGAGGGAAAAGGAGTACGTATGTACCTAAGGATCGTAGCAGGTGGAGTTCTGTAGTTTCTGCCTACCCCCAATTGGAAGAAAGCATGAGTTTATGTATGTATGTATTTACGTTTATTTATTTATTCGTGTAAAATAATTTTCTCTGTTTCATAGAATTTAATTAAAACTTTTCACAGCACGACACAAACAAATTACTGCAATGAGCCCCTAGTAAAAGTTCAGCAAGGCTGATTGCGTGGAAAAGTACAAGACGCAATCCTTGGCGGTTTTCAGTTCTAAAGTTTTGAAAATATCCCTTATCTGTGTGTTTACTATCCCATAAACAAATTATTTCATCTTCTCTGTATGAACATATCTAATTCTCAAACATCGACCATGTGGTTCCTTCGCTCCACCTTTAATTGTTTCACACTTGTTTTTACTGACCCACTACGCCCGTCCATACAACCGACTCCTTTGACAATTCCCAGCAATAATTTTTGCTGTATGTTAGTTAGTTTGATGTACATAACGGCTATGTGATGGGTATTTTTATGTCCTGTATTGATTATAGGAATTATTTACTACTTGTATGGACTGAACTCGCAAGCTAGATTTGAGGAATGTCATTCCTAATGTTGCATTTCACGTTTTGCTAGTATACGTACATATATTGCGATCCGAAACCCGAAGCGGACAAGAACGATGTTTGGCCTCTATTCACAACGGATAACTTGGACTATCTTGAATTCACAGACACGACAACGCTTAAATAAAATCCTAACGGTGACCATTGTCAGTTCTGGGACTGTATCTACGACTTCCCTGTTTACTCCTATAGTTGCCACCGCGACGACTGAAAGGTATTTTTGTATTTAGCAGAGAATGTAAACATCGGTTAGATTATGAACATAAAGATTATTAAAGAAATTATATAACAAAATGAAATTTGGATTGGATTGACTTCGAAATAATTTTAGGCAGAAGGTAAAAAAAAATAATTTTGTTAGTGTTTTCAAGTTCTTGAAACAAATTACAAACGAAATAATATTGCATAGCTTAAATTGGCAGGCGCTCATATTCACACAGAATGGCCGGTGAAACGACGTCAAAAGAAAAAGAAAAGCCTCTTTTCAAGGGCCTTGCAGGAGCCATGTATAATATAATCAGCCTATAATGTTCCCACTGCTGGGACACAGGCCTCCTCTCTTCGAGAGGGAGTGCCTATAATTTACCACGTGCAACGTATGTTCAGTGATTATTTTAAAGTTTAGAAGCTAGACGGTTTTTAATATTTTTTGGTAAATTCTCACTTGACTTCAGACTTTTAATTCTTCTCTTTCTGTGTAGTGTTTTTTAAAAATATTTTTCTTTTCATGATATCTCCTTAACTTGTGGTCAGAGATCGATAAAAATACTATCTGTCTGAACATCACCCTAAGTGATTAAGACTTAGCTCAATGGGAAAATTTTTACTCTACAAGATTCGTTCTAGATTTCTAGTCTTAAAAAAAAAGCAAACTAGTTTTAGAAAATTCCACGAACCCTTAGCTTTCCAAAGCAATACAAAATATTATACAAATGATTCGTACTTTTCGAGACATTATTTGGTAAAATTGGAATTGGAAGACTATTTTTTTTCATATTTGGTAGTACTAAAGTTTGTATGTATTTCCGGTTGGAGTAATCCATTTCTCATGTTCTTCCTTGCATCCGCCATGTATACAAATTATACAAACAACCTCTAGGGCCATGTTAATCGGGATCAACATCTATACATACTGCTAAATAATAAAAATATTATGTTGATTAAAGTTCTTTTCCTATAAGCAAAAATCGCAAAAATAAAATGTTAGGATATTGATAACACTGTAGTCGAAAGGACTGGAAACAAATTAATAGTTTTTCACCACTTCCAAGTTTATGTAAGAAATCCTCTAATACTTTGATTTTCTTTTAGACACATGGAGAACCAAAATACCTTATTAAGTTCTTGTAGCAAAATATAACTTGTGCGTATACAAATGGTAACTTACTGTGCCGAATAAAATAATATCACGCTTGTATTTCCCGAAGGGTTAAGCAGACGTGTACCTATAGTACACCCACCTGTATTTAAATTAAACACAACTACTAAAAGCCTATAAATCGAATAAACAGGTTCTCTTATTAAGCGAGCTAACGGACAGACTGGTTGGTCTGTTTGTAGTAGCGATTGCGACTGCTGAGCTAAGATCCAGCGGGGTAATTGCGTAACACACTAACAATAGGAATGGATTTCATTTTGACAGTTCAACAACATTCATTGCGTTATTTACGTTGCTGAGCAGACAAATTTTTCAAACAAATGAAGCAATGGATTAGCAATATCCTTCAAAATGATTCAGATTGGTAATGTGTTACGCAATAACGATGCTGGGTTCAATCACCAGGTGGAGCTAAGCAGCATGGAGTTGGGATCTATGTCCGGATAGTGGAAATAGTTTGTAGTTTCGTAACCTATTGTAACAACCACTTCCACCAAAAGATCCTCAAACCCCTAAACCTAAAGACTTAAAAATATTTATTAAAAAAAATGTGTCAATGTGGAACAGGAGCGGTTGCTTATGGATCTACTTACGATTGGCATTTCCTAACTATTCTTTGCATTGCTTGCCGTTAGTGAAAACGGGCATAAGTCCCATGTAATAGGGGACTCGCATATTAGCAAAACATTAATTGTTATAAAATAAACTACCTTCAATAAATAATTATAATGATAATCCTGATCGCATGATACCATTAGTGAGTGGTCGATGTGGCGACGCTGGCGAGAGTCCTATATCCGACGATGACGATGATGAAGCTTAATAATATGCGTTCTATAACTTAGTGATATAAATGTTTTTTGATCAATGTCAATGTAATGGTCTATAACTTATACGTGCTTCACCCGACGTGGCAGGAACCAAATGAGTAAACTAAGATCTCAGTGAGCAAAACAGTTGTTACACATCAACCTTCAGAAATACCATTGTTATAGAATGTTCATATGTTCAAGTTAATTAAAATTCAAATTTTATTAAAACAATGGCTTTGATAATCCGGAATGAATATTTTCTGTTCATTATGGAGCACGTTTACGGTACCAAAGTTAAAAATATTAGTCAACATTTTATCTTCATGTCATACTGCCGCACTCAGAAACATTCGTTACCACTAATTAGAATTAACTTAAGAGCGCGTAAAAACCAGAAAAATATCCCACCAGCGGACCCTTGCACACCCCCGATTCGTGAAATAATAAAAATATTCTTATAATTCCCGCAATATGCGACGGAAGATGACTGCTTTCTCGGAATAAGAACATAGTACGTGCTGAAAGCATTTTATCGTAATAAATTCACAATTAAAGCCCTCCGTCATACGTTAATGAATACAACTAAATGTATTTTTTTCCTATGTAAAGAAAGGCGCAAGTATACATCGAAAATACAGTGAAATAGGGCTCACTTCGTGCTGGTTTTCTATCGAGGAAATTTCATTATTTCATGTTTATGCCTTATCAGGACTCTCGAAAGTATCCTGCAGTTCATCATCATCTTCCGTATTGTCCCATATTACTTGTGGTCGGCGCCACACGTTTTCTTCTTAGATTTTCTCCTGTCAACCGTCACGCTCCCTCCTTCCCCTCCCTCCCCCTTCGTTTTCCCTTTTCTTACATGTAATTCCTCACACAATCCATCCATCTTTTTTTTGGCCTTCCTGCCCTCTCCATCGATCAACTTTTATATTCATCACTCTTTTAGTCATATGCGTTTCCTCCCTCCTCACCACATGCTTATACCAAGCCAAACGATTTCCTTTCATCTTTTCTGCACTGGCGCCACTTTCAAACTTCAACTTATATACTCATTTCTTACTTTATCCATTCTCGTCACTCCACACATCCATCTCAAAATTCTCATCTCCACTACATGCAATATTTTTTCATACGTCTCCTCCACGGTCCTGAATTCCAATTCATACAGTATGACAGGCCTTATCACGGACTTATAGATTTTCTCCTTTAACTTGAGGGGCATCTGTGGGTCCCAAGCTGTTCCTGGGACCTGTCTCCATTTCATCCATCCTGAGTTGATCGGGTGCGTCACGTTTTGGTCTACTTCGCCATCCTCTTGGACAAGCGATCTGCGGTACCAAATGTCGGAGCAGATCGGTAAGGGCGTTCTGGCGAGAGATATGGGCGGATATGGAAAGTATCATATAGTTACTCATACATACAATTTATACATTGGTTTTGCCTATTTCATACAAAATTATTATTGGAAATTTTAGTACATATATACCTAACTGCTGCTTTTGAAGGACTCGTGGCTAAGTAATAACAGCCGCACGGGTCGATCGATCGGGTTAAGCTACGCTTGCCGCGGTCGGTCCGTGGATGGGAGACCATCTTTAAATACCGAGATCCCTCCATGTCTCGGAAAGCACGTTAAGCAGTTGGTCCCGGCTGTCATTCGTGGATCTGTGACAGTCGTTACGGGTCGTTAGAAGCCAGAAAGTCTGACAACCAGTCTTACCAAGGCTTACCAATGTATTTTCTTTCTTTCTTTTTTCAATTATTGTTATTAAATAACAACTCTGAGTGCGGCGATTTTTCATTTTAAGTTACGCGTGGCTAAATACTTGCGGATGTTCCGCCCGGCTAAGTATAAAACGATAATATTTCAATTATTGCTCGCATCAGAGGTTGAAGACAGTAGCATGGTGAAGGTCTGTTCAAGTCTGCCACAATGAGGATAATTTCGTCATTTGCCGTACTTGCTATCTGGTGAGTTTGAATTTTCAAGATTCTTTTTAACCATCAAAATCTGTTTTTCTTGTACGTGTCCATTTTGATTCCACTTCATCATCATTCCCTTGCCCTTATTCACGACATGGTACGAACCGAGAGGGCATGGGAAGCCGTCTCTTATTTCTGCGAAGCAGTAATGCTCGCGAAGGAGGAGGCGGAGCGCATGAGGGAGAGGCAATCGCTGCGCCCTCGCGCCCCTAGTCGCCGTAGGAGGAGACACCCTGGGCGTCGGGAGTCGATTGCCGACTCCCAGCCACCGTAGGCGCGGGCTTGCGGACGGCAAGCAATGGGCAGCTCGCCGTCCGGTAAAGACCAGGCCCGGGTCGACGGCACGTCGTGTTACACGCGCGCCTCAAAGAGATGTCAGCACCATTGACGGGGTCCGATAGGGCCTATGCTTGCCAGGGTCGCGGATTGTTCGAAAGAGTTACCGTGGCCCTGGCGCACAGGCAACTGAAGGAAAACCACGGGTGGGATTTACTCAGTAAAAGTTTGTCACCAAATCCAAGTTCTGAAATACCATTTTTACCCAGTTGTCATTTGTCTAATTCTTAAATCATCGTATTCGTAGGATTTATCTAAAGTAGGAATATTTTTTTGTCAGTGGCTAAGTAAAGAGGGCAAAATATGCTTCTGATCTTCTTTAATTAAAAATATGCGAAGTTGCACAAAGTTCACAATTAGATAAAACAATTGATCATCACTGACCGGTAAACAGAGATGACAATACCTATCATCAGCAATAGGCTACTGATAAAGCAATACGAAAGTATGTGCAAAGGCAACTTTGCTCGAGAATATCTTAATCTTTAAAACAAAACTTAATTTGTGTTCTTAAACAATTATTTTAACAGCATTCTACAAAGGATGTCCTGCGGTGATATCGTAGTGAATGTAACTCAAGGACAGTTGCGTGGCGAACTCCTACGCACGGTCACCGGTGAATCAACTTACTACAGCTTCAAAGGCATTCCCTACGCTAAGCCCCCCACCGGCACACTCAGGTTTAAGGTAAATAATATATATGGTGAAATGTGGGTGTACTACAGGTGCCACTACTACCTCACCCTTCGGGGATTGCCGTGATGTTATGTGTTATGCTGTGGGACTAAATCATATTCTCATGGTAAATACCTACCTAAGATTTGATATTTTCGACAGTCCATTTATTTGCTTCTTTCGAGCTCTCTCTGTTCACGCATAAGTTAAACCTACCACCATAATACATGTCGAACCTATAGAATTCTATAAACAGGAGTCTGTCCAACAGTTCAAAAAAGAGTGATATGCACATGTGCTTACAACACAAAACAGAATATCACGCCTGTATTTCCTGAAGGGTTAAGCAGAGGTGTACTTAAAGTACACTCACAATTCGCCAATTACCTACTTAGTTTTATAAATAAATGTTAGGTGTTGCGTCAAAGCAGTTCATAACTACGTGTTTTATTGCAGGCTCCGCAGGCGCCTGAGTCGTGGGACGGCGTGAGGAACGCCACCGCGCACGGCGCCGTCTGTCCTCAAGTTGATCTACTCAACAACTTGTTCATCCCCGGCAGTGAAGACTGTCTGTTCCTCAATGTTTACACCCCCACTCTGACGCCTGGTACTCCGCTGCCAGTCATGGTTTTCATTCATGGAGGAGGCTTTAAATTTGGATCAGGAAATGTTGAAATTTACGGACCAGATTTTCTAGTCGCCCAAGGTGTAACAGTAATCACAATAAACTACAGGCTCGACTCGTTAGGATTCCTATGTTTGGGGACGGTAGAAGTACCTGGAAATGCTGGCTTAAGAGACCAAGTGCTCGCATTAAAGTGGGTAAATGATAATATTGCAAGCTTTGGAGGTAATCCTAGCAATACCACCATTTTTGGAGAAAGTGCGGGAGCAACAGCAGTTGGTTATCACTTGGTGTCACCAATGTCAAAAGGATTATTCCAAAGAGCTATATTAGAAAGTGGTGTGCCCAGTATGGACCCTTTTATTCCACACAAACCAGTGGAGAGAGCGTTTATGCTCGGAAAAACTTTGAATATTACAACAAATAACGCCAATGAGCTTCTTCTTTCACTTCAAGAACTGCCAATTGATGTATTACTTAATAGAACCTCATTTATATTTGCGTCAGAAGAGATTACTCATATAGTTTTTAAGTTTACCCCATTCACTCCTGTAATCGAAGAAAATTATGGACAAGAAATATTTGTATGCGAAGATCCTTTTGAAACGCTCGACCGTGGGAATGTTAATACTGCAGACGTTATGTTCAGTTACAACACGTACGAGACTTTGATCATGCTCCCGTACTATGTGAACGATACTTGGCGCTACATACAGCGATACAACAGGTACCCCGAGTTGCTGGTCCCAAGTAAAATACTGATCAAAAAAGGTCCAGACGTAATTTTCAGTTTAACGAAAAAAATTACTGATTTCTATTTTGGCAATAAAACAATAAGCATCGACAATATGCCCGAGTTTATCAGCTATTCCAGCTTTGCCAGCCTGATATACGATGTGCATAGATTTATCAGAAGATGGCCTCAAGTTGGAAACGTGTATTTATTCAAGTTTGAAAGTTATTCAAGCAGGAACTACTACGGTCTACCTGGTGCCGCCTATGGCTTGATTGGAGCTTCCCACTTTGACGATTTGTTTTACGTTTTTGACCCGAAAGCACTGAATTTTTCTTTGATGATCAATAGCAGAGAATACGCATTGGTGCAGCAAATGTCTACCATCTTCACTAACTTCGCAAAGTATGGGTAAATATTGTTATATATTTATTTTTCAACCTTTGTTGTCTGTCAGTATAAATGTTATAACAGTTATTAGTAATATCTTGTGAGTGGCAAAGATCAAATGGCAATATTCCAAGTAAAATACTGATTGATTTCCAGCTGCATCTGCGGTAAGTTTGATAGCCAAGCCCAACATCATTCGGCAGTACATGACCGTATTTCGTCGTACAGTCACGAGTATAAATAAGCACACACATGTGTGTGTGTATATATACACTTGCTAAAACCAAGGCCATTTTCTCCTTAATTTTTTAATGAAATTTTATGTTGTTACGAACATAGTATTTTCAAACCCATAGGTTTGTGTAATATGTCGTATTTCAACGTTGCATTCGCTATTTCACAAAAAATCGCTATTGAAAGTTGCCAAGTGTTGACATATTAGCGCTCGTGACTGTACCTATAGGTAGTTCTACCGCCGCCATTTGAGGCCTAAAAGGTCATTTATTAGTTTTTAAAATGAAATCTTTGCTCTGCCGCCCCATCTAGCATTCTTATTACAATTTCATATTTACAGGAATCCAACCCCCGATACATCGTTGGGAGTGACCTGGCCTCAGTTTGAAACGACTAACCTGACCTACGTGAGTGTTGCCGACAACCTAACGATTGGTTACGCGCCTGATGAAAATCACATCCAGTTTTGGAAGACCATCCTCGAAGACGCTGGCATAAAATTCTAGAAAAAAAAAAACTTCAGCTCAAACTCAAACTCAAAGCATTTATTTTAAATAGGTAAACCAACTACAGGCACTTTCGAAATGTCAAGGGGTCGCTCAGTCAGAAAGATGAAGCTGGTTGCCCATTCCAAAGCGCAGTAGGTATGAAGATTATTATTTTAAACGTTTAATTATTTTTTTAACCGACTTCAAAAACAGGAGGAGGTTCTCAATTCGACTGTATTTTTTTTATGTGTATTAGCTCATAACTTTTTTTTGGGTGAATCGATTTGGATGATTCCTTTTTTATTTGAAAGCTGGTGCTTTACATGTGGTCCCATTGAAAGTTCTGACCAGGAGTTTTTGAGTTATCCTTAATACTGCGTATTTTTTCCACTTAGTTTATATTGATGATGTTATAATAATTTCCTGTCACGGTTATTTATATATCAAGTAGTGGTATACGAATGTGTGCGGGGTAGGTACAAAAACTAAAAAGTTTGTATATTTCATTGTTTCGGTTTGTGAGAGCCTATTCCATTGGGTTGTCAAATTTCATATCAACTGCTATGCTTGATTGATTGTTACTTTGGTGTACCAGTCACAGCTGATGTGTGATTTGACCAGCGATCAACTCCAAGCTTTTATTTTTAATAGAGTTCTTATTAAAAGGGTGCAATCTAAAAGTTGGCAACGTTGGAATTAGCTGTTAAGTATTTCACTGTTTTGAAAATATGAAATATCGCTTTTTGGTGCACATTATTTTAATTATAAATTGCCACAATAACACTAAATTAGGTGTTGCAACAGTTTCAGGTGGCTAAAAAGCATTAAAAAAAAATCGAAATACTTTTTTTATACGTAAAACTAAATATTCAGTGTAACGATATTAATTATTGCAATACACCCTCTTGAAAACAAGCATACTGCACCCTAATTACGTGTTACACTATCTATCACAATCTGAATCATTTTGAAGCCTATTGCTAATCCATTGCTTTATATGTTCGAAAAATTTGTCTGCTTAACAACGTAAATAACGCGATGAATGTCGTTGAACTGTCAAAATGAAACCCATTCCTACTGTTAGTATGTTACGAAATTACCCTGCTGGGTGGGTTTGATACTCAGAAACTTGATAGTTTTTCAGAAACCAGGAGTTATTTCTCCATTCACGTTGAATTATTATGTTCTAAACTTACGTAACATCACGCCTGTATTCCCCGAAGGGTTAGGCAGAGGTTTACCTGTAGTACACCCACATTTCGCCAGTTATGTATAAGTCCTATGTAATAAGGGGCGATCCTATTGCCATCCACCGGGCACAAATCCAGACTCCGAGCTGCTACTGAAAAATTCCAGGTGGAAAAACCCAATAAAAATGCCCGACACGGGAATCGAACCCAGGACCTCATGCTCAGCAGTAGCGCTTGCGACCACTAGACCAACGAGGCATTTCTAAACTTAATACTTGTAATTTTAGATAACAATAGACGCCACTCATTTAATTCGCATTTATCAAAGATATTAAATACAGCAACCTTTGAGATAATCTGTCCGATGTGAAGCCGTTCTACTAATTAAGATAACCTTTCGTGGAACATTAATAAATTATGTTGATCATTTACAAAATTACCTTTCTTAAACATGTTTGAAAATTCGATCATTATTTTGACAACCTTCTTTGAGATAAATCGAAAATGATGTACTGGTCAAATACATGCGAGCAGCGGCCGGCAATGTTAGTATGAAAATCCATATTTGTGGTGTTTAGCGGCCGAATAAATTACTATGAAAACTCAAATCTGTCATGTAATTTAAAAATGGAACGAATTTTTTAATTCGATCCATGGCAACCAAGGAGGTAACTTATCAAAGATTTTATTTAAATCTCGAACTGGCTTAGCAAATAGAGCTGCTTAAAGTGAAAAAGAAACAAATGAACATATTGGCGCGAGAAAAGTTATCGTTGTTCGTCATTGATTCTGAAATGTATAATTAATTTACTTAGTTTGTTTTTCCGCGCATTATTTGAGAAAAGTACTATACAAGCGTTGGCCGCAACCAAGCATTGAGGGACTCGCGTATGTGTGCCTCAGCCCATATTTTCACTTCCGTCTATCAATGCCTCTGTTGTCGGCCGCTACAGCAATGTACTATTAATTATCAAACGACATTCACTAATAAAAATTATAGGTAATATTTTAATGTCACTTCTATGGTCACTTCTCTGTCTTGATGTGTGGTCGTGTATAGTTATGAATGTATGCCCATTGTAAGATCTTCATACATTATGGAATACAAATGAAGATATGAATATAAATTGATTTATTTACTAGTTTTATTGTATTTATGGTGAAGCTTAGAACACGAGGATTGTTAGCGCGCGGAGCAATAAAAGAAGTGGATTGTTTATATAATGTAGATAAAGTCTAAACAGTTAATAACCAAATTAGAGTAAGAGGAGTATCGACCCATGTCGCCGCCGGCGCCGCGCCGCACGCCGCTGCATTCCGATGAAGCGTTGATCACGCCGCCTGCGCTTGCAGACCGCGCGCAATATGTTGTTTTGGGTTCCATTCCCAACATGCTGCCCGGGTTGAAGAATAGACTTCAAAAATTTGCAAGGCGGCAGATATGAGTGCGTGTCCTCTAAATGATGCCCGTCGTTAGTTTCACCTCAGTGCCTCCCGTCACTATCAGAGTAAAAGCTCAGGACTCTACCAAATAAGGTTCGCAGTCGCAAATCTTTTACATTGCCATCAGAGACCAACGCGACGTCGTCAAATATCTTGACTCACGATCTTTCTTAACGTTTTCGATGTTACCAAACGTTTTCGATCTTTTTAGGGTTGCGTACGTCCTAATGAAAAACAGAACCCTTATAGGGTCGTGTGTCTGTCTGTCTGTCCGTCTGTCACAGCCAATTTGCTCCGAATTTAATTTAATTGAAATTATGTACACATATGAATTTGTGCGACCCAAACACGGAGGTGTAACGTAAATAACTTAATTTTGAACATGGGGTCACTTTTGGGGGGCAACCTAGAAAATTAAAAATATAAGGTTTGTAAATTGTACCGTGTGCCATATCAAATGAAAGAGCTTGTTGTGAGAGTCTCAAATATATTTTTTGTATAATTTAAAAATATACAGTTTTGAAGTTATTTAAGAAAATATATGAAAATTGACCATTCCCCCTTATCTCCGAAACTACAGCACTTAAAATTTAAAAAAGAAATGCAGAAATTATTGCTTTGCTTACAGATTATAGGAAAACCTATAAGAAGTTTGTAGTCTTAAAATAACATGGTAAATTTCAATATTGTGCGTACAAACTTACAACTGCAGTTGGAAATTTGGAATGTATGGGAGACCATGTTTTTCAACTACAATGTCAAGTTTGTTCTTGGGATTTGGGGGCACAGTAGAACCCCACCCGCCAAGATGAGCCAAAAACAAGAAACAGGGGTACTACCTACCTTATCTCGAAGCGTTTCGTCGTATTTTGATACCCTCATAGCTTCGGCCTGGATAATGCTAGAGAACTCAAATTCTCAGAATAAAAATGTAGTTAGCAAACTTATAAAACGCACAAAGTTTCAATTGTCAATATTTTATACTTTACCTAAAATACATCGATTTCTCGACTCACTCATCAAAACCTCTAGGACACTTCCCGAAGTCCTAGAAATCTGAAATTTGGTATGCAGGCTAGGATTTGTACACAAACAACAACAAAAATTAGGAAATCTGTAACTTTCATCCTCCAACCCCAAGTGCAAGTCTGTATTTCTTACGGATAATCGGTATACCTACTTCCATTTGTTATGAAAGCTAGATTAGCATGTACATAAACAACAAAGAAGAAACTCTTTTTCATTGGCTATAAAGAAAGTAACTGCTGGTGTGCAAGAAATACCTTCTTTACCCGACTCTGCTAGAAGTAAGACTTATGATTTTAACATGTATGTGTAATATCAGTACAATATCCCCGCTAAAATAAAAAGAAATAGAGCACCCTACAAAAAGAAATGAAATCCCACCAAAAACATTTCATGTAAAGTAAGTTGCCAAGAATTATATAAAAGTTATCAGATCATATATAGAGCCAAGCCGTCAACTCTACAAACTTTACATCTCGGTCAAAGTGTATGGCTTGGCCGTTTCATTGAACTATTGCATGACGCAACATTCTTACTACAAACCCATAGGAGTGTCTGTGCGACGGCCGCGACACTGCCAAGCTGTACATTTTGACCAACATATAAGGTTTGTAGAGTGAAACCTTGTAGAGAAAGGGTCCTGGCTCTAATTAGATCTGATAACTTTTTAACAGGGAATGCGTTATGTAGGTACGAGGGTCATTCAATAAATACTTAGCCTACAAAAAGTAAACGAAAATTTTGGAAAAGTGGCAATTTATTTTTCAACATAGTCTCCTTTTAGTTCGATACACTTAGCCCAGCGATGCTCCAACTTTTTTAACCCGTCCGAAAAATAGTTTTTGTCAAACTCTGCAAAATAGGCCTCCGTGGCGGCGATGACCTCCTCATTCGATCCATATCTATTCCCGGCGAGTGATTTTTTCAGATTAGGAAACAGAAAGAAGTCACAAGGGGCCAAATCTGGAGAATACGGTGGATGGGGCAGCAATTCGTAGCGTAATTCGACCAATTTGGCCATGGCAACGGCAGACGTGTGAACCGGTGCGTTGTCGTGGTGAAACAGCACTTTTTTCTTCGCCAGATGGGGTCGTTTTTTCTTTAATTCGGCGTCGAATCGGCCTAATAAATCGGCATAGTAAAGCCCTGTAATTGTTTTACCCTTCTCGAGGTAATCGATGTAGATCACACCTTGTGAATCCCAGAAAACGGTGGCCATAACTTTTCCGGCCGATTTTACAGTTTTCGCCTTCTTTGGAGCACGTTCCCCGGTCTGGATCCATTGTTTTGATTGCTCCTTGGTCTCTGGTGTGTACCAGTGGATCCAGGTTTCATCGACGGTCACAAAACGACGCAAAAACTCCGCTGGATTCATCTTAAACAGCGCCAAACACGTCTCCGATGTGGTCTCACGGTTGCGCTTGTTTTCTGGTGTGAGTAAACGCGGCACCCATCGCGCCGACAGCTTTCTCATGCCGAGTTCCTCGTGAAGAATATGATGCACTGTTCCTTCTGAAATGCCTACAGTCTCAGCTAGCTCCCGAACCTTCAATCGGCGATCTGCCAATACGAGATCATGGATTTTTTTAATGTTTTCCTCCGTAGCAGCTGTTTTCGGTGCACCTGGACGTGGTTCATCAAAAACCGACGTACGGCCACGTGCAAACTCGTTGAACCAATTCTTGACGGTGGCCATCGATGGAGAAGAGTCACCGTACACAGCATCCAAGCGCTCTTTGATTTCGATGCGCGTTTTCCCTTCCAAAAATAGGAATCGAATCACCGAACGATATTGCTCTTTTTCCATTTTTGTAAAACCGATCGACACGTTCGCTTCCATAAGTTGTCAAATTAAAACAAATGAAGGGATTGGAATGAAAATTTGAAAAAAGAATTAAAAAAGAATGTGCTACACTGTGGTAAAACTCTTTTGAAACTACAGCGCCCTCTGGCGATGAGGCTAGGTACTTATTGAATGCACCTCGTAAGTCTTGGCAACCTACTTTAAATGAAATGTTTTTAGCAGGTAACATATTCATCGTACGGAACCCTGTCCACGCGAGTTCAACCCACACTTGTCCGGTTTTTTCGTTTATTTCCTATCTCCACGGAGCCCCGTTACATCCTTAATATACTCCTTGCACCCTGGGCAATCTTTCCGCTACCACATGGATGACTGGCTTATATTTTAACACAGCAGTCTCAGTGAAGAAAATCCAACACTTATCCGAAATAACTCCCTTTTTGTGAACATGTATGATGCCACTGCTAACGCTGTCGAAGTTAGCCAAGCTCCGGTCAAGCCAATGTGGCATGTATATTATGATAACCTCCACCTTTTTTTTTAAGTCATAAAGATACACCTCTCAAGATTATAAGTATAGTTTTCCTGAGCAAAATGCAGATCATTGTACTTTGATAGCGTACGTCGCGTCTGACCGTCAGCTTACATAACTAGGCCTTATATACAGTTGTTTAGAGATCTACTTGTTATGGGCAAGCGCCAGTAACCGGTCGACCTCGGAACGAGTACTGCGTCTCACTCCTACTGCTTGTACACAACGTTAATACAATTTCAAGCACTCAGGACACGGTAAGAATATTTCTTTATTTACCATTGAATTACATTAAAATAAAGTGTAAATCAACTTTTAATTTGAAAACAAAACACCAACCTGTACTTGCAACAAAGCAGTTTATCAAAAACCCATAGACTACTCGAAAAAAAGTCTCTTAAACCTAACCAACTAGGTATTTATATTTTATTTACGATTATTTTCCGTAGACCGATTAATTATTAACCATTCTCGTAACAATTGGAAAAGTACCAAATATTATCTTACAAAGCAGATATCGTACACTACAAACAAAATAAATTACATTAGTTATGATAAAATAAACAGTAGCAAGCAATAGATGTTTAAAATAAAAATAAAAACTGATCATCACGTGTACCTTGGACAATGTCATACATATATTAATAATATAATGTTTAATGACACTCAGACTCAAAATATTAGAAAATGTCATGTTAATATACTTATATAGATTATTAACATAATAAATTTAAAAAAACTATATCAATATCTCTCACCTAAAACACACACACACCCACACATCTTACTTTACTTGAAAGTGTTGCACTAAGGGTTCCGTACCATTTCATTAAACAAGATTCACACCATGGTAATATAGAATGTGCTCCCAAAGAAACTGTAGACAAGCAAAGACAACATTTTTATTTTATTTATGTTTTTACGGTGATAGACTACACAATGGCAGAAGTCAAAGTGCAACAAGGCTGGCTGTCCGGAGAACTAGTGGAGACCGTCACCGGTGACGGCAAGTACTACAGCTTCAAAGGCATCCCCTACGCCCAGCCACCGGTGGGCAAACTGAGATTCAAGGTGAGCTGCAACTTTTGTTTTAAAAGCCAGAAGGTACTCAATGAACATAAATGAACGAAATTGGCGTACACAAGTACATCTTTGCGTATATTAGTGCATGATTAAAAACAAAACGCAAGACTGCATTATAAAAATGAACAGGTAATTTGAAATTTGTAAAGTGAAAGCCAATTCAGTTACGTTTTTGATATACTGAACCAATTTGATGAAGTGATGCACAAATGGAACCAATTAAATAACACGTAATATTTGTTAATTTTCTTTTTATGCCTGTCTTACAAGTTGTTGACATTAAGAATACGCGTAATGTCAAGGTAAATATTTGCATAGTGATTATAACAACACAACAATATTTATACCTGAATTTGCAAATCCTTTTATAGCTATTAAATACTTATTATTTTTCCAGGCACCCCAACCAGCTCTTCCATGGGAAGGAATACGGAAAGCCACAGAACACGGACCTAAATGCCCTCAGAACTGCATATTCACAGACGCTATTATACCAGGCAGCGAAGATTGCTTGTATCTAAATGTGTACAGCCCAGACATTATGCCCGCCTCTCCATTGCCAGTCATGGTGTTCATCCACGGAGGGGGTTATAAAAGTGGTTCTGGTAACGATGATAATTACGGACCGGATTTCCTTATCCCCCACGGTGTTGTACTTGTAACTTTGAACTACAGATTGGAAGCACTCGGTTTCTTATGCTTAGACACGAAAGAAGTTCCTGGTAACGCTGGATTAAAGGACCAAGTTGCTGCTTTGCGATGGGTACGGGATAATATTGGGAGCTTTGGCGGAGATCCCAACAATGTCACAGTTTTTGGTGAAAGCGCGGGCGGTGCATCGACTTGTCTCCATATTATCTCACCTATGTCTAAGGGTCTTTTCAAGAAAGCTGTTCCAATGAGTGGTGTACCCATTTGCGACTGGTCTATGTCATTTGCACCACAAAAACGAGCATTCATACTTGGCAAAGACCTTGGCTTTGAAACCAATGACCCTAATGAGCTTCTAGATTTCTTACAAAGCGTTCCAGTGGAAAAATTAGTAAAAACAAATCCAGTTGTTTTATCTTTTGAAGAATTCAACAACAATATCTTTAAGTTTTATCATTTCACTCCAGTTGTAGAAAAAGATTTTGGCAAGGAACGTTTTCTGACGGAAGATCCTTTGGATGCATTGAAAAATAAAAGAATAAGCGATGTAGATATCCTTATTGGATACACTAGCGAAGAAGCCGCTATTGGAATTCCTATATGTGAAAAATCACTTTTGAAGCATTACAACCGCTACCCAGAACTGTTGGTTCCAAGAAAGATTCTAATGCAGAGCACTCCAAAGACAATTTTAGAAGTATCGAAGAGGATACAGGAATATTATTTCAAAGGGAAACCTCTCCAAGTGGAAGCTATAAGAGAATTTATAACCTACGCTAGTCATGCGTGTTTCGTCTACGACATCAATAGATTTGTTTCACATTTGCCGAAGGTTGGTAATGGCCGAAGATATGTGTATAAGTTCTCCTGCATATCAAATAGAAACGTGTACGCAAGCTCTGGACTAAAGTACGGTATTCGAGGAGCTGCCCATTTGGATGACCTCATGTATTTGTTGAATGCAAATGCACACAATATAAAGGTTGAGAAAAATACTGAAGAGTATGAACTGATTAATCTTGTGTGTGCAGTGTTTACCAACTTCGCGAAATATGGGTAAGTGATAATTGTGTTGTACTTTTGTATTTATTTTATGTCTTTTTTTTATCAGCGGATAGTAAGTTACCAAATATTCGGTTTGGATAAACCAACCTAACATTCTGATTCCAGTGATAGCATATACACTTACATAACTTTGTCAAATTAACGATTTAATTTAATTTCACAGACTCAGCCGAAGTTAAATAGAGTCTGTTTGAGAAATATATTAATTTAATTTCCTATTTAATTTATTATGATGCCCTATGATTATTTTCCTACTTTCTTTTTTTTTAAGCTATTGTATAGCTTTTATCGCGGGCTTTGAGCGCGGCGACCGAATCAAGAAATTCCGTAACGAAAATAAAACCTAACACCCCCCACTCCGCCTACCATGTAGCTCGGCCGAGCGTTCGCTTAATGTGTATGTATATGGTACGACTGTACTTGAATTAATATCAAAGAAAAAAAAATACTGCATAAATAAAAAATAAATAAATAATTATAATTGCAAAAGTTGATAAAAAATGCTATGCAATAGCTTTACCACGGCAGTCCCCGAGTGCCAGACGGGTTTTTTTTAATTGTTATTTAGTTGTACATACTATTAATAATCTTTGTAGAATCTGTAATAAAACTCGATACTTAAATTAAAAAAAAACATAATTCCATTACAAGTTTATTCTGTAAATGAATCTTTATGAAAACATATTTAGTTTTCCTCGTAAACATTTTAAACCTTGACCTCGCTGTTCACAGCAATCCAACGCCTGACTCCTCTCTTGGTACAATCTGGCCGGAATACAACAACACTACCAAAGCCTACGTGGAGATAGGGGACACCCTCACTTGTAAAACAGCACCTGAAGCGGAAGCTCTGGATTTCTGGAAGAGCATCTTTGAATACGCTGGATTAGAATATTAAGACATTCTGTAACATTAATTTAAAATAATTGTGTTTCTTTTTCTTAAAGACTGAATTGTTGCCACATGGTTGCCACACTATAGGTCTTTTGGTCTCGTACCTATAGATGTTTGGTTTCAATAGTTGTTTTTTGTGTACTTGTAGTTTCGTGTGCGAATCACAAATAAATATAGGTATATACCTTATTTCATTTTTCTTTCTATAAAATTGAAAAGTTGTTAATGAATTAAAAATTATAATATTCAACGGTACTTTGATTAGCACAACTTTACGTAAGTGACTGCGCAATAGTATTACGTATACTTAGACACATACATGGGTATGTTTACCTACAGGGTTAGTTTTCAAAGACCTGCCAATTTTTTTATCTCTTAATTAAATCGTTATTGTGTGTTAAACATTATAATCAAATTATAATAAAAATAAATGAAATCATTCAATTGAAAATTAGCCGACCGATGGACCAATACAATAATGCGGATTCCTGTTTGAGTGTGTGCGTTGCCGAAATATGTCAGAAGTACTTATACTCGTACGTGCGTCCGGGCTAGGTTGTTCAACTGAATTGATAAGAATAGGACAATTTTATTTGTAAAATATTTATATTTTATTTCATTAATTGAAAATATGATCGATTCTGAATCATCTCTGAAAATTTGGCAGGTCTTTGAAACTTAACCCTTTATGTAGACAACACTATAATTAAACAGATACTTTGATCTACATGTTAAATGACCGTTCCCAAAGCCTTTACGTTTCAGCCAAAAAGTAGGCCTTTATGTTCGGTAGTACTTTTATTGACTTTAAATTATATAACCTTTTTCAATATATTTTTATTATGCATAGGTGTTTAAAAAAGAAAATGTTGTAGTAAGACTAATGATTTTATTTCGAAATCTTAGGAATCGTTAATTATTTGAGACCAACGAGAATGAGTTCCAGTTTAATTATTTCTGTATTTGTATTATGTGTTAGAACAATTAAGTATTATTAATTCGAACACTGTCAATATTATGATAATTTAAAATTCAATAGACCAACCTTCTTGGGAGTACTCATAGATCAAGATCTGAATTGGAAAGTACATCTGGATAATTTGTGCAGTAGAATTAATAAGTTTGTTTATGCTCTTAGACAAATAAAGAATATAACCAACAAAAAAACAGTAATTACTACATACCACGCCTATAGAATCCATCTTACGATACGGGCTAATTTTTTGGGGTAACAGCACGAATAGAAACAGAGCATTTATTGCGCAAAAGAAATGCATCAGAGCCATTTTTGGTATCCGTTCTGACGAGTCCTATAAACTGTTCTTTAAAAAGCTATGTATATTACCACTTCCGTCACTCTACATTTACGAAATCTGTAATTATGTTTATAATAATACGGGATTGTTCAAAATAGCCTAGATATCAAATTAACTCTCGAAATAGAGATCCATGCAGACTTGTATTCCATGATACTCCTAAATCAACGAAGTATGCGAAAAGTTTCCTAGTCATGTGTATACGCATTTATAACAAAATTCCAAAAGAAATGAAATTGTTATATAATATTAACTCATTTAAAAACAAATTATTGAAATGGTTGAAAGAACACATGTTTTATGTTTTATGACATTAAAGACTTTTTTAATAATCTTTATCTTTATATATAAAAATTACGTGTCACGTTGTTTGTCCGCGATGGACTCCTAAACTACTGAACCGATTTTAAATTTGATTTGCACACCGTGTGCAATTTGATCCAACTTGAAAGATAGGATAGCTTACATCTCAATTTATAGTCGCAATATTATTTTATAGCAAATTATTTGTCTATTATTTGACTGTCACAATTATCTGTTAGCTCCAAACGATTCTAACAGATGGCGATATCTGTTGACTGGATTGAGTAAGTATTCAATAGATGGCGCTGTGTTAAAAATACAAACGTTTCATATAAGCTACAATTTAATAGCATAACCACCAAGTGTTGCTGAGGCTAAGGTATAACCTAAATTTATTTTTTAATTAACGAAATATAGTGAAATAATATTATAAAGAGAAGAGATATGTTGTTTCTTTGTATTGAATAGGCTCCGAAACTACTGAACCGATTTCAAAAATTTTTTCACTGTTGGGAAGCTACACTATCTCCGGGTGACATAGGCTATATTATATTATGCTTTGCTATCCGGGTGAAGCCGGGGCGGGTCGCTAGTAAACTATAAATTTCTGGAGTTTTGTCATTGCGGACAATGCTGAGATAAATCTATTATATTATTATTGTATTGACCTTATTTCTGTGACATTGAACAACAATTAAATAATTATTATTTTGCATATAATTGATATATATCCAATATAGCTAAACATATGGACTTTAGATTATTACCAGACTGTAATAACTTTATACCGTGTTTAAGGCAAATAAAAACTTATCTTATCTTATCTAACAAATTACTTGCGTTTTATTGAATCAAAAGTAAAAAAAGAAACAACTCATGAATAGTGTATCCTGCGGCGTATTATGTTATCCTAACAGCGGCATACGACTACGGGTTGCATTGGGTAACAAGAACCCGTTTAGCAACACAAACACTTAGAAATCAGTAAAAACCATGGAAGTACAAAACTCATTTTATTTGTAAACCAGGATAACCTTAGTAAATAACTGTTTCATAACTTTCATTCGCTGGCAAAGACTTGGTGGTCCAAGACATATCTAGTATACAAACGTTAGTTTGGGCAAATGGCCCCCACCACACACGGGTCAAGAACCTCCGCTTACACTAATATTACGATTATAGTGAGCGTAGGTAAGCTTGTTGACTGCGCGGCCAGTAACCCGTCTATGTCGCAAGATAGACGGCGTCAGTTTGTGTTAAATAACGCTAGATTTGTAACTTCGATTACTAAGGACAAGGACATGGTAAAGATTTTATTGAACTACACTATAAATACTTTTATAAATCGGTGCACAAGACTATGAATTGTTTACAACTGAATAAAAATAAACCTGTAACAAGTGTTTTTCGTACGTTGGACACATTACATTCATAGATATTTAACTCATCAAGGTTCAATGACTTTTGCAGCGCGATTTAAAACTTTAAATCATATTTTTTTACGTGTTTGCATTGATCATATTTATAATCTATAGAAAAGCTGATAAGTTCAGTAACGATTTATTTTATGAACTCATGCCAAATAATACAATCTCTAAACAGGGTTTCTAATCTTCTCGCGGGTTTTAAACAATTTTTAATATTGGGCACTATTGCGCTGACACAACGTTGCATAATTTTTTCAGCGTTGAGTGACAATGGCAGAAGTCAAAGTGCAACAAGGCTGGCTGTCTGGAGAGCTAGTGGAGACCGTCACCGGTGACGGCAAGTACTACAGCTTCAAAGGCATCCCGTACGCCCAGCCACCGGTGGGCAAACTGAGATTCAAGGTGAGCTGCAACTTTTGTCTGTAAATCACTTGCATACAAATTAAGTCTATTTGGATAGACGCAATTTGTATGCAAGTGATTGATGATGATTGATGGATGTGTGATTGTTGTGTTGTTGATTTGTGTTTGTGTTGTTGTGATTGTTGTCGAGTGATTTGTATGCGTGCACTGGACGGGTTTTTGAATTGGTTCATATATTGCACATATCTCTGAAATCCCTGTTTGTATTATTATCTGTTACCTGTATCTACACGTACTCTGAAGATTTGAACCAGATAGCTGTTAGGGTTCTATAGATACAGCCCTGTGACATTTTGACAGACAGATGGACATAGTAGTTATGGGGCATTGGAATTCTGAAAAGTCAAAGCCGGTTCCATTCAAATCCAAGAGAATACTTTAATTTTTTATAGAATGTGCAACTGAATTAATTCACATTACGAAAGTAGTTTGTTAGAATAGTTTACTGAATTGATTTCTGACATTTTTTATATAATTAGGTATTTTTTTATTCCGAAAATGTGCAGTACTAAATAAACCAAAATTTACAAAGTAGGTACCTACTTCGCTAGACCCTTATACGTGTACGATAGTGTGTATGCGTAGGTTTGTAATGTGACCACAATCAGTATAACTTATTTAATAAAAAAAGAATGCTTAATACATAATAATAAAAATCAGTGTATGTACGAGTATAATAAATAAATCTAAATCACCAAACGCCTGTTTGACACTTCCCGTGACCCAAGGGCTGGCTTTTACCTTGGCCAGAGGCTAAGCATTGCCATACAACGTGGCAATGCCGCCAGTGTCTTGGTACATTACCAGTCGACAGCGATGCGGAGGAATTTTTCGACGTAATTTTTTAGTTGGTTAATAGTTTTAGTTAGGTCAGGTTATTATATTTTAATTGTAAATTCTATTGTAAATTAAAAACCTATGGAATTGCGCACTGTATGTATTATGATTATAACATAATATTCAAAATGGGGTTTTTGGTCAAGTGCGTTAATTCCGGAACATGTTGTATGCGGAGCTATTATGATGACATAAATGAGTAAAAGTATTCAGCACGATACATTTGCTGATTCACGTTTCATGGCAATCTTAGTACTTGCTGGCAATAAGAATTAAAATTAATCAAGGCCCCATTAGATTTGGTTAACTTGGCAAACGTATGCATCACTATGCAAACGTTTATCTCATAAAATGATACTTGTACTTGCTATGCCAGTTAAAGACTTATGCTCACTTTAAAAAATAAATATTTTTCAGGCTCCACAACCAGCTCTTCCATGGGAAGGCACACGTAAAGCTACAGAACACGGACCTAAATGCCCTCAGAAGTGCATATTCACCGATGCCATTGAACTAGGAAGTGAAGACTGCTTGTACCTCAATGTGTACAGCCCGGACATAATGGCGGCTTCTCCATTGCCAGTTATGGTGTTTATCCACGGAGGTGGTTTCAAGAGTGACTCTGGTAACGACGAAAACTACGGACCTGATTTCCTTGTCCCACATGGCGTAGTACTTGTAACATTTAACTACAGATTAGACGCACTCGGTTTCTTGTGCTTAGACACTGAAGACGTTCCTGGAAACGCTGGATTAAAAGACCAAGTAGCTGCTTTGCGATGGGTGCGGGATAATATTGGGAGCTTTGGCGGAGATCCCAACAATGTCACAGTATTTGGTGAAAGCGCTGGCGGCTCATCTACTTGTCTCCATATTATCTCACCTATGTCTAAGGGTCTTTTCAAGAAAGCTGCTCCATTGAGTGGTGTCCCTTTTTGCGATTGGTCTTTGTCATTTGTATCTCAAAAGCGTGCTTTCTTACTTGGCAAAGACCTTGGCTTTGAAACCAATGACCCTAATGAGCTTCTAGATTTCTTACAAAGCGTTCCAGTGGAAAAACTAATAGGCACAAATCCAATAGTTTTCTCTTTTGAAGAGTTCAACAATAATATACTTAAGCTGTTCCATTTCACTCCAGTTGTAGAAAAAGATTTTGGTGAGGAACATTTTTTGACAGAAGATCCTTTGGAGGCATTGAAAAATAAAAGAATAAACGATGTAGATGTCCTTATTGGATATACAACCATAGAAGCCGCAACCGATATTCCAAAATTGGAACAATCAATCTTGCAACAGTCCAACCGATATCCAGAACTATTGGTGCCAAGAAAGATCCTTATGAAATGCACTCCAGAGACAATTTTAGAAGTATCGAAAAGGATACACGAATATTATTTCAATGGGAAACCTCTTAAAGAAGAAGTTATGAAAGAGTTTGTAACCTATGCTAGTCATGCTTATTTCGTCTACGACGTAAACAGATTCGTTTCACATTTGCCGAAGGTTGGTAATGGTCGAAGATATATGTACAAATTCGCCTGTGTATCTGATAGAAACGTCTACGCAAGACCTGGACTGAAGTATGGGATAAAAGGAGCAGCCCATTTGGATGACCTGATGTATTTGTTCAATGCAAATGCACATAATTTAAACGTTAAGAAAACCACCAAAGAGTATGAACTCATTAATTTAGTGTGTGCAGTATTCACCAACTTCGCAAAATATGGGTGAGTGTTAAGATATTGTTTGTGTTTATTCATCGGCAATACTTGTTTTTTTTTTATCAGCGGGTAATTATTACCTATTTATCAAAATAAGTCAACACAAAGCTTTAATTACATCATTACGTTATGCAATACTACCCTTAAGAACAAAGAACAAAAAAAACTGAAAAGCATAGAATAGAATTATTTTGTTGAAATTTTCATTGAATTAAAAAAAAAGTAAGTGGCCCTACCAACACCTGAAGAGCCAAAGTCAACCACACCAGCCGCAGTACACTCTGCTGAATTTACCTAAGGGGCTCTGACGAATCCCCACTTATGAGGTTTTGTAACCAACTTAACCTCATTTGTACTTCGTGTGGTTTCCGGGTAGAATAGAATAGAACCAACCCATCTCATCCCGTGGGTGTTGTAAAAGGCAACTAAGGAAACAGCTGGGGCAGTCTTTTGTTTTCCTCTGTGTGGTACTAACAACACACCCAGTGGACATATCTAAACACGGTTCTCTGACCGCTATCTGGTCCGTTGTTCAAGAGACACTGTGTGAAAGATTATGTTTGTGTGAGACCCAGGATTCTATGGGTAAGAACAAAGGTTGCCTAAACCCTATCTTTATTTTGTGCATTTATGCACCCCATATGGGAAGGTCACCTTCGGAAAGGGATGAATTTTGTGGCAGTATAAGGGTGAATGGATGTAGGTCAAACGATAAGATTGTTATGCTTGGAGACTTTAATGGTTGGGTTTGGTGTGAAGAGGAATGGGTACGAAAAAGTATTAGGTGCGTATAGGAATGATAGAGTGAATGATAATGGGATGAATTTACTAGATATATATGTAGAGAAGAATTTGTCTGTTTAGAACACTGTTTAATCATAGAAAGGTTCACAGATATACGTGGGAAGGCAAGAAAGCAGACGTATGATCGACTTTGTGATGGTGGATGAAAGATTAAAGAGTAAAGTTACAGATACTAGAGCATATCGGGGTGTTAATGTAGGGACTGATCATTATCTGGCTCTGTGTCAAGTCGATGATCTTTTCAGGCATTGGCGTCACCGAGTTCGAGTTCCTGTGACTGCTCTAGAAAGAATAAAAGTAGAAAGACTGCAAAAATTAAAACTAAAAGAGGAATATAAGACAAAGTAAAAGTGAAGACGGATAAAATATTTGATGATACGAATGATTACAGTCTAGAAGATGTATGGGATATAGCGAGAAATAGTATGGTGCAAGTAGCCACAAAAGTATGTGGTCTAGCGCAGAGGAAAGGTGATAGTAGAACGAATGATTCATGGGTAGATGGTGAAGTTAAAGAGGTTGTGAGGAAAAAAAGGAGGCCTGGGTTAATGTGTTAGCCTGTAAGTCCCAAAATAGGATGAATCAAGCAACCAAGCAAGCAGAATGTGACAGATGATTTGAAAAGAGTGAAGAAAAAGTACTCCGAAATGAAAACAAAAGTTAAAGAGAAAGTAAAAATGAAAAATGATGAAAAAGAAGAAAATTTTAACAGGAAATTCTCTGATAACTTCAGGACTAATGTTAAGCCGTTCTGGGAACAGGTAATATTCACTCGCGGAATGACAGGAACATCAAGTATGAATTTTATAAGAGCAGAATATGGATGTTTACTAAGCGAAGAATGTAAGGTTTTGAATCGCTGGAAGGTATACATTAGGGATAGTTTATTTAGTTGTCAAGGTAGTGTGCAAGGAGTGGGTAACTGGGCAGGTGCCAGTTCTGAAGACCCAAGCTCAGATGTAGATGAACACAATGAAATAGATGAGATTGTAAGAGCGCTGAAAAGGATGTAAATTGGGAAAGCTGCAGGGTACGACAAAGTGTCTGTTGAAAAGCTGAAAGGCGGTGACAGGGTGGTCGCAAGCCTATCGTGCCGGATCTTCCGGATGTGTTGGAGATATGGCCGTGTGCGGGATGATTGGTATAAGGCTGTAATCGTACCACTCTATAAGGGAAAAGGCTATCAGCAGGAGTGTAAAAACTACCGGGGCATTAGTCTTGGACATGGATAGTTGTCTGACAGATTTGAAAGAGGGTGAGTGAGGATGGACTATGATTGAGTTGCCTCTCAAATGCTTTCGCTACGCAGATGATCAACTTATAATTGCATCGTCAGCAGAACAGTTGCAAGGCATAGTGACTGTGGTACATAAATCATATAAGATAAAAGGGATGAATATAAATGTGAATAAGACGAAGCTCACGATGTTTGAAATAATGAGGATGTATCGGTGTGTGATGTGAAAATAAATGATAATGAGTGTGGAGCAAGTAAGTGAGTTCGTTTATTTAGGTAAGAGTCTACCCACAAGGGATGGAAAGATTGATGGAGATGTGGAAAGGAGAGTAAATGCGAGAAATAAAGTGAATTGTGCTACTCATTCAATTGTGACCAACCAATTGATTTCCAAAAAGGCACGACTGGCTATTCACAATGGCGTGCTGGTGCCTACGTTTATATATGGAAGTGAGTGTTGGGTGTGGCAAAAGAAGCATGAAAATAGAATAAATGTTGTGGAAATGCGTTCCTTGCGAAGCATGTATGGTGTAATTATGAATGATAAGCTGATGAAGCTGCTGCAGCAGCTGCTGCTGATGTGATAAGGCATCGGTGCGGTTTAAAAGAAGATGTAGTGACAAAAATTTAAAAGAGTATGCTTAGATGGTTTGGTCATGTTGAAAGGATGAATGAAAGGCAAATAACAAGGCAGATGTGATTGGAAACGCCGGGAGGGGATGCCCTTGGAGGACATATAGTGACCTTTTTGGTGATGTTCTTCAGAAAGGTCAGGTGCGTAGTACTCGCAACCGGCATGCATATATGACAACATGTATGAACGTAAACGAGGCAAAAGGAGTATGTGAGAATCGTAGCAGGTGGTATTCTGTAGTTTCTGCCTACCCTCATGGGAAGAAGGCGGGAGTTTATGTATGTATGAAACAAAAAAAAATCATCAAATCAAATGGCATGCGGGATTTTTTCCCTGAACAATTTTTTCAACCCTGAATTTTTGTTTTACAGTAACCCAACGCCTGACTCCTCTCTTGGTACAATCTGGCCGGAATACAACAACTCGACAAAAGCCTACGTGGAGATAGGGGACACCCTAACTTCGAAAACAGCACCTGACGCTGAGACTCTGGTTTTTTGGAAGAGCATCTTTGAATATGCTGGACTGGAATTTTAAGAGAATCTTTCGTACATTTAATTGTAAGATATAAAAGCAGACTTGACTTTAGCTTAAAAATATAGAACGAAATAAAAGATCTTGAACTGACCTTAGACGTGCATATGAACTTTAATCAGCACTTTAATAATGTCTGTGACAAGGCCTTCCAACCCCTTGGTTTTGTTATGAGACAGGCAAGTAGGTTTAAAGACAGGAATTTTATACTCACTCTTTATTATTCCTTTGTATATAGCAAACTTGAATACAATGCGCTGGTATGGGATCCACATGAGCAAAATACAAGCTCAGATGGCTCGCTACCTATATAAGAAAATATGGGTATTATCCCTATTTGTATCCGTCTCTGTATGTTGACGGAATGGTGTGCGTCAACACGATGAAACTGAGACGCAAGAGTGCGCTGCTGATGCACTACTACTTATTGCTCAATAATAAGATCGATGACGCGACTACCCTAGCTCGCTGTTCAATGTTTGCTCCGGAACGTCTGCGGCGCGTCGGTCACGCGCTTTTGCTTCGCGGTGCCTGTCGCGGCTCCACCAGTGCGCACCCATACTGCTCAATATGCTCCCACAACCCAGGCGATCAATCTGCTGAACGCCCTGATTGCTCAGGAGCCGGATGTTGAAATATTTATGTATGTAAAATCGATATTTAATGTTTATATGAAGTTTTTTAGTTACATTTTATGCTGTTGGCTTTGGTGTTTACTGTAAGTGCAGCATGAATTTCTTCAGAAAAAATTAAATATACAGACATATTTCATCTCAATGGTGAATTTTTTACTTATACAAATGTGATTAAGCATTCTATTAATACTAAGGATGCAGCCCCTATTCACGTAAAGTCGCATCGTTTCCCTAAAGTACATAAAGACGAAGTTGAGAAGCAAATCAAGAAAATGCTTGATCAGAATATTATTCGCCCTTCAACTCCTCCTTGGAATGCACCTGTATGGGTGGTCCCGAAAAAAGTAGATGCTTCCGGTAAACAAAAATGGCAAATTGTCATTGACTATCGAAGTCTGAATGATGTCACTGTTTCAGAGATGAACTCTCTCCCTCTCATTACTGATATCTTAGACCAGTTAGGTCACTCAAAATATTTCAGCACGCTCGATCTAGCATCAGGTTTTCATCAATTATTTTTGGACTCTAAAGACAATAAAAAAACTGCATTCAGTGTTACAACTAAAAATATTTCAGGTCAATTTGTATTTACTAGGAAGCCTTGCGGACTGAAAAATGCCCCCTCTACATTTCAGAGAATGATGAATCTAGTCCTTTCAGGATTACAAGCTCTCCACTGTTATATATATTGATGATTGATTGATACATATCATAGTTTTTATTTATTTATTTTTGTTTTCTAAATAATTTTCAATTGCTTTATTTTCTTACAATATTTTTTTAATTAGTTTTATTTATGTTAATAATCCCCTAGTGGGATATAAAGATGTCCGTAGGTGTTTCCGTGGAATCACAGCGGGCTCTATCAGAATACCAGCGCTGCGGTATTTATTTTTTAAATAACGTAGCATTATGCTGAGATAGGAGCCTTTTTGGCCTCGCACAGGTTTTTTACTTGTTTATTGTTGTATTTTCTTCATTTTTCTTTTTTATTGTTAATTTTGTTAGTTTTAAATGCTCCTTTTTTATTTTTTACTCTTTGTATTTCCTGTGCGTGTCCCAAATAAAATATTTTTCTTTCTTTCCTTCTTTATTGTATGGTCTACTCCCATGACCTTGAATCCCATATTCAGAAGCTTGAAGTTATATTGTTCAAAGTCACAGAAGCAAACTTAAAACTACAACCTTGACAAGAAGTTGCTATCTAGGACATGTTTACATAGACAACGCTGTTTCGCCTAATCCAGATAAAGTGAAGGCTATTTCTCAATTTCCAACACCGAAAACCCCCAGAGATGTAAAATGTTTTCTCGGCTTAAAGGGTTATTATTTACATTACATTCAAATTCAATTATTTATTCTAACTTAAATAAAACTACTTAGGAAGAAAATCTAAAAAAAAAGTTAGTTAATCATCTCTAATGATACGAGGATACGATGAACATAGTCAAAGTTTACATTTATCGAAACAAAAAATAATTGCGTGTCCCGTTTCACTTGTCTTCGATAACACTATGCCGCACTGCGAACAGCTGTTGTCAATAATACCAAATTCCGCTGAGTTGCAATCAGCTTAACGCGAACTAGAAACTGTACAGCCGGCTAATGCAAACAATAAAATGTTCTATTTCTTAATTACTAAAATTCATCATTATGACGAAACTTCTTACAAAATAATTTACAATTTATTACTAAAACTATGGGATCAAATTATTACAAAAAAGGTAATTGAAGAGTTATCTGCTTCACATTTGACAAAACATTTACTAAACACGAACATTTACTTACATAAAAATATATAACATGATATCGCACATTTTCCACGGCACAGGTATTAAAATTCATGTTTATAATAACCAAACTCGATATCCGAATCCTGCTGAAGTTCCAAATATCCTTCAAGCAAACCATGGGACTACCGTCGCTGGTCACACAGGTTTCAAAAGAATGTATAACAGGATCAAAACGTCATACTAATGGAAAAGTATGCCTTACAAGGCTCCTATGGTTATAACTTCTTCAAATACTAAACCATTCGAAAGATTAGCATTAGACATTGTCAGTCCTCTACCCGAAGAAATACATTTTAATTCTCCAAGACGACATAATTAAATTCTCATGTGCATACCCTATGATTACTTCTGCAACGGATGAAGTTGCACGTAGCCTAATTCATTTCATTTGTCTATTCGAATTTCCAAAAAAAATTGTCACCAATCAAAGTACATGTTTTACATCCGACTTGTTTCGGCAATTGACTGAGATTCTTAAAATAAAAATAAAAAATTCTACCCCTTACCATCGTCAAACAAACGATGCGCTAGAGCGTAGCCATGCATATTTAAAGCAGCATCACAGACTGCGTAAAGCTTTATCCCCAATCTGGCCGGGACCTTACAAAATTATAAAGTTACACAAAAAAAACTAACGTTACACTATGAGTTGACAAAAAGCGCATAAAATAGCACGTTAATGAAATAAAACCAGTCTGATGATAGATTAAGTTGATTCTGCAAGCGTTCTCCGACAGTCGTTTCGACTTTGGACTGATCACCGACAAGACGTTTCGTTTTTGGGAGATTCGTCGATAGGACGTTTCACCTATGGATGTTTCACAGACAGAATGGTTCGCATTTGTTTGTTTCGACGACAGGACTTTACAACTATGGAATATTCGCCGTCAGATCGTTTTGTCTACCATTGCTTCGACATGGCTTTTTCACTATTTAACTACAAATCCACCAAAAAGCTACTAGCTTGCTACAAAGACATGAAGAAGGAATTTTTTTTTTAAATGTAAAACCGCCTTTACTTTTAATGAATGGTATTTATCTATTACCTACCCATATTTGTTTTTTTACCCATTTTTGTTTTTTTTTAAAGTTTGTATAGAGGAATTTTAACACGCGGTCCGAATAACTCGAAACTTAGTTTTTACACATAAAACGAAAAATAAAGAATCAAGTATCCCTTCCAGCGTTCCAAGACCTTACATTCTTCGCTTAGTAAACATCCATCTTCTGCTCGTATAACATTCATACTCGATGTTCCTTTCACTCCGCGAGCCAATCTTCCCTTTTTCCAGAACAGCTTAACATTGGCCCTGAAGTTATCAAAGAACTTCCTAATATACTTTTCTTCCTTTTCGTACTTTTTTTATTTTTACTATCTCTTTCACTTTCGTTTTCATTGCGGAGTATTTCTTTTTCACTCTTTCCAAATCATGTGTCGCATTCGTTGCCTGATTCATCCTATTTTGGGCCTTATTATATATTAAGCCAGGCCTCTTTCTTCTTCCTCACAACCTCTTTTACTTCACCATCTACCCAAGAATCACCATCTACCAAAGAATAATTGAAAAAAAATCTGTTTATAATCCCTTAAATCTACACAATTGCACATAAAAATTACCTCTATATATAAAAATAATCAAATGACTTATAAAAATTAAAATGCCATTATAATGTACAATTATTTAAAAAAGAGTGAAAAAGAAACTATAAACTATTTAACTTAAAACTTTTCATACTTTTTTAAATACTTATGCATATTATTATTATTATTTTAAGTCTGCTAGCTTCTATATTATGTAAATATGTATATTTATTACTTTCAAAATATTAAATCAGCTTTTTTGTTAACTGTACTTTAACTTCGATTTTCTTGTGGTCCCGAAAGACCACTCAAAAATAATTAATTTATTAAAGGTGTCATCCGGGACCGCGGTCCTGGTGCCGAAAGCCCCCCGACCCAAAACTGCTCGCTATGCAAGCAGCGAGCCAGTCAACCCACAAATTCTATCCGATTAACATTTTTTCCGACTAATTGTAATTTTGATTTGCATTTAATCTATACATACATACAATACATAAAATACAAATAAATAAAATTGAAGTGTCTGTTTGTAATGTCAAAATAACGCGTCTCATACATAACGTATAAACTCATTTGGTCTAATTTCATTTTACTATCGTTCATAAGATATAATCAACGTGAGATATACCAACTGTTGATATAATTTCTTTATTTATTTATTTTAAAACTTAATTAGTATAACGTTGTTTGATATAACGTTTATGTAATCGAAAATCATTTGGTCTAACGTTTAATATGTATATTGTTTATTTAATCGAAAATCATTAGGTCTAACGTTTAATATACAATAAAAAACGTCATTATGTTTAACACCCCGACTCAGAGTACCCCGACTCGGATAGGTTAGGCTAGAAGGCTAAGGCGGGAGCGAAGCGGAGCGGAGCGGAGCGGAGCTCCCGCCTTAGCCTTCGTGGTTATTTTTTTTTTAAACCACCCAGAAATAAGAGCCCCGCCAGGCGGGGCTCCGTCGACCTATCTTAGCGCAGGTGGTAATCAGTTACTAGTTATGTTTAATATCTACTTAGGTTACTATTACCTATAACTACGATAGAACTTACAAAGAATAAAACAAAGAAAAATACTTTTAAATATTTATTAAACAAAATACAAAGTTATTGATTTTTTAAGCTTGAAATAAGAGCCACTTTAGCAATTTTGCTTTGTGTTTTTAAGTAGGCGTTTTCATCATATTAGACCAAATAAGTTTTATATCTTTTGAGTGATATGTCAAACGATTTTATATTTAATGTATGTTATGTCAAACGATGTTATATTTAATGTATGTTATGCTTATAAAAAATAGTTATTTTAAAATTATATCAATCGTTCATTATATTAACTAATCGCTATATTAAATAAAATTATAAGTTCCGTTGTTATATGTTGTTAATATTAGAGATTTTGTTGTTATATCATCTATTACTTACCCCAAAATAACAGCTTTATACTAAATGCATATGAAAGTATATACGGGACTTATAACAAAATACCAATATTTTTAATTTTTACCTGTTTGTCTGTCTGTTTGTTCCGGGTAATCTCCGAAACGGCTGGACCGATTTTGAAGGGACTTTCACTGGCATATAGCTGATGTTATAAGGAGTAACATAGGCTATTTGTACCGGCAGCACGGTCCTGTTGGATAATTTCCGACATCCACGCGGGCGCAGCCGCGGGCAGCAGCTAGTTGTAAATAAATTCAGTGTAGCAGAAACAAATGTTTTTATTAAAAAGGACCCACGGAGCGCCATCCTAACAGCAGTGCTATTCTCAGAGAATACAGCCCTGCGCGCAAGGCTGTAATCTTTAGAAAATAGCACTGCAGGACGTAGCCACCATCTTCTATGAAGTGCTTCGAGAGCGAAACACTTTAGTCGGCTTTGGCTCGTCTTGAAAGACCCAGTTGTGGATTATTGTTTGGAATCAGGATCTGAGGCATAAATCCAAGATTCGTCACCACTGATGATGTCGTAGACGTGAATTGACTTTCCTGGGATGAACCTTTGAAGAGTTTTTTTACACCATCGGACGCGGGCCGCTTTATGATCGTGGGAAAGCAAATGCGGGATCCAATGGGAAACTATCTTTCTCACACCAAGCGCCTCTTGCAAGATCTTCTGAATGGTTGTCCCTGAGATGCCTAATAACGCCTCTATCTCGCGATATGTCACATGATGATCATCGAAGATTAGTTGTCTCACAGCAACAATGTTATCTTTAGTGAAGGCGGATTTTAGACGTCCTTCACGAAAGTGGTCACTAAGACTAGTATGTCCACGCTGGAATTCTAAATACCAGCGTTCGACAGTCCGCAGATATGGGGCTTCATCATGGAACAAAGACATTAGCTCTTCGAAGCCGTGTTATGCCTCTTCGGAAGTTATAGAAAATTACTGCATGGAGAGTTTCCTTAGTAAGATTAATTTTCGTACGTGACCTGACAGATTCAAAACAACGCTGTGACTAAACAATTGCATTAATCTTAATTCTTTCAATTGTTTTGATATTCTGAATTCCAAGAAATTTGAATATGGGATATTATTAATTGCACATCAATAAATAATCACCTATCAATTTATTTCCATCATTTAAATACTGACTGCACAGCAAATTAAATACTGACTGCACAGCAAATCAACCAGACCGTACATACATAATACTCACATTCATAGCGTGTGAGTATTATGTATTTGTCTCCGATCAGCCGTTTGTCGTAAAAATGCTCTATTCCCATCCAATACCTAAATGTTCCCGAAAATACTAACCCTAGATGGTCGACGTCAGTGGCATCCCGAGGTTCGGTTGGTTAGGTTCCTTTAAACCCTTTAGACAGAAATAGGAGCCCCGCAAAGCTGGGCTCCGTCGACCAGCTTATTAACCCTAACCCTATATTTAGATTACCCTAGATTTCGGTAAAACGCAATTTAAATAAAACTTTGTGTAGCTGAGTGTACAAAAAGTCACGCTTTGGTATTCGTTAGTAATAGATTTTTTATTTAAAAAAATGTGGTACTCGTTGGGAATAGAAAATAAATTGATGAAAAAGCTTTTGCTTTAGGAAAAATCGCTGTACGCTGCGAAAATAAATTGTAGTGTGTTTAGTGATATTTTGAGTTGAATATTTTGCTGTGCAATCAGTAATTTTGATGGGAATTCGGAATCTTATTGCATAGAAAAAGGATATTTTTTGATTTGCGTTTAAATACTACCCTTTGAATATTGACAGATCTAAATTCAAAATTGGCGGCAAATATGTAAACGACAGAAATTAAAAGGCATGCCTGGTAGTATGTATTTATATTCATCACATTTTATTATATTATAATCGGTAAGAAGAGAACAAAGGATTAAATATAAACATAAAAATATTATAGTCAAATTAAAACAATTTTCGATTTATATTTTTATTTATTTAATTGTATAGCTCTATTGAATAGCTCCATTTAGCCAGCCAGTGGGTACTTTCAGCACGTTTTATTTATTTTTTGTACATAACGAGGGCTATCGCGCTTGATTTCGCCGCTAGAGGCGCTAGTGTAGAGTAAGGTCTCTAGATGTCAAAATATGTTCTGGAACGTTCACTGTTTGCGGGATTTTTTATCACGGATTTGAACAAATGATTCATAATTGCTGTAATGGTTGTGCCATTCTTGATTATATATGACTTAAGATTTTAAGTAAAAAGTTAGGATCTAATTTGGTAGCACTTGAAGGAAGAATAAAATTTGTCTGCTTTATGCTTGCCAATTTTAGGAACATTATAATCTAAATATTCATTTGAAGTTTTAAAATGTAATACTCGTAAAATAAACTTACTATGAAATTTATGGGTACTTAAACATATCCCAAACATCAAATAAAAGTACTGCAACAGGACCTTACTCGCCAGTGACGCCAACTGGTGAGCACAGAAACGATAGCCCTCGTTCGTATAATTCGTGCTTGTTCCAAATTCAAAATGTTTTTATTCACTATTTTTATTCAGTGACTGAAAGAGAGTTTTATTCACTATTATCGATTAATTAAACGCCCTTTTCCAAGTGGCAACGGTAAAAAATATTTTATATTCATTTTGTTAGTTGTATCTATTTTTATTTTTGGAATAAGTATCTACTGTTGTTATTCATCTCTATCTGTACCTACTGTAGGAACTAATCAAATTTGACATAAACTCACGCCTTTTTCCCATGGGGATAGGCAGAAAACTACAGATTGACTGCTTCAATTATACTCTGAGTGGATTCACACGTGCCGCATTTTGTAAAATTACTGTTAATTGTTCATTATAACTACACTATTGTATTAGGTAAGCCTGTGATAATAGTTGTATGTGTTTTAAATAAAGAAATAAATAGAACGCCTCCTACGATCCTTACTATACGCTTTTTGCTTCGCTAATGTTCATGCTGTTTGTTTCGTTTTTAGGGTTCCGTAGTCAAGAAGGAACCATAGTTTCGCCATGTCTGTCCGTCTATCTGTCCGCGGCTTAGCTCAGAGACTCATAAGTACTAAAAAGCTGTAATTTGGGTGTCCTGTTATTTGAGAAAAAACTAATCACAAATTATCATTTTAAAAACAACGTTAGATAAATTTATGCATGACAAAGTTAACACTTTACGAACTATTATTTCTGTAAATAACTCATTTGACAAATAATTGAAAGACAAAATTTCATTACATAAAAACATCATTTGACAATCTAATCTTTTTATAATCATGTTAATTCGTAAAACAACGCAAAGCATAAATAACGTTTGGCAAAATGCATTGCATAGGGTAGGTCAATTGAACGGAAATGGCTAGGTTTAGGCTAGGTTAGAAATGCGACCATAACGTACGAGCCGAGCGAGCAAAGCGAGCGTGCCACAGCAGCGGCCGGCGAATGCCAGAACCGAATTCTACCTATTTTACTTAGTTAAGGCAGCGTGTATTCTTTTAAATTGACTATCAATCAAATGGTATAATTTTGTAAAATCGCATATTTGACACACGAAGCACTCGGTCAAATGAATATTTTTGGAATTATATTTAACATTTGAAATATTTGCAAATTCAAACCTTTGCGAAATCTATATTTTGTCAAATGATTACTTATAAAGTGATAATTATGTTTGCGAAATGAGATGTTTGTCAAATGAGTGTTTATGTTATTTTTAAAATGGTCATTTTCCATTCGTTTTTTGTCAAACATTATTCAATCTGTAATTTGGCATGGGTATAAATATTAATCACGCCGACATTGATCAAATAAAATCTTGAAAAAAGCAATTATTTAGCGTACAGTAAAAAGTGGGGATGTTTTTTTTTTTGCCTCTAATCCATTATGTGGGCATGGTGTGTTGTTGGGTAGGCCGTTCAGAAACATTGCGGACATGTGAAAGTCATTTTTTGATTCAGGGATCCGTTTGAGAAAAATATTTCTTTAAAGTGCTTAGTTAGAATCAAGTGAGAGCCCGCTGCCAGCTAAATGGTTATTTTTGAATATGTGCAAAAAATCCTGGTAGTATATTTATAATAAAGTTAAAAGGAAAACTATCACAGCTATGTAGGCTTTACAAGTTAACGAGTAATAGTCGACCAACTTACATTTGCAGTTGGAATGTATGAGAACATGTTTGTCAACCACTATAATAAGTTTGTTCTTGGGATAAATTCATCCCAACTACGGAATCCGTAATTGTGCGTGGTCCGACACGCACTTGGCCGGTTTTTACTATATTCTAACGGATGTAAAAATTAAAAAAAACACGTGTGGCACTCGGGGACTGCCGCGGTAAAGCTATTGCATAGCATTTTTTATCAACTTATCCAATTATAATAACTTTTTTATTTTTCTTTACGCAGTTTTTTTTTCTTTGATATTAATTCAAGTACAGTCGTACCATATACATACACGTTAAGCGAATGCTCGGCCGAGTTACATGGTAGGCGGAGTGGAGGGTGTTAGGTTTTATTTTCGTTACGGAATTTCTTGATTCGGTCGCCGCGCTCAAAGCCCGCGATAAAAGCTATGCAATAGCTTAAAAACTATTCTCACTCTCAGGAACAAAATATTCATTATCTATCATAAACCTAGACATTATCTATCATAGACCTTATCTCCGAGGGTCTAATAATTGGCAACACTTATCACAAAGCTCGTAAACCAATATTGACGTGCAAATACAATTTCAATATTTGCGAAGGATCTGTTTGTTTAGCAGTGGGAGCGGCTCCAGGGTCAGAATTATGTGCCTAACTGATCAAATAGAAACCTTTGACCCTCAATGTCTGTACCTAGAATTATGGACCATAGAATTCTGAATAACTAAATATCTTTGTTGAGCTTGGGATCCAGTTCGATCCCCGGGTCGGGTAGGTAAAGGGTTTTTAGGTTTTTCTATTTGGAAGTTCTAAGTGGCAGCTCGAGCTATTTTTAAATACTTTTATCAGGAAATATTACAGGGGGAATGGTAGTGTACTCGTAATACGTATAGTTCGCGCAAAGCTTTATGAGCCCTCTGGACGTAGGCCCAAGAACAAAACCGCGCAAGGTACAATGGGGGCTATCGTTTTCGTGCTCACCAGTTGGCGCCACTGACGAGTAAGGTCCTGTTGTAGTACTTTTATTTGATGTTTGGGATATGTTTAAGTACCCATAAATTCACGTTATGTTTTTATATCACATTTTAAAACTTCAAATGAATATTTAGATTATAATGTTTCTAAAATTGGCAAGCATGAAGCAAGCAAATCTTATTCTTCCTTCAAGTGCTGCGAGATTAGATCCTAACTTTTTACTTAAAATTTTAAGCCATAATTAATCAGGAATGGCACAACCATTACAATAACTATGAATCATACGTTAAAATCCGTGATAAAAATCCCGCAAACAGTGAACGTTCAGTACATATTTTGACATCTAGAGACCTTACTCTACACTAGCGCCTCTAGCGGCGAACTCAAGCGCGGTAGCCCCCATTGAGTGAGCGTGAGAGAGTTCCCTCGGACACCTATATTATGCATACTGCGTAGCCACTCGCTGCAACTTCCGAGAACTCATAAAGTTTTGCGCGAACTATATTTGTTTGCCTACATCTCCGGATGATATTTTTATATATGCGTGAATGTTGTTAATTGGTGTGATGTTATACTGTGTCATACTCGTAGTGTGAATGGAAGTCGCTAAACAGTAGGCCAGTGGAGCACGATATAGATTTGGTTGGATAGATACGTCCTACGTTAAGAAGTGCCTGTAGCAGTTTTCTTTAAATAATAATTTATCTATCTATACTAAATTATTAATATAATAAAGGTGAAGAGTTTGTGTTTAGGGTTCCGTAGTGAACAAAAAACCCTTAGAGTTTCGCCACGTCCGCATCTCTGTCCGCGGCATAGTTCACAGATACTTAGTACTAGAAAGCTGTAATTTGGCATGGGTATACATAGCAATCACGCCGATATTTTTTAAGGTACCTCCCCTACACGTAAAGTCGGGCTCTTTTTTTTTTCTAGTCTGTTCCATGGTGCGCGGTGACGTTGTATAGGCCGTTCAAAAATATTGCGCACGTTTTTCGATTCAGGGATCCGTTTGCGAATTAGTAAGCTTTATTAAAGTCTTGAGTCAAGTGTCGTCATCCCCTCCTGCTAGCTAAATGGTTGTTTTTGGATATGTGAAAAAATTCACAGCAATGCATGCGTTTAAAACTGCGTAACTTCAGAAGCGTATTCATTTATATTTTTAAAATATCATATTTATTATGCAACTAACAGATAGTTTTAACCTTGATAAATATTTATAGCCAAGAATATTTACAAATGAAAAGATAATTACTAGTTCTGATTCATCTTACATAAAAAATGTGGTCCAAAGATATTGCTTGATATTTTAAAACAGAAAAAGATAGGTACGAGAAAAAACCATGCAAGTTTTAAAGGTCATGTTTTGTCCGACATTTCTTATAACATCATAATTTTCCCGCTATTTACACAGCCTTACAGAAGTGTAGAACCAAAGAGTTACCTATCATATGCTTACAACTGAAAAAAGGTTCACTATGCATAGAGCAAAAAACACAGCTGTTTCTTACATAATAAAGTCTAAAGTATCATCAAGAACAGTGTGTTTCATTCACATAATGAAGGTGAACTACGTAGGCTCATTAAAAACTACTTCAATTATGTCTAATCATTTATTTAATGCAGGATACTTAAGACGTTCGTGTAATTAAGTATGAAGTTCCAACAACAGAATTACTCCGTGATTAGTGTCGCGACAATTCTGACATGTATAAATGGACAGGACAAGTCTTTCCTACACAATTTTAGGTAAATGACTAGTGTAAACTTTGACAGATTTAAACACAGGTCGTGACATTTCGTCTACTTATCAAAGTAAACAATGATATTTAATAATATGTTGCGATAAAAGTCAAGGTCAATTCACATTCAGATAATATCCAGCTGCGATACCCCACGGTAAACAAACAGAAATTGTCAATTCATTTGTGAAAATATTATGTAAGAAAAAATCTACATAATGTTAATAAGTGATAGACATAATTTTAATACTAGAAATAAAGATAAAATAGATGAAAAATATCTGAATATCTAAAGTACATATCTTTTATGGGTTACTGTGTTAAATGTTAAAACAAAATACCTTGTGACATATTGCAATTAAATTAAAGAAAATTTAAAACTCATATCAAAAATACACTTTGTAAAAAAGCATATTACAAATTAGAGGATTATATTCTAGATAAGAATGCTTGGAAACATGCTGGTTCGGCTCCATAGGACAATCTAGAGTCTAGACAAAATCAAACCGGTTGCGAATTTACTTGTATAATTTATAATTTTAATGACATTGATTTTTCATTCTGTAACTACTTTAACTCACACACAAAATGATTACTTGTTAAAATTTTAGAAAAATCATCTACGTCCCATTATTTGTAAATATGTGACCACCATGTATCTATCACATAATTAATTTACCTGTCATTGCTTTATGTTTAATTCTTTTTACCTGTTTTGGTGTAGTAATTTTATTCTAGGTGCATCGTCATCACATATAATTATTTAATTAATGTATACAAAATATTGTCAAACATTTTAAAAGAGTAACGGTGGAGTTTCTTGCCCATTCTTCTCCATATGAAACTACCTTTTGGAAAGGGCAACTAGAATCAATTCAATTTTCTTGTAAATTTTGACGTTCAAAAGTGCCTTTTACGTGCCTATTTGAAATCAATGACTTGATGACTTGACTTTGTCTTTGGCATTAGTTTTAAAGTAGCCCGCCTACCTGATACCAACCCTCCTTGGGAATGCTATTGTTGATGGCTTACCTACCATCGCGCAGTTGACTCAAAGTGCTTCATGGCATGCACTGGGTCTTAAGCTCCCTTAGTCGCCTCCTGCGACATCCATGGGGCGAGATGACGTGGTCCCATTCTTTCTTCGAGACCGACACGGATACATAAATTCACTGTCAATGTCAATTTGTTAGGTGCTGATGTGCGGTTAACTGTCCTTTCACAGTTCTTTCAACGGAACACAACAACGCCGCTTGATCGCAGAAATAGGTAGGTAGACATGGTGTTGGTACTTCTCAAGACTACAAAAGTAAAAAGTAAGGGAAATCTTTAACTGATCCTCTAACAACTTATTGACCTTCTAATGATGGACACTTTTTAAAATTAATGAACATCTAAAAACTTTTTTTTGTAAATAATGGATCCTCTTTTTAACTTTCTCGCCTTAATCATAAGCATAATCATAATAATTTATTTGTCAGAATATGGTACATTATAATGGTCTTAAGATTAGTCAGTGGTATCATCACATTCTGCCAAGTATGGCGTGCAAATATTAGGTACATACATTTATTACAGGACAGAGATTATTAGTTTAGTATTAACATTATTGATTGCCTATTACGAATTAAAATTACAATTTGAGGTATGTCGTTTAAAAATAATATAATAAACACTTATTTAGGATGTCAAACTATCATTAAATGTCAGAGTATCAAAGAGTAAAGATTTCAAAGTATAAAAAATTACAATTAAGATGTCAACGTATCATTCAAATAGTCGTTTAAATTATAATAACATTTATTACATAGCAAGTCTTTAAGTTTACTTTTAAATCCATTTAAATTTAACTCTTTGATTGATTTAGGAGTTTTGTTATAAACTTGCGGAGCTATGCTATGTATGCCGTTTCTCACAATTAATCGCAGTGTGATGAAATAAATGATTTGACTTTGAATACGCGGGGGATTGACTGGGATGATATTATTTTAACAGCTGAATCATGCATACCTATGTACGTTGGCCAGTACATCGTTATCTTTGTTGACCGAACCTTATACTTCTTTGAACAGCTATTAGTGAGGCGTGTCTTATGTACCTACTCATAATAAATCTACAGTGTAATAAGCAATCTCAGAAACATCTCAATTTCATACCAGTAGTACAAATAGCATCTCTTGTTCGGTCCACAGCGGACGCGAGTAGGTTCAAATTGATTGGTGACGGTGATAAATTAAATTAATTTATCAAACTAACATAATGAAAATTAGTTTTTTATCAAATATTATTTAATCTTTGATTGGTTATTAGAATTCGTACATATTCGGTAGTCGACGCCAGTAGACAAACTAATGTTCGAGACTCCGGCCAATTCGGTAACACGATATAAATCTAGACAGTTCAGAAATTAATGACTTCAAGTTCGGCATTTTCTTTTTTTGCTGATTCGTTAGCTATTTAAGGATCAACAGCCGGATTTAAATTTATTTATTAATATTTTGTCAAGGTAGGTACTTCAGAACAGAAATTTGTTGAAGAAGTCCGAAGATGGTGCAAGTGACAGTGAGTGAAGGGTTGCTTGAAGGCGACCTGGTGAATAACGAGTACGGCGGCACGTACTGCAGCTTTAAGGGCATCCCGTATGCGCAGCCGCCACTAGGAGACCTCCGGTTCAAGGTATGAGAAATTTAGGTTCAAAGAAATTCATAAAAAATGTTCTGTTACTGACTAATTGATTAACAAACAATGCATTGACGAATTATCTACATCAATATTGAAACGAGGTAACGTTTGTAAGTTTAAATGTAGTGGGTAATCTCCGACACTACACATTCTTAGTTGTACCTAGGCGCGCAACGGTATTTAATCAATATTGTTCTTGGAACGGTATCTTTCTTTCTTTCGGTAACTTTCCGTTACCTAAAAAGAAATCAAATAACCGTATTTATCTACACCCATGCTATAAATACTCTATAAAAGTTTCTGAAACAGTCAGCTTATTGCCAACATTACAACAACCAGTGTCATAGTAACCATAACATCATCCAAACGAGTGTTATACTCGTAATGTTGTACTAAATTTCATTATACAACAAATTTTCAAAAAAAGAACATTATCATGCACGCGCGTTTCACTGCCACAGCGCCGTAATAAAAAAAAAAAACTTATAGTTTATTCGAATTCACGTCGTATCCCGCCGTTTTTGTTCGATAATAGTATTGCAAAAATGTATTTTTTTGTTGTTTACAAAAATGAGTGAAACAAGCTTTGATAACACACAACCAGATATTTCTAATGCAGCAAAGGACATTTCTAGCCAATAATTACCAGAAAAGTTGAGAAAGTAGTCGCATTAGATTAAGACCTATAATGATAGTTTTAAGGCATTTAAATAAATAAATAAATAAAACACTGTACAACACCCTATGGTTTCAGAACCTTTTAAAGAGGATTCATATCATGTGTGTAGATAAAGTTTTGTATGCAACTGTACATAATTAGGTATTAAAACACTCATATGGTTTTAAAACAGTCATGTGACTCGGCCTCGCCTCGTGTGATAATAGTATCACATGAGTGTTTTAATACCCCTTATTATACAACAGTTGCATTATGATTTTGATAATTTTGATAACATAAATAACTCATCAAAAATGCTAAAATCCTCTTTTTTGTACTTCATAAGAACGTTATCCATCTTTATTTCAGGCTCCACAGTCAATTAAACCATGGCAAGGCGTACGCAAGGCAAACGAATTTGGCCCAGTTTGCTACCAGTACAACTCAACGAACCCTAATCTAGGTAACATGAGTGAGGACTGTTTGTATCTCAATGTTTATACACCAGACGTTAAACCTAACAACCCCTTTCCTGTTATGGTTTGGATTCATGGAGGAGGATTCGTCTGGGGAAGTGGTAATGATGACGTTTACGGTCCAGAATTCCTTATCAGACACGGTATAGTTTTGGTCACAATAAACTACAGACTTGAGGTCCTCGGATTTCTCTGTCTTGACACCGAAGAGATCCCTGGTAACGCTGGTATGAAGGACCAAGTGGCAGCACTCAGATGGGTGAAGAAAAATATTGCTAACTTTGGCGGAAATCCTGAGAACATCACGATTTTTGGAGAAAGTGCTGGAGCCGGAAGTGTTTCCTATCATTTAATATCACCAATGTCTAAAGGCCTATTTAAGCGAGCAATACCTCAGAGTGGCGCAGCTACATGCTTTTGGTCGCGAGCGTTTGAACCACGAGAAAAAGCTTTACTTTTAGCTAAACGATTAGGATTCCAGTCAGAAGACGATAAAGAACTCTACGAATTCTTCAAAAAACAACCTCTCGAAGCTCTTGTCAATTTGAATCTACAGGTTACACTAGCACAAAAACCTTATGAAATACATTTCGGCATAGCAAATGAGAAAGATTTTGGAAAAGAAAGGTTCTTTTATGGAGATGTCACTGACGCAATTCGAAACAAAACACATGAAGGAGTTGATATTATGGCGGGGTATACCCAAGACGAAGGACTGATAGCAATAGCCATTGGTGGTCCTTTGGAAGATATAGTTGCTAAAGCTAAACGCTACCGTGAAGTATTTGCCCCCAAAATTATTCAGACTAATTGTACTATTGGTGATCAATTGAAAGCTGCAAGAAAGTTACAAAAATACTATTTCAAAGATAATGATGTCTCAATGAAAAATTCTGTACAAATGATGAAATTCTTAAGTACTGACATGTTCGTATATGGAGTGATGCTATCTGCTAAACTGAATTCAAGGAAGAATAAAGTGTATTTATATAAGTTCAATTGTAAATCTGAGAGGAACTGTTTCAGCAGTGTGTTTGGCGTCGACCATCTTACTAAAGATATGCAGGTGGTGTCTCATTGCGATGATTTGACATATCTCTTCCCAGTTCAACTGTTCAGTAAGAAAGTTGATAAAAAATCGGATACTTTCAAATTGATCGACAGGGTCACTAAGCTCTGGACCAATTTCGCCAAATACGGGTAAGTGAACAACAAATTTTTCATGTACCTGCATACATTGATAGTTACATCAATCTCACAACAATATCAAAATAAGCCTAACGTCAGATTCTTGTTGTTATTTTATTACCAATAGATCGAGTATCGATTAATTAAGACCTTCAATGCCAAGCTTAATCCTAATATTATCTTCATCAATTGTAGTATAACATAAATTCAAGTATTGTAGGCGAAAGAGCCCCACTTCACAGATTTTAAGAACGCCATTTTCTTTCAATACATATTTTTGAAAGAAAAGTACTTCCCCATTCAGCACGATCACCGCCGTGGTGAAAAAAAACATAATTATGAACGTTTCATTGAATGGTTTACGTTGTTTTTAGCAACCCAACCCCAGACGACAGCCTTGGAGTAATATGGAAACCATACACCTTGGCTGCGCAGCATTACCTGGACATTGGCAATCAGCTGGTTGCCGGCCAATCACCGGACAAGGAAGAGAACGACCTATGGGAGAGCGTGTTTCAGGAATATTTGCCTAAATATAGTGCGTTGCAATAAACGGGTTCTTGTTCTTAAATAATTATACTGTAGCTACGTTGAATTTATATACCAATACTTAGTATTTTTTACCTGTTCCTAAGTAAATTCCAAAGTTTACGGGCGAACAGATAAAACTCGGTCGAGAACCATATTTAACGAATTGTACCGTGTTTGGTCTGTCTCGGTGGTGCAGTAATTTAGGATGTCTCATGCAGTTTGTATTTCAGCACTAAAATTAATAAGAATAACATTGTATGATGAGCATGGCATCATGCCAGCACGGCTACTAGCAAGGAGTAAAATGGAACAGGTAGGTACTTCATAATAAAATACTCAACAAAGAACGGTAATGGTAAATCTAGAATCACATTCTGTAAATACATAGCTTGAGCACATTGAAGTTTTTAAACAAATACTCGACCTATATGACATAACTTTTCACATGTGTTATGTTCGTATTTCACATAGATACACCCCCGTATTTAGTTTTGTTTGATACGGAACACCTCGTCAATTAGTCCTTTGACCGATTCTATTTACACTAAATACGAGTAGGTATACAGGCTGGCGGGGACATCGACATGCAAACTGTAACCATGAATTCAGATGATTCTAAACACAGTTCTCAAAAACAGTTTTTACAAAAAAACATTAATTAACTTTAATTTCGGAAGTCGGTGTCTTTGGTTTTGTATTTTCTTTTTTGGCTATCGACTTCCGAAATTAAAGTTGTTTTTCACGTTTTTTTGTGTTTTTTGTTTGTAATACGGTTGTTTTTTTGGAAAAATGATTTTATTTTTCACTTTTTAGTTGTAGTACCTACCCCACACAAATTCGTATACCACTACTTAATATGTAAATAACAGTGACAGGAAATTATTAAAACATCATCAATATAAAGTTAGTGGAAAAAATACGCAGTATTAAGGATAACTCAAACTAAATTAAGGATAACTCAAACTGAATGGGACCACATGTGAAGTACCAGATTTCAAATAAAAAAAGAATCATCCAAATCGGTACACACAGAAAAAAGTTCTGAGCTAACAAATAAAAACATAAATAAAAAATACTGTCGAATTGAGAACCTCCTCCTTTTTTGAATTCGATTAAAAACAAAATCTGCTGTTTCATAGCAAAGTGCAATACCTACGCGGTCAAAGTGTATGGAACAGCATTTTTTTTTTTTAATAACCTACAAAGCATTTCAACGCAGAGGGTCCAGAATCATGTACGGAATCCATGGTCACAGGTTGCGCGTCAATGTCCCTGACATCCTGTAAGTTATATGTATGGAAATATACTGTTTTGCCCGTGCAACGAATTAGTGTGTCGATAAAAAATGTACACATAACTCGTCTGGTCACATTTTCGTAGATTTATTACGTTGTTAACAACATTCTATCGCTGACTTGCTGTCTTACGACTATCAAATGTTACAAGTTATAGGTACTAGAGAAACTTAACTCATGCATGAGAAGATTTATTTTAAGGGGGTCGGGATTCGGGGATACTAGTTTTTAAATAGGTTACCTAAATTGTTTGTTTCAGGGAGGACCAACCTTTGTAGAATTTGCAAAAAAAAATATCATAGTAGAAACGGTGTTTCTTTGATTAAGCGACCATCCCACTCAATTGGTTCTTGGTTTTCTATTCATCATAGTCTTCGTTCAGTTACCGTCTTATAATTCCCCTCCCTAAACCGAGAGATGTAACGGATGAAAAAATTAAATGCACATATGCGTCTGGGGAGTCGTTAGATCCCATAATTACAAAGATTATGACGTTTTCTAAGTTATTGTTTTATATAAGGGATCATTTATATGTATAAGTCAATCGTTTTGAGATATAGGATTTTTACGGTTACAACCGCAGTGATAACTTCGATTTTTATAGATTTTTCGAGGAATAATACTATGAAATACAAACTTCCGGTCGACAAAATGGATACTTTGCGTGGTCCGACAGGCACTTGCCCCGTTTTGTTAACTTCGTATTTTATGAGTGACTTAGGCCCACCTGCACCGCCAATCACTAAACACGTTTAGCGATAAACGAGTTTAAAACATAATGCTGTTTCTGTCAAATATTTGAAAATGACAGAGACAGAATGATGTTTAAAACTCGTTTAGCGCTAAACGTGTTTAGTGATTGTCGGTGCAGGTGGGTCTTAATCTCTAAGTGCAGTAAGTACGCAAACATCTACGAAGTACGTATCTCTATTTTATATTTCAGAAAATAAACAACGAATGCTTCACTTATAATTAGAAGCCTTGCCAACTATGGTTTCCAATATCCATAAAACAGCCGCTACATACCTAATAAAAGAACAAACATTTGCTACAGTACAATTTTAGAGCATTGTATAGGTATTTTAATCTGTTAGCCGGCCGCCCGGGGCCGCCGCCATTGTCGCTCAATTGTGTCCGGAATCGAAACGACCAACGATTAATAACGACAAAAACTGCTACAAAATTCTTTTATGTATGACATATTTTTTTAACGATATACGTAGGTATTTTTGGGAGCCTTTGGCGTTTACGCAGGCTTTTCTACATCTTTTCTACCGTGAATCGTGATTATATTTACTTTAACAGGTAAGTAGTACAAGAAAATGGAATTGTGCCGAGTTTAGTAATAAAGGAATTCTATTTCCTAATCTTGTTGTGGAGTTAAAGCTCCCACAGACAGGCGCGGCGCGAAAATCGGCGCTCGGCGCGCGACGAGCGGTGCCTTTGCACCGCACGCGATTTGCGTCGCGTGTCGTGCCTGTTTGTGGGAGCCTTTATTGTATCTTCAACGATTAAGCCAAAGAGAATTTGCCAACGAATAACTACCTACAGTCAAATGCCCAAATATGCAGCGGCCTTGTATTCAGTTCAAATAAACGCCTAATGAATACATTACGTACGTTTCAAGTTCCTTCATGACACACATAATAGATATCTTAGGTCATCGGAAAACTTAAGACTAGAGATGCCGATGCATTCCACCAGCTTTTATGACAAGTCTTTTACAGTTCAAGCAGTACGGTTATGGAATGCCTTGCCCGAGTCGATAAGGCGTGCTCAATCTTTGTCCACTTTTAAAATTATGGTTAAAAAACACTTCCTCTCTCCTTAAACATCATCATTACATTTAGTTTCCTTGCTCTTGTTTCATGTTTATTATTGTATATATTATATGTAGATAAGTATATGTTTTATTTATGTATGTATTTGTTGTATATGTAAATGGTACACCACTGACTACCTGCATTATTGTCTCTCCTTCTCCCTTGAATCCATCCAAAGGTTGTCTGTAAAAGATCGCTTTTAGCGATAAGACCGCCCATTGTGTCACCCTGTGTAAAATGTCTACATTTATATCTGTTATTTTTTATGGTGTACATAATAAAGAGTATTCTATGAATACATAAACGGATTGACGGCCGCAAAAAATTAAAATTCTTTTATTTTAGTGACTAGCAGGAGAAGGTCCTGATCTCTACCAAAAAATAGTCTGGAAAGACATGACTCAGTAGTGGTATAGGTACACTTACTTACTTATACTATCAACTTGGTAACGCATGCAAAACGAACTGCCTCAGTAACCAGTAAGTAAACGTTTATAAGGCTAGTCTAGAGGAATTATTACTTGTTAAAATTTTGGAAAAATCATCTACTTTTCAATATTTGTAAATATGTGAGCAACATGTATCTATCATATAATTAATTTACCTGTCTTTGCATTACATTTAATTCTTTTTACCTATTGTGGTATAGTCATTTTATTCTAGGTGCATCGTCTTCACATATAATTATATAATTAATGTGAACCTACATAATATTGTAAAACATTTTAAAATAGTAACAGTGGAGTTTCTTGCCCATTCTTCTCCATACGAAACTACCTTTTGGAAGGGACAACTAGAATCAATTCTATTTTTTTGTAAATTTTGAAGTTCAAAAGTGAATTTTATGTGCCTATTTGAATTAAATGACTTTGACTTTGACTTAGGAAGGTAGATGACTACCTTCCTCTAGACTAGCCTTATAAACGTTTACTTACAAAGGCTAATACAGAAAATAGTCCCTGAAATTCTATGTGCAAGATAATAATAGAGTACAAGTAAACTCCATAAATTATTCATCAGAAACCTTTAGGACGGTGCACGATACCGGCTGAGGCAAAGCGTTTTAAATTTAAAGCGACCATGCTTCCTCTAGCTGAGATTTTGTGACGATAATTCTTGCAGGATATCGGGTTTTAGAGGAGAATGGATAGGAATTGAAGGAAATGTAGCATGCTTGAAAGATTTTTAAAGAAATAGGTAATTTTTAGGGCACAGTAGTCGGCAAAAGGCTTTCAAAAGTGGACCATGATAAGTTTTAGTTGTGTGTACTTTTCATTTATTTAAACAAAGCGCCCCACGCTTTTTCATTTAATCATTGGATATAAAAGAAGAACTAATACAAGTCAATTTAATTATTTTATAATTTTTTGTGCGTGATAATAGAGTGTTTATTAGTTTTTTATAAACTACTTACATACATGTTTTAATTTTTACTTTTTAGTCTAGTACATTCTTCATTTAGTTAATAAGTCTAAAGTCAACTAAGTTATGACTTAAACGGTTTACTAGTAGCCACTGAAGAGTTCCACTATCCGCCTGGCTCCATCATCAGGCCCTCGTTGCCTAAGCTTAATGTATTGGACTCATCTAAGCAAATCATATGAGCCCAAACTCGAGGGGTTTACTAGTAGCCACTGAAGAATTCCACTATCCACCTCCTCTTTTTTATTTATTTTTTTGGCTGGGAAATCAACAAATGACTTCTCCCGATCTGGGCGGAGCGGAAGGGCGCGTCAGACTCTTACTGACTAAAACCCACCCGTGTTCCTTCCGTTGCCTGTGCGCCAGGGCCACGAACCCCTTTGAACAATCCGCGACCGGACCGGTGCCGGGGCTGCGGATTGTTCGAAAGAGTTACCGTGGCCCCGGCGCACAGGCAACTGAAGGAACACGGGTGGGTTTTAGTCAGTAAGAGTCTGACACGCCCTTCCGCTCCGCCCAGAGCGGGAGAGGTCATTTGAAGATTTCCCACCCAAAAAAAAAAAAAAAAAGGATGCCACCACCACCGCCATCTCCTGGCTCCATTATCAGATCAGCTCGAAGATACCAAATTATAGTTTTGTCATCCAAACTACATATACATACAAAGTTTCATTTCGATACGACTATTAGAAGTAGGTTAAAATTGACTTATAAGATGTTATTACATCGTTTCTTAGTTACAAGTTAAGCTAATAAAGCGTTTAAAAAATAGATACTTTAGCCATCAGTCACCAATTTCAGGAGAACAAAATATTGGCTTTATCGTAGCGATATCATCAAAGTACTCCAGAAGGTTTCCGAGTTCCAAAAATCAAAATCGTTCTCGAATTCAGCAGATGCAACATACAAGCTTTTAAAAGTTCACAACCAAGTTGCTACACTCTTTAAAAGCACTAAAAGAGCAAAAAGTATAACAAAAACGCTACCAATCTATTTGGTTAGCACCCACTTTAATTTGTACACAGTCTAGTAGTATCTTTACATCGTAAACCGGTAATAACGCAGCAGCATAATAACTTGGGGTGGCAGAACAATTTACTCTGTCTACACTGTAAACGAGTATCGGGGCCTCGGGGGAAGGGGGCATAGATAAACCAGCGACATTCTAGCTTAATAGACGGTAGACGGATGGCCTTAAATCTTTAGCACCAAATTAAACAGCGTATAATGAAAAGTTTGACAACTTTGTTGGGTTTAAAAATAGCCCTGACGTTTTATGACTTGGTTTTTAGTGGATAGTTTTTATTATAGAGATGGTTAAAGTGAAGCCTCAAAACGCGATACATTTTCAAATTATTTATAAGTTATCTTCTTATTTCTTGTATTTTATAAATGGACACAATGGCCTTATAATGTACCTCAGAATAGGTAACAATAAAAATGAGCTAAAAATATAAAACACTTGATTTATTTTAATATTATGTAAACTGTCATCTTAGCACATTATAACCACGTGTTCCATAGAAACGCCAATTACTCAAACATGTTCTAGTCATTTGAGTTTATTATTAACACAAATCAGTTGCACTACCATACAAAACACGCCTGTAGGTAAAGATTACTATCAAATAAACAATTATAATAATTCACATAAATTTCTAACATTTGACATTTGAAAATGATGTACATTTATAATAAAATAGTAACAACGTCAAAACGTCGAATATTGAAAAAAAAAAACGTCAAACGTTTTTGAAAAAGAGTCATTGCTACTAGGTGTGGGAACGAGTCATACAGTTTTTAGAATTTTGGTCCGTTCGTCTGTTTATCTGGGTGTATATTCCGGATTGGCGCAAAAGCGGCTTAACGGATTTGGATGATAATGATAATAATGATAATGTATCATTTATTCTCTCTTCACAAAGCTGACTTAAACTTAATGTGTTAAAAAAGAAATGTCTCAGCTGTATTCCACCTTTGTGAGAGACTGGTGCCTGATATAGGTTTTTGGACAAAAACCTGTGTTACAGGTCACCAGGCCCCTTCCACGGATAGAATTAGCTTTAAGAGAGATGCCGTGCAAGAGTCGAAGTTAAACAATATGCATAACAAAAATAAAAACTAAGTAGGAGTTAAACAATATGCTTAACACAAATAAAATATGAACTAATAACAATAAAAATTTAAAAAATAAAAATAAAAAAACCTACACCTATAATTCTGCAGAGGATATTGAGTAATGTTGTGAGACGAAGTGTGAAGTATTAAACTAGTAGGAGATGTATGTGAGTAATTCAGATGAGCCGTGTGTGAGTGAAGGTGAATTTTGTGGAGTGAGTGCAGCGAGAGTTTCAAGGAGGTATGGGACAGCTATGTATGTGTGGGTTTGGTCAAAATTTGTTTTATTTCAGAACGGTCAAAAGATTCTCAGTTTTATGATAGTCTAGTGTTTTTAAGTATTTTTTTATTTCTTTAATACAGTTTGATCGTGTTTTTGGATATAGGTTTAGGAATTTATTCAATTTGTTGTAAAGATAGTGCCCAAGGAAGCAATAGAACCTTTTAGGAAGAGTTGATTTGAATTGAGCCGTGGAACATACCCTACCCTTTCGTCGGTTGTCTTTGAGTAGCTTGGCGTCAAACTGCATTTGAGAATGTTTTTTTAGTAACGTAAGAAGTATGAACGTTTGTCTGACAGTGAGAGTGTCCCATTCTTTGTATAGGTCAGTAGTCGGAAAGCGAAAGGGGAGACCAGCTCCAACCTTGAGTATGGCATGCTGTGCCCTTTCAACTTCGATGAGGTGTGTTTTTGCAGCACCTCCCCATGATGTGATGCAGTAATCAATAAGTGATTGGCATAATGCGTAGTAGACCATCTTAATAGTCTTTCGGTCGGCCGAGTGTCTAAGGGTTTTGAAAATGTAAATTAGTTTTCTTAACCTGGTCACAAGGGTTTCTATGTGTGTTTTAAAGGAGAGATGTTGGTCAATCGTGACTCCAAGGTATTTAATATTCTTGGTCACTTCAAGGGAAGAACACGAGCACCGGGGATTTTCAAAGCCACATGTGTGAGCAGTAATCGTTAGAGTTGAGGGTGGGAGCAAGTTGGATCTTTGAGCAAATGCTATGTACTTTGTTTTAGAGACGTTAAGAGTCAAAACATTGTCTTGCAGCCAGATACTAACACGATTAAGACCCAGTTGTGCAACATCGAATACCTCCTCCCATCCGTCACCACCAAAGAAAAGTGCAGTATCGTCAGCAAAGGTAATGATCTTTCCCTTTAGAAGAGAAAGTTGGCAGAGGTCATTAATATACACCAGGAATAGAGTTGGGCCAATTATACTACCCTGTGGTACACCAAAATTGACTGAGAGCTCGTCACTGAGCAAGTCATTTATCCTTACTCGTTGTTTCCTGCCAGTAAGATAGTCCTCCATCAGTTTCAGGGAGATTCCTCTGATACCTAGCCGTTCAAGCTTTTTTAGAAGGTGCGGAATAGAGACTGTGTCAAACGCTTTTGCGAGGTCGAGGAATACCGTAAGGCATCTCTTATTGTCATCCAAGCTGACCACAATAGAGTTTACCAACTCGTGAACTGCATCATTGGTACTTTTGCCAGTTCTAAAACCAAATTGTGAAGACGAAAAGAGATTATTTGCTTCCAAGAACTTAACTAGACGTTGGTTTATAAGGCGTTCAAATATCTTGGACAGAGCAGGTAGAATGGAGATAGGCCGGTAGTTATTGACACAGTCTTTTTTTCCAGCCTTATAGATGGGCTTGATAACAGCTATTTTAAAAGCTTGGGGAAAAACCCCCGTTGAGATTGACAGATTGCAGATATGTGTTATGGGAGAAGAAAGGTAGTTTGCGTATCTATTAATGATTTTGCTACTAATCTGATCGATTCCTACTGCACAATTTTCCTTTAGGCCCCCTATGAGGTTGCAAATTTCTTGTTCATCGGTAGGAAGAAGAACAAGCGAATTTAAAGGACTTAGAGATGTCTGATCACTGGTATGGCAAGGTGTTGTAGATTTCGAAGTGGAGATTTTATTTGCTAACTTTGCTCCAACGTTCACAAAGAAGTTGTTGACGTCATTTATGTCCGCCTCGGGACTATTAGACGACAAGAGGGATGACGAAAAGTCTGCCCTCTTGTCAGACCCGCTAATTTTTTTAATGACATCCCATAACTGCTTTTTGTTACCCTTTGCATTTTCAATTTCCTGTTTTTCATACGTCTTCTTTGCTTTTTTAAGCAGAGAGGAACAAAAATTTCTATAGCGCTTGTATGTCAATTTTAGTATCTCGTCGTCAGGGTTACGTTTTAATTTTTTGTGCAAGTTATCCCGGTTTCTCACGCAGCGAAGAAGTCCTTTACTTACCCAAGGCTTGGTTATTAGTTTTCTTTTTGAAGTTTTAGTTATGCTGGTATTATTTTTTATTGCTGAAGATAGGTGAGCCACGAGGAGATCAGTTGATGCGTTAGCGTCTTGACAGTCATGCATAGGCTGGTAATCCATGTTTTGTATTATTTTGTCCAGATTGTCGAAGTTAACCGAGCAATATGTTTTATTAAGATACTTCAGACGCGTTTTAGGTCTGCAACTAATAGCTACACTCTCGTGGTCAGTGATAGATGTTTCAAAAACAAAACAGCAAGCGTCCATTTTAGTTTTCAGCATCATGTGGTCTAAACATGTTAACCCATGGGTTGGCAGAACATGAGCCGGGAGCAAGCCATGGCTAGCTAAGCTGTTTAGGTAGTCGTATGATCGCTTATCGGAACTGTTTGGAACTATATTGATATTTATATCACCACAAAGGAAGATGTTTTTGAAAGTTTTTAGATTGCTTAGTAGCGTGTTTATTGAGTCAATAAATTTTACAGTGTTTGTTTGACTAGGTGGGCGATATAATCCTAAAATGCAAGTATCTCGATCAAGTTTTAACACAAGGCAATTAGCGTCGGTAACTGTGGGTTCTTCGTGTAATACATTAAGAAGCTTGTTATAGTAGATCACAACTCCTTCATTTTGAGTTTTGTGTGAGGTGGTCGCTATATGATTGTAGTTGTCGAGAGAAGGGATGAACTTTGCAGACGGGAGCCAGCATTCTGTTAGTACTAAAATATCCCAAGGTATTTCAGATCTTTGGAGAAGCGTAACGAAATTGGGCATATTACAGTTAATGCTATGAATATTTTGAGACAGGATATTGATTGTATTTGTATTCATTTTTATATGATTTTTTGCATTTTCTATGTCGCAGGTTATAGTTTTAGCTACTTGAATAGCATCCAGATCAGAGTTTATTTCGTTAATGGTTTGCATAGTAGTCATTTGATTGTATAATGTGAAAAATAATGTGGATGGATGAATTTGGCACACAGATAGGTTAACCTGGATTAACACATAGGATACTTTTAGTCCTGGTAGTACGTTCCTGTGGGATATTTTCCGCCATCCACGCGGGTGAAGCCACGGGCAAAAGCTATATATAAGCATTGATATATGATCATAGATAATTTTAAGTATAGTTTCTAGCGAAACCCAATCCTTCTTAAAATACTTACAAACATTCAGGTTCATAGATATTATATACAACGAACAAAATAACAAAGCCAAGTTTTCGTAAAAAAAAAAATTGTTTTTAATACATTCAATGTAATTTTCCACTACAATTATCAGTGCTTTAAAAACAGAGCAGTTGCTTATTTAAAAATACTATAAAATATTTTCTACATTTATGTCCAATGTTTTATTATTTATATACAAACAATAAATACACGCAGACTGCAAACACACACTAGCAGTTTATTTACATAACTGAATCAACAAATTGATATTAGTATCGATAATCTAAAAGCAAGCGCATATAATTATTATTAGCAAGATATGTCACAATGGGGGCTATCGTTTTTGTGCTCACCAGTTGGTGCCACTGTCGAGTAAGGTCCTGTTGCAGTACTTTTATTTGATGTTTCGGATATGTTTAAGTACCCTTATATTCATAGTATTTTAAAATTTCAAATGAATATTTAGGTTATAATGTTCCTAAAATTGGCAAGCTCGAAGCAGACAAATTTTATTCTTCCTTCAAGTGCTACCAAATTAGATCCTAACTTTTTACTTAAAATCTTAAGCCATAATTAATCAAGAATGGCACAAGCATTACAGTTAAAATCCGTGATAAAAAATCCCGCAAACAGTTCAATACATATTTTGACATCTAGAGACCTTACTCTACACTAGCGCCTCTAGCGGCGAACTCAAGCGCGTTAGCTCTCATTGTGTTATTAGTCACGAAATGTTTGCGTCCCCTGGATTAACATGATCATAAATGTCAGAGGTGCACGCATACCTAAAGAAATCAAAAAAGACTTCTAATCAACCTTAGATAAATTATTCCTAAACAAAAAGAAAATGTGTGTTCCAAACAACCGTAAGTGCTAATTAATAACTTAACTAGCGACCTGCCCCAGCTCCGCACGGTTGTTACGACTTGACAAAACATCGAGATTTCTTTATTTTAATTATGTAAATTTAATATTAATGAACAAATTATACCGTACATCTTTAGTGCAGGTTCGAACCCAGACAAGCGCTGTACTGTATCTAAATTATTTCATCACCACTGCACCCGAAACGGTGAAGGAAAACATCGTAAGGAAACCGGCATGATCTAGAACCAAAAACTCGAAGACATGGTGACATCTACCGACCCGAACTGGGCCCGCAGTGGTTGGACTACGGCCCACTCCCTCTCACCGAGAGAAGGCCTGTGTCCCAGCAGTGGGAACCTTATAAGCTGATTATGTTATGTTATGTAATATTAATGTACAAATTATACACATAAAGGCTACCCCAACATGCACGACGCGACGCGACAGCGCAACGCGACTCTAGTAGAAAAAATTCTATGTTTTTTTTTTGGAAATGGTTCTACAAGAGTCACGTCGCACCTATCTGCGGGAGCGTTAAACCTTACGGAATAAATTCTCTAATAAATTATGGTGAAAACCGCATCAAAATCCGCTACGTAGTTTAGAAGAAAAACGCGGTCACACAGACAGAGTCGAAAAGCGACTTTAATTTATAATATGTATAAATTGTTTTTAAAATAGAAAACAAAAGCAAATCGCCAGCATTCTCTATTTAAAACAATTCCAGTGCATCACAGTCTAAGTGTTGTGCGTTCACGGATATTGTCCTGCTCGCTGTCTAGCCCTGTGGCTGTACTATTTTTAAATCACCAATTTTCTCATGCTTCCTCTCGTGTACGAGAATGTATTCGACATTATTTGTAGACAAAGAATCGTATTGCTTTGCCACAATACGTTGTTGTATTATATGATTTGATTTGCTGTAGAGTTATTTGTGCAACGCTACTAAGAGACAGTAATAGTAAGAATTCTAGAATCTGTTAAGATACAATTTTAGATAGAACTCGTCTTATGCTTTCAGACGTAAAGAATTGATTGCCTTGCATTGATTGAAATGCCTTTATACAAAATCTCGATACTTAGTAGGTAAGTAGGTATATTGTGTCCTTCAAAGGTACTCTAAAATTGTAAATTCTTTGTTGTCTATTCAATTTTGAGTCGAATTCGTCAGCTTGTATTTGAATAAGTGTGGATAGAGTTAGACAGTACAACTATTTGAACCCAAGAATAATTTTACCTGCAGTCAAAGGCAAATCGATAAAATATATTCAATATTTTGATTTTTTTCATCATACATTTTCAAATTAAATTAATGTTGTGAACACAATTTATTTTAAAAAATTACTTACAATAATTTTAATGTTTTACTCTGTACTAGTGATTTGCAATTACATACTATTGATGTTGATTATAATAAAACCATTTTCTCAGTTCAAAATAAAAAATATTTTGTAATTAATGACAAAATTGTTTCTGTAATTACTTTAGTTTGTTTTGCACGAAAATAATTGACTAGTATTTATACGCAAAGGACTCATTGTATGAAAATTAATATCACAAACTTATCTTAATTAAATTCTTGATTGTAGTCTCGGTATGTACGGCATAAGGAGATTGAGAAATTATTAAGCGTACAAGCCATTAATTATTGTTGAAAATGGCGATAATGACAACAACAAAATAATAAACACCACAGTTATTTTTCGCATACAAAGCGTAGTGTGATGTAACACCATTCAAAAATATTTCACTTTCTTTTTTCTTAGAATTTGTAACTCTTTTATATGTTACTAGCTACTACGGAACCCGCAACTTCGTTCGCGTGAAATTTATTGTGCCCCCGACCCACCGCGTCGCATTGCATCGCCTCTGAGCTTCTGACTTTTTTTGGGTTGTAGAGTGATATTAAATAGCCTATAACCTTCCCCAAGAATTGGGCTATCAAATATAAAATCTTTTTTCAAATCCTACTGGTAGTTCCCAGGAAGCGTGTTCAAACAAAAAAACATACAAACTTCAGTTTTATTATATTAGTATAAATATACCCTTCGTTTGCCAATCGTGGTCTACATGTGATCAATAAACAATAGACCGTTCCTAATTTCTTTTCCAAATCGCATGGAAAATCATTTGACTTTCAGTCAATCAAAGACTTTCGAAACTTTATACGGTGAAAAACGAGAATCCCAGAACCACCTGTCAAAGTATATTAATAAGAGGCTTGCATAACAGTAAAGGGAGCTCCAAATCCCCCGAGTGACTCTCATAAGCCGCAGACCCGCAGTACATCATAAAACACATGATATTACGTCACAACACAGCGCGCGCGCCTTTTGACGACTACCCTCTATATTAAAAGTATAAAACTGAAATATTCTAACATTGTTCCGGAGGTAATATTTTGTACGGTAAATAAAGGAAGCTTGTTTACTTTGCTGTCGTGTGGAAAACTAATTTAGTTTTTAAAGTTGGAGTGAGTTGTTTTTACAAGAGAGGCTAATTAAAATGAGCAGTGGTGATACAGTGGTAACGACTGCGACTTACGAGGTCGTAGGTTCGAACCCAGACAGATGCTTTACTTTGTGAAAATTATTTCATAACCACTGATCTCAAAACTGTGAAGGAAAACACCGTGAGGAAACCGGCATGTCCAACAACCAAAAATTCGAAGACATGGGACTTCTACCAACCCGCACTGGACCCGCGTGGTGGATTATGGCCCATTCCCTCTCACCGAGAGGAGGCCTGTGTCCCAGCAGTGGGAACATTATAGGCTGATTATGCTAATAAAAATATAGAGCATTGGTTCGTATCGACTTTGAGATTATTTTTTTATTGAAAACAAATTTATCAAGTGCTTGCAAGCACAAACGTAATAAATATTAATAACATAGAACTAATAATATATAAACATACCGTTATTCGTTGCGCAGCTAAACCAGGCGATTGAGACCTGAAACAAAAGTACAAAATCAATTAACTTTACTTGATTTTATGTACAAATAACAAAAGTAAATTGTAATGAACTATGATGATTTTTGGTTTAAGAGAAACACAAATGAATCTTAGTGTCGTAATGGCCCAGTGGTTAAGGCCTCGCTTCTCATGCACGAGGTTGTAGGTTCAAATCCGGGTGACCAATGTGAGTTTTTCAATTCATATTTACTTTCTGAGTTTATCTTGGACATTACTGACATCGGTGAAAGAAAACATTGTGCGAAAACCTGGGACTTATAGATAATGTGAGTCTGAAATCGCCAACCTGTCTTGAGCCAACGTGGTGATCAATGCCCGTGCCTTATCAGTATGAGAAGAGGCCAATGTCCTGCAGTGGGTAAATAATGGGCTGCTATCCATCTTCGAAGTGGTTATGGGGCCTTTAAAACACTTCTACCCCTAGAGAATTGCCAAAAATGGCAGTCTTAAGTATACCTTTGCCTGTATTCTACTACAACTTCTACTTTTTTCTACTTTCTTTCTTCAACTTTTTTGTAATATCTTTATTATCCTCTACTTTGTATTACATTTGTATGCTGTATTAAGGCAGAATGTACATGGATCCTATTATATAATTTAACAACTTATTTTTATGTACCTACATTCTAAGCAAATAAAGACCTATTCTATTCTATTCTATTAAGACGTCCTCGTAACATAGGGTCCAGTTGAAAACCAGCGTCAGGCACTAGTTGTCTGGCATTTATGCTGAACTGGGCCTATTTGGCGCAGCCGTGAGACACACAATACTGTTTTTTTTTTACTGTCTTGTTTTTGTGTGAATAAGGTGTGCCTTAACCTGGGTCAAATAAATACATTTTATTTTATTTCTTTCATTTTTTCCTGTCTTTTCTTTCTTTTCTTTCTTTTTCTTACTATTTACTTGTGCATAAGGAATTAAATAAGTTATCAACTACATACTGACTATAATTCACCCTCGACTAAATAAGAAGAAAACTATACGATGAACAAAGGAATCAAAATAGCAACATACCATGCCGTCAACGACTAACAAATTAATTTATAATGGTCGCGGACCGCCCTAGCGCTAATAATGTTGTAAATTGACAACCACATGTATAAACGAACACAGCCAACATTCAGGGTGGCAGGGACGTCGATACTCAACCATGGATTCAGTACATAATTCTGAACCACCCTGCGTTTAAATTTTCCTCGGTTATAAAAAATGTATTGCTGTTCCATACATTTTGACCGCGAAGGTAGGTATTGCTTTTTTAGCTGATATTTTTTTGATAACCGACGAAAAATTTCAACCCTAGGGGGTCTAGAATCATGTGCTGAATTCACGGTTTAAGTTTACGCTTTGATGTCCATGGCACCCTGTATAAAATATAGTGTCAACAAAGAAAGCAAGGGATAAGTGTTAAGTGTATCGTCAATGAAAAATCGTTGATTCATACTGTACCAAGATTATGTCTGGACTTTTAAAGAGACTGTGACCTCTGAGTTTTTTTTTCGGTCTTTCTTCTCAGAGTAGTCGGATAGAAAACACCGTCCTCAGTGGACCTCATGTAGTTCTAAATCACCATACATTTTTGACGTGTAACAGTGTTTATTTGAACCAATTTACATAAATAAAGATCATTAATTCATACAATGATTGGTTATTTTCTATTATGACAAAATTTGATTAAGTTTTTCCCTCCTAAACTAAATATTAATCCGCTCTTGCTTTCGACTGTACGCCTATTATTATAACTTTAACGACCAAGTTTAAACAATGTAGAATGTAGTCGCTAATTTCAAGAATGACAGAACTCAAAAGTAAATGAGACTGCCATGAAAACGATTTACTTATATTGCAAAACTGAAACTAAACTTTGTGCTAATAGACGTAAGATTCCTAATGCCGAAGCATATAACATGACGGCTAATGTTAGGGGACGATGTACGTATGTATGTCACTTAAGGATGTTCCATTGTTGTATGAACTTGAAGGTTTGAACAGCCTTGATATTATGTGGTCTCAAGTAACAAATATTACTGATGCCCATAGTAATTGTTGGTTAGATAATATGGCCTTCTCAGTGTGAGGTAAGCAAAATAATAATAGGAATGGCCTTGACTGAAACCATAATTTCTTCATTACTACAGATGAGTAAGCTTAGTATTCCACGTAAACAGTAGGTTAGAAGTAGCTATTTAGTACTTAAACGGAAAACAAGTGGGAAGATGTAACTCCAACCTGGTAAAGTGGGGCTACCTCGATGGAACGGTAGTTGGGTGTGGTTGTGGAGCTAAATCGCAAACTATGCTCCGCTTTCTATCTTGCCCTCTGTGTCCCAAAACTTGCAGTCAAAGTGACCTCTGCGCTGCCACCGATGACGCGATGGAAGGGGCGAAGTTTTGGGCCAACAAAATTTCAGAAAAGTCGTGCCAGCGACACGAAGAAGAAGTAGAAGAACGGAAAAATAAAACAATTTCGCTTTCAATGATTTGAACAATATATTCCGTGATGAGTGTGTGAGTGATGAGTTGATGACACTAGCATATGTTAGGAATTTTCCGGACACAGAGTAGATATTCTACCTATACATACCGTTACTATTTTTATATAGTTATGCTGATTTCCAATAGACGCTTTAGAAAACGTACCAAACACAATGACCTACAGGCACACTTCTACTTATTTTGAACTGAATCAATCTTTTCAACTTTCCCTCGGGATAGCAAGCACACAGTAATATCGCCAAGCTGAATTTCGAACCATTCGACAGCATCTAATATTCCTAGCTCCCACTGCAGACAACAAACAAACACTGACTGTATTCCATTTGCTGCGTTATTTCAAAGTATTATTAAAGGTTTCAAATGTTATTTCATAGCACTTGAAATCACGATGGAGTATCGGAGTGCTCCCTATTAAAAACACCCCCTATGTTCATAGATAAAAATTAATGGACTATTTTATTTTTTATTGCGCTTGGCGATACGCCGTTCTTCCTAATGAGGTTGCCGTAATAAAAAAGTCGATGGTAGCATTAATGGGAATTATTGTTTGTGGTGCGAATTTATTTTAATCGGGAGTGAATTTAATCCAATCGTTGGCGACGCGTTATTGGATGAAACCGGCAGATTTGGTAACACTCTCACATGATTTCCTCATTAATACCGAGATCAAAGAGTTCCATGCAAATTGTATTGTACTATCTTTTGAAGTTCGGTCCCTCACATAGTCTAACCATGTTAATTTTATCTCTTAGTGAAAATCTCCCTCTCATTTTAAACTCGCTTCACTTGTTCCCACCCTCTTTTCGACCAAGAACTGCCTACAGGCTGCTTACGCCTCAATCAATACTTACTGCCATTGAAGTATCATAATATTTTAATGAGTTCAAAGCCAGCAAAGATACAGACGAAACAGCAATCCATATTGTATTTAGTCTTTATTAAGAGAAGAAACCTAAAAAAATAAGAATTTATCTTCGTAATGTCATAAAATTTTCAACAACAGAAACTCAAGTCATCGGCACCCAACCAATCTTAATAAAGGTGGTTAAAAGCACAAAGAGTGTCCACCACACCAAGCCGGGATACGCCGGGGTTAGGGATGCGCCGGGATATAGCGGGGCGCGATCTGCCGTGAAATATTGAGAGGGTCATCGCTCAGCGGCTCTCAAACTATCGCCGATAAAAATACTTGTGGCGATAGACTCGTGTCGAGTTATCGTTTTGGGATCCTTTTCGATGATGTTTGCATGCGACATGTGTGTGAAATGGTTTTGTACTGTGGGAAAAATTGGCTGTAAAAGTCACAATGATTACGACTTCAGACTAAAGGATTTTGACACTTGTTGGGGTCGCATTGTGAAAATATTTTTTGAGAACAAAGATCATCTAAAATGGATAACAATTTAATAAAATAATATTGCGAACAGAAAATAAATGATATTTACAGAAGTCAAGTGGCCACTCATACACAATAATAAAAAGACCCACATATGGCTGACCTAAATCCTACATAAAATATCCAGCTAAACAGTCGGCCTGGAAATAATCTGCTGACTCTGTCCAGAATACATGAAACGCCAGAACTAATATTTAAACACATGACCCTATGTTAATTTAGCTAGGAAATTCTTGTCGGGATAAACAAATATTATGGCGAAGGCTGCCAAATAAACTAGAGCTCTCTCCTAAATACGATGTAACCTACTTGGAAAACAAGTAATTTGTCAGCTTCACATCTCTATACTTTTATGTTAATGTATGTGTGTGTGTACTGTTCTGTTTGTTTTGTGCACATGGAAATGCTCTTATGGATAAATGTTAGAAGAATCATAGAATTAAACATGCTAAAACATTACAAATATTATTTCATCTACATTATTTTGTATCCAAATTTATTTATCTGTCAAGACCTACATCAGGTACGATTGCCAACGGCTGACTGAACAATTTCTCGTAGATAAATAACCGTTATGCTTTACTGTCACAAAAATTTAGTTAAACTCGGATAACCTGCTCGAGGCGAAGAACAGGCCCATCAGGCAATAAAAAAAACTAGTAACAAGACTAAAGCTCAGTTACTAGTTATGTAGGTATACCGCGTATCGGCAAGCGTAGCGTGGGACGCCCTCCAGCTAGATGGACCGACAGTCTTAAGAAAGTGGCTGGGACAGACTGGATGCGGAAGGCGGAGGACAGGGTGTTGTGGTGCAGCCTGGGAGAGGCCTATGTCCAGCAGTGGGCTGCGATAAGCTGAGTTGATTTTGTTTACTAATTTGTTAGTATTCCCCAGGATCGTTTCTACCGTCAACACCGAAGAAGTAACGCACTGATGAGCAGTAAAATGAATTGACAAAATTTCCTAGAACGATATCTTCTCAATTTTATTTCTCAATCAACGACAAATTAAAATACATGGAACATTCCTGTTAATTAACATTCTTGTGATGGGAATGTTTGTGCCGCAGCAGTTGAACGAACACGATTGGATTGGATCTCATTGCGGTTACTAGCTATCTGAGTATCTTTGAATGATTTATTTCGTTTTCCTGATCCGTACTTCGTGTAAATTATAAATGTGGAAGTGGATACGATTTTAGATGATTTATAAGAGGTAGTGTAATGAAATCGAGAGGACATAGAATATAAACGGCGTTGGGATTAAAAAAGACTCCATGAGTAAGAACTAGCTCACAAAATAAAAGCAACAACTACATTAAACAGGTCAATCGCTGGTCATCAGCAACTGCTGAAAAACTGCTTTATTTAATGACTCTTGAAGTTAGATGCCGTTAACCTAAGTATTTGACTATAGATAGAAAAGGGGCTATTATTTACAAACAAATCCATAACAGCAGTGTTCTAATACTCACTGTCATTCTATAATAACCACAAAAAAAAACTCCAGAAAACAATAACCAAACCACACTCAGCAGAAAATCTAAAATGTAAACAAGTCTTGTTTCTCTTTATTACTCATTTCTTCAAGCGTTCCCTTTAAAACTGAAATCTGTGGGAAACTTGTCACTAACAGAAGGCTGTTGTAATTAAATTTTAATCCTCGGCGAACTATTGTCTGAGACAAAACCAACAAAGATGAGCGAATGAAAGTTGGGAGCGAAGCAGCTGAAGCTCGCAAGTTCGACAGAGTTATATGGTACCTACTGTAGGGATGCTGGCATGTTAGTGCACTTAGCGAGTTGGAGAATTAGCTGCATATCTACATGTGTTCTTTTTTAATTTTATTTTTTAATTTTTTTATAGAATTCTATCATTGTTGTAAAATATGTTTTATGTCAATAAATATATTTTTGTTTTGTTTTATTTTAAATTAGAAGCTGTAAGCAGATCAGGGCTGTGACTATCATTATTATATAGCATTCAATTCTGGACAGAATGAAGTTGATAGACAGTAAATGAATTTGATAAACAGAGTACAAGATGGCAGGGACAATCGACGCATAACCTGTTACCATGGATTCAGTACATGATTCTAGACCCCACTGCGTTGAAATTTCTCGTCGGTTAAATTTAAAGGAGTTTAATAAAGAATAAACACTGTGTACTAAGGACATACACTGATCTTATTGATAATATCGTTGTAAACATAAACTCATTTTAAATCACATGTTTGTCTAAGATTTTGGATTACTTAGCTAAACTATCACAAAACTAATTTCAAGAACGTGTCACTTAAACTCGTTGCGTACTAAGTAACTTTAGTTTGGTACTCCGCTTAACATTAACGAAACAAACAAAGAAGTTCATTTAAATTATCAGCCTTCCCAAATTGCTTGATCTAAATTAAGTAGAATAGTGAGATCTTCTTTTCCGTGGGACTCACTTTAGTTGGCTACTGTAAGATTTTAGCTAGCCTAGTCTAGCCCTGTAATATTTGTAATGTTATAGAGGTATGAGGAACAGGGTGTAAAGTTCACTCAAACCTCCATAGAAAAGGGAGGAGCGTCGTGTCTGGTGGGCAACTGCCCGACGATTGATGTCGGGATGTTGTATATATGCTAGTTGCGCGGAAAACTGCTTGCGCGATGCAGGATTTTGCGTGACGTCAGTCTGACGCGTAGCTCGCATGTGGCGATTTAGATACCGCTACAATGTAATTGAAATCTTCACCCCGCTTCTACCACCCTGGTAGCATCCTAGGCTGTTAAGTGGCCGCGATCTTGTAATCGATAAACTTATCTCAACTTAAAGTGTACGGAGCAATGTAGATATATGAAAACCTGATCTTCCTTCAAAGTTATTTCAGTATTAATCCCCGGATCTTAAGTATGTATAGAGATGAATCTTTGTCTAAAGGACTTTATGTCGTACAAATACGATTAAAAAGGTAAATGTGTATTGTAAATGAGATAAAGTTAAACACAGAGTATAATCTACTGCGGGAGAGGACGCCCTAGGAAGACATAGTGACCTTATTGGTGATTTTCTTCAGAAAGGTCAGGTGCGTAGTACTCGCAACCGGCGTGCGTGTATGACCGATGTATGAACGTAAACGAGGCAAAAGGAGTATGTAAGGATCGTAGCAGGTGGCGTTCTGTAGTTTCTGCCTACCCCGATGTGAAGAAAGCGTGAGTTTATACATGTATGTGTATGTAATCTGCTTCAGAGATTTAAAAGACAAATAAAAATTGTGAGAGGATTGGCTAGAAATCAGTTTGTTTTTATTATCTGTCGAGACCTTTTTAATCGTCCGTTCAGTCATACATTTCGACTGAGATAAGCAAAACATTAAATACCTAGTTGTAGCGACTTCTGTTCAGATCGGCATTTCGTCTGTTTAACAATTATTACAACACTGTTCTAACCAAAACTTTTACTAAAACCAACGATCGATGTAAACAAAAGTTCTTTGCAACCAAAAAAAAAAATGTTTAAGCAGACTGCACGCAAATTAACATACAAAACTTTGAGCACCACTCACCTCACTTCACCGTAGGTTATTCCGTAGCCATTTTGCAATACATTGTTTGTTCAATTTATACCCCCCATTTCTCTAGAGATGCGTTATTCTGGTAATGCACCCACGAAACTACAGGTCAACCTTAACATGTTGCAATAGAGTCTATTTCCCCGTGAAACACAGATAAATATTGTTCGTTGTTTAGACACCTTGAGGAAATGTACGTTTTCGGCACTTAGGAGTCAACGAACTTTGCATAGGGCAGTCAACACTCGAATGTAACTTGAAATAACTTTTGTATTTGATGAAAAAACTTCTAAATCGTAAACTTGGCGTGAAATCCGCAATTTAACTTATTTGTCCCTGATTTATCAAATAAAAATTGTTTTGGTAAGTTTAAATGGTCGTCAGGTGCGATGTCATGCTAACAAATACCGCATTTTTGTTTTGTATATTTGTAATTTAGATTACTTATCTAGAAAAACAAAAGAGAATCGAAAAGTTTAAAATCTACATACCTTTATGGCATTCAAATATATTTATGGCGTTCGTAAATCTCTACAGCCAGCATCAAAGTGATTAATTGTTTGAAAAAATATCAAACGACAAAAATTATTCTTTATTAAAAATATAAATAAACGCATAGGTTGTTATTCGGCCAAAATCTTTCTAGTTACATTAATTTAAAGGCATAGAACTAGTATCATTACATAATTATAAAACAAAGTCGAGATGCCGCGTCTGGGCAGTTTGTCTGAACGCGATAAACTCAAAAACGACTTTTGTGTAAATTGGCTGAAATATGACGCTGATTGTTGAAGATGTCGGAAAGAATCATGCCGACAGGGAGTTTTACTGGCGTGCGACGCGTAAACCAATAGAGTTAGGTATATAAAAACAATTTATTTATATCATACTCTAGGGTATTTTTTAATCCCGGTAGTACGTTCCCGTCTGATATTTTCTGACACACCCACGTGAAACCGCGGGCAAAACCTATAGTGTACTATATTTAAAGTCATTCTATATGGTGTTATTTTTATATTAATTATATCTAATTGCTAAAGTTAAAACTTATTGCCGCAACCGCAACACAATAGGAATTTTGACAAAAGATATTCGCCCAAATCGGTTCACTTGCTCATATTTCAGAAAGTAAAATACCATTATTACGCATGAAGGACTTCACTCTGCCTCCATCTAAGTTGGAAATTAAACTAACTTTTTACAAATCAATTTATCTGAAGCTGAACCAATTTGGGTGAACAAACTTTTAATGGTTGAATCTATGAAATCCATCCATTTATAAATTTGTAAACTACTTAGTAAGTACTAATCTACGTACAAAATACAATGAATAATTTAACTTTTGTCGAAGTTAAATAACTGTAGCTCAACTTCACAGACTTAATTACGAATGGTCGCGGTTGGCATTTTGGTTGGCATTTAATTAATATTAATTGGTATATGCATGGTTTCGTGGAGGTGCATCGATGGAGCGTAGAGGGAGAAGGCTGAGGGGCTCATTTTGTAAAAATATTGTATTCCACATTTTAATATATTATCAGGAGTCTCTGAAGTGAAGAGCTTTGTGGCGGAAAACACACGAATGGAATTTACGTTACGGAACCTTAGTATAAATTGAACATTATTTTTATTTATTTATTTATGTACACACATATATAAACAGACAAGAAAAAAGGAACAGAAAAATACGTACAAAGGTGTTGCTTATTTCTAAAGAAATCTCTTCCAGCATACCTGCGATAGGAGAGTATATTAAAGAGATGTAGACAACGTGTGTAAGAGTAGAAGGGAAAACAAAATACATGAAATCTTAAATAATTTTCCAATTTAAATATAAACAAACAATATGAGAATATACTTATGTGTGTTTGATAAGTTTTTTTTCCACAGTAAAACTAGCTGAGCAATAGACATAATTTATTTACATAAACCTGGTTTCATACAATAATTTGCTGACAGAGCCGCTGAAGCTTATATCCTGCAGATACAAAATAATACAGACATTAAAATAAAAATAGTCCAACCTTGGTTGGCGTAATCACACATTAAAAGCAGATAACACCTGGTTTCTGAGTAGGGAATTTGAAGTTGAGAACTTGACAGACTCAAAAAAATATTAAACTCTAAAATTAAATTCTAAACTTACGTGTTGTACAACTTAACTAAAAAAGTTGCGAGCTTTCACCTTAAAGCGAAACCGTCAAGGTAGCCCGCGATATTCAAATTTTCAATCATTAAAATCATCAATACATCTCTCGTAAGTTCATATAATATTACCCTATTGAATGACTATTTCATGAAATCATGACATTTGAGGCTAATTCTAACTTGTTGTATTGCTGATTCTAATGATAAAGGCATATTTGTCACGGTCGTGAATCATATTTTAATCAAAATACAACCTGACACTGACCTACAAATTGCAAAAAACATAAGAAAATTTTAATTTCGCGGGCTACCTCAGCGGATTAGTTCGTCAAATTCTCTATTTAGAAACCGAATGTAAGTAGGTAGATAAACAAGAACATTTGTATGGAAAACTCGTACACCTGATAGTATATAATTATCATTCGGTGAAATGGAAAATAAAATAATTATTAATAACAAACCTGACACTGTTTGCTGAACAAACATTGACCAGTCGACGATTGGCGATACCAATTTTTTTTTTAAATAAATGCGGAATGCTGTTTGTTGTGCAAACATAATGTAATTCATGTTTATTCAAAGCGGGGGTCATGTTAGCTGGCTGACTACCGATCTAATCAAAGGTTCTACGATGTCAATAGGTGAACAGATTTTTTTAACCTTGTGGCTGCAACCATGGGAAAGTGGTGAATGTTGGGTTATTGATTGATATTGCCTACACATTGGAATACAGAAATCAGATGTTAAGTAATAACCGACGCTTCCGTTTCTACGACACCAAGAGATTTACCAAAGCACATATCGTCGTATCCTACGAATAGTGCCCTAACGAACATAGGGGCTTTCTTTTTTTATTGCATAATTCAATTCTGCTCATCATACCACATTTAACCAGTTCAACAAAACAATTAAAAACGGTACAGGTTATCAAATAATTAAGTTTTCTAAAAAGCCACAATTTTAAGCACTACGTTGTCAACGAAGAAAAAAGCCACAATCGCCGTCGCGTCCTCTTTCTTCGCGAGTAGTGGGAGTGCGCGGGCGCGGGGAGAGCGTGTTAGCGCCGCTCGGCCACTAGTCGGCGGAACGCAGAGATTGTTAGCTGTGGCGAGCGTAATCTGAATTTTAAATAAATACATTTTTTGCCTATACTACTAGTTTAATCATACATATCAAATTTACCGTAATATTTTATAATAAATACTGAAACGCCGAGGACGGAAGTTGGTGGAATAGGTTGGAAAGGAAGATTGTGTAAATGAAAGAAAACAGACAAAGATTATAGCAAGTAAGTAAATCAAAATATTTTATAGCTCAAGGGCTTTTAAGGCTGAAATTATGTTTTGTTAAATTGTATTGTATTGATTTAGTTCAAATAACATAATATCAACGAGTTTGTACTTAATTAAGTCATTCTAATTACTTATTCAATTTTCAATATTGGGTACATAGAAAAAAACCCTCATGGTGATTGTGGCTGTGTTCTATGGAATGGCTAAATTGCGTATGTATAGAAGAGACGAAGCCCTAATTACGTTTGTGTCTTTCTTCTACGTTCAAATTATGTTTTTGTCTTTTATTATTTCTTTGATGCTTTTGAAATATACACATTGTTATTTTAAGTACAATATTTTTTACGCTCACATGATTTTAACCCTTCTGTACAAGTTTAAACACTGATTACACAATTTCATGTTTTTTTTGGTTTGGGGCTTAAATGCGCTTAGGTTTTTTTTCTATTGCTTGAAAATTGATATAAAAGCATTTCTGGCCGCATCATTAGCATTTCGCACGAAAATTACAATTATGCTTATTTCATTATTTTACATTTTTCCTAAAGTTTTAGAAGAATTCTGTTTTATATGTTATGGCTATTTAATGTTAGTAAGAATACATGGAAATTTGTTCGATCTAATACATATTATAGGTGCTTACGGAATTCCGTCAGTTTTCTTTGACAACAATTTTAAATTTAATTTTTTTTTTTAGCCAACACTTTTGAAAGTTGCAATGATGAAAGGGATTGCTTCGAGTCTCCGGTGCCACGAGGTTGTGAAAAAGAGATAGAATTTTTAATTCAAGAAAATATTAAGTCAGAGCTTAACAGCGTAAGTCGTTTTATAATCATTTTATTCTGTTTGAAGCCGTTTCCCGACATCGTATTACATTCAAAAGTGCAGTTCATAAATTTAGTTAAAATTCAATTATATGAATTCATTTTTATCTACAACTAGCTGATGCCCGTGGCTTCGCCCGCGTGGATGTCGGTTTTCGCGACCAAAAGTAATCATGAAATTTTGATCCCGTTCCCGCAACCCATGGGAACCTATTCCAGGGATAAAAAGTAGCCTATGTCTCATTCCAGGCTATAATCTATCCCTGTACCAAATTTCAGCCAGATCCGTTCCAGACGGCTTATTTATATCCGACACCTCCAACAAATATCATTATATTTTAGCCAATGTATACAAAAACTTGACAAATTATATACTAAAACCTTCCTCGAGAACCACTATATCCATTGGTGAAAACAGCATGAAAATTGGTGCAGCAGTTTTTGAGTTTATCACGAACAGACAGATAGACAGACGTGACGGAAGACTTTGTTTTATAATATGTAGTGAAACTGCGAAACTAGTTTAGTATGATAGTTTTCGCCTTTTATCAACATATCTTAGAAAAATTTGACATTGAATGTATTACCCATAAGTTTCTCGAAGTCGGCCATACGCAGAATGAGGGAGACAGTGGCCATTCTGTTATAGAAGGAGCTTCCAACAAAAAAACTATTTATACTCCAGATCAATGGATCAACCTCATCAGATGGGCAAAAACAACAGGAAAAACTTACAGGGTAAAAGAAATGACCTTGGCAGATATTTATAACTATCGTAAATTACTCGATGGCAAGAACTGGTTAAAGAATGATGATGGTGAAAAAATTATATGGAATAAAATTAAGAAGTGCAAGTTAGTAAGGACAACATAAACTTTCTAAAATATAAATATGAACTGGATGAGGATTACAAAAAAAATCACTACATTAAGAAAGGGTACTAGAGGGAAAAAAACTGTAATTTCGGAAGTCACGCCAGTAAATGGATTATCATTAAAAATAAATTATGATAAATATAAAGATCTTATGTCAATGTGTGAGGCTAAAATTATTCCAGAGGAATACCACACATTTTGTAGAACATTGCCTCATGAGCAGGCTGGTAATGTCAATATTTCTGAGAGTACTGACGAAGAAGATGACTGAATGTGAATTTGACTGATTTCGGTTGTGTTATTTTATTTTAAGTTATGATTTTGATAATGTGCAATTTGATTTTAAGAACTGATTTTGATTCTGTGCAATTTAATTTTAAAGACTGATTTTGATTATGTTTAATTTGATTTTAAGGACTGGTTGTGATTATGATTACGTGTCGTTTAATATTAAGCTCTGATTGTATAAAAATAAAGGTTTGTTTCCAAACATTAAAATAACCGAATCATTTAAGACAATACATTTGTTTGGTTTATAGAGTTATAAGAACTATTCTTTTATTTTTTTAGACGTTTTATTATACATGAATAAAAAATATGTATATCTAATCCTATATATATTTTTTTATGTCATTGTATGAATACATTTTTCTTGTTAATGTCTATTCACTTGGTACTTATGCTTAAATATTTACCAAAACAAATAGATTACGAGTAATAAAATTCAGATTTTCTTTCGAATAAAATATTGTAATTCAATAATTATTAGCTTTTACTATATCCACATGTTCCCAGTAATGGTAAAATAGTTATTATATACAAATTCCTATAGCATAAAAATAAATACCAACAACAGAATAATATAAAAATTACATTAAGGCGATTGTGGCCTCGACATTTCCGCAGATAAAAGGCATAATGTAACTTACTGCTCAAGTCCAGCCCTACTTCGTACTAACACAACAGAGAATAAGGATTTAAGGGACAAAATGCGTATAAAATATGAAGATAATTTATTGAAAATAATCCTAGCCAAACCTTAAGATACCAATACACATTATATGAAATCACCAATACATATTTGTTCATATTTCATTTAATTAAACACAAAAAAGTGTCTCCTGAAAAGTAGCTAATATGCAGTTACGCCCCTATTCGTAGGATACGACGAATATGTGCTTCTTTTTCTAAAATCTCTTGAAAATTATATTGAAATTAGCTACGCGCACTACGCATAATAACAATCGTGAACAAACAGTGCGGTAATTAAAATACTCTGTATGCTAATTAGTCGTGTTGTTAGAACCGTATTAAGACCTACATGAAGAATGTTATTAAATTGAAATAAAAGGACACTTAGGAGTAAGCTTATTTGAGTCTTCTACGCCGTAGCACTTCGTAGCAAACACAGCCACCGTAGTCAAAGCATTATTTTGTATTGTAGCCTCGATTTCTGTACTAAATCACAATTGGGTGTCGTAGACCAAAATACCCAACATTGATAAATGTGACTCCCATCATTGATGAACTAGATACGGCTTAACGTTTCGCTCGGGTTTAAGAAAAAAAAGACAGTATTTTCCTTTTTAATTTGAGCTTGTATTTTCCAGTGCAGGGGTTTAAATTCCAGTTCTATTGAACTATTGTGGTATCTGAGAGTTCCATTCTCTTGCGGAGCTTTGTTCAGTTCAGCTGTAGTGAAACATTGATGTTGGTACGTGAAGAATGCGCGTTTATTAAAGTTTTGCGAGTCAGTAGCCCGGTGCTGTATCTATTGTGCAAAGCAAACAAAGTAAGCCCCGGATAGCGGGATCCGACACGGGTGGATCGTTTGATTGAATGTTTTCTGGTTTAAAGGTATAACAGAAAATAATATTCTAAATGCTGCTGGTATTATGAGTATGGTAAATAACACGAAAAAGGTTCTCGTCGCAGTTTTATCTAGCTATATAACCACAGCCAGGGAAAAAATAACGTCAGCTTAATCGTTCGGAACTAGGTTCAGTGTTGGGGCTGTGATTATGGGTACACATTCTGTTATGACTACAAAGAAAACTGAATTATGTAGGTATTTTATTACAGTTTATCAATAGTCCCTTCCCACAAACAAACCTTGACAATTCAAAAGTGCCTGTAAATGGTTTAATTGGAATAAATGCTTTGAGTTTGTGTCAGACTGGATTTTTGTAAATGATATGGAAAAGTATCAGTCGTATATTTGTGCGGTACCTACCTGTGGACTTCTGACAAATGGGAGCCGGGCAGGGGAAACAGTCTAATGTAGCGACTGGACCGAGGGGGCGGATGGTCGGGAAGAAAAGTGCATCGTACTGGAAATATTGTTAAAATGTTTCTTAAGTTCAGTTTCTTCTAATGATGCCGCACCAACGCATAATCGTGGGTGGGTCACCGATAGTCTGTCTGATGTCGTAGACTTGGAAAGGGAACGCAGAGCATTGGCAGTTCGATGTAACATGCTGGCCCGTAGGTTTGCACGTTGTACTAGGGAGGTAAAAATTACACTATTTAGGGCGTTTTGCCAGTCTCTGTACACGTGTGCCCATGGGTCAGTTATACAAAAAGCGCGTACAATGCTCTGCGTATCCAGTATAATAATGCCTTCAGGGTTATGTTGGGGCTACCGCGATTTTGCAGTGCGTCAGGGATGTTTGCCGAAGCCGGTGTGCCTGATTTTTATGCACTTATCCGTACACGCATAGCATCCTTGATGCGGCGAGTGCGCAGTAGCTCCAACAGCCTGGTGTCCGTGATAGCCGGCAGGATGGATAGCCCAATAATGTGGCACTGGATGACGACACATCGAGCATCATCCAGTTATGTTGAGTGAGAGCATATTTGTGTGTGTAATATTGACGTTTTATTATTATTTCCTTTATTTCTTAGATATATACATATAAATTATATTTTTAAATATTAGAATACAAAAATATAAAAACATTTAAAAATATAAAAAATAGTGGCCCACCGGTATCGGGTACAGGGTCCAAGCTACCGGCGGTCAGGGCTCCAGAGAGAGAAACCTCCTAACAATTCGGGCCGTGTCCAAAAGTACCGCCTTCTGAATCAAGCCCTTGATCCAGCTGCCCAACGAGAGCCTCCTCAGGTGTTGGTCGAGGCTCTTGGCTATTAATCCATTGGCTGTGACGACTATCGGTACAATGATCGCTGAGTCCACATCCCACATGTCGACAACCTCGCGAGCCAAGTCAAGATATTTGATTTGTTTATCTTTCTCGGCTTTCACGAGGTTCCCGTCATGTGGGACCGTTATGTCAACAATCATTGCACGCCGCTCTAATCGATCCACCACCACTATATCAGGCTTATTGGCAACAATAGTCCTGTCAGTGATGATGGATCGGTCCCAGTACAATGTGATATTTCCATTTTCGAGAACTGGGTCGGGCACATACCTGTAGTACGGCACTTCCGATTCTACAAGGCTGTATTTGAGAGCAAGTTGCTGATGGATAATCCTGGCTACAAGGTTGTGTCTATGCAAGTATTCTTCGTTAGCTAGACTAGAACATCCGGAGATAATGTGTCTGATTGATTCACCCGGACGGTGGCATGCCCGACAAATGTCAACCGTGCCGTCTTTCACAATAAATCTCCGGTAGTTGTTTGTCATCATAACTTCGTCCATAATTGCACAGACAAAACCTTCGGTTTCTCCAAAGAGATCACCGAAACGCAGCCAGGCTACGGACGCTAGTTGATCTATATCGGGTCCATGTAGGGCCCGAAAAAAGCGTCCGTGAAGCTCCTTACTCTGCCATACTTCCATGCGATCATTAGTGTCAAGCACTACTGGCTTGCGCCAGTTCTCTTTAGCCAAGGAGAGCGGGGTGAGGCCCTTGTCCACTTTGACCACATCTCGATGCATCCCCACGTCGGCCTCTAAGAAATAATCCCTGAGACTGCATATCTCGCGATTGTGGAGGGTCTTAGCATTTAAAAAGCCTCGACCTCCACATTTTCGCGGGATATACAGCCTCATTACCGATGACCGTGGGTGATGCATTCGATTTGCAGTCAGCAGTGTACGGACCTTCCTATCCAGGGCGTCGAGTTCGGTCTGAGTCCATTTGAGCATGCCAAAAGAGTACATCAAAATCGGCATGACCCAACCGTTAAAGGCGCGTACCTTATTTCCGCCTGATAGAAGACTATTAAATACTTTTTTCAGGCGGCCAAAGAAGCGTTCCTTTAACGATTGCTTCATGTCAGTACCATTGATGCCCAATGCTTCCGACATACCCAAATACTTATAGGTTTCGGATGCAGAGAGGGTTCTAAGGTTTATGGAATCCGAGAGTTGGGTTCCGACGGATTCCACAATCTCCCCTCGGTTTACATGCATGACCGCACATTTGTCCACACCAAATTCCATTCTGATGGCACTACTGAACATTTCAGTTAGTTTCAGTAGCTCCATCAGTTACAAATTGTTGAGGGCAAAGAGTTTTAGGTCATCCATGTAAAGGAGGTGAGATATAACCTGACCACCTCTCCTCAGCCGATAGCCTAGACCTGAATCTTCCAGCAGTGTGCTTAGAGGATTCAAGGCTAAGCAGAACCAAAGCGAACTCAAACTATCACCCTGAAATATGCCTCGCTCGATCCTTATCGGTTCGCTATTCCTTTGGACATTTCGACATCCTGGATAGTGAAGGACCGTTCTCCATTGCCCCATACATGACATCAGGAAGGTGCGCAGAGTTGCATCTACTTTATACAACTCCAGCACCTTTATTATTATTATTATTATTATTATTTTACAAAATTCCAATTTTTATTTAAATTATGATTGTGTTAATTAATTATTAATCAATTTCATATTTTTTATTTTTTTATTCTGATGATTATTTTATTTGCAATTTTGATTTTAATTCTGATGTTTATTTGTTTTTTGACTTAATTCTAATTTTAAATCTTGATTATTTTAAATCCCAATATTTATTTTTATTTTTTATGTTTTATTTTTCAAGTGTTTTAATTTTTTAATGCTGAATTGTAATTTTAATGTAATTTTAATTTATAACGCATGTTTTGTCTGTTCTTTTTCTATGGACCAAGGTCTGACAATAAAGTATATTATTATTATTATTATAAATAAAGGTTTTGCGCGCCATGCAAACAAATCTGCAATATTATTATTTTGATAGGGGAATGAAACTTACACAATTATTAGAGTTTATCTTAGTCCACCACTGGACATTATAGCCCACTTTTTCTCGCACATTATTCATTACTTCTCCACCTTCCGCATTCAATCTGTCCCAGATGTCAAAGTTGTTAGCGGGAGTGCCCCGCTGCAGTTGTCAATTCACAGCGTGAATATTTACAAGCCTTCGATTCTCGTGCAGCTAACTTATTCATTGTGCACAAGGTTTAAGTAGCTGAAACATGCATGAGATTATAGTGAACATCAAAACTTGAACGTTAACGTCAGCAAAATTCTGGTCCAAGAAACAAGCTGGCAGCTCTCCAGTTTGCTCATAGCTTGTGATTGCAGAAAAGTCATACATCTATGCCATTGAATAAAAATAAAAACAGAGTTTGACACACATACATAATGATGTGGCGAAGGATATGTTAACGGGAAAGATTAATTAACGAGCATACGCTTGAAATCTTATAAAATAACCTTAGAACAAATATATCGTTTTAATAACTCAGCTCTTCGGGGCAAACTGCTAAAACTACTACCAAATCATTAATTTAGCGTAAGTCTCTAAGAGGTTTTTCCAATACCTAGATCAATTTAATTAATTTGATAAATCTAACATAAAACATAATAGGGTTTTGTTCACACCTGTACCAACATTCTTGTCTCATTTCCCTCTCGCACGCAACATAAAGGGGGCGACTCAACGATGCACTGCCGTAATAGTATCGACTACTAATCGAATGTACAACTATTATGCCTACATGACGTGTACCTTTTCAGGGTTCCGTAGTCAACAAGGAACCCTTATAGGTTCGCCATGCCCGTCTGTCCGTCCGCAGCTTAGCTCAAAGACTCTTAGTACTAGAAAGCTATAATTTGGCATGGATATACATATTAATCATGCCGTTGATATGTATATCCATGCCAAATTATAGCTTTTACAACAACACACCACACAAAGTGGTAAAATAATTCCAAGTTTTTTTTTTAGGTACCTACACGTAAAGTGGGGATGTTTTTTTTTCTCGTCTATCCCATGGTGTGGGGTGTCGTTGGATAGGCCATTCAAAATATTATGGGTCTGTATAAACCATTTTTCGATTCAGGGATCTGTTTGCATAAAATTAAACTTTAAATTGCTAATTTTTGTTAGAGATATGTGAAAAAATTAGCTGCGCCCCGCGGTTTCACCTGCATTAGTTTCGACCCCGACGGAGTGGTATGAAATATACTTTACGACCTATTCTCATAGCCACCAAATATACATTAAAAAAATCATACAAATTGGTCGAGCCGTTTCGGAGGAGTGCGACCACAAACGCCGTGATTCGAGATTTTTAAATAAATTATATACGAAGTATAATAGCCATACGAGTACTGCTTCATTTCAATATAATTATCCTGTACAAAAAAACAGCTTTAGAATAATTTCACGGTCCCGTCCAAAACTGTCCGCAATATAATTCATCACGGCATTTATTCCGACGGGTTTATGCAAAAATAACGATCGTCGAGGACATCGCTAAATAAACAGTACCTATTTCATTTGAATTCCCTTTTCACGGCCGGCTCTGTCTGTAGGAACCGTTCATTTTGGGAAAGCTGCCCGAATTTACAGAACAAAAAATTTAGTAACAAGATTAAATTTTCAGATGCAATTCATGTGTGCAAGCTAGCTGCGTGTTCAACGATATATTATAATATAAAACAAAATTGTTTTGTAAAGAAATGGTTGTTGCGTTGAGTTTGGTAAAAGAATTGGAAAGTAATTTGAAATGGTGTTTTTGATGTACGCTACGGTTTTTCTAAACTAATAATCCTAACTAATATTATAATAAATGCGAAAGTGAGTTTGTTTGTTTGTAACTTTCACGCTAAAACAACAGAACAGATTTGGATTAAATTTGGCATACGGGTAGACCATGACCTAGATTATTAGGACGTAGGATTTGTATCCTGACATTTCCACGGGATCGAGACTTATGCGGGTAAACCGCGGCGCGTAGCTAGTTAGCGAATTACGGGTTTAGAAATCAGAATAATAGCACGGTATTGGCCAGTAGTCGCAATGTTTCCATTAATTAATTTATACTTAAAACCAAAATTACCAAAATTTATAAATGCTATGGAAATGCGTTCCTTGCGAAGCATGTGTGGTGTGACTATGAATAATAGGCTGAAGAATGATGTGATAAGGCATCGGTGCGGTTTAAAAGAAATTGTAGTGACAAAAATTGAAAAAGAGTATGCGTAGACGGTTTGGTCATGTTGAGAGGATGAATGAAGGGCGAGTAACAAAAGGTATTTACAAGCCAGATGTGAGTGGATATGCCGGAAGGGTTCGCCCTAGGAGGACATACAGTGACCTTATTGGTGATGTTCTTCAGAATGGTCAGGTGCGTAGTACTCGCAACCGGCGTGCGTGTATGACCAGATGTATGAACGTAAACGAGGCAATAGGAGTATGTAAGGATCGTAGCAGGTGGCGTTCTGTAGTTTCTGCCTACCCCCATGAGAAGAAAGCGTGAGTTTATGTATGTGCATGTATGTACTTAAAACCAAGCTACCGAGATGAAGGCTAATAGAGAAGTATGGAAGGAAAAGACGTGTTATAAATGTGGCTTTTGGTTACTTTGTACGTGTTAGTATTTTGTGTCTTTTATTTTCTGTAATGAGCGTTTTGTTTGTGCAGAATAAACAAATTTTCTTTGTTTTCCGTCTTTCTTTCTTTACTTTGCCCCGACCCCAAATAATAATAATATAAAATTATAAAAATTATATTCAAAAATATAAGGTATAAGGTTAAATACAGTTTTTCTTAAATTTATGTCAAGTTCAACCATAATTTGTGCCTGAACTAGGTAATCCTGTGTTTCAGGCGATTGTAGGTAACATTAATTGATTAAATAATCACATATCATATTAGTCTTATTGGTAAATAAATGTAAAAAGGTATATAAAATTATAGTATCTTAACTAACTAATTAAAAAATAACAATAATACAAACAATATTTACTTTAGCACTAGTAATAACTTCTGTATATTTACTTTATTATTATTTCTGTATTATTCTGTATATTTACTTTAACACTAGTAATAAATAAATAAATTTGGATAAAGGCAAGAGAATGATGATGACTTAAAAGTCAAGCTAAACATGAATAGTTATAGCGTGTGAAGTCATAATCATAATATACATGATATTTAGACTGTAGATTAGTAGACCTTTTTATATTTTTATTTTGTTGAGTGCCTGTTACTTGTTGACAGGCCTACACTCTCCTGCCATACCTATCAACACTGTAATTTGAAACATTGTAAAAGACTTATTTTTAAAAGAGTAACCGTGGAGTTTCTTGCCGGCTCTTCTCCATAGGAAACAACCAATTGAAACCGTGCACCTAGCTTCTGACGTTTCATAAGTGCCCATGTAGGTTTATGTGAAACAGAATATTTTGATTTTGATTTCGATTTTAAATCTTATATATTTTCCGGATTAAATTATTGGAACACAACAACTTAATGCTCCCACTTTTTTACAGAGACAGCAAACCCGCATGTACAACTTAGCGTGTACACAACACAACTTATCCTCATAAACACACACGTCGTGAGCCGTGCCAACATACGCTAACCGCAGCGACTCTGTTTCAGGAAAAGTCCGAAAATAAAGTAAATGAGTAAAACAGCGGTCGCGCTGGCCCTCCCTAATTAGCCGTTTGCCTCAACTTCGTAAGGAATGTGTGTTCTGATATAAAAACCCGCCAAGTGCGTGTAGGATCACGCACTATGAAGGGTTCCGTAGTTTGGATGAATTTATCCCAAGAAAAATCTTAACATTATAGTTGGAAAACATGTTCTCCAATACGTTCCAACTGCAAATTTCAGTTGGTCGGCTATTAGTCGTAAACTTGTAAAGCCTACTTAGCTTTGGTAGTTTTCCTTTTAATTTCGTTATATACACTTCTGGCGTGAATTTTTTCACATATCTCTAACAAAATTTGTCAATTTAAAGCTTAATTTTACGCATACAGATCCCGGAATCGAAAAATGGTTTTTAGAGACCCGTAATATATTGAATGGCCTATCCAACGATACCCCACACCTTGGGATAGACGAGAAAAAACCAACCCCATTTTAGGGGTTAAGGAAGCAAATTTAAAAAAAAAATCAAGATTTTTTTTACCATTTGTCACTATGATTAATATGTATATCCATGCCAAATTATAGCTTTCTAGTACTAAGAGTCTTCGAGCTAAGCTGCGGACGGACAGACGGGCATGGCGAAACTATAAGGGTTCCTTGTTGACTACGGAACCCTGAAAAGGCACACGTCATGTAGGCATAATAGTTGTACATTCGATTAGTAGTCGATACTATTACGGCAGTGCATCGTTGAGGCGCCCCCTTTATGTTGCGTGCGAGAGGGAAATGAGACAGGAATGTTGGTACAGGTGTGAACAAAACCCTATTATGTTTTATGTTAGATTTATCAAATTAATTAAATTGATCTACGTATCAGAAAAATCTCTTAGAGACTTACGCTTAATTAAAGATTCAATAGTAGTTTTAGCAGTTTGCCCCGAAGAGCTGTGTTATTAAAATGATATACCTGTTCTAAGGTTATTTTATAAGATTTCAAGCGTATGCTCGTTAATTAATATTTCCCTTTAACCTATCCTTCGCCACATCATTATGTAAGTGTGTCAAACTCTGTTTTTATTTTTCTTCAATGGCATAGATGTATGACTTTTCTGCGATCACAAGTTATGAGCAAACTGGAGAGCTGCCAGCTTGTTTCTTGGACTAGAATTTTGCTGACGTTAACGTTAAAGTTTTGATGTTCACTATAAACTCATGCATGTTTCAGCTACTTAAACCTTGTGCACAATGAATAAGTTAGCTGCACGAGAATCGAAGGCTTGTAAATATTCACGCTGTGAATTGACAAAAGCAGCGTGACACTACCGCTAGCAACTTTGACATCTGGGACAGATTGAATGCGGAAGGTGGAGAAGTTAATGAGTTTTGTGCGAGAAAAAGTGGGCTATAATGTCCAGTAGTGGACTACGATAAACTGAAATAACTGAGTAAGTTTCAGTCCCCTATTAAAATAGTAATATTGCAGATTTGTTCGCATGGCGCGCAAAACCTTTATTTATGCGTCGGTCATCATTAGAAGAAACTTAAGAAACATTTTAACAATATTTCCAGTACGATGCACGTTTCTTCCCGACCATCCGCCCCCTCGGTCCAGTCGCTACATTAAACTGTTTCCCCTGCCCGGCTCCCATTTGACAGAAGTCCACAGGTACGTACCGTACAAATATACGACTGACACTTTTCCATATCATTTACAAAGATCCGGTCTGACACAAACTCAAAGCATTTATTTAAATTAAACCATTTACAGGCACTTTTGAATTGTCAAGGTTTCTGTTTGTGGGGAGGGACTATTGATAAACTGTAATAAAATACCTACATAATTCAGTTTTCTTTGTAGTCGTAACAGAATGTGTACCCATAATCACAGACCCAACACTGAACCTAGTTCCGAAAGATTAAGCTGACGTTAGTTTTTCCCTGGCTGTGGTTAAATGGCTAGATGAAACTGCGACGAGAACCTCTTTCGTGTTATTAACCATACTCATAATACCAGCAGCATTTAGAATATTATTTTCAGTTATACCTTTAAACCGGAAAACATTCAATCAAACGATCCACCCGTGTCGGATCCCGCTATCCGGGGCTTACTTTGTTTGCTTTGCACAATAGATACAGCACCGGGCTACTGACTCGCAAAACTTTAATAAACGCGCATTCTTCACGTACCAACATCAATGTTTCACTACAGCTGAACTAAACAAAGCTCCGCAAGAGAATGGAACTCTCAGATACCACAATAGTTCAATAGAACTGGAATTTAAACCCCTGCACTGGAAAAAACAAGCTCAAATTAAAAAGGAAAATACTGTCTTTTTTTTCTTAAACCCGAGCGAAACGTTAAGCCGTATCTAGTTCATCAATGATGGGAGTCACATTTATCAATGTTGGGTATTTTGGTCTACGACACCCAATTGTGATTTAGTACAGAAATCGAGGCTACAATACAAAATAATGCTTTGGCTACGGTGGCTGTGTTTGCTACGAAGTGCTACGGCGTAGAAGACAGATTACGGCCAGTAATAAACTGCTCTCAAATAAGCTTACTCCTAAGTGTCCTTTTATTTCAATTTAATAACATTCTTCATGTAGGTATTAATACGGTTCTAACAACACGACTAATTAGCATACAGAGTATTTTAATTACCGCATTGTTTGTTCACGATTGTTATTATGCGTAGTGCGCGTATTCAGAACATTCACAGACTGGAAAATGGAATTCCTCATACATTCATCAGTATAAATCCGTACCTCCCATACGTCCATGCTTCCTTGGTTACATGACTAGAAATCCACTCGACATACTGCCCGTAAGTAGGTTATTATCTCGAAGCGGTTCGTTACCCCGTGACGTCACCTGAGCCGGCCACCGCATTACTTATATAACAGATATCCACCCAACTTATGTGCTCCTAGTAGCCTGGTACTTTTGACCGACTCGTAAATGTAGAAAATACCCTAGATTAGTGCGACTCATGTGGGACTGGACTGCAATCGGATTGCTCGCAAACGACATTAAACTATGTTTTATGGGATTCTGGGTTTGAAAATAAAATAGTATTTTATAGACCCGTTGTTGTGTGCTGACATTTTTATGATTCACCTGATAGAAATGGATTTTTACGATGTTTGCAAGTGATAGGTGGTGAACTCGCTCACTTTACATTGTAGGAAGTAATATCGTTTCTACGATATTATTTTCCTGGATAAACGAAAGGAAAACATTGAGATTTCTGAAGTAATGTTATCTCTCCGGTCACATTTCCAATAGTCAAACATTGTCTACTGAACAATAAAGCTCAAAACAACACAACAGATTCCAGTTTCAATTATGCGACAGATACATTCATGAGCACGCTGGGACAATCATAACATTAAAAATAAAATCACTTCACAAGTATCGTCGCTCACCGTATTCTTAAGAATTCAAAATGAAGTAAATCCTCGGGTTTTGTAAAATGAAACAGTACAAAACCGTAAATGTGATTAGATTCCCGCGGTTAAGCTCGACGGCTGTATTCGATTCTATTTTATCTTTTTCAAGATAAATGAGAAAGATGTCTGGGAACCGTTGTGTTAGATTGTATAATGTTTTTAATGGTAAGCTGCACTTTATTGTGGAAAGCAGGAAAAGTCAGTAAATAAGTCACTGTGGATCCGTATCATTAGTAAATTAAAGATGTCTATGGTTTTTTTTACGTTCGTTCCCGCCTTATAGGCCACATAGACTACGTGGGAAGGTGTTAGCGAAAGGCCACCTACGGTCTGCCCCAAAAACTGTAGGACGGAAATCACAAATCCGTGTGCGATGCGATCATTCTACTTCCTCTTCAATTATTAATAGTGCCCACATTTTCCCAATACGATAATTATTGATACATATACACTTGTTAGGTGAACTTTGAATCCACACAGCTTGGTACGCCTACACCACACATTTCCGGGGAATCATGTTATTCAGTAAGCTTTGTTTCTATACCACGCTAAACTCAACCACAATCTGGGTAGCAAAAATAACGCGGAGGCAGCTAAAACTCATTTTTTGTGGTTTCCATACTCGGAACTACAAAGCTTGTTTTAAAACAAACATTTATACTAGTACCGTCGGCAAGAAAAGATAAATACGAAAATTCACATTTATCAAACAAAGGGAAGTTTTAAAAGTGGCCGTTTTGAATTGCGGAAAAATAAGTTTTTTATGATTTTGCGTACACAATAGTATTTTTATCTCACGACGAAACGAGGCGTGCTTTACTTGTGGTTAACAAGGGTACAAACACGCTATGAATGTGTGTGTAAGCGCAGGAGCTCTCGGTACCGTCCGAGAAAATAGCGAATTCGGAAGTTTGTGTGGTCGTGTGTGCGTGAGGGTGTGCTTGTGTGTGTTTATATGTGCTCACGCTACAAGTCTTCACGCACACATTCATAGCGTGTTTGTACACTTGGTTAACACAAGTAAAGCGCGCGTCGCTTCGTGAGTTAAAAATACTGTATGTACTGCACTGAAAACAGGCCAAGTCTATTTTGTTGGGCGTGTGATACTGATAGGTAATTAAAATAATTTTTTTTCATTCATTTTGTCGATTTATGTGAGCCTTATTTTGAGTTTCCGAATTATTGAAACAGCGAAGACAATTAGGAAAAATAAAGCAATTTCACAATTCTGCTTTTATATTCAAAGTTCTTCTATTCTTGATATATAAATATAACACCAGCTTCATAATGATAATTATTTTTATCATTCAAAGTAACTAAGCAAATAACTCGTGTTGCCTCCTGAGCGAAATGGCAAATTAATTCAATGTGCCATAAACATGGGGCTCGTGGCTCGAATATATTAGAGGTCTGGTCTCGATGGCCTGTCAGTCTGACAGACGGTACAGGATCTGACAGCCGGCTGGCAATCGCTATTAGTCTGTCGGCACATCCATAATTAAGGCGTTGTGAACTACGATGTCGAGTTTGACGGGAATCGATGTGATGCGAATACGAATGGATGTAATACGAATATGCTGTGCTAGGGTATTTGATGAACTTCTGTTTTTCTGGGTCTAAGTATTTAAAGAGTTTTCGTAGAATTATCTCCTTTGCAAACAATACTTCGTCTAGATTAGTTTAATTTATCAAAGGTTAAAGATTTTACGGGTTTTTAGTAGGCAATAAATGTTCGGTTTTTAATTTTTTATTATTATTATTTTTAGCCTGTGTTGTCCCACTGCAAGGGCAAAGGCCTCCTTTTCTCCTTTCCACTCCTCTCTGTCTTGAGCTAGTGTGGACCAATCCTTTCAAGGCGTCAAGCTCGTCCGGCCATCTTTGAAAACCATGTTTTGAATAGTTTTATTCCTTGGCGTTTGTTTGAATGAATAAATCATTTTGAAATACAGAACCAAATCCAGTAACGAAGTTCACTTCAATCAGAGTCAATTAATTTGTTTCATTCCAGCTATCCATTTTCAATGTTGCCCGGACAACGTGAAGCAAAATTAAATTATTTAAGTACTTACGTTTGAAATAGTAAAATGGTTTGATTTCAAAATATAGCACTCGAAGATAGATAGCGGGAGGTCTTCGACAAAATATAACTTCCATGTAAATTGAAAACCCTGGGACGGCCTTAGAATATTTTAGGTACCTTTACACCTCTGTGAAAACAATGCACTAAACCACAAGTACACCAGTTTATATATTACGATTGAATGTAAAAAATTAATACGAGAATGATTTAATCCTAATAATAGAGTACCTTCACATACCACGCGAAAGTTCTTACCACTCGAATTAAATTGTTTAGCCCCACAAAATTCTTGTTACGAAGCTACCTCGGGCATTAAATCATAAAGACGTTGCCCCAAACCTCTCGAAAAGACATTAGGACTTGCGATGAACTATTACAAATAACACATTACTGGTCCAGATATACAAGAACCCTAAGATACAGTAATCATCCACTTTATTGCAGGCTTATACAGCAAAAATCTAGCCTAATCTCCTAGCCGTTTAGTGGCCATCCTTCTCAACTCAGATTTACTTACAACATATAAAATGATGTCTATTATAATATTAACAATCAGTAAGTATTGTTGGGAGTACCCCGTCGTTATAATAGTTCCTTCCGATTCTATACAAAATACTCTATTCAGGAAACTTGAATGGGCTGAGAAATGGGTACGAATTCGTAACTATAATATATGTATTTCATGGGAAATGTAGACGGAGTATAATGGATGAACTCTCATAACATGTGATCCAACCTTTATAAGAGGCTGTGGACTCCTTTACTTTCATTTGAATGTATTCTTGTACAGAAAGGCAACGAAAAGACGACGAAAACTCCGTCCTTATAACTGAGGAGGTCAGGAACAAAAAGTAACATTTACGCTCGATTGTTTTTTTTATATTTGGGCTCCAAACCTTGAATTTTATCAATTTCTGAACAGATTTGGTTCAATTTGTGGCTTATTTCACTAGAAAATAGCATTTAAAAAGAGTATTCTGTACAAAAGGTAACATTACCATTCGAATCTTGCATTTTTCTCGGTTCCTGCGAAAAAAGTAAAAGTGTAAATTACACTTTTTGTTCCTGACCTCCTCAACTATCTTTTGTCAGATAGTCGATGCTTCGAAAAGATTAACTGCTGTTCCTAGTTGTAATTTCTAAGGAAACATTCATAAGGATTTTCACCATCACACACACCCACATACATATAACATGGCGCCTGTCTTCCCCAAAGTGTTAGGTTCATCAACACTTTATCCTATATCTATCTTCTATCTAATCCACAGGATTAATTAATAGTAGCAACCCTTTTCTGTTTACTTCCGTCACTATTAACACTCCCTCGTACAAAATGTTATCTGCTAGCTTCAAATTCAGGAATCGAGCTATAAATAACATCATGACTTCTGGTTCGCACCACGTTTGTCACAGATAAATCACGGGACTGCCTCTGATTGACAGCGTCACTGAATTGCCAGCGAACTTCTATGTGGATTGCCGAGCTTTGCTTCTCCACATCCTTGTATATACAGGGATGGGATGTAAAGCCCAATAAATTCAGGAAATGTCAACCCAAATTGCTGTTTCAATGATTTCCGTCTTACTGTCGTCACAATTGTATAGTACCGAGGCCGTACATCAGTGGACGGGAACGAAACCAGTATAATATGGCCTTTTATTAACCGACTTCAAAAAAAGGAGGAGGTTCTCAATACGACTGTTTTTTTTTTTATGTGTGTTAGCTCAGAACTTTTTTCTGGGTGAACCGATTTGGATGATCCTTTCTTTATTTGTAAGCTGGTGGTTCATGTGGTCCCATTTAAATTTGATCAAGTACTGACCAGTAGTTTTTGAGTTATCCCTAATAATGCGTATTTTTTCCACTTAGTTTATATTGATGATGTTATATTTTTTTCCTGTCACGGTTATTTACATATCAAGCAGTGGTATACGAATGTGTGTGGGGTAGGTACCACAACTAAAAAGTGAAAAATAAAAACTTAAAAAAAAAACAACCGACTTCCAAAAAAAACACTAAAAAACTTTAAAAATCTTTAATTTCGGAAGTCGGTGGCCAAAAACGAAAATACACAACCAAAGACACCGACTTCCGAAATTAAAGTTATTTTTCACGTTCTTTAGTGTTTTTTTTTTGGAAGTCGGTTGGTTTTTTGTAAAAAAGATTTTTTCTATTGAAATTTCGTACTACGCTAACCCAGCTCAAGGACAAAGTGTTATCACCGACGTGCAGTCGACTGTACGTCGGTACGCGTGTTTTTGAACGTGCCCCTTTGCTAAGGTAGTTTTATACGAGATTGGTTACCTCTAATTTTTTTGAGTAACAAATAATGTTGTGAACATTAAAAACTTTGCATGTTGAACTTACTAGTCTACTGAAAAGATACTGCGGACTTTTCGACTTTGAAATGGTTTCCACTATGAAATAAGATACTGTGGTGAATAGCTTTGAGAAAGAAAGAATCAACCTACTATCGTATTAACCTATGCTGTTACGTAACCTGATAGAAATGATCAGCATGTTATACCTCAGTGGACACCAATAGGTAAATTATTCCTCTGTCGATATTTAGATAGTATAATGTATAATCAAATCCCGATACAATATAATAACACAATACGCAATCCAACAAAGGAGAGGTCGTGAATCTAATCAGACCTATTATTGTGGTAAACCCATTACTATGTACACATGGCCGATCTTGAAGGTAAACAGCGCTATTACATAAGTACCTATTTACTGATCGCCTACTGAGCATTTTAAAGATGATTTCCTTCATGATATCGAAATTTCGGTGCAACATTATTTCAGTTATACAGTTTTCTTTATCAAGTGTACATTCTCGGGCCATTCAACGCAATATCCTACTTAATATTATAAATGTGAAAGTTTGTGAGGATGGATGGATGTTTGTTACTCTTTCACGCAAAAGCTACTGAACGGATTTGGATGGAATTTAGAACACAGATAGTTTATAACCTGGATTAACACGTAAGATACTTTTTATCCCGGTAGTACGTTTCCGTGGGATAATTTCCGACATCCACGCGGGCGAAGCCGCGGGCAAAAGCTAGTAACTTACATCCTGACCACCGGCTTCTGGAACAGTGTCCAAGCTATATATATATATATATATATATATATATATATGGATTATTATGAAGTTATATTATGTTATATGTTATATTATGTAGTAATGTATGAGTGCAGAACCTCCTCCTAAGCGTATTGTGTCCAGGAGTACCGCCTTCTGCATCAAGCCCTTGACCTAACTGCCTAACGAGAGCCTGCAGCTATTGACACTCTTGTTTGTACTAGCATGCATTGTGTTGTATGTTGTATGTGTAAAAATCTTTTAATATTATTTCCGCTGAAATGTCCGCGACTTAAGGGGCTTACAGGACCTAAACGCAAGTTTTATAATGCCTAAAAGTTTATGATCCACTGCAGTAAACAAAATCAGAAAAATATATGATATTCTTCAGGATATATGCTAGTTTGATAGATATTTTTTTTCCTATGCCCTACAGAGTCCGTCCGTAATCGTACCTTGGCTTAAGTCATTTTAAGGTCTTGTTAATATTATGGAACGCAAATAAAGATATGAATACGATTAATCTGTGTTTTCTAATTTAAACAAAATCCTAATCCTAACTAATATAATAAATGCTCAAGTAAATTTGTTTGTTACGCTTTCACGCTAAAACGGCTGAACGGGTTTGGATGAAATTTGGCACACAGATAGACCATGACCTCGGTAAGAACATACGGTACTTTCTTCCTGGATAGCAGACGAAGTCGCTGGCAACAGATAGTTAAAAATAAATAAGAAAATAGATATGTAATATACCTTAAGCGTAATAATATTCATAGAATAAAGTCGTGCTCAAATAATAAAAGTTTAACTGAAGGGTAAGTGCATCCGCATGGAACACAGTAATAGTCTATTTCCGCCATTTTCCATTCCAGTTGGTTCAGCTTGTTATCTATTGAAGAAGACGACGCGTACACATATTATTCTATTCGGTTGTTTCTCATGGAATAGGAAACATTTTACAAGATCTTGTGCCTTTTTATAACTCTAAAATTATGAGTTGGGTTTTAAATGTTGTCTACTTAGACATAGCATATAATCAGCCTATGGCGTTCCCACTGCTGGGACACAAGCCTCCTCTTTGTAAGAGGAAGTGGAGCATAATCCACCACACGAGCCCAGTGTGGTGGTGGATGGTTCATGTCTTTGAATTTCTGGTTTTAGGGCAAACCGGTTTCCTCACGATGTTTTCCTTCACCGTTTTAAAGGCAGTGGTGATGAGATAAATAAATTTAACAAAATATACTGTCCATCTGGTTTCGAACTCACGACCTACGACAGGTAAGACGGGGCAGTTACCACTGGGCCACCACTGCTGCAGCCTACTCAGGTATCAACATAAATATATTGTGTAGTAAATCAGGATGGATAGCTAAATCCGTGCCAAATCTAAGAAGTCTTTACTCTTGAATTCCACCGCAGCGCGTTATCGAAAACTGTCGTTATTTAATTTAAGCATCTCTAAATGTTATAAAACAATGTCTCTTTTCTTTTTTTTTATGTCCTTTAAAAAATGATTAACTTCTTCCAACTATTATTAATATTTCAACTTTGTTAGCTTAGTCGTTAACTCTATTGTGCATGCTGTGGTCTGCTATATGTGAAGGAGTACACCCACTTAATACCTAATGTGGGCCTTTATTTATGTGTCATATATTGTGTATACATTTTTGTTAAATAAGGATCCTAAATAAATAAATAAACTGATAATTTTTTTCCATAATAACCCTTCTCGGTTGAATGGTAATCGGTTTTCAACGATATAGCGTTACTAGTTCCCAGCTAGATAGTCTATTCAGTACAGGATCACAAGCTTATCTCATGGACAACTCATAAACTCAACTATAGCGTTCTCGTCTAAGTTTCCATGAAACAGTCAACAAGTGAAGTTCAGTAACTTCATCGGAATCGAAATTAGCTGTTACCACGTCATTCTACGTTCGTAGTCTTGTACAGTACGACACAACTTAGAAGTTGCATCAGAGAAATTCGTCATACACGATCACTTTTGAACCAGTAGAATTTGTAGTGGGTCAATGTCAAAAGTGCAGAGCCATGCGATTTTGTACCATTTGTGCATTGTTAACAGTCACCTTGACCTGACCTGCACATCACGTGTCTAAATAATTATGGAAGGGTCCCCAGATAGGGATGAACACAGGCAATTAATGACTTGTGTGTGGGGTGAAAATAAACGTTTTCTTTTAAATATTTTAGTCGTTTGTTTAGATACATCGATGTAACTTTCAAGTTATGTCGTACTATACCTTTCTGTAATATTAATAGTGACGTTCGGCCTAACCTAAGGATATCGATATTCCGCAGTAATTGGGTTTCGAAGGGTATGGGAAATACTCGTATTTAGCCGCTTCTGGTTAGGTTGGAAGCCAATACCAATATTGGCTAGGATCAGGTATCGATGACCGCCTTAATGTTGATTATTTCACAGTAATAAATAATAAAGTGTACGTTGGATATTTTAAATTGTTTTAAATAAATACTACTTTAAAGCAACTACAAAACAACGTCATGATAGCCTTTCAGCAAACGTCGCGTCGTTTTGTAGTTGTCACGACTCTATTAGTTCCAAAACCATGCACAATGCACACACAAAATAATAAATTGCAACAAAAAACGAGTGAAAAATTACTAGCCACATGCCGACAACGTTAACACGAAAACTGTCACATCACTACCCACTCATAAAAAAAGCTGAAATTTAAAAATATGTAGCTTCAAAAAATATGTAAATACTAAAGTGTCAACATGATGAATGAGAGGCACCTTGTGATTAATGGTGTACATCATTGACGCCCAGAATTATGTTATACTCGTACCTAGTACCTATGTTGTATGTCCACGTATGAATGGGGGGGAAAATTTAACGTCCAAGCATCTTTCCAATAATAATGGAACACAAACATGTGACAAGGGGTGAAAACTTATTTCTCTGACGTTAAATTGCTTGAAATGGAACACGTCTGTTGTTTTCTAACGATGCGATGGATTGTCTCGCATGACTTTCTTTCAATGTTGAAGACTTAATAATGATTTGTCTTTTCAAATTGATAAATGTGTAGTTAGAATTTGTTTATAAAAAAAATGTAGTATTCTTTTATCGTGAACTCGTGACTGAAGTAACCTATCCATGGAATCATTTTATCAGTTTTCTGACCAAATTCAAACCTTGGCAGAATTGTTTTTGACTGCGAATGACGTAACTATTAACGGTGATTATACAATTTAATTCAAATGCATGTCAGAACAACATGCGGATTCAAGAAGTCGTACCATCTTCGTCACACGAAGTACCTAACATTTCTTATGCTCCCAAGTTTCGACGGCTGCTGGTCATAGTTTCCAAAACACTTCAATATTCTAACACCTAAGACTCGGAACATGGAAGTTCACACAACATAGAAGTTATTGAGTAGTAAAATTTTATGTGCACACTGTACCACCTGAGGCTATGTATTATTACTGTAATGGTGCTGCTAATCGATACTATGGTGGCCCCGAGCTGAATGATATTAAACGAAACAAAACATGGTCAGTGCACGTAACTCATTCAAACACAAAACAATATTAAATAAGGGTGCCGATATATGGAAGCAACTGCTAATTAGTAGGAGAGCCAGAAATGATAATTTCACATAATGCTTAAGATGAATATAACACAGGTTTTGGCTAAATAGCAAGGTAAGTAATAGAGCGTAATATAACTTGAACTGGTCGTAGCATTATAGTTCAACCTTACATTCTCACAGCATGTTCGAGTCCGTTTTTCCAAGCTTTACTTCATGATTTATGATAACTGACAATACAATGGTGGGAGCAGTGATGGCCCAGTGGTAATGGCCCCGACTTACGAGTTATAAGTCGTGGGTTCGAACCCAGGCAGGCGCTTTACTTTGTGTAAATAATTTGATCACTACTGCTCTCAAAACGGTGAAGGAAAACATCGTGAGGAAACCGGCATGTCCCAGAACCAAAAAATTTCGAAGACATGTGTCATCTACCAACCCGCACTAGGCCCGCGTGGTAGATTACAGCCCACTCCATCTCGAAGAGAGGAGGCCTGTGTCCCAGCAGTGGGAACATTATAGGCAGATTATGACAATATAATGCCACAAAAATATTTTGAGCGTGACCTATAGATGCAATTTCCGATTTTCGCGGAACCAATATCAAAAGCACCATTAAGTTTTGTTTTTGCAGGAGTTTTACTAACTTAGTAGACGCAAGAGTTCAACCAACACCGTCTGGAGAAACTAGTTGGTATCTGACAGAAGTTGCCAGTTCTTAAAGGGAGCCTAACAAACAAATATTGCTACTGCGTCACTGGGCGAAAAGCCATTTTAACTAACTAACATTTTTATCAAAAATAAGTTAAATCTATGGTCGGATTCAGCATTAAATTTTTATTTTTTCTGTATAAATAATAAAGCTCTATTTCGTTCGTAGCCACAGATACAGACTGTTAAAGTTAAGACTATCGACAGAGCTTGAAACTTCACTTCAGACCAAAGACTGGTTATATTCTCTATGCAGAACAACAACAATACAATGTAACATACAACAAAACCAATACAATATACAACACAACACACAATACAACAACAATACACAACAACGACCAACAACACAATACACAACAACATCACTTTCCAAACACTGACATTGACACTGACACTGGCTTACTTAGGGCCCGTTGTTTGATACATAGTTAAACATGACCAATAGTCAATTTAACAATTAGTCACTTGACAATAGTCAATAGCTGTAAAATTTTAAGTACTCTGTCTGCGCATGGTTAACTTTTATAGAAAATTGACAATTTTTTTAACTTTAGTTAGCTTGACCATTTGTCAAACAACATACTTGTGTAATTTTTAACAAATTGTTAGTTTAACTAACGCATTTTAACTATTAGTATGTTTGACTACGGATCAAACAACGGGCCCTTAGTTGACAATACTTACCTACTGTCATTTACTCAAAATCAACTTAGAAGTAGTTAGGGCTTTTTACCGAATAACGATAGAAAAATATTCAGTACCTACCCACGAGTCAATGACCTACACGCACGTAAGGTCGCTAATAAACCGATAAGCTGAAACCTTACAGTTACAGTCAACTTGCGTATTGATTCGCCAGTTCAACGCTAAGCTCGCTCACCCTTACTAAGAATTAAGAATTTACTTTTTAAACTGCAGTCTGTCCGTCGAGTTTCTTGTCGGCTCTTCTCCATAGGAAACTACCTATTGGAACCGTGGTCTGAGCTTCTGATGTTTCATAAGTAGGTACCCAAGTAAGTTTATGTAAACTAAAATATTTTGGTTTTAAAAATAAAAGGTTTTCCATAAGCAAATGTACATAATTTTAGACAATTTTATCCCAAACGTGAATAAATTCATGAGCTTTGATTGCAGACAGGGAAATCCAATTAAATTAAATATTCCAGCCTTGAACTTAAACTACGTAATTTTTATAAGTTGCAAAATTTTGTAAGCAATATAATTAATGGGTTTATCAAGCCCAGCAGTCTCGACATTAGACAGCGACAAAAATCGGTCGCTAAGTCGTATCGTTGTCAAATTCCTTTAATAGATTTTCAACTTTATTTTAAAAGTATAAGGTTGAAAATCTATTAATGAAATTTGACATCGATTAGAATTAACAACCGATTTTTTGTCGTTATATTTGTCGAGACTGCAGGGCCAGATCAGACAGCATTATCGATGTCATGGAATGACTCAACTGCTAAGCGAATTGGATTCAAATGACACCACAAATTTTATTTTATTATTAAAAAAAAACTCTCACTCTATTTGACGTCTGTACTGCGCCGAATACCGGGCTTGTACCAATTTTACGTAGACACTTGATTGGCCAAACCATTTAGTTGTGTAAATAATTCAACTATGTTTCGGTTAAAACAGTTTAGTTAAATGGTTTAGAAGTGCATTTTTAACACCAGCCACATTTCGACCAGGGATCGCTGATATATATCCATACTATTAATATTATAAATTCGAAAGTAACTCTGTCTGTATGTTACCTCTTCACGCCTAAAACACTGAACGGATTTTGATAAAATTTGGCAAGGAGATAGATGGCATCCTGAGGAAGGACATAGGCTACTTTTTGTCCCGGTAGCACGTTCCTGTGGGATAATTTTTGACATCCACGCGCGCGAATCCGCGGGCAAAAGCTAGTCACAATATATATCAATTGATATGTATGTGGATATATATCAATTGATATTTATTGTCAAAGCTAGAAATTTGGCAAATTCTAAGTTTAACCTAGCAACACTTCTCAAAAAACTACAATTTGGATAACGATAAATGATAAATGATTTTATTTCTGTAAGTAGGTTCTGTAACCTTTCCTGAAGTGGCAATCTGATGATAAGTTTTCGGGATTCACCAAATAACGTGCAGGTACTGTTTAGCTTTTTATTTAAATTCAAACCTTTTATCCATAACATAGGGTTTATGGTAGGTTACGTTAATATGTATAAGGTATTCCCGTATAGTTAACAATTTTCAATATTATAGGAATCCCCTCACGCTTACCGTTCGAATGATTTCACAACTGTTTATTCTATCATTTTTTACTTTTAAAACTACTCTAACTCGAAAAGACATATAAACCCCATGGAGAATGAAAATCGCATCTTTATTTCATACACTTTATATATCCAATATATTATATCAAATATCGGATATTTTGATATTTATTATAAATAACAGATTTTTACGAACCCTGCATCCTAATTGAGTAACTTTACAATCGGAATCATTTTGAAACCTACTGCTAATCCATTGCTTCATATGTTCGAAAAAATTGTATGCTCAACAACGTAAATAACGCAATGAATGTTGTTAAACTGTCAAAATGAAACCCATTCCTACTGTTAGAGTGTTACGTAACTACCCCGCTGATTTAGACTAAATTCAACAGTCATTCAGCAACAGATTTTTACTATCTGTGTTTGTTCATGATGAAAAATGTTGTTTGGTAAAGTAAGTAGTTTATAAGAGCAGTGTTCTTATAAACTACTTAAACTTTACCAAACAACATTTTTCATTTAGAAACATTAATTAAGTTCCCACTTAATAAACTTTCAGTTATGGAAATATTATGAAAACAAAGCGCCATGCTGTCGCGTGTTGCGCCATTTTGAAACTCCTGTTTATGACTGTTCGCTGTATCAACCTTCACTTATAATTAAAGCAACAGTATGTATAACCTCGAATACTGCTGGGGAACTTACCAATGACCGCAATTATAGGTCATGTTGATAAGAATATACTACCAAGTGCTTCTAAATGCATTTCTAAGTTGCATGCAGAAATAACTTAACAACCGGTATTAATAAAGGCAAATTAGTCAGCCATGAAGCAACTACGCCAGGTAAGCTTTAGTTGGAGAATATACCGCTGGGGAATTGCGTAACACACTAACAGTAGGAATGGGTTTCATTTTGACAGTTCAACAACATTCATTGCGTAATTTACGTTGTTGAGCAGACAAATTTTTTGAACTTTAGAAGCAATAGATTAGCAATAGGCTTCAAAATGATTCAGATTGTGATAGATAGTGTGTTATGTAATTAGGGTGCCGGTCTTATTAATTCAGTTCAACCGAATAGCAAAAAAAGGTAATCTTGCAAGTCGGCGACCTCCCAACGATTCTTTACCGTAACGACAGGAAGAAACAACACTATCTTAAAGACCACCGCCACCTTTAAAGAGATATTGTCCCTTTAAAAAGTATAAACTACGATAACACGACGCCGCGCCGGTCATACCTAGGTCTTGAAAACTAAATAAAAAGTGCAGACACCTCGCCTGGCTAAACAACATCACCTTTAAACTTTAAAGATTGAAACACAATCTTTATCCACAATCTTCGAAACTAACTTAAGGTTGCACCAGTCGATATTTTTCCTTACAAATTTTGGGAGGATATTACTCAACTCTTTGACATTGTACATCCAAAGTTAAACGTGACATAATTTTGTCTCATTATTAATATTGTCTGTGCCGAAACAGAATAGTAAAATAAAAGCCATTAAAAAGTTATGAAACAACAAAGATTCGTTTTTCTTGCTAATTTTAGCGCAACTTTGGCCGTAGATAAGTAATAAAAGCAGTGCAAAATTTACAAAACAAAGTCGGCACCAACAAAGGTCAATTATCAAAGAGTTTAATAAACTTTCTTTGTAATTGGTTTATGCCGTGGTTTTTTCATAAAACTCTATTTTCCAAAGAACTTTTCGTAATTTTTTACGCGCTCATTTTACTATGAATTAAAACAACGGTGTTTGTGTGCGTGCGAAGTAGACGATGTGCGTGTAGACTGGCATCTAACTGGTCTTCACTGATACTATCTCGGTCGGACACGATGCCTGGTGGCACAGCGTGCTTTAGGCCACGCCCACCAGTGACTTCAAGCCCGCGACTAGTTCAACCTTAATAAAATGACCACGAAATCACCTGAAAGTTTCAACCAGACGTTCCACTGCAATTCTTTCCGAAGCTTATTTGTCTGTTGAGCAAAACAACAAACATGGCCGAACATGCCACATGGCAATGAATTATAAGGACGAGCACACGAACCGCTCCGTCATTCCACCTCGTCACGCGATCCGGTGGGCATTCACGAAACTTCCTAGAAAACTTTATGGGAACGAACTGCTATAAAATCTGCGGCCAAGAATGCGATGACAATGGTGTTAATCGAATTCTCCTGAAATTGTAAATAAAGATTTGTGAATTTGAATTGGTTTTGCTTCGTCATTGATTTTAATTTCAATACCAATTTCATATCGTTGAATATTATGAATAGACTGCGATTTAATTAGTTTGAGTCAGGTATTTTTTTTTTTAATCCAACTTATTACTTCAGCTGCACGTCAGCAGTCTTGACAATAGCGTTTTACAAAATGACCTCATAACCAGCCTATAATGTTCCCACTGCTGGGACACAGGCTTCCTCTCTGTGAGAGGGAGTGGGCTGCTATCCACAATGCGGGCCCAATGCGGGTTGGTATAGCATCACCTATTGGTAAATATTTCTATTCGCTACATTATAATTTTGAATAGATATCTCATAAAATATATCACATAGCCCTTTTTACTCCCGCCCACTTTTATTACTTCATCTGCCCTTGCTTACTTCCTAGCTCTACCCTTACCACAAATCCTCTGGGAGCAATTAAACCAACGCGTAATCTTTATTGTGTGACAAACGTTTAAAGAAATACCGTGAAATTGTGAGAGGGCGAAAACTCTGAAGAAAATTGGGAGGCACAGTCGGGGCGCTAACTTCTTTCTTTGATCTTTAATGTGTGATGATTACAATGGCTTACCATATTTTGATGGCAGTGACATGGCATCATTATGTAACTTTAGGACAAATACCTCATTACATGTGTAATTTCCTTTGTAACATTATATCCAGTAAAGGCAATGATTTCCGAGAAGCTTATTTATTTGTATATACATTCTTGTTTAATTATTTCAATCGCTACAACCCTACTGAATAATAAGTCAACCTGCCTTCATGGAGGCAAATAAAAATTCCACAATCATTTATTACGACACGAGTAACTTTTACAAAAAAAAAAAAACGACGATCGTTTTTCTACTAATCTGTAACGACTCAAAGTGGAAGCAGTTCATGCGAACCGTTCCATACGTCAAATCCATCTCAATGTCGTACGCTTTCAGCTTTTTCTTTACTGCCTCCTAAATCAGCAATATCGATCACTTGAGCAAGGTGTGTCCGGTAAAATACGACCACTTGGCGTAGACCTACGTTTCGAATTAACTCTGCTTCGCCTTCAAAGAACGCTCTTCAAAGAGAACACAAAGTAAATGGAACGAACGTCTGTCGGGGACATCTCAACACATTACGACTGGAACGATTTGGAACCAATGAAGGCGAGTCTTTGTTCGACAATATAACTTTCCGTTTTGTTAGTTCATTTTGAAGTGCCTGACATAAAAACAACAGAAAGTTAACTTAAGGCGAAGAAAACATTTTTGCTCTCATTGTTTATGCAGGCGTTTTTATTTTGACTCTAAATAGTGTTTCAGAGAAATATGGAATTGTAATGGAAAAATGTTAGGGGAATTCATTAATACAAGAGCCATAAATATTCGCATTATTTCTTAGGGGGTGAGTAATAAATTCGTAATAAAGATGAAGAGAAGTGTGCGACGATAAAGACCCCCGCAACGAGTGCGAGCGATATAATATATCGCGCAACGAATTCGCAACGCTCTGATTCCTGTACACGGTTATGACATCTCTTTACATAAAAATGTGGTTTTATACGGGATGGTGCGTATACTCGGGAATACGGGCCTAAAATCCAGGAATATAGGTAAATGCGGGACGGATTCGTGATATGTTTATTTTGTAATTCCCGTTCCACCTGTCGTAGCAATCAACCACAAAATTTTACGACGCACAAACCGCCCGCGCCGAGCCGCGGCAAAGTGCGGTATGAAAACATTGCTATCACCATCAAAACCGAATTACATACGATCTGTGCGTAAACATTAGTTTATTAGGGAATCACGGTGACGATAAACAACGAAGGTTTATGGTTACAGATAAAACACCGCCGAAGATATTCTGTCGTAAAGGTTTTTTGATCTCAGAACACACTGAATACCTATAATAAGAGCAAAGCAAATATCATTTGCTAGTAATCCCTGGTCGGTGGATTAACAGGTGAATAAGGGTAGGTATTTATGCGTGAGTTAAAATAATATGGAATAGAATCGGTCGAATAGGTTTATTTAGGGCTCGAAACCTTATTAGCACTGTTTATTTAATGTCCAAATGGAAGTTGATTGTCCGTGCGGCTTGTTTTGTTTTACAATACTGCACGATTAATTACTATTTCCAATGGATACGGGATAGTGTACTTTATTTAGAATAGTTATATTGTTAACAAATGGTAAATTGGGATCCAAAAAAAAAAAAATCCTGTGGGTTTCGCACGAACGCACTGACAGTAAACGTAGCGTAAATTTTAACGATTTTACAATTTTAAATTATTGTTTTGCACAAAATTTCAACTGAGTTTAAGACTTTAAACATATTGTGCACTACTTAGTTGTGCTTTTCACATAATTTTTAACCACAATATAGCATAGTAAATCGATCGCCGAATTGAATTTTTTTTTTTTTTGGATGGGAAATCATCAAATGACGTCTCCCGCTCTGGGCGAAGCGGAAGGGCGTGTCAGACTCTTACTGACTAAAACCCACCCGTGTTCCTTCAGTTGCCTGTGCGCCAGGGCCACGGTAACTCTTTCGAACAATCCGCAGCCCCGGCAGGCATCGGTCCTATCGGACCCCGTCAATTTTGCTGACATCTCTTTGAGGCGCGCGTGAAACACGACGCGCCGTCGACCCGGGCCTGGTCCTTACCGGACGACGAGCTGCCCATTGCTCGCCGTCCGCAAGCCCGCGCCTACGGTGGCCGGGAGTCGGCAATCGACTCCCGACGCCCAGGGTGTCTCCTCCTTCTGCGGCGGCTAGGGGCGCGAGGGCGCAGAGATTGCCTCTCCCTTTCGCGCTCCGCCTCCTCCTTCGCGAGCATTACTGCTTCGCAGAAGGAGGTGACGGCTTCCCATTCCCTCTCGCTCCGTACCATGGCCTGAACCAGGGCCGGACGCGAGAGGTCGCCGCCGCCGATCGCCGCCACGAGGACACGGCGGTGCTCCGCCCAAGCCGGGCAGACCTCCACCGTATGCTCCACCGTGTCCTCCGGTCGATCCACGCAATGATAACACCCGGGCGTTTCCTCCCGCCTTATACGAAACAGGAACCTCCCGAAACAGCCATGTCCGGTGAGGACCTGCGTCAGGCGGAAGGTAAGGACGCCGTGGCGCCTCTCAAGCCACTCCTCAAAGAGGGGTCTTACCGCCGCAATTGTGGCGTGCCCTGCGCTGGGTTGCGACAGTCGCACTCTCCATGCCGCCATGAGATCCCGCCGGGGCTCTGTCCGCTGTGCCGTGATTTCTCGCGGCAGCGGAGTTACGCCCCGGCGTTTCGCCTCCTCGCGCCACTCCCAAACGTGCGCGAGGACCTTTGCCTCCAGAACCCACAACGGCAATCCGGCAAGGAGGCTCGCCGCCTCGCAGGAGACCGTGCGGTATCCCCGTACCATCCGGATGGCCATGACCCTTTGGGACGCGTTCAACCGGCGGGCTGGCCGGAGCCTCAATGAACGCGCCCACACCGGTGCCCCGTAAAGGGCCATGGACCGCACGACCCCCGCGTAGAGCCTCCGGCAGGAGGCGTTTGGCCCCCCCAGGTTGGGCAAGAGCCGCTTCAAAGCAGCCCCGGCCCGCTGCAGTCTGGGAGCCAAACGTCGGAAATGCTCGACGAAGTTCCACCGGCTGTCGAGGACGAGTCCCAGGTACTTCATCGTCGACTCGACGCCGATGTGAACCCCTCCTACCGTTATTTGGGAACCCGACAGTGGCGCGTTCCGAGGACCATGAAAACACATGGCCTCGGACTTGTGCAAGGCCACTTCGAGTCCCAATTGCCGGATCCTCTCAACGACTGTCGCAACCCCGCGTGTCAAATTGAATATGCCTGGAAAAGCGACTGGTCAATGAAGATGTTAATGAAGGGTGATCTGCCTAACTCCCTGAAGCGCAAAGTCATCGCCATGTATATCCTGCCCATCCTAACCTATGGTGCTCAGACCTGCGAGGTAATTACGTAACACACTAACAGTAGGAATGGGTTTCATTTTGACAGGTCCACAACATTCATTGCGTTATTTACGTTGTTGAGCAGTCAAATTTTTCGAACATATGAAGTAATGGATTAGCAATAGGCTTCAAAATGATTCAGGTTGTGATAGATAGTGTGTTACGTAATTAGGGTGCTGGTCGCTCACCGAGTCGCAAAAGTTCCGCCTTGGAGTTTGCAAAGAGAACATGAGAATGCAAGGAGTGATGGGACGCAGCATTCTATGTGTAAAAAGACAGGACAGGACAGAATTCGGAACACCACGCTGCGTTCCAAAACGGGCATACTGGATACATCCAGTATGCCCGTTTTGGAACGCAGCGCCTGGCAGCCTCCTTTCCTACAGGAAAGGAGGCTGCCAGGCTCAAATGGGATTGGGTGGGTCACATCAGCAGCATGCACGATGACCGCTGGGCAAAAGTCTCCACACAATGGGGGCTTAAAGATGGACGGCGGCGCCGCCAAGGCCCAAAGAAATGGCGAGGTGACCCGGACTCGTACCACGAGGGCTGGTTCGAGGTGGCGCGAGAAAAGAGTTCCTGAAAGGATTTGTGGGTGGCCTTTGCCCAGCAGTGGGGCAGAGAAGACTAACAAAAAAAACATACTTGTTTTTTAATTCCAAAAACGTGCGAATTTACGTTACGTTTACTCGCGGGTTCGTGCTTGGGGCTCAGTACCTAAATAACCTCCTTACGAATCAAGTTGATTTGTTAAGCAAATCACACCCTTTAAGTATTCGAAAGCCGTAACATTAGAAATTTTACGATAGCTACCGTCACAAACGTCCATCATTTTCTTTTCTCTGTATTTCGCGCGACGGCCGCTAGGGGGCTCTCACCGTTTATAATGAAGTTTAGAATGTTTGACAACCCTTGCAGGAGTGGTGTAGCGCGCAAATTATAAAGGCGCCGGTTTCAGGGCTGGCACGAGATCGTTACTAGGCGGTTCTTTAATTAGATTGTGTGTACTTACTTACGGCAAAGATTTTTCTTTGATCTGAAAATTAAAAAATATATAAGTGAGTTGAGTATGTGAGCATAGGTTAATTTTGTACAAGTATTTGGACAAGATTCTAACATTTAGTTTAAATGTAACATCAAGCTATTTAAACAAAACAGTAGCAACAAACAAAATGGAAAAATATTGACCAAAACGTGTAGCCCAGCATCGAAATATGGAAACTAGCGCAAAGAAAGTAATATGAAACAAGTCAAACGGGAACAAGGAAAAACTTGTTTGTTCCGAGTATAAGCTAAAGTTAAAAGTGGCAACACGCCCGGGCAGTTCGCGTTGACTCCACAAACGTAACGCAAACTTTAGTTTTAACATCCTACTATTTACTTTTTGTAGAAGAAAACTTTGCTGTATTGAATAGTTGGCAATATAACTTAAAAGAAACTTAATACTAGTTTAAAAAACATTACTGGGCTAACGTAGATAGTTGAGAATTCGTAATTAGCCTAGTTTTCTTGCAACTATGTTCGACTCGGTTCTTGGTCTAACTTACCAATTAGTCTGAAACCAAGACTTGGCAACTCCGATATTCTAACTTTAAATCGATTGCAGTTTGATAAGCAAAAACCGCTATATGACTTACTGCATTCTAGCTACTGCCAAAATGTTCTGTCCAAGGTCGCCGAATGTCGCATGTAAAGTAGGTATGATGCTTTTCACAAAAGGATGAGAATAAAATGCTAGTAAAAAGATTATTTATACTGGAAGTGCCACAACTTTCTAGTACGCTTTCATAACTATCCCAAACTTACAACGCCAATAAAAAACACAACAAACATTATTTAAAAAAACCGGAACAGATAAAGTGATCCCACATTTATTTCTATAACGCACGCTACAAAATTAGTTGTAATCTTGTCCGCATTAAATAAAATGCATTAGTCACGCGACAGCCCTACGAGGGGCGGCCCTTAGTTGTAAGGGTGATCCCAGACGAAGTACCTACAAGTAACGAGAAGTCACAGTTTTATGAATTTGAGTTATAACGACGCTTTTTCAAGAGAATTGGACTCCATTTTGTACCTGATGATTTTTTTGACAGACGTATTTGTCAAAGTAGGGTTGTAGAATTTTAGTTTGTAATAACTTTTAGGATTCATTTAGCTTTTAAAAGTTTGAAATTAAATATAAGTATCTACGGATTTTTTATTAACTTCTAACAATTCTGAATTAAACTGGTTCTGTTAAAGTTTATACGTGGATGTAGCAATTTGTAACAATATTAATAAAACCACAGACCAAACTTACCTAAATTCATGAACAATCCTTATTATCCCAATTGGTATTCTAATACTACGGTAAGACAATCGAATTATAACTTGAACAAACATTTGTAACAACACGCTTAAGAACACAATTCAGTTTGCCATTGTTGACCAAAACTTAATTATTCAGTTCTAATATGCTCGGATCAATAGAGCACTGACCTTCCGCAATCGATAAAAAAATTACGACACCCCTAACTATGTAAATAATGCAAAGATGGCCGCGGGAATAGCATGGCGTTATACAATGTGGAGACGAAAATACGATATTAAATGAGAACACTGATAATAACAATGATGAGCATTTTGGAACTATCAAATAAATCCTAACATCGAAATATTTTTTTTAAAGTAAATACCTTTTTAAAAACAAGCTTTTAATGAACTAAAAAGTACTAAATAACGTTAACATTGAATTTTAATATTTTCTTAAAAGCTCGAGGCTTAGCTTTTAAGAAAATATTAAAATTCAATGTTAACGTAAGTTTTATTTAGTACTTGTTAGTTCATTAAAAGCTTGTTTCAAAAAAGGTTTTTACTTTATTTCATTTTATTTTGCATCATACAAATGAATTGTCTTCGAAACAGAATCAACATGTGAAATTTCAACTCCGTAGGATAAGAAGAAGTGGTTATAATTCAGTGTGCAAGACTTGACCTCAACAAACTAATAACATACATACAAACATTGGAAGTTAAATAAAAGCTTGTTTACACCTCAAAACCTCGGAAAGATTCTGTTTATCATTCGAAATCTGAGTGCAAAAGGCAAAAGTGCATTTTATCCGCTAGCGTAGAAAGATTTTTTTAAATTCGAACCTTTCTATTCAATATTTTTTTATACCGCCAGTCCACTGAAATTGCATTAATACTTATTTCATATTATCCGTGCAGCAACCTCATTTTTAGAATAATCGCACTGGCCAGCAAGACGAATGCATGAAAAAAAGCTTTTTTTCTTTCTCTATTCAATTCACTTTCCATCATGTTGGTTTGTTTTTTGATAAAATCGTAAGAAGTCATAAAATATTACCAATTGTAGTAAGTTTACTTTTCATTTTTTTTTAAACAAATAAACACTAATCTTTATATATATAAAAATTACGTGTCACGTTGTTTGTCCGCGATGGACTCCTAAACTACTGAACCGATTTTAAATTTGATTTTCACACCGTGTGCAATTTGATCCAACTTCAAAGATAGGATAGCTTACATCTTAATTTATAGTCGCAATATTATTTTATTGCAAATTATTTGTCTATTATTTGACAGTCACAATTATCTGTTAGCTCTAAACGATTCTAACAGATGGCGATATCTGTTGACTGGATTGAGTAAGTATTCAATAGATGGCGCTATGTTAAAAATACAAACGTTTCATATAAGCTACAATTTAATAGCATAACCACCACGTGTTGCTGAGGCTAAGGTATAACCTAAATATATTTTGTAGTAAACGAAATACAGTGAAATAATATTATAAAGAGAAAAGATATGATCGTTTGTTTGTATTGAATAGGCTCCGAAACTACTGAACCGATTTAAAAAATTCTTTCACTGTTGGGAAGCTACACTATCTCCGGGTGACATAGGCTATATTATATTATGCTTTGCTACCCGGGTGAAGTCGGGGCGGGTCGCTAGTTTAATATATTATTTAAGCTGTTTTTCTTGCACCATTTTCTTTGCTATATGAGGTAAAAAGTTGTGTGTTTCGCTTGGCAGCAAAGTCATTCTGCGACTCGTACCTTTGAAACCCTCGCTAAGCTCAGGTTTCAATACAAGTACTCGCTCCAAAAAACAACTTTGCGGCCTTGCGTCAAATAACTATTTTTTAATATAATAGTGATGGGCCGGCCATGAATTTTGCCAATCTTTGACTAACTCTAGTGATTAAACTATTGGATATATTTGATTAATTTTTCGTATGCAAACTGGGAACGTAATTGGATATACATATACGTAGTTTAACTTACCGTCGTATTTGTCATCCACACGTTGTATGTAGCAGTAAGTACCTATATTAAAAATTATGCAAGTGTGGGAACTTTTTCTGTAAATTAATTCACAATGCATGGATGTGTGCAACTGATGCAACGATACAAAGTTCCCTAGTGTCATACTACGGAAACATTTTCATAAACAGAATTGAGCATTTAAAAAAAATACTGGCTGAATACAGACTGACCACTGGCCTATTAAAAATAGTTTATTTTATTTTTTATGGATTTTCGCCTTTTGTCTCGTTTTTCGCGCGTTTTTTATAAACATTTGTTTGTATCTATGAGTGCATGTATTGTATATGTGGTGCAAACGAATCGGGAGCGGCGCCAAAATGCGATCACGCTTAGGGCTGAATATTGATTTACCCTTAATAAGGGGTCCTGTTAACGGTCCGGCAAAACAGGTTAAAGCTCCATTTTAATTTGTATTGACAGTGGGCATAATATTTTCTTCGTAATCAATATTTCTTTAATTTTAATTGTACCTTCTTTAGCAGTATTTCCTAAAAATTATAGCAATGGACAACAGGAATGCTAAAGTAGATTTACAGAATTATGATTAACATATAAATTGGTAAAACCAAGACAATTCACAATATACTAAAAGATAAGAGCGTATAATTCCTCAATGCCTGGGGCATTAAGTCCGCCTTTGTACAGTATTGTTATCATAGATATCCGAGAGATATGCCTTTACTCTATATTTGCTCAAGTTTAACTGTCGCCACCTTTTCCCCACTCCTGAAACTCACACATACACAAAAGAAATAGATACGGCACACATGATGCTTTTTTCGCACACAAACAAGAAAATATGCGTAACACTTTTGTACTATTTTATTGCACATATGCTCAAAAGGGGCGGGCACTAGAAAGTATAGATACAGTCACTGAATGCACACATGTAACTGTAGCATCAACTAGGGAAGAGGGATTGGTATAAATATGTGATCGATAAAAATATCGATGAAAACCGACTGCAAAAAGAGGTGTTTTTTGGACGTATTTTGTATCGTTTATTTTTTCTGCTTTTCGATGTGGAATGTTAAAACACCAATAACAACAAATCAAGTAAAAATACAATATTTTCGTTTGCAAATAACATTTAAGTAAATCAGTTTCTTCAGTTTCTCCCTTACTCAGCCCCGGACCTAGAATTTATTCGAGGCGGGGCAAAAACTGCAATCTGCCGCTCCCCGCGCCCCGCCAATCTTTTAACCTTTTACATGAAGCCTTATCTATTTAAATATACATGGACATGTCGAACAATTATTTAGGATAGGACAGGACATATTTGAAATAAATCGTGAGATTATCGCATACTAGCATCTGTACGCGACTTCGTCCGCGTAAAACCTCGGCCCCCGACCCACCGCGTCGCTGCGCATCACTCGCCCACGATATTACTTCCTTTTCGCTTAGCATTCTTTCTGACCTTATTTCTTACTGCTCGGTTTCTAAGGGTCGTAGTGTGATGTTAAAATAGCCTATAACCTTCCTCAAGAATTGGGATATCAAATGCAATAAGATTTTTTCAAACCCGACTCCTAGTTCCAGGGATTAGCGCGTTCAAACAAAAAAAACTCTTCAGCTTTATTATTAGCAGAAGATTAGAATAAATATTTTACTCTTTGAGCCTTTTGTTCTGCAAAAAAATCGATGGCATTGTCATAATTAATCTGATTGTCATGATTTTCGATTGCTAAGATCACACCCGACTTATGCAGAAAAGCTTAACACCGATTAAGAGAATCTAGAATGTACCAGCGAGCGGAGCGAGCGCGAAAATTTTAGCACTGCCTCAGATAAGTTAGATTTTTTTAATCCGAAAAGTTTTATGAATTAAGAGTCGCTAGGCTAGGAATTTTTTGCCAGAAACATATTAGTAAAATTTTATCGATCGATAATGCTCCAATCCAACAGCTGCGCCAGCGCTGTGGTAAAAACTTAAAGGAAATCGTGTCGCCTTTGCACATAAAGGCGGCGAAAAGGGCGGGACGTCCGGCGCCCCCGCTTCGCGAAGTAAAATTTCTAAAATAAAGAATTTGTTCCTTAAATTATTGCCCACAGACGTGACAGAGGCGCTGATCCTCCTCAGGATCGCCACGGCATAGATCTGTTGCAAGAGATGGAAAGCTAACGTTTTTGTATCGCCAAATAAAATTGGAGCATGTGTTTTAAAAACGGAGAGTTCCTGGTAAAATTTTTCTACCCATTTATGTTTAATTTCTGGATCTTTCGGGAAACTGAAATAAAATGTATTAATTCTTATTTAAAATTCTTAATACAATTTCCTATTAGAGCAACTAACAATTATCGATATCTATATGTCAGCGCTACGCACCACTAATGCATTGTTTTGACATGCGTCAGTCATTAGGCAAAGGCTGTCGCATGTCAAAAATATTTCACAACTAGATAATTTGTAAAATACTTAAATATTATAATTAATACAGTGATTTTTTTGTTACCGGTGGTAAGACAAGCCACTTGTACTAAGGTTTGTTGTAATTGTGCTATTTTTTCAAATAAGGACGGAAATATTCGGCATTTCATAAAAATACGAAATCACACTACACGTTCCGATGCAAACATATAACTAAACGGTGCTCACTGCAGTCGCGCGTATCTAAGGTCAGTTGGACCCAACAGAGGCGACATGTGCCACGCCTCCAAGGCATATCCCTCGATATCCGTGATTGTTATACTTTTGCATAGTTTTAATAAATAATTCCATGAGTAGGTATTTTCTAAAAGAAAAACCCCAGTAATTCTCGTCCCAAAAACATCAATCGCGAATCGTGATCAACAGTCGCACAGTGAACAGCACGCTTTACACCGTCACCCCATGTCTATCCCTACACCTATGGTTTGCCCAATGCTGCACCTTATCATTTACGATCACGATTCGAACGCCCCCTGGTGCCCATAAAATGCAACATCCACGTCTACGGTCAAAGTTTACCATGATATTGTGTATTTAATGAATTCCTTATTTATCATATTCGTGTTTTAAGTAATTGGTGGACAGCTAATGGATTAACCACATTTTTGACTAGTCGTTACCGTGAAAATATCACGCTTTTATTACACAACAAAGTAATTATTTGTTAATAGCTGTATTGTGTTGTGATTTATGTAAAAGCAACAACACACCAGCGTAATAATGCATGGTGTGTTCTTTGTAAACAACGTTTAGTTTGATATTTTACTGAAATACTGAAAAAGCTTCAAAAGCCCCAGCAGTTATGTTTAATTCCCATGTTACCATGTGGGTGTACCTAATACGGGCAATTCATAAATTACATCACATAAATTTCATGATTTTTGGACCCCGTCCTTGTACCAGGTCACATTTTTGCAAGTTGAAATTATATCTTATAATAATATTGATAGAGTTGGTAACATTTTAAAGTTTTTCGTTAGAGTTGAAGTTTAGAGCATTATCTTGCATTAAAAGAAATTCCTCACAAACTCAACTCAACTCAAAGCATTTATTTCAAATAAACCAATTACAGGCACTTTTGAATTGTCAAGGAGTCAGTCTGTCAGAAAGATGAAGCTAGCTGCCCATTCTAAAGCGTAGTAGGTACCTATGGAGAAGAACGGGCAAGAAACTCCATGGACACTCTTTTAAATCAACATATGGTTACAAAAAACTCCAATCTCTTTTCACTACCAATGAACCCCATGTATGGTAAAACATGTTCTCGGATTATTGAACTTATTCCTCCCGAAATCATAACAGACCTACCATGAAAAGTAACGGTTTTCGTGGTGGTGATCGGCAGAAACCGCTTTCCGCGCCTTCTCTATACCCATTTGCGGTCATCTGGAGCTCGTAAGGCCACTCTGCATTCATCTATCCATAGAACTTTACTCCACTGTAGGTTAGTCCAATTTGCGTGTTCGCGAGCAAACCGAAGTCGAGCTACACGGTGGTGCCGGAGGAGTTCTGGACCTCGAGCTGGTCTTTCTTTCTCTATTCTCCGTCTAATTTTCCGCTCACTTATGTTGACCTCTCTGGCCGCTTGTAGGCGCTGCCTTATCTCGAGTGCAGTCAGGAACCGATTTCTTAAAATTTCGAGTGCAATAAATCGGCCATCTTGCGCTGAATTGCACCTTATTCCGCCACTTCCTGGTCTCCTCGTGTACAGACCAGGCTGATTGTATCTTGTTAAGAGTACCTGACAGTTGTATGCGGTACACTTAAGTTGCAGCGATTTGTCGCTGCGTTCGCCCTTGATTACGAAGCAATACAGATTGAGCAACTTGAGCTGTGCAGGAGCAGTGGTGGCCCAGTGATATCGGCCCCAACTTGCGAGTTGTAGGTCGTAGGTTCGAACCCAGGCAGGCGCTTTACTTTGTGTAAATAATTTCATCACCACTGCTCTCAAAACGGTGAAGGAAACATCGTGAGGAAACCGGCAGACATGCCGGTTTCCTCACGATGTTTTCCTTAAAATTTTTGGTTTTAGGACACTAAAACCAAAAATTTGAAGACATGTGACATCTAACAACGCGCACTGGGCTCGCGTGGTAAATTACAGCCCATTCCCTGTCAAAGAAAGGAGGCCTGTGTCCCAGCAGTGGGAACATTATAGGCTGATTATGCTATGACTTGAGCTGAAGTTAGAGGCTATATTTTTTTATTCTGGAAGCAGAAATGAGTGCACATAAATTAAAAAATAAAACAGTCAAATTTTAATGCACGCCCATTTAATACCAAATTAGAAATTACCCGTCTTCTACATGTTCCAGCAACGAATTGAAGCAATGTGTAACATTTTTTTTTTCACTTCAGTAGCTCAAACATGTAGGTTTTGCTGCCTGAAATCAGTGAGCAAAATGCGATTTTGCTCACTGAGTGAGACCAAGTAACTTTTTAATTATTTTTTTCAGAAAGCCGCGAATATCTTATTCAGTCTTGGGTTAATCATACAATTCGAAACATTCACACTCTATCTCTTTCCCGCCATTAGAAAGAGAGAGAGACAAAGACCAGCCCTTTCGAAGTTCCGATTTTGAATTCGACCTCAAAAACACGTTCGGAATTTCGTACTAACAAAAGAAATTTTGCAAAAAGATAATTATGTCTTTTAATGTAATTTATTGAACTTTTAACTTATTGTGGTATTTAAACGAAAATAAGTATTTACTGCAAATAAAACTGATATTTAACATGTAAATATTTATTTCTAGTTTCAATAATGTTACGTAATATATTTTGAATAATAAAATATCATGGGTGCTATTTCCGAACACGCCTTAATTTAAATAGAAGAGCGGGTTACTTTTAATTTGCAGAATTGCAGTAATTTAACTTTAAACTTTTATAATGTTCCATTTTATTGAATTGGTACCTCTACCTACAATGTTAATTATTTTGATTCACAATAAATAGTTATTTCAATCTATTCCTGTTTATTATTTTATCTCCTAAAGTGTTCTCGCTGCTGAAGTGAAAAGTTATGTGTGTTACACGAGAGCAAAGTTTTTTGCATCTCGTGCCTTTGAATCCCTCGCCACACTCAGGATTCAACTTTAGAATCACTCGCTACGCTCGTGATTCAATCGTAAAACGACTTTGCTCTCTTGTTGCACAAATAACTATTGTGCAACAAGAGAGCAAAGTCGTTTTTTGCTGCGAGTGCTGATTTTGAATCCTGAGCAAGCGAAGGATTCAACGATTGAATCACGAGCGTAGCGAGTGATTCTAAAGTTGAATCCTGAGTGTGGCGAGGGATTCAAAGGCACGAGATGCAAAAAACTTTGCTCTCGTGTAACACACATAACTTTTCACTTCAGCAGCGAGAACACTTTAGCAGATAAAATAATAAACAGGAATAGATTGAAATAACTATTTATTGTGAATCAAAATAATTAACATTGTAGGTAGAGGTACCAATTCAATAAAATGGAACATTTTAAAAGTTAAAAGTAAAATTACTGCAATTCAGCAAATTAAAAGTAACCCGCTCTTTTATTTAAATTAAGGCGTGTTCGGAAATAGCACCCATGAAATTTTATAATTCAAAATATATTACGTAACATTATTGAAACTAGAAATAAATATTTACAGGTTAAATATCAGTTTTATTTGCAGTAAATACTTATTTTCGCTTAAATACAACAATAAGTTAAAAGTTCAATAAATTACATTAAAAGACATAATTATCTTTTTGCAAAATTTCTTTAGTTAGTACGAAATTCCGAACGTGTTTGTCTTTGAGGTCGAATTCAAAATCGGAACTTCGAAAGGGCTGGTCTTTGTCTCTCTCTCTTTCTAATGGCGGGAAAGAGATAGAGTGTGAATGTTTCGAATTGTATGATTAACCCAAAGCTGAATAAGATATTCGCGGCTTTCTGAAAAAAATAATTAAAAAGTTACTTTGTCTCACTCAGTGAGCAAAATCGCATTTTGCTCACTGATTTCAGGCAGCAAAACCTACATGTTTGAGCTACTGAAGTGAAAATAACTATTGTGCTTACCATCTTTATTAACATTAACAAACATTGTAACAAGCTACCAGTTCAAGTTGCCATACGCGTTAGTAAAATTCAGCTGTTATCGGGTTGTTTATGGTTGGGCCACATTCTGTGCCGCTGAGCATAGTAGAAGTGTCTACTACTTTCTTTTAATCTTGTATACTTTAAAGGCATCATATGCTTTGCCTGCTTTGAAATCTACACTGGCGTGCAATAAAATCGACCCACCTCGTACTCTTCGATTTGAAACAATATAATTCAACAAGGTTTACTAACAATAACCTAATATATTGTATACTAAAACCTTCCTGAAAGTATGTAGACTACGTTAGTTAAAGAATTAACAAAACTGATTTATATAAGTTTATGGAAAAATCACGAACTTACAAACATGGGGGTTCGAATAAAGAACCTCCTTTTTTTGAAGTCCGTTAAAAAATCAAGTAAAATTTTCATTAAACGAATAGAAATAAACAAATTTATTTTTTTTCAATTTCATTGGCAAAAAAATGTCACGCACTTTATCCGAGCAAAAGTGAGCGATGAGGACATCTGAAGAATTGAGTCGATCTTGTCAAGAATATTGCTTTTATCCAAATATAGTGTATGTGCAAATAGACTGTACCTTACCTACCTTCACACAATATAAATTATATTCATTAAGATTTTTGAGATATCGTCTCTCAAATTGAAAGTACGGGGTGGGCCGATTTTTTTGCACGCCGGGGTACTTTAACCATACCAAACGTTCAGCAATGATGTAAATTTTACTAGGTACATAAGTAACAGTAGATGTCAACAGGTATACAGGGTGTAAAAAGACCCATCACATAGCCGTCAACTACGCATTCTGTATATCAAACTAAGTAACATTGCACAAAAATAATTGCTGGGAAACGACTTTTATTTTTGGCGTGAAAATTTGCTGTTTGCGGTAGTGCGCAATGTAACACACGCAAAACATTGTGCTTATGGGTGCATGCAACGGTACGGGGATCGTGGGAGTATTTAAAGTTGTGTTATAACATTAAAACCTTGTTTTATTTTTAAAAAAAGTCAGTAAAACTTGGATTTTTTATCCTCAATATCTCCGTAACCAGAAGGTTCCCAGGTATGGTCCAGTACATTTTTTTTACAAATACTGAGAGTAGAAGTCAAACTCAATTTTTTTATTTGTAAAACATAGGTGGGTGTAAAAACAGGTGTTGTAAATAAAATATTTATACGTACACTATGTTTTGTCGTTGACGGCGTACTAAAATCAATAAAGTAGGTATCTAAACTTAGGTAGGTATGTAACAGAATTAAATTTCGTTAAAATTAAATGACAAAATCTTTCCTAGCTAAATGACATAAAACTTATGCTAAAACAAAGTTAACAATTTAATACATACAGTACAAATTAAAATTATTAGAATAACATCATATTAAACATTTTATTATATATTTAGAGGGTGACTACTATACTATAATCATAGCATATAACTACCTCCAACTCTTAATGCACATATTTTTCCAAATAATTTGTATTATCGTTTAGGTATTCATTAACTGAATAATAAGAAGTGACCCTCGGCTCCGTTAAGTGTCTTTTTACACCTGTTATAATGTATAATTTTATATTTAAATAAATATTTATTCCTCAATTCTCGTTATTGCACCTAAAACTTTTTGTCTCGGCGTTACCCAAAGGTTGACTGGTAGAAAATACCTGTAGCATTAAGTTTGCCTCTGTACACTTGTGTGCTTCAGTGTTAAATAAATAAATAATAACAGTAGGTAGAGGTCCGTGTGTGAAACACGTGTAATAAGTAGAAACAGAATTCCATTTGTATTCATATTAAATGAATAACTCAATCCATTTTGATTAATAATTAAGAGCTTTTCTGAAAGCCATTATTATTATAGACTCCGGCTAGACATTATTCGTGTGATTCGAACAAATTCTTGGAACGGATTGATTCATTACCGAGTAATTTTTGTGTAGAAGGTCATTGCTTGGGCCGACGGGGATTGATTAAAGACTATTAATTCGGGGTAGTTTTTTGTACGGGTTCGTTGGGTCAATTTACTTTTATTTTTACTTAGATCGTAGAAATCGTAGATCATAAAGAGTACCAATAATCTTATCACAGATTTTGATCATTGGATGTAAGCTCTACAAAGTAGCAGTCTCGTAACTTGTTGCAACTATTTACACCTACTGCTAGGAGTAAAAATACCCTAGTTACTAAACCATAATATTCCTGATTTCAACCAAAACTAACGAACCAAATACTTTATTGACACGAAACGAATCATATCACTGATCAACAATGGTCATGGCACACGAACTCTGATAGGTGATCGTGTTCTGACTGCTGACCCTCATTACGAAAACACACTTATTTTGTTTCAAACACCCTCAGTTTTCTTGTGATGAGGTCCAGTTTATTTTCGGTATTGTAGCGATAACGGTCGTAAAAAAGGAATGCTGTTTTGTTTTCGCTTTTAATTTAAATTGTTTTGGTTTTAATTAACTTCTGTGCTTGTGCGAATATGTCGAGAGAGTGTATTATCGATCTTAACTCATTTTGTTATATTTGTGGTGAAATGACTTTCAAAATCAATGGCGATTTATTTCTGATGTTATTTTGAAGTATTACAGCGAGTATTTTAGTTTCACGGTGGCTCATCAAGACAAAGCTTGGGCCCCACATATTATTTGCATAACATGTGTAAAAAAATTCACTGAATGGAAGAAAGGATCGCACCATATGGTTCAAAGGTTCCATCAGGACATTCCTAAGATGGAGAAGCGTTATCAGGGTAGACGGAATCCAAGGATGATGGCTGACTACTGCTGGATGATCAAAAGGGACCAAGCAGTAGGCAAATATTCCAGAAAATCGTAGACCTTTAATTTACAAACCACATTATTCATATGTTTCTGGAGAACTATTTAAAATTTTCTTTATAATTCATGTTTCTTAACAAAATATCAATTCATACGTGATAAAAAAAATAACTGCGTATTTTTATTGACAACACCTAATACATAGAAAAAACACTAAAAAAGTTCGTGTGGCACGACGAAGATTAAATTTTGTTGACCAGTGATTACTGCAACTGAATCAATTACTGAATATTATGACTATAGGTAATAAGTATCCAACCCTGTTTATTTTAGGTATGGTCGGATACAATGAGCTAAGGTTTAGGAGGGATCTTGCACTCACCTCTTATATATTTAAGATATTGAGAGGGAAGGTGCATAATGCAGTTATTTTAGGGCAGGTGAGTCTGTGTGTTCCGGACAGGTACGTGTGACGCCGACGGCAGCCGCCACTGCTAGTGGAACCGCGCGCTCGGACCAACCTTTTAAGGGAGGCGCCGCTGACGCGTGCACTCCGCACGCTCAACCTCATAGCGAGTGAGACGGACTTATTCTGTTGTTCTCTGAGTGAATTCACAAGGAATGCATTGTATATAATTAGTTATAGATGTTAGTTTATATTAAGTTAGCTTAAGCGAATTTATCGCATTGGGGTTAACCTGTAATGGTAAATGTAAGTAGAAATAAATAAATAAATAATAAGTTACAGTCCATTCAAACGTTTTTTACAACCCTCTCATCTGCTCCACAACAACCTAATGACTATATAACATTCCCTAAATAGTCGACTCCTAAACCAAATAGGCCATATCTATCTCCATAACAATGCTTGCGGAAAACTTATTTCACTTGCCCACAAAGAATCATCGCAATGAATACTTTACTACACGAGAGGCCTCACCTTTCAGGCCTCAAGGTAACATTGAGGCCAAAATACACTCCTAAGGGACGCAAACTACGCAAAGGGTTGTAATTTGAGGGAAAATACGTCAAATTCGTAGTAAACCGGGGAGGTTATAAAAGGTAAACTAACCATATTCGGGGGCACGTTTTCGCGATGTAAAGTAATGAAATGAGTGTATTAATGTGTGTTTTAGAAGGTTAATGGTTAAGATTTGGAGAATTTAGAGTGTTATGTAGGCATTTAGGCCCATTTTGTATGACCCATGGGTTAATTACGTACATAATTATGTAAGGTAGCAAAGATGAACCGAAAATGAACCCACAAGGAAAAATCTTGAAGATGATTTTCAAGGCACGCTAAGCTTTTTAAGTATCACAGTTTGGAGTGAAGCTGATGCCGATCATCATCATCAACATCACCAGCCTACAGCAGTCCACTGCTGGACATAGGGCTCTCCAATTGCACGCCATTTAGCTCTATTTCTGGCAACTCTCATCCAGCTGCTACCAGCCCCCTGCGAAGATCGTCGCTCCACCTAGCCTGAGGGCGTCCTACCTTACGTTTGCCGATTCGCGGTCTCCACTCAAGAACACGTCTACCCCAACGGTCATCGGTTCTACGGCTAATATGGCCGGCCCATTGCCACTTCAGCTTGCTTATTCTGTGAGCTATGTCAACAACTTTGGTTCTCTGCCGGATCACCTCATTCCGGATTCAATCCCTCAGAGAGACTCCAAGCATAGCTCGTTCCATAGCTCGCTGAGCGACCTTGAATTTATGGACCAGCCGTATCGCGAGTGTCCACGTTTCGGCTCCGTAAGTCATAACAGGCAGGACGCACTGATTGAAGACTTTAGTCTTTAAGCCGATCCTCATTACATATTTAAGCTTACCCGACAGCGCTTCCTCAATAATTTGCATTAGCTAGTCCGTTATGCGTCTTCGGTTAGTGCAAACATTAATAAAATTGATTGAGATTGTAGCCGACGTCATAAGCTTACGTACTGATGCGTTGCCTGGCAACGAACAATAATCAAAAGGGAAATTGGCTGCTGTGGTTCTGTTGGCCGACAGCTTCCGGCCAATCAGACTAACTACATATTAGCTAGGGCACGCTTTGGTCATGCGGTTTTGTTGCAAATCAACTAGCTGATAAATGTAGAAGATTCCTTCAACAGCTTCTGATATTAATCTACCACAATAGGAAACCAGCAAGTGGGAGTTTGCAGAAACTTCACCTCGTTCAAAATCAGAAAAAAAAATTGTGTGGGGTTTTTGTATTCGTTTTTGCCACCGACGTGAAGTTATTACGTAAAGTAATTTTTCAGTTTTTTTGTTTTTTTTTTGGAAGTCAGTCGTTTTTTTTTTTTTGGAGAAAAGTTTTTATTTTTTCCTTTTTTGTTGTGGTACCTACCCCACACTAATTCGTAGCCCACTACTTGTTATGTAAATAACAGTGACAGGAAATTATTAAAACATCATCAATATTAACTAAGTGGAAAAATACGCAGTATTAAGGATAACTCAGAAACTTCTGATCAAAACTTCAACAACTTTATATGGGTCCACATGAGAAGCACCAGCTTTCAAATAAAAAAATAATCATCCAAATCGGTTCACCTAGAAAAAAGTTCTGGGAGAACACAAAAAAAAAAACAGTAAATTGAGAACCTCCTCCTTGTTTTGAAGTCGGTTAAAAAATGACGCTAAGCGTCTCGCCAGCATTTGAGAACATGTGGAACTCATTATCAATACACTTGAGATATCAAAAAGAGCAGGCCTTAGCGTCGACAGAAATGCTGACGAATCAAAGAAAAAGTCAAATTGATCTACATTCTAAAACATTCGAATTGATATGAGACAAGTAACTGTGGTAGTAGGAGCCGAGGAGCTGAGGAGCTGTGGTGGCACAGTGGTATCGGCCCCGACTTACGAGTTATAGGTCGTAGATTCGAACCCAGGCAGTCGCTTTACTTTGTGTAAATAATTTCATTACCACTGCTCTCAAAACAGTGAAGGGAAACATCGTGAGGAAACCGGCATGTCCTAGAACCAAAAATTCGAAGACATGTGACATCTACCAACCCGCACTGGGCCCGCGTGGTGGAATATGGCTCACTCCCTCTCACAGAGACGAGGCCTGTGTCCCAGCAGTGGGAACATTATAGGCTGATTATGTAAAGTAACTGTAGCCTTTACTACTTCGGCTTTTAAGACTGCTCAAAACAATGCAATTAATGTCCCAATATTTTACAAAGTACCTACATAAGTGGCCAAGTAACACTTTGCAGTATAAACAGGCATGAGTCAGGGATGAGTAATCGAATGTCAGTCATCGTGATGGATGCGTGTGGCCAGTAGATGCATCCTCGGAGTTGTTTGTTCTTGCCCTGTCGTGATAGGTTGCGATTTGACCTCTCACGAACACTTTAGCGCTTCTGTTTTCTATTTCACTAAAGCCGACTAAAAGGAAAGTTTTGGCAAGACTAACTTAAGGTAACAAAGGTCAATAACAGTCTAGCGCAGTTTCTGCGCAGCAGAAACACGCAATTTTCAACAACCTTCTACAATAAGTTACCGAGCATTCCTCTTACTTCTTGATAGGAGCTTGAGAAAAAGGGCTCATGACTCCTGGCGTACCACTATTGATCAACAAAAACGTAAGACTTTTGACTTTAAATTTTATCTTTCAAAAGTAGCTTTTAAGTGCCTATTTGAAGTAAATGATTTGAATTTGACTTTGTAACTATTTAGTTATCTTTGTCAAATACAATGCAGCCTTCAAAAAAATAGTACAGAAAAATCTTTTCAGAAGTGAGGCAAAATAACAGTCCGTTTTGCTCAGTTTTGCTACATTGGATTGCGCCTGGCCATGCCCATCTATAGAACGAAATTCGATGTCGTCCAACATTCGGTATTCAAAAACAAATTGAGCATACGCAGTGGCATCGCACGCTACATCGCGCTATCACATCGCCTTTTATTAACTCAGTAGACGCGAAGTTACAGGTTTTATCGCTCATACGCGCAGCTTTTCCATCAGAAAAGAAAAAAGGCGAAAATGAAGAATATTGGCGTGAAATTTGATTTTTCGACGGCAATCGAAAACTTTATGTTCGTGCTAGGTCATGAAAATGATTCAATTTTGCTGTTGGTCGGCACTTCCAGGGCTGAGGGTTATAACTGTGAGGGAGGCTTTGACGTTTTCCAATAAGTAGTCAAATGGTATGCAAACGAACGTGTGAACATTTTGCAAAATAGTCCTCGAAACAATTTTGTATTATGAGCAACTAATACGACTTCAGTTATGTCAAAATAATATTTCTCAGAAAAAGATTAGCGACAGATGTTTCCATAGCATAATTAGCTAACAATGTTCCCACTGCTGGGACACAGGCCTCCTCTCTATAAGAGGGATTGGGCCATAATGCACCGCGCGCACTTGTCTTCGGATTTCTGGTTATAGGACATGCCGGTTTCCTCACGATGTTTTCCTTCACCGTATTGAGAGCAATGGTGATTAAATAATTCACTTCAATCTTCAATGTATTAGATTAAGTAAACCCCTACAACCCGTAAATCGGGGCCATTACCACTGGACCACGACTACTCTTCATGGTTTATATGTTTCGGGCAAACCGAAGGCAGTTTCTTCAAAAACATAATTAACCTTAGCTAGTCTCATAAAGCTGGTACCAACACTGGAGGAGACGACGTCCACCACTTATAATAGTTATAATACATTACGGAGCCACCTGTCTCTTATTATTATATGCGCAATAAACATCCAATAACCCTACAAATGGGCAGGTTCTCCAACTATAAACACAAGCACTCTCTCCTAACCGCTGAGGGGTTAACTCTCAAGTTATAACGCGCAGTTATCCACCTAATGACTTAAGTGCCCAGAGACATAACTGTGAACTCCCACATGCTGTTAATTGTGGTCTCAACATAAATACTGTTTTGTTATTTGTTTGTAAGTAAATGGCCCAAATTGCACTTGAGGGAGTTATGGTTCTTGATTTCCAAGAACTGGATATGAAGTATTTATTACCGTATATGCATTAAGAGCCACTATTCATCATGGGCCACCAAAAAGATACGTGCAACTATGCAAAGCGTTACTAACTGTACAATTATTGAATAAAACCTTGCTGAAAGTTACCAAACTCTATCAAAACGTCTTTGTAACCTTTAAAATTCGATATAAAATTATCCTAATACCATTTTCCAATTCATCAATAGAGTTTCCAACCGTTTTCACTATCTGACATCTCATCGATAAGCTATTTACGAAATGAACGTACAAGACAGTAAAACTATCACTATTTCAATGATTGTAACAAAGCATATTATTATTTCAGCATCACATTACCAAAACCAACCACTCAATATTCAACATATCTCTTCAAATATCCCTCCAGAAGCGTAACTATATATTACACATACTTAAACTATAGTACATATTACACTTGAAACCGATACTATTTAGTTCCAGCGATGCTTCGCCTCACTAATACATTCGCGGAGGCATATTTGATTACAAGGACATAAGGCTTCAATTGTATTACGTACGAGAACTGTCTACACATAAAATTGATTTTATGTTCGTACTTTGTAGTTACGCGTTACAGTTTGGTAGAATTTGCTGGTATTAGGGATATAAATTTCTAGGGTTTCGTCTTTGGAAGTAGAACTGGATTGGAGTACTTGAAATCGTAAATCTTTTTCTTTTTATCTTTATTTTAGACAAGCTTCTGCCGGCGACTTCGTTCGCGTGGAATTCGTAAGATACACAATATACTAAAATAATCGCCACATTTTTATAAAACTCCCTCGGCCCCCGTCACTATTACATCGTTCTCGGTGAGTGACTTTTTTATGTTTGTTCGGCTCCTAAGGGTCGTAGCGTGATGTTAAATAGCCTATAACCTTCCTCAAGAATTCGGCTTTATCAAATGCAAAAAGATTTTATCAAATCCGACTTGTAGTTCCAGATATTAGCGCCTTCAAACAAACAAACTCTTCAGCTTTATTATTAGTATACTTGTAGATATTCAAATGTTCTCAAATTAGTAGCGACATTGACCCTCTTCAATGTGCAGTTTTAAACCATTTCTTTCGTAATCGACCCAACAAAAGCATAAAAGCGCTAACATAATAATAACCAAACAAATCAACCCTGTTTTGCCAGTAGAGGCACCTAGCCTCAAGTTTGCAACTTCCAACAGACCCCTGACCCCTGACCCTACTGTGGAGAACTTGCTGCCAGAACATTTACTAGAACTTAAGATGGCGAGGTGACGAAGCTAATAAATGCTGAATCATGATGTAGTTCCTAGCTTATACCTAGTTAATTTAACAGCCACGTTGGTCTCCTGGTGGCAAGCGCAAATGCTGAGCGTGGGGTCCTGGGTTCGATTTCCAAGTCGGGTAAAGTGTTATTGGGTTTTTCCATTAGGAATTTCTTAGTAACAGCCCGGAGTTTGGAAGTCTGCGGTTTAATATCCCCGTGCCTCGGAAAGCACGTTAAGCCGTTGGTCCTGCGCCTGATCTCTCTCCGGTCATGTCGGATTGCCGTCCCATCGGACTATGAAAGTGAGAGATGAAAGAGTGCACCTGTGTCTGCGCACACACTTGTGCACTATAATATCTCCCACGCTGCGCCGGAGGCAGGTTCCGTTGAGATTGGCCACCATGGCCGGTAATACGGTCGGGAGGACTATTATTATTAAAATCATTTTTTTATGTATATGATGTGACACGGATACTTAATGTTTTTTTTTTTTTAACTTTAGCAAAACATAAATCAAAAGTTTGTGAATTTACACAATTTATTCTTTGTTTACTTCTCTCGCTTTAAAGTATGGATGTGTTATAATTATACAATCAACATTCATAAAATAAACACAGTTTACTACGTTTTTATTTGTTTATCTCATTGTTATCGAGATATACCAGTTTGTGTCAGCCAATTGAAGTATCAACTAACTAGGTATTTATTATATATAATATAGTCCTCCAGGCCGTATTACCGGCCATGGCGGCCAATCTCAACGAAGACTAGCCTTCGGCGCGGGAGATATTATATTGCACAACTGTGTGCGCAGACACAGGTGCAGTCTCTCAACCCTCACTCTTATAGTCCAATGGGACGGCAATCTGACACGACCGGAGAGAGATAGGCGTAGAACCAACGGTAGGGGTGCCACACCGCCAAATTCCAAACTCCGGGCTGTTACTCAGAAATTCCTAATGGAAAAACCCAACTGCCCCGTTTATCGTGGTTGCAAGCGCGACTGCTGAGCGCGAGGTCTTGGGTTCGATTCCCAGGTCGGGCAAAGAGTTAAGATGATAAAAGAAGGCATAATAAATCATCTTACATGTAGAAACAATTTTTGTTTTTGTTAAATATCTTAGACACACTACAACTATTCTGTAATGTAAAGGAGCTACTTGCTACGTCGCGTCGCTCCGTAGCCGTGCTACACCGTAGCGAGGTAATTCTTTTAACTCTTCATCCGTCAAAAGTTGTGTGCTCTCATGTGGAGCCAAGTGTTGCCATTCATTCATAAATCATTCTAGTCAACCCTTAACACTAATTGCCATGTCTCGAAACATAATAATATTCGTACTTTGAGAGATGTTAAAAAAATCCTTTATTGTAATAAAACTTAGATTCCTATAAAAAGAAAATGACAGCGGATCCCGCAAAAACATCTGAGCGGAGACATCGCCTTGTAAATCGAGTTGTAGTTAAATTGCCTTCCTAAGCAACAAAGCCAAACCATTGATCAAATAACAAAGGATGTCCAATCTCAGTTAGAACATCGAGACATCACTTGAAATACATCGACATTTACACTGGTCTCGATTAGAAGTCGATGAATCAACACTATCGGATATCTGGGCTCTCGATTAAATTAATCTATCAAGTAATGCCCTGCAGAGTAAATTGAAACTCAATATTGAATCGTATCGATACTTCAAGTCTCACGAATCGATATTATAGAATGGTCTACTTACATCAGTAAAGAGGGTCGTATCTCTAGAACGGATACTCGGAATGAGTTTTGGTTTAAAGCCATGCACATAGTTATAACTGGATATTGAGAGTCTCGCAGCAATATCCGTTCAAACTTAGACATAAATCTGCGTTAGCCACAAAAGTTCAAGACTCTCTGTGGGTTTAAGTTCAAGAGTCTTGAATACAAAGTCTCTTTAATGCAATATGTGTCATGGTCTATCCCCCTATAGGTCAGAGGTTCAACGTGTGATAAAGTGGTGTGATAAACCGCAGACCACGAAGTAAATGAGTGTACTAATGATGCGTTGCGATGGAGACATAGTGTTTTGTTTTCATTACAATAGCAGCGAGGTAATTACGTAACACACTAACAGTAGGAATAGGTTTCATTTTGACAGTTCAACAACATTCATTACGTTATTTACGTTGTTGAACAGACAAACTTTTCGAACATTCGAAGCAATGGATTAGCAACAGGCTACAAAATGATTCAGATTATGATAGATAGTGTTTTACGTAATTAGGGTACAGGCTAGATTATGGACTAAATTAAGGCTCTAGTTTAGTTATGGATAATGACGTCACTTCTACATCTTGGGACTTGATGAATTTTACCAAACCACCAACCACCAACCAACCAATACCAATTATTTTACTTTGCCTTCTAAAAACCATATAGCACCACATTTTCAGATTTTCACTATTTATGATCATATTTTGTCGCTTTTGTTATTTAACAAGGGAGCCAGAAACGACACTACAATATACCCCGAATTTTGTGGAACAGTTACTAAAATCATGTTTATATATAGTCGTATGTATGTCACCTTGTATGTATGTCCGCCGGCTAACGGTCAGGTGTTCACTGGACTATAAAGAGTAGTTTTTAATTGGAACGCCACTCCGCTCACGGTCTCTGTCCCTGCCAAATTGATTCCTCCAATGTGCACCACCCCCTTTATATCGTGTTTGTGTTCTAATTTTTAAGATAATGCTTCTGTTTTGTTTATTAGTATTGATATAAATATAACAACTTATGAATGCTAAAAATCTCAGACCACAGGCTTAGCTCAAAAATTTCCATATCGACAAAAGTTATTAAAAGTCAAAGACTGCGTGAAAAACGGACAAAAGCCCTGCATCAAGTTGTTCAAAATACCCCATTTTACAGCAAGTGAGTTTGGATCGTGACTTATCGTGTTCTTTATTTTACGTAGGGGTTGCTACAGAATGACCACCACAAATGCAGCGCAAGAGCATTAAAACCCTTTTCCGTAGTTACCGTAATCGGTGTCGTAACACATCCTGATTACTTCCCCCACAGCACAGCTTCATCCGACAACATTTTTTTGCACTGTCATGCCAACTATTAATAAAACCCGCGCTCTCAAAGATTGAACAGAATCTCAGAATCCATTATTTCTTTGGAATTTCCAAACAAAGCATTTTTTGCGCTCTTTTACAGTCTACTGGTCAGCCTGAAAATGACGTGAAGTTTTATAGCAAAGGCTTCAGAAAATAGGCTTTCGATTGGCAAAAACCTAGTGTTACGATCATTTGATAGCTCTTAAGGCTACACTGGATCGTATGGCACCTCGATTTTATAGCATGTCATGGAAGGAATTTTAGATATTGGATGTGGTATTTTATTAGCTCTACTTTTATGTTCAAAATCTTATGAAGCATTTAACTTGAAAGCGAGCCCCAATATTTTCGGCCTCATCGTATTTTATTTTTTCAGTAAAAGTGGCGGAAATTTAAAAGCAGACAGGAGCAGTCATCTCATAGATAGACACCGGATATTAATAAAAATATCAAATCCGTCGACAGCACTTATATAGATGGCAAGTTTCCATTAATCAAAAGACAAATAAAGTAGACATTTTAGAAAAGTCCTCGCTTTTCTTGACAATAGCAATTTTCAAACCGACAACAACACTCGGATTACAGTTTTATAAATTGCTGCTTTTTATTTAACGCAAAAATTATGAAAAACGGAACGCTTAAGGTGAGAAGGGTCATTCAGGGGTGAAACTGGCACCCAGAGCTATTCATGGGGTTTAATTTTGCTACTCAATTTTAAACTCTTTGTTCTTTGAAATAAGAATCATGGAACGAACAATCTTTCGGTAATAATTTCGCAAGAACATTTCGAGGTTAGTCCATGATAATATTTCATACTTGTCTAGAAAAACCTTGCGCTAGATACTCGAATTGGGCCAAGAAAATGTTGGCATAAACATGACAATATGAAAACCTAAGTGGACAGAAAAACAGTCCAAATTCACTCTAATAATAAAAACTAACCTAAAAATCTGCAAAGAAAAACGCCGCGTAAAATTCATCATTAATCAAAGCTTAGCTACCGTAGTTTATACAACGACCATCGTGAGATTGGAATAGCACTGAGGCATAAAAACCCAACAAGGGTCTTTCTTAAAAATAAATAAAAAATAAGTGTAAAAAAAATATAAAACGCTGCCACAGAGGTTGACAAATTATCTTAGTAGGTACACATAAAGAAAACCATTTTATTTGTGGGTAGGATCACACGGTTAGCTAAGCAGACGGTAAAGGATATACTTACTAACATGTTAGGAGGCTCACAATAGCTCGATTTTCGTAGTGAGTGGTCACACCCACGAAATAATCAAAGAGAAATTGATATGAATGGAATTTCCAAGTGTACCGAAAAAATCATTTTATTTAAGTTGCTTGTAAGCAAAAGTCGATTGAGATAAATTATCTATTCCATTTATAATATTTAAAAATATATATTATGACAAACCTTTAATTACAATAAACAAGCTAACACTAAAATATAGTATACTAGCGACCCGCCCCGGCTTCGCACGGGTGCAATGTAGATACTAATGTGGTATCAGTGTGGAGTGATTAATAATATTATTATTATTATAATTAGACTATACTTCAGGATATCTTTATATACAATGTTTACAGCTGTTTTTACCTGCTGCTGCTGTGCTGTCTGGACCTTAAATACTCGTATGATTACCCAATGATACCCAAAGTGGTCTATATCGACCCACATTGTTAGACGTTACACTTTTATATCTGTGATATCTTCTAAGATATTCATTTTAATGATATGCTGTAAAGGGCAATTTCAATCTACATTAAATCCATAACGTATTTAACGCATTTAATTGGATAAGGAATAATACTGTATTGTTTAAAACAGCTTCGTAAATAACCCATTATTTTTTTGCAATATGTAAAAGATAAAAATGGTTACTGTGGGTTATCCTTAGGAGATAGACATATACCATCGTAGATTTTTTTGTAGCTCTTTTTATGATATACAATTCCGTAGTACATTATTTTGATCTATCTCGTAAGATTTAGCCAGCGTTTGCAATGTAAGCGCAAAAAGATATGTTTTTTACGACATTACATTACAAATCCTTGAAATTCTCGGCTTTTCTCTACTATAATATGCATGTATTATACATAAAAAAATCCTCTTGAATTACTCTGTCTATTGGTGAAAACCGCATTAAAATCCGTTGCGGGTTTTAAAAGATTTAAGCGTACAGACGCGGGAAGCAACTTTGTTTTATACTATGTAGAGATATGCAGAAGTATATAAAAAAACTACAGAGCATGAGGTCCTGGGTTCGATTCCCAGGTCGGGCGAAGTATAATTGGGTTTTTCTATCTGGAATTTCTCAGTAGCAGCATACAGTCTGGAATTGTACCCGGTTGAAGCCAATAGGCTCGCCCCCTATTACATGGGACTTAAACATAACCGGCGAAATGTGGATGTACTATAGGTATACCTCTGCCCATCCCTTCGGGAAAACAAGGCGTGATGTTATGTTATGTTTTATATAATAAAAAAGGGAAGAGGTCAGTGGCATCAAAATTTGATGAGCACTCCGACCCCAAGGCTCTAGTGTCTCAATCCCAAACGGCTCAAACATATCCCAATATTTGCGCCGTTTGAGGTTTTTTACTCCTGAGGCAGCCGCCCCAGCACAGCCCGCCGTGCTGGGAAAATCGGTTGGCGCGAGGGTGTCGACACAAATTGCACACCAAAGGCCTACCCAACTTCTAAGGCATTTTAGTCATTCCGTCTGACCTCTTAAAATAAATTGATGAAGACTTGATTAGTAACTGGTACGACAAGTTTTAAATTGCCTAAAGATGTTAGGGATAGGCTTTCAAATAGGTACATAGCTATATTTTATTTATAACTAAATAAATAAACTAAGAAATTTATCCAGTGTATATGTACATTTTTATCGTATAAATTAAATACCGTCAATGGAAACTAAAGCAAATTCAGTATGAGTTATCATTACGAATCATCAAGATCCAAGTACCAGGGCTACATGAACGGTAAGGAATTCACTAACAACCTTCCCTCTAACAAATTCTCTATTGACACATCATCTCGGCATTCATTCACGTCCCCCAAACTACACGATATTAATTTGTCTGATCGCAAATTACATGTTTGTTGACGTGCTACTAAGAACACAGTGTAATTGTGTTAGCCTGTCAACTGTACGGATGTTATATATAACAGTTTAATTTGTATGTATCTCGTTAGCAATTTTGAGTCGTAATGTACATGAAATGGAAGATTTTGGAATGATGGCGAAATGTTTATTCATGCCCGTTTGAATATGATAATGGTAAGTGTTGAAATATTTGCTTCTGACAAATCCACTCAGATAGTACCTAATATCTTGCTTATCTATACGCCTTTAGAAGCTAGAATAAGTTACTATTGTCAGGTGAAGATAGTAACATTATTAGAGTCGACCTGTTTGCTCCTGGAAGAAAGTTAGATAACGCTTGGAACAGAAGCGGATTTACATCAGAAAGGCTACGAATGGAATTCGAACTTACAATCTCTACCATTCCGACGTCTTAGCTATGAGCTGAATTAGGTTATGTAAAACTGTCGTTCAACAATTATGAGTCTTACCAAAAGAGAAAATAAACCAAAGCTCTTCCTAAATCACCCACTCAAACCAGAATTATTACAATCACGTATCGCTCCATTGTCACCTAAATCATGGTTCTTTCTTTCAATATTCGTGCAATTTATCCTCGTTGGTATCTGTGACGGAACGTTCGAGACGAATTTATGAGATCGCTCCATCTATTTGGCGACTAACCGCGAACGATTGCCTTCGAATTGTCCTCCGTAAGCCGGAGTTTTTGTTGACTTTTCAATTACAGGGTGTAGCTTAAAAGGGATAATGTTTCAAGAAAACTGAGAGGTTTTACGATACTTATTTATGGACTTAATTGCCAGAGTGACTTTCTATCTCCCTTTTTGAGGGTCGTGGTCGCATCTGTAACTAGCGATAAGAGCAAACATCTGTTTAGCAAACAGATACTTTGGGACCCTTTCTGCAAAGGATCCTCTTGTTATTTGACAAAATGTGTCCCGGGATTTCCACATGATACAAAGTATCCCAAAGTATATACCTATTTATTCTACGTGAAGACAAAACACGATTAAGACCTAAATCGATTAGGTAGTTAAATTTCTGAAGGACTTTCTTTTTTCGACAGACCGGTAGGTGTCTGACGTTCTAACCCTAGGGTTCAGCTAAATAATGTATTCCTAAACAGTTTTACCTATCTTCAAATACTGTCTCGAATACTCAAAGCCTGCACGGACGTCCCCAAAAGCACTAAAGCTCACATTCCAAGACGTGAAGCTTCCAATATACTCAGTCCTTGTCAATCTAGGTGCGCGTTTGACCTAGGAGCAGAGAATACTGAATAGGAGGATGTCCGGACTTACGACGTCGAATTTAAATACCTACTAAACTACACTGGCGTGCAAAAAAATCGGCCCACCCCGTGCTTTCAATTTGAGAGACGATATCTCAAAAATCGTAATGAATATAATTTATTAATTTATATTGTGTGAAGGTAAGTAAGGTAAGGTACAGTATATTTGCACATACATTATATTTGGATAAAAGCAATAATCTTGAAACTTTTAAATCAGTTTTGATAATTCTTTAACTAACGTCATCTACATACTTTCAGGAAGGTATACAATATATTATATTAGGTTATTGGTAGTAAACCTTGTTGAATTTATTGTTTCAAATCGAAGAGCTAGGGGTGGGCATTGGTGGGTGGAGATTGCACGCCAGTGTACATAGCAGATAGTCACGGCAGGTCATAAGTGTACGAAAAAGTCAGCTCTCGAACACAAAAAAACACTGACGAACCAAATATTTAGGTACACCTACACATACCTATACGTAATAGTAGCTTTTGCCCGCCGCTTTGCCTGCGTGGAGTACGGCAATTATCCCACGGGAACGTACTTACTACCGGGATAAAAGGTCCTATGTCCTGGTCATGGTCTATCCGTGAGCACTATTTCATCTAAATCCGTTCAGCAGTTGAGGCGTGAAAAGTTAACAGATAGACAGAGTTACTTTCGCATTTACCTATAATATTAGAATGGGTTAGCCATGGATTGCAAAATAAAGTGAAAGCAAGGAATAAAAACTTAGGCACACGCAAGTTTGCATAGTATGTGAAATAAAATATATAGGTATCTACTGAAAAGAAACAAAAGGCGCCAAAAGCCCTGAGCTATCCTAGAATATGCAGCACTACGCCATGAAAATGGTGCAGCGCTGCATTTCGGAGACTCGTTAAATTGAGTAATGTATCGCTTGTTGCTGCGTTTTGCTTTCAGATTTGCTCGAATTTCTATCGAATTCGCTAGACAACTATTACTATTTTGGACCTTCAACCAGCGGGGTAATCGTAACACACTAATAGTAGGAATGGCTTTCATTTTGACAGTTCAACAACATTCATTGCGTTATTTACGTTGTTGAGCCGATTTTTTTTCGAACATTCGAAGCAATTGATTAGCAATATCCTTCAACGTAAGTTCTTGCATATACTAGGTACCTAATGGCACAACAGTGATACAATGACCGATGCATTCTTACAGATTATTCCTGACGCACAGCTATCACTAAAATAATATTATAACAGTAGATTGTAAACATACAGAATTTCTCATTATCAGTCACCTAACCATAGATATTTATTTTTATTACAACCAAAGATGACAGAAGAGGCCTTAACTGAATGTTTTTCTGTGTACGTTCTACAAACTTTCATATAATAATACAAGCTTATGCCCGCGATTTCGTACGCGTGAAATTATTTACTTCGTTTTCGCTACGTGTTCTTTCTGTTTTTTTTTCTTTTTGCTCGGCTCCTAAGAGTCGTAGTCTGACGTTAAATTTGGGATTTGGAAAGGATTTGGGCCATCAAATACAATAAGAATTTTTCAAATCCGACTGATAGTTCCGGAGATTAGCGCGCTCAAACAAACAAACAAACTCTTCACCTTTATTATAAGTATAGAGTATAGATGAAGACATAGGATAAAAAAAAATGTTAAAAAGGCAAGCATAAAAATATCAATTATTGGGAATTTAATTTATTCCCAGTGAAGTAATGGAATAATTCGACTGTTGTCATACTCCGGTATATTGTGTTCTCTCTCATCCCAATCCTACGAAATGGATGGGAAGCTTTTTTGCGATTTCTGACTTTTCTGGTACTCAAACGTCCGTGGTCCCATAGTGTTTTGATCCCTATAAGAAACACGATCGATTCGCATCAACACAATTTTTTTGGTGAAAACTGCCCATTTTCTTGCTGACTGTATTTTTTTTTCAAAATCTTTGAATTCAAATCAAAATGTTTCAAAAAGTTTAGGAACAGTCGCCTAAGACCGTTTTCTTGTAGCGATAACGGTTAACAACAACCTCCTCTTATTGCCCCATCTCAAAAATCCATCCTGTATATGACGTGATTGACTGCTTAGCTTCATAAAAGTATAGCGTGATGATAATCATTTAGAAGGTTAAATCTGTAACTATCTGCAACATTCTAACCTTTTGGCTCATGTATTCTATAAAATGTATTTTCTCTCTCTCTCTCTCTCTCTCTCTCTCTCTCTCTCTCTCTCTCTCTCTCTCTCTTTCTTTCTTTTCTTTGTTTCTTTTTACAATTTGCGGTAAACTTTATAAGAATACGAATAAATTGCCATATTGCTCGTCCCCCATAGCAAATAGCGTGATAATTTATAGCCTATAGACTGACCAGACTTATATAGGGAAAGTCTATGCAAAATTTGAACAAAACCTACCTATACACATTCAGACAAACAAACAGCCAGAAATTTAAAAAAAAAAACGGCGTTACAATCGTTTCCAGATCTCAAAAAAAATACTTAAAAACAAATACAATGTACATTTTGATTTCTCTACGATTTTATTACATGTATAGATTACACAGGGTCGTGTTGGTATGCTAACCAAACCAATTCTGAGAACGTATAACATTTGAATTAGAATTGTGACAGGGCTATGGCGGATATACTTGATTAATATTTCTATACTGTGGGCCTAACAGGAACGGCGTTTATTTACGTTTAAATTCGAATGATTTTAAAATGGTCAATACTCGTGTCGCACATAATAATTATTAAGTTTTAAGACTTTATTCATATCTTTGAGCAAAACTTATTGTGCTTGACGCAAAAAAAACTTAACAATAATGCTGATGTATTTTCGATTCAAAATACGTTCCAATTTACGTTACGTTTACGTCACACATTCGTGCTAGGACCTCTGAACATTGGCGGATATTGGGAGGAGGGGCATGGGGGCCATGCCAAAAAGACCCAGGAATTCCATACTTTCGACTCAACTTTTAGATTCAATTCAGCCGAAAGGTCATTCTCCACTCTACGCCGGTTAAAAACATGGCTGAGTACGCGGTCAGGGAAGGAGCGCCTTTGCGTCTTGCACTCCTACACATCCACAGATGGATGTCCCAGTTGATGTCGATAAAATTATAAATAGGTTTGCCAAAAGCGGCACAAGGAGCGTTAACTTTATTTTGTAAAAATTCAAGCTAAAACCCTTCAAGTGCGAGTCGGACTCACGTACAAAGGGTTCCATACCATTATCTATAAAAACGGCAAACAAATCGCGTTTGTTGTATGGGAGCCCCCTTAAATATTTATTTTATTTTGTTTTTAGTGTTATAGCGGCAACAGAAATACATAATTTGTGAAAATTTCAACTGTCTAACTATCGCGGTTCTTGAGATACAGTTTGGTGACAGACAGACGGACGGACAGACAACGAAGTCTTAGTAATAGGGTCCCGTTTTTACCCTTTGGGTACGGAACCCTAATAAAAACTAAATTTTTTGTTTAGTTGTGACTTTAACCCTGGCTCCGAACCTTGTCAGAATGCCCCCCCCCCCCCCAAATTAAATCCTGGATCCGCTCCTGCCTCTGAACAGACTTGGCTTAAAGTAAAAGCTGTCAAGTGAACATGAGACCAAGGATCGTAAACTTGTATACTCAGTTTGTTTACTATGTGTCCGTTAAGTTTACATAGGCACTGTTTAATTAAAGCTTAAGTGTACGGTGCGTATGTGGGAGTAGTAAACACATAAAATAAAGACAAGATAACTGTCGTTGTAAATTGGAGAGAGGGAATTTCCCTTGTTTAGAAGGACAGTTCAAGGAGTTCAAGTTTGTTTTTAATCACATCAATAAGTCCTTATGAAAACAGTCGTAGATATGATACCAGATGGGTCAAGCACGGATCTAAATGTAAACAATTGGATCGGAAAACGTACCGACCTGTGGATCCCAATTACTAGTGCCACCACAGATTAGGAGTGCCACTTAAAAAAAAATTGCCTTCATTTTATTATTTGAATACTTAAATTCCCGAAATCCTTATTTTAAATCACCTTAAAGTTGTTTTTCATTTTGACATTTGGGGTTAATTTTATAACCTCAATTTTCGTCGATGATTTTTCAATTACAATTTAATAGATACATAACACCACGCCAGTATTTCCCGAAGGGTTTTGCAGAGGCGCAACTATTATAGTACACTCACGTTTCGCCAGTTATGTAAAACCAATTAAAGAATGGGTACCTATTGAAACAATCATTGTTGGAAAATGTGGTGAGATATAAAGTTAAAACCTTCTAAATACAGATGAATGTATTACTAACTCCCTTTACTGAGTGATTGCGTAAGTAACTTGAACAGCGTTTGTTTACGCTTTCATCACATACTTTTGGAACAGACCATACGTTATAAATGCTGTAGCTCTTGGCTCGGTGAGTGTGACCGCAGTGCAGTACTCCGGCGACCTGCTGACATTTACGGCAGATGGCTATGAAGTGCTATTACCTATTCGTCAAAGCCTGCTGCGTCAGCCAGAAACAGGACGCTTGAATGCGTTTGTATCTTGATATAGTGCACTGAATATTCGTAAAGTCCACTTGCAAACATACTCTGGATATCAACTTTAACTAGTCTGTCATGTTATCATACCTACTGCAGTATAATTCCTGCAATTAGATACTTTTTGTTGTCATTTCGATTAAATTCTTTTTACGAGTAATTCGGTCAGCTTTTTAACTTTTTCGTTTTTTTTGAAATATTCAAAAAATTGACAATTGTTCTGAACATTGTCAAGAAGAAAAAAATGCAACGCATTCTGTCGTTGGAATTCCTATTGTGTGGATATTTTATTTAATAATATTTAATCTTTCTTCGAAAGTTAATTTCAAATTTTAACCACCACGATATGTGAGTAGTCAGCGGATACAATCGACTGTACGTTCCCTGGAATTTCTCGTCACTTTTTTTCTTTGGTGAGTAATCCCTTTATAGGTTCCGTATTCTTGTTACTTGTGCCTTCTTCTTTAATCTAAGAAGATTTCCTTTTTCTTAGATTGTTTGAAAGGCCACTTTTTTGGCCTTACCCTGCCATTTATTGTTCGCCTGTCTTCTTCCTTCGTCTGCCGGCCGCAGAAGTCCGAGCGAGCTTGCGGAGAGAAGCGCAGGATCGTTGCCGAGCAAGGTCGACGACACAGGTGCCTAACGGACACATCAGGTGCTAAATAAGACATTTGTGTGGCGCAATAACGCCCAACCATCAATATAATAGAAGTTTTCTGTGTTATACCGTCGTGTGACATTTTAATTTTAAGGTGCTTTCCTAAATTCTCAATATCAGATCTTATTCTCTTTAAAATTTATATTAACGAAATTATGTAAAGAAAAACCTTAATCTTGAGCTTATTTGTGTTAAATAATTTATAGAGCGGCACGAATTTCGTACGATTGCAATCGAATTTAAATTCGTCTATATACTTAAATTCCTAAAAATTTGGAAACATCCATAAGTTTTTTCTCCGAAAATCTTCTTGTGATATATTTTTTTTGGTAGTGTTTTACAATTTCCAACGACTGAACATTTACATTTTTTGACTTATTTCTTAATTATTTCGGATGTTCTTTTTAATAATAAATTTTACGTGTACCAGCTGCGTGAGTTTGATTTTTTAGCTAACTCACGTCGGGGTTCGAGTCCCCGGCGTGTTAGCAGCCAGCTCTACGCTACACTACCTACTAACGTTATCAAAGATAGCACGTGGCGGATCTACATAATTCATACAAAACAGAGAATAAACGAATGAATATTGCTCTAAAAAAAAAATATGGTAACGTTGCCACATTTTAACATTACAATGATTATATGTAAAAGTAAAATATTTCCAGATACTAGATTTAGACTTACTTAGTTAAACAAGCCAAAAGCTTCTTTCTCCTTCATTCCATCGATCCATGAGATTCCCTGAGATCTACGTTTTGGAATGGGCAGCTAGCGTCAACTTTCTGACTAACTGACCGACTCTTTGACAATTCAAAAGTGCCAGTAAATGGTTTAATTGAAATAAATGCTTCGAGTTTCCCTTTTGACAAAAAAAAACAATCAAAATCAAAGCTGTCCGAATAACAAATCCGTACATCAGTCTCAATAATCACGAAACAATAGGCTTTCACACCGATAACAGCAATATAAACATGTGCATACATTGTAATAATTGTTACGTTACAGTCTGCTTCACCGCTTTGTTGAAACGCAACACCGTGAAGCAAAAGCTCTCTCGGTAATGTGCTAAAAATAACGAACATTATCACATTGATTAAAATGTCCATATAACAGTAAAACAAAGGGCTTGAATATTGATAATGCTTTAAAGAATAAATCTCTGTACTATTTTGTATCTCCGTCAATTTATTCAAGTCTTCTGACAAGTTTACAACCAGATTATGAGCGCGCCTTTGACTTTGATTCAACTATTCAAGACAAATGCTGTCGGTATTTTACAACAGAATAAATTCAACATCATAAACAAAACAAGTGCCCAGTTCTAATATCCTAACAATGTTTCTCTATCTTTACAGGAATCATGATAAAAGAACCTCAAAACCGTTGTTGGATATTATGAAGACTTAGAATGAAATGGCCAAGGAATAACATGAACCAAGTTCATCAAAAACTGAATAAAAGTTGCTGAAGACCATTATCATTATTAACCTTCATACCATACCTAACCATATGTGTGAGTGCAGTGGTGACCCAGTGGTAAAGGCCCCGACTTACGAGTTGTAGGTCGTGGGTTCGAACCCAGACAGCCGCTTTACTTTGTGTAAATACTTTAATTACCACTGCTCTCCAAAACGGTGAAGGAAAACATCGTGAGGAAACCGGCATGTCCTAGAACCGAAAATTCGAAGACATGTGACATCTACCAACCCGCACTGGGCCCACGTGGTAGATTACAGCCCGCTCCCTCTCCAAGAGAGGAGGCCTGTGTCCCAGCAGTGGGAACATTATTGGCTGATTATGATATGTAACCATGACATACCTACTGATATCTATTCGCATAAATACCTAGTCAGGCGTAACGCCTCGTAATCTATGTAGATGCATTCAATTTTTCCCCGGGGCGTTTGTGCTTGATGTCTTTGAGCGTCAAAGCCTTTCGTTTGTAGCACAAACACGCTTCAAATAAAACAAATCACTACGGATTTATTCCCTATTCTTATCAGAGACAAAAATAAAACTATGAGGAACTGTAGAGAGAAAATATGAGTATCTTGATCACACTGTCATTGGATATCTACTGTATTTTCCTATAGTTTCCGGCACCCTTATTGCGGCACTATCTATCGCAATCTGAGTCATTTTGAAACCTATTGCTAATCCACTGCTTCTTAAGTTCGAAAAATTTGTGTGCTCAACAACGTAAATAACGCAATGAATGTTGTTGAACTGTCAAAATGAAACCCATTCCTACTGTTAGTGTGTTACGTAATTACCCCGCTGGTACCCTATTACCGTGTTTGACAATATTATGGTGATTGCATCTTAAGTTTTTTATGAATCAAAAATATCCACTATAGTAGACCATAGTGGATATTTTTGCAATTCTCAGAGCAACTATTCTTAGTTAGAGGGATAAGTCGACTCAAGCAAGACCAAAATGAGCTATTATTTCAATACAAGACAAACGACAATCTGGCCACTAATTAACACAATTTAATTACAACATCTAAATTGGGGCTTCATCTACTGTTGTGGCTGTATTCCTGTAACCCTCATATTTCAAGCAAAGCTATTTAACATTTTCATAGAATAATTCGGGTCTCTATAGGTATAATTGCTACTAAAAGTTACGCTTCTAATAAATAATTACGTCGCTTCCTTTATTTTTATCAACAATAGCAATAATAAAGTAAATGGAATAACAATTTGGTCTGAAATTTAAACTCTAAGAATAGAACAGAATACTCTTCTCTCTTCTTCTTTTTCTTCTTTCTTGCTCTTCTTCTCATCTTTCTTCTTCACTTCTGAGCTCTACTTTCAGTCATCATCTTCATCATCATTCTCCCGCCCGTATCCCAATTTATTTGGGGTCGGCGCAATATTTATGTATTATTTATTAAAACATCCCTTACAACTATCATTACAGGTGTATACCTAATGCGATTGCGCGGTCGTAAAATTAACTTCTTTACAATTTAAAACTATGAAACACGTATAAAAACACACACAACACATCACACACACATGACACACACACTCCCTCGCACACACATGGCTACACACACAAACACCCCCACACACACATGATCACATGTCTTCTTCCATACTTCTCTATTAGTCCAGTTGTTTAGTAGTCAGAAAATCTACTATCAGTATTCTATCTAATAATGTGAGATAATAATGTAGTCTAATGACACAGATCCGAAAATATTATCGTCCTAGATTTGTTAAATTATGATCGTATCGGCAGCCTACTGGATTAATGTTCATTAATATTATGTTGTGGGCTGGAAACAGGCCACTGACCACCGCGTTAATATAGTTCAAAGTGCCTTTTATGTGCCTATTTGAAATAAATGATTTAACTTTGACTTTGAGTTAACTTTATAATTTTGATTATTAATGCATTTTTAATCCTTAGAAACAAAGATATAAAGGTTTTTATGTACCGGGATTTAACACAGAATAACTGGCAGAAATATAGATTAGAATTTTACACACCCTTCTTAAAAGGAAATGGAGCGTGATAATTAGTAATAACCGCAGGAAACCGCCTCTAATAATTCCCGCTCAAACGCTTTAGATCTTCTACCAAAGAAAATTAATATAATAAAAATTAAAGAATAATGGAATCAACACTGTTATTTTATTACGCTACTTTTTAAAGGTCGGCTAGAAGAAGTTAGTAACTTAGTTTTTCGGTTGACGATATCAACAATTACAATATAGAAACTAGATTCTCTTGAAAATGTCTACGAGCTTTTCGTAGAGCCCGCTACGAGCGCTACGCGGCGCTACGAAAAGGCGTAGACAATAAATGGCGTAAATGGGCTAAATGGCCCTCTGACCACAACTATTTCAGATTGTAAGTTCTTAAACAAAATTTCAACAAAATTTCAGCAAAAAAATAGTAACTAATTTAGCAAGCCAAAAATATAAAAGATCCAGATACCCGTGCTGCTCACAAATTACGTGCCATTGTTCAGAATTCGACTTCTACCTCAAACATTTTAAGCTATTATAGCTAGATAATGTTTTTCAGACCGGCTTGTACATCCATCCACGCCACGACTGCGTTGGAAGACACCGGCTAAGCCCATTGATGCTGAACATAAAAACTGCATAATAAGTACTAAGCGGAGCATTTGCACTTCAACAAGAGCCGGATTGCGTCTACTTAGACGAAGATACTCGAGACATGATGCCCCTCAGTCATCTACTTTGTACTACACTTATACATACATTATAAGAAGCCATTGTTATATGTCTTGCATGACGTTAATATCTACTCTGTTTAGTCCGGCCAGACCAGACTACCTAGTGTCCTAGGTACTCGTATTACCTAATTGATAATAATATTATGAAAAAGTAACTGTCTATCGGTCTCTCTGTCTGTCACCTTTTCAAGGATAACAATTTTATCCCAGTACCTAGAAGTTCCCGTCGGATGATTTCCGACATCGACGCGGACGAAGCCGCGGGGAAAAGCTAGTCTTTAATAGTTTTTGGCAGATCTGCTCAACATCACACATCTGAAGTTTTCTAGGCATTCCATTTAAAAGTCTAGGTAACAGCTAACTTTGGTAACCGCACTGTCTATGTAGCAATATTCACTTCTATAGCTAGTTATTGTAAAAAATACACACATACATAAACTCACGCCTTTTTTGGGTCTAGGCACAAACTATACAGGGTGGATTTTTGAGATGGGGCAGCAAGGGAAGTTTTAATCTCATTTCCTACGAAATGTATGGGAAAAGTTTTTTGCGTTTTTTGACTTTTCTAGTACTCAATCCTCAATTGTTCCAGTAGAGGTTCTTAATCCTTATATGAAACATAATCGACTGGCATAATTTTTTTTTTAATGAAAATTGTCCATTTTCCTGCTGACTGTACATTTTTTTCAAAATTTGTGAATGCAAATCAAAATTTCTCAAAAAGTTAAGGAAAGTCTCCTAAGACCGTTTTCCTGTAGCTACAACGGTTAAGGTAGCTGCCCTTGCTGCCCCATCTTAAAAATCCAGCATGTAAAACGCCACCTGCTATAATCCTTACATACTCCTTTTGCCTCGTTTACGTTCATACATCTGCTCCTATACGCACGCCGGTTGCGAGTACTACGCCCCTAAGAAGACCCACTGACCAATTTATCTCAAAATAATTATGGCTAAGGTTTTTGTATAGCGGCTCGGTATTGCTAAAGCAGACGTCAGGCGCCTTCCCTAAGTCTGCTTATCCTCAAAGGTAAAGTATGAACGTTAATAGTCACATTATGGCTGCCAAACGTTTCGGAACGCATTACAGCGTCACGGCTGATGAAGAAACGCAATGGCAGCTCTTTTTATAAGGTACATTGAGGAAACTCAACGTTTTCTGGACGAATTAGGTTTTTAGAAATAATTAAAAGATTTTTTTTTTTCTATCTGCCCTTGAGGGAAAACTTTTTTTAAATTATAGCTTCATTTGTTCCTTGGACACGTTGAGCATTTAATGTAATGAAATCCAATTCTGCTTTTTTCGCAAGTTCCGTACAGAATGAGCTTTTATAATCTTGAGTTTTCAAAGGGTCGAAAAATCAACCCTTATCCCTCATTAAAAATATTAAAACATACCTATTTTCACAGCACATTTTGTCAATGTGAAGACATTGACAAAATGTCATGAATTTACCACTAAGTTTTACACGAAGTATTTTACACAAATTCTGTGAACGTAAACCTTTAGAGATACCCGACCTTTCCTTTAACTTCCTCAGTTGACATAATAAATGGTAAACCAAATAAGCAGCTAAATGTTCACCACGGCGGCTGTTGAACCCTCACACATGGACAAACAACGATAACAAATAAGCGAGCTATACAGCCTTCCTTTAACTCACAATCACCGACTCCTCCAGCGACCCAATTCGTCCTTAATTGAATCGACTTCAGGCCGGCCTTCAGACAAATTGCCTGTTAGAGCTCTCACTTAAGTTTTTTCAGTTGAAATATACTAAAAGCAACGATTATTTCGGTTGACGAACACTTCAAAGGTTACGAATGAAAGCCGGAAAGTCAGACGCCATCCTATGATCTTTCCAATTAGAATAATTTGGTTCGTATTTACGAGGTAAATTTCAAAGGTACTGTAATCGCTAAGAACAAATTTTAATCAAGGTTAATCAAACTCAGATCAAAACGCAATGCAGTAAATACTTACGTAAGTTTGCTAAATGCGGATGTCCACAAACTATACACCAACACACGCCGAAAATATAATTAAAAACAATACAACACTGGTTAACAAAACAAAAACACTAACGGGGGTTCGCAACGATCAGAAAAAACAAAAGCAAATGGAACACAAGTTGAAATTCGAATTGTTTTGAATATTGCACTACTTCGGGAAAGATCGCGGTGTTTTCACAGAGCAGCCGGCAAGCGACGGGCGGCCGGAATGCGGGTGAAACGCGAACTGAAGATTGTTTCCACGAGGGACGCGGGCATTGGGGTGAAAATAGGGTGAAGCGGGGGCGTACCGCCGACCTGGCTTGAATGGACGCGCCGGCTACGCAACGCATGACGGTTTTCCGTCCGACGATCACAGAAACGCTCCCCCGACGTTCCGCAATGAATGTTTCTCTAATTATTACGGGTTGGTATTTCAAATGTTTTCTACTTGGCCAACAACGGGAATGTCGGAGATAACGATAATGACTTTGAGACTTGTGAAGCGTAAAATAACAAAGTTTAGGACGACATGGGTACGTTTAATAAGTTTTGACTGCGGAATATATGCATACAACCTTTCAGGCTATAAGCTAAAACGTATTCTATTTTACTTCTGCCTGAAATATTTGGGTCGACGACCTTCGTCGTTGATGGTAGGTATTTGAATATTTTCCTCTAATTCGTATACTACACAAACTTTCAATTTGCAAATGGAACACTTCCTTCACTTATGATTGAACTTTAGCAAAATCCCATTACGTTTTAAGAAAATGTACCTACACGAAGTTGTCAATGATAAATTAACTTACTAAACTTTCTTAATTATATTTAGAAATGTAGGCACGAGTTTCCTAGTACCCACGTTAGGCTGTAACAAAATTTCGTAGTCATGCGAGGTCTGAGTAGGGCTCGACTGACAAACATTACTGACAACCTGTCACGCCTAATTCTGTACTCAGCTCTTTATTGCGTGCGGAGGTGTAATCAACATGATAAGTAGAACTTTAAATTCTTTGAAATATGTATGTTTCTCTTCTCGTTAACTATAAGGCTGTATCTTCTAATAGACACTTCAAATATGTAGCTACCTAGGCAGGGTAGGTAAGTGTCTATAGCAAAATTGTCACATACACCCTAGGTAGCTAGAATCTATTTGGTATCTTACATATCTAGGTATAAACCTACCTAACCTACCTACCTTCTACCTACCTTATATACATGTCTACTACGAAATCCCATCTTTGTAGAACTACAATTTGCATTAGACAGTAGAAAAAAAAATACTAAATAGTCCCAGAGAAATTAAAATTACAAATAAAATTATAAAAACTGCTACTTCAATCTAATTAACCGGAAGCCCGCCCTGATTCCTAATTCCATTAAAACAATCCACTAATAAAACATCAAGCAAAAAAAAAACAGAAACAAAAGGGATCATGTGGCGCCAGTCATTAAATGCACTTTAAAATATTATTCCCGCCAAATATTTACTAGAGATGTGACGTTAGAGGGGCCAAAGAGCAGTATTCAAATGAATTAAAATCGATAATGAGTACTTGAGTACTCCACTAAATCTAGACGGCGCGTCGCGTCGCGCGTCGCGTCAGGGGTTGTGCACCGCAGATAGCGAGGGGCGCAACACCCTCGTAAATTGCGCCCTCTTACTAGATTAGGTGCTTTGTTTCCCATTCTAAATACTACAAGTGTAGGGACTACCTATAGAAAGTGCCTGCCTATACAAATATTTTGTGACTACTGAACTGCGAAGTTCCTTACGATATTCAGGATTTTAGTTTAATATGGGATGGGTATTGTATTAATTAGACGTTATGTTTGTATCTTGGTCGATTTGCAAGCGTCATTTGTAATCTATCTATATATTTTTGTTTTTAATGTGTGTGGTCGGGGAACCCCGTCTGGCACGAAGTTCCATACGCGAAACTCTCAGGCACACACACAAACACTCATATATAATAGAAAAAGACAGAAAGAGAGAGAAAGTTGCACGGAGCGGGCATAAAGCTTTAAAAAAAATATTTATTTCAGACATAATACAAAAATTGTCCATATAATGTTGATAACAAAGGTCTTAAATACAATGTTAGTATTGTAGAATTTTCGAATAAATTCACATAAAAAATAAAATAAAATCCAATAAAAAAATAAATTTAAAATAATACACGCAAAAACAAAAATAAAAACATTGCGTCATCTCGTCACGTGAAGCGGAATTAGCCTCCCCAGCGCTGCAGACTTAGGCCTTTCTGTTATCATCTTCAGAACTCCGTTGGCGCTCCCGCGGATCCCACCTACACATCAGAAATGCTGCTTTTTAGGGTTCCGTACCCAAAGGGTAAAAACGGGACCCTATTACTAAGACTTCGCTGTCCGTCCGTCCGTCTGTCTGTCACCAGACTGTATCTCAAGAACCGCGATAGCTAGACAGTGGAAATTTTCACAAATTATGTAAGTATTTCTGTTGACGCTATACAACAAATACTAAAAACAAAATACAATAAATATTTGAGGGGGGCTCCCATACAAAAAACGCCATATATTGCCATTTTTTTTTTGCTCGATATCAATAAATGGTAACAGGTAGGCGCCTAATTTGTGTACCTACTGTTGTTTACCTAGTCAATGGCACGGAACCCTTCGTGAGCGAGTCCGACTCGCACTTGGCCGGTTTTTATTTACGTGATGATTTCTACCAGTCAACTCCTACCGAAAGGAACTTCGTTCCAGAATTAAATGCTGTGCGTTGGTAAGCGCATCACTTGAGAACGGGTGAATCGATTTGTTTTTTTTTTTTCTAATATTCGTAATAGTCCGAATGTAGTTCTTAGCGAGAGATAAATTGGAAAAGTTCCCCGGGAAAAACTGAGAGTGCTTTCTTCTATGGGATTGTATGAATTATTGAAATTTGGACAGGGCGTTTGTCGGGTCAGCTGGTAAATAATCTTCTATCTAATATGTAGAAATCTCGTGTCACAGTTTTTGTTATCGAACTCCTCCGAAACGGCTTGACCGATTTTTATGATTTTTTTTTTTTGTGTATACATGGTAGGTCTGACAATAGGTCGTAAAGTATATTTCATACCGCTGCCGCTGCGGGTGAAACCGTGGGGCGCAGCTAGTATTATTATAAGTAACTACATAAATTCTTTCTTCATCTCATCAGCATGAAGTATGGGCTTATCACATAGTAAAAATGTTAGCCAATCAACACGGTGATTAAACTTTTCATAATCAGGGTGAGCCACTTAATAAAATAAGTACCTGTAGTTTTGACTTTTGACTGACATGTTGACCATTCCAGAGGGATATTTTACCCCTAGCCAATTAAAATTAAAGGGATGAAGGTGAAACATGACATTTTTTTCAGCCACTCGAATCTCAATTTATATGGCTTCACTAGATATCGCTCAGTGCCATCTGTCGGTCGGAAAGGACTCGTCGGCGACGGAATAAAGTAAAATTGCTGAGGCACCGGCAACCAGATGTTGTGTAACACCGTCTCCATCGCGTCTCATTGGGGTGAGAAGAACCGGTACTCTTGCACGTGTTGGTTCATGCCATTGTAAATACAGGTGTTACAGATTTCGGCAGGGAGAAGTAGATTGGTATTCTTTGCCGAAACTTGACGCAACAAACAAGGGCAGGTGTCATTGTGGTACTTAATGTTACGCAGATGCTGCAACAGCTGCGCGCCAACTTATGACTTGCTTCATAAAATATTATGATGTCAGACTTCGAGTGAATTACCCTTTTTATATACGCTGTTGCCCTTATTTCCTAATATCCTACCTGCAAATTAATAATTTTAAGATAAACATTTTTAACCGTTTTAAGAAGGTACCCGGTGTCGTTGCGAATACTTACAAAATAAAATAAAAACATTTAAGTACATCATTTTCTTCAAAAAAATAATGTTAGAAAATATTATGTGTCACCTGTGTCTTGACCAGTCACATCGTAAAAAAAACCTGAGAACCTAAAAATGATGCAAAAGTACTGTGAATGATGCTCTGTGGTGAGATGAGAACACTATCAATGTTGGAACAGATAAAAATAAATAGTTATTTCTCCAATAAAAAATAATGCAGCTACGTTTCGTTACCCTTTGATGTCGCCTAAAAAACAAAGCTTTAGAATGTGTTCACTTTCATTATAAGCTTGGGATAAATGATTTATAACGAAAAAATAATGATAATATAAATATAACTCTCACATTAAAAAATATTTTATCATATTTTTGTAAATCAACTGTAAAACATTGGTTGCAAATAACTTGAACGTGTTAAGTTAATGCAGTAACTAAACGTTCACTTCGTTATGAGTTTTCTCAGCCGCTGTGTCTGCTGTTTAGTTCTTCAATTTATTAATTTTTAGTATAGTGGAAATGTTTTAATAGTTATTAATTTGCCTAAAACTAATACTGGATATATTTTTGATCTATATAATAATAGAAAAGGTAAGATATTTTGCAAAATTATTGTAAGGGACGTCTTCCAAAATATAACGTTTCACCTTACGTTTTGTATTAACATTTTTATCGATCATCAGTAAATAACCAAAATACGGATCATGATATCATCATAGTCATTTGTATTGAATGTATTCTCTCTTTTGCCCCACATTGATTTTTTTATTTCAGGTTATTATCGACCTGTCAAGAAGACATTTTTTTCGTGAAGCTGTACTTGCAAAATTCGCAAAATAGGAGACGAAAACCCCTTTAAGTTTTCAAATTTCATATCGAATCTGCCACCAATAGTAAGTTTGATTAATTTTGATTAAGTTAGACAGTAAAAGTGCGTATTACATCTTCAAAGCCATTTAATTTGATCTTTGAGGTGTGTAGGTAAACATTTTGCTGATTCCATTGCTAGGGGTGTTATAATATTCTATGTTATTGGTTGTATCTAGTGTTTGTTAGTCTTATAATCGGCTATACTTCTCTACATTATGTGTTATTGTAGTGCAGGCACGAATATTATGTGTATAACCTCTAAATGCTTACATTGAATCCAATATCATATGTTTCTGTCACACCCAGCTGTTTAGATACTTAACTTACGCGAGGTTAGATTTAGATAAAACTTCTACATATTTGGGTGATGATTCCAAGAGGTTACACCATTTGATGGAGTATTGTACATTGTTTTGCAAAGATAAGTGGAAATAAACTTTGTATTGTCAACACATAGCTGTGAGAATAGTAAGCTGTGTTTACTGAAACATATTAATCAAATTAAACATTAAGTTAGTCATTTACTCATAAATTAATGGCTGCAATACATGTAGGAGGATTATAATGATCTACTTTACATGTCATTATCCTGAATTACAAACAAGTTCAAAAATAAAAGCAAAATAAAATTTAAAAAAAACATTACCTAATCACCGAATACTTCTCACAATTATTAGAAAAGTTCCAAAAATTTGAAAATATAATGAATAATTAATTGCATTTAAAATTAAACCGAATTTTAAAATATTGACTTGTCTCAACCTGAACCAACTGCTTACCTAACACCTATAACATTGATATGAAAAGTGCTGAATCATCTTGTATTTATCTTGAATTCTGTGTCACAATTATGTTTATCAAGTAAAGAAATTAGTTTTGCCGATGAATACAGCAGAATAAATTACTTGGCAATTATACTAACATTTATATGGATTCTGTCTGAAATAAATGGATATTATTATTATAACTAATGATTGATATTGATGGGATCAGTGAGTGAGATTCAGATTTAAATAAAAGAAGATTGTATTTTCAAAAAACTTTGATGGCCTGAACAATTCATTTTCTTTTTTGATAATCTTGTTTGTGGTATTGGGTGCAAACTACATTGATTTGTTGTCAGGCATTCAAGCTGAGTTGTCCCACAACACTGCTTGTTCAAATTCAGTCTTCCAACTGCCTTCATACTGTGGTTGGTTTATCTACCTGGAAAAGAGTCCCACCTTATGCTTGCCAATTGGCACTATCCACTTAAAGAATCTATGGACATTATTGTAGCTAAATTCTTCCCACCATTCTGACTGAGTCACACTTTCTTTTTACATAAACTCAAAACAACTGCAACATTTTGTCATTGTTCAAACTTAAACTCAAAGCATCTATTTCAATTAAACCATTTAGAGACACTTGAGTTGGTCAGTCAGAAATATTAATAATTCAGTAATTTTATTGTTATAATGTTTGCTAAAAGAAACTACAATATTTATAATGCTCAAGTTTGTACAGGTTAATGAATTTATAACCACTTTTTATACCAATTCTTTCACACTTAATGGAAACATCGAACAACAATTTTCACAAGGCCACTGACAATAATGTAAATAAGTTATTTATTACTGCATATTATGTGACTGAATGTCTTGGAAACATTGTATTGAACATGTACAAAATGTATTAAAGTTGTGAATAATGACAAATCATGTGAAAATCCTTATCGTGACTGTTTTTAAGAATAGATAACAGTAAAACAAAATTAAAAATTCAACTAAATAACAGACATTCAAATGTGCTTTTGATAACAACAAAAAAATATAGTAGCTTTGATTTCATGGTCAAAGTTATATCAACCTAAATAAATAATGACATGATTGTAAATGACAAACATTCTATGAAAAATCTCCCTCCTCATTGTTCTTCTGTGTGATCATAAATTGAATATTTTCCCAATTGAAATAGAATATTATTAACAAGGATGTATTCAATTAGGACATAAAAAGAAAGCAGTTTTATTTGATTTAAATAATATTCTATTCTAACAACATTTTCAGTTATGCAGTGGTAACATCAATAAAATAATGAAAAAAAAACAAACAAATACATGGACAAATAAAGAAAATAAAAAGAACAATGCGTTGTTTTTAATCAATTATGTTGTTTTAAATTAGTATTATATGAATAATAATACAAGACTAGCCAACTTAAAATAAGATTATAATTTATAAAACGAGCAAACTTACTTCTGGCCTTACACAACAGCCCTTTGAAAAGCAGCATTGTGTTGAAAAACAAAAAGTTATGTCTTGTTAATGTCTTGAACCAACCTGCCCCTCTAGGGTTTTATGAAAACATGGCTATTGTTCAAATAACCCGTAAATATATCATATCTTTGAGGGTTTGCTTTACATTATTTGTGTGTAAATAAACCATTTTTCCAACATCAATTACTATTAGAGCTTTCTATGACTTAATTTCCAATTCTATCTTATGATAAACTAGCTGCTGCCCGCGGCTTCGTTCATGTTGATGTCGGAAATTATCCCACGGGTACGTGCTACCGGGACTAAAATTTGCATATGTTGCTCCTTATAATGTCATCTATCTGCCAGTGAAAGTTGTGTCAAAATCGGTCCAGCCGTTTCGGAGATTAGCCTGAACAAACAGACACACATTTTAAAAATTGTATTTTATTAAAGTGCCGTTTTCATATGCATTTAGTAAAAAGCTGTTATTATGACATTACACACAGACACTTGAATATTATTTATTTGTATAGACGTGTCTGTAGAATAGTTTCTATCTCTATCACAATTATTTTGTTTTAATAAGCAATTGATGTTTGTATTCTATTGATGACATTGACAAGCAACTAATTGGTTTACAACACAGGATGAGTAGCCGGTAAAAGATTAATTGATATCCTATCTAACTTCAAATATGGCTTGATAGTTACAAACACGACTCATCAGAGAAGTCCTTCAAAATATTACAGAAAATATTAACAGAAAGCCAGCCTCTTTAATCTTGGTATAACTTGTATTTACATGCACATTAGAGACATTACAACTTAATGCCTAAAGTTGGCAACACACCAACAAATTGCTTGGTGTTGCTATTGTCGACCAATGAAACATAATAATAGGTCAAGCACTAACTGTTTTAGAATAAGTGTCATAGAAATGTATCACAACCCATTAAAGAACGTATTTGTATGCAGTGTTCCTTCTGCTGAACATACATGTTGTTGTCAATCAAATTGTATTGTGTTGTGAGCAAGGTTAACTGAGAAGTGGTCATTAGCGCCGTAGCCAGCACACACCTCTCAATATACGCAAGTCTTGTAATGAAATCCTTTTGGTTAAAGTACCTAGCAAAGTTAAAGTACCAAAGCTATAAGCTTATTTTGGCGCGTGGCCAAAATCGAAACTAACGCCGCCATCTCAATAAAGTTCTGTTCCAATTTCTCAAATGTTTACCAACAATAAGCCTTGTAGCACTATCTATTAAACAGATTACTAAGCATGCTAACAAAAAAATATACTGAAGTATCCTGTAACTTATTGGACAGGGTGGTAGAACGATGCCACGTTGCAGTAAACGCACACGGAGCGGCGCTCCCGCGAGCGGGGGCGAAGTCCTGCCGGGGGCGACCGCCATTGACGAACACCATCACCACAAGAGATCTAGAAATAGCAGGTAAGACCAACCTCATTCCCTTCCGCTTTTCTTGTGAACAAGTGCAAGACCTTACAAAAGTGGTAGTAACTGATACTGCTCGTAGAAAGCCGCATCTTGTGCCTGACCACCATAAAAATTTGATGCCATTCCAAAGATGTTTTAGTCAGTGACAATTGCAAAGCGTGTTTTTAGGGTTCTGACCTTAAAACGAAAATCAGACTCTTATACGATCATTTTATTGTTTCTTTTGAACTCCAGCCAGGTAAAATGTATTTAATGAATCTATTTGCTTGTCAATTTCAGTTCACGTCGACATTCCAAATCAGAAGACACGAGTTTTAGCGTAAAAAAATGTTTAACGTGGTTTAAAGAATATACAACTGCCTTGGACCCAGAAGTATTGGGTGAGTTACTAATCTATCCTCATCATAATCCATCCATAGCCTGACTTAGTTGTGCCAATACCCACGCAGGAGCGTCAGTCTCATTTAAACCCAACCTGCGGTGACAACGATGTCATCTGCCAATCCACCGCCGGACTTCCTACTTCCAGTTATTGAACGCCATTGTTTTAGTAACTAGTAGGACTGATAGTCAAATTCTTGTACAATTTTTCTCGGCCTTCTACTGTTTCTCCCAGAAGCTACGGCATATTCAACTTTGACAGTCAATAAATACGAGTTTATTTTGTAATTACAGGTCCAGAAGGCATGGAAAAGTTCTGTGAAGACTTAGGTGTGGATCCTGAGAACGTCGTCATGTTGGTCATCGCATACAAAATGGGAGCAAAACAAATGGGCTACTTCACACAAGAGGAATGGATAAAAGGTAGGTTTGCAATTCTTTTTCTCAACTATCTACCTAAAATAAAATAAGATGCAGTATGATTATATCATCGTATTCCTTCACCTTCGTAGGGGTTGTGAAGAAAGCTAGTTACATGCGGACATAATTTCCGTAAACTTCGTGCTGTATTGAGGAAATGAAATACTCTTAACAAAAAAACATATTATTAAACTGATGCTTCAATCTGTTTCAGGACTAACAGAGCTACAATGTGACAGTGCGCACAAATTGCAGAACAAAATAGAATACCTTCGCAGCTTACTCAATGATCCCTATATGTTTAAGGCCATTTACAGATATTCTTATGATTTTGCTAGGGTGAGTACAGTTTCTATCATATAAATAAATGAAGAAATTAAGGCAATTAACACTCCAAGCTTGAACATGGCACCAGAATCACGTTGTCTAAGTTTTTCTTTTTGTCGACTGTACACAATACAGAAAATAAAATAATTCCAAAGAAAATGTTGTTAATTTTCATTGTCACAAACTTTTTTTGTAAGAAATAGTGTTGACGTTGGTGCAGGACAAGGACCAGCGCTCGCTGGACACGAGCACGGCGCGCGCGCTGCTGGGCGTGCTGCTGCCGCGCTGGGCGCTGCGCGCGGCGCTGGCCGACTTCCTGCAGCGCGAGCGTCGCTACCGCGTCGTCAACCGCGACCAGTGGTGCAACATCCTGGAGTTCAGTCGGACGGTCGACACGCAGCTGAACACTTACGACGCCGACGGAGCGTGTGAGTGCATTGTGGCTTATTTATTTATTGGTCTATCGATCTATTAACACAAGCCGAGAGCACAATATTAAGCGATAGACACAGCATGAAAACAAAAAAAAAATAAGACTTCTATAATTTTAACAAGACATTAGTTTACAATACTTGGAGTGATCGTGCGCTACATCAAAGTCAAAAGTCAAATCATTTATTTCAAATAGGCACATAAATGGCACTTTTGAACGTCAAAATTTACAAAAAAATAGAATTGATTCTAGTTGCCCCTTCCAAAAGGTAGTTTCGTATGGAGAAGAATGGGCAAAATCTCCACCATTAGTACAGTTAGTACAGTAGTTACATAATTAGTATAATGGTTATCCATTTTGGTGGATTTTTGATTTGAAGGGAAGTGCAGCAAATATCAATCCCTTCGTGACATTTATTGCAGTCTTGGGATTGGGGAGTTGGACTTTGAAATAGTTTTGTGGAATAGGTGATGTAATATTAGATATAACGACAAGCAAGTGCAACTACTGAGGTCCTGGGTTCAATTCCCAGGTTGGGCAGTGTTATTGAGTTTTTCCATTAGGAATTTCTCAGTAGCAGCCCGGAATTTGGAAGTTAGTGGTTTGATACCCCTTGTAAGGTTATGCGGATCGTAAATCAAACGACAAGCTCCAGTAGTGACTGCCACCACCACTAACAATATCAATGTAGTCACTCATAAATAACATCACCCCGCGCCTCCTGCGCACTTGAGGCCGGCCCCTGCGCCTGCTCCCCTCGGCCGTGCGCGAGCAGCTGTCTGCGCACACTCGCGTGCTCTACAATATCTCCCACGCCAAAGGTTAGGTTCCGCAAAGATTGACCGCCATGGCAGAAATTCGGTCTGGAGGACTACACGTTCTAATGAATTGTTTCCATTTCCAGGGCCAGTGATGTTGGACGAGTTCGTGGAATGGCTGCGAGCCGAGCGCGCGGGCGACGCGGCCATGGCGGCGCACAGCTGAGGGCGCGGCGGCGCCCGCGGGGCTGCGCGCGCGCCGCGCCCGCGCCCGGCCGGCGGCAGCGCGGCGTGACGCGGGGTGGCCACACGTGGAGTGCTGAACATCGGCTTATTAATCAATTTGTATATATACTAGAAGAGTTTGGACGTATCTTGGGGGGTCAGAGATGTGTTGATTTAATAGATCAATTGTTGAACTTAATTATGTCTGTAGGCTAATTTAATCAACGCCAGATATTTTTATCTGTGGAATAAAATGTACGTCTAGCAGTTTACATAACAAAAAACATGTTCCTTGGATAAAGATTGACGTTGGAAGAGTTAGCCCTGTTTGTATCAAATTGCAGTAGACAGCGTTTTCAGTACACCCTCGTGTGTGTATTATGCTGGTAATTATTGAATTCAATCAATATTTTAATTAAAAACAAATGTCAGCACTCCATTTGTTAACTACTCCTTGGAATAATCATTGTTATGTCGTCAAGGGTTACATACAATGTGAATAGGTTTTATAATGAAATGGCCAATATAAGCAAAGTGGAAAAGACTTGAATGAAGGGTCTAAATCAAAAGGATGTTAGACCCAGGTTAGGAAATGTTTTTTATTTAGAGAACATCGATTGTTGCTCTCTTACAACACATCGGTAAGTCGGAACCTTCAGTGAACCTCTGTATATGCAAACATGACATTGATACTGAACGAAAACTAATCTTATTTAATCGCCTTTTGGCTTTATTTATAAGCTTTTGGGGTTTTCACTGATTTGGTATGTCTAAAATGTTTGTTTGGCTAGGAATAAAAACATACAAGTTTTAAATAATTCTGAGTTTGGATTCCATGAATGATGAAAGATTTTATAGGTACTTTTTGGACGCGATAATTTACGTCACAGTATTGAAATAGAGTAGTAGTGGTGATAAATCCTGAATTAAAATACTATCAGAATCAGTGTCATGTCTAAACAGTTGTAAGCTTTAAAAAAAATATACCAGATGTTCCCATACTTCACTGTGTTACTTTACAAGTTACAAACTCACTCGCTGATTTCTTTAGTATATAATACTTGAGCCATAAGGGGTCTGTAATGTAATTTATTAACAGTGATAAAAGCAGGGAAATTAAATTATTACGTCAGTAATATTTATCGCAGGCGATAATCGCGTAGGTTTACTGTGACACTCAAAACATACTGTTTAAAAACAAAAACTTTTTGTATAAAATTATCTTTTGTCTCGCTTTTTACTCTAGCGTTGTCACATAATTTTTTTCTCGTTTTTCTTTGTTATGGCAACACATCGATTATTTTTATTTAATTTCTAATAATGCTAGTGTAGAAAGAAGGCATTCTGTCACTTATGCCAAAGTGTGGAAATGAGTGAGAACATTTTAGTGTGTTTGTTTGGTCCATAAATATTATTAACTCATGGGAACGCACGAGAATGCTGCAAATTAAATGTACCAATCTTTTTCTAAAAATAAAACAAGCAGGTATTGTTTATAAACAGCGGCAGTTTTTCTTTGTAACAATGACTATCCTTGTACTTTATTTATGCAAAGCATGCTGCACTTTTTCCATTAATCATTATTTCACAAATTATGTAAATATAAAATTACTTATGCTATTGGTTGGCCACTCGAGGAGTTTCATTTTTCAATGGTCAGTACACAACCTTGTATTTTATGTATTATTAACTTAGTAGACCTAAGTTTACGTGTATATTTTTAATTTTTAGCATTTATTTTAGTTTTATGTATATTATGATTTTGCAATGCTCCTCTGAAGTACTTTAAAGAAAAAAAATACGCAATCTCGTTATCATTATATATCAAATCTGTTGGAACATATTAAATATTATATTAATTTGCCCACCGAACGTTATTATTATGTTTGCAATAGAACAGTACAACAGGCAAGGAGAACATTTTGTTTTGACCAGGATATGTGGATATTTATTTTTGAACCAGTAGCCAATCTTTGGTGGGATTAGTGTAATGTATTACGATTCTATAAAATGCTTATATTGTCTGGTATCTGCAACAGATGGCCTTTCGACTGATTTTGAACACAATGCATAGAATAATTACTGTAACTCGAATGTGCGATCGACATCTCTAGCATTTGTCTCTCTAAAAACATTCTTCTGTCCTTAGCAATAATTTGTTTAGATAGAATCATCTGCTACTTATGTATAGTATAAGCCTTAACAAGTGCATAGAGTAAGGTAAGTCCTTACTATTATTGAAGACTAATGCTAGACATGTATCGCAGATTCACATAAACTAAAATAGAATAAATCCGTGTACACCACAAACTTTAGACTGGATAAATGAGGCCACTTCGAATCATGTTCCAATAGACTAGCTCTGTGTCTAGTCTAAACGCTAGGTTTAGGTGTAGATATGGTTTTATATAAGACGTGTAGGTAGTATATTCAAATTCTCTGATTGTAAGTAAATGGTTTCTCTGTAAAATACCGTGTATTCCAAATTATCGCAAATCGTTTAGGCCATTGTACCGGAGGTTTATTACATGAGAAATAAATAAAAAGATTTGAAAGTGAATTTTGTTTTGTTTACCATTGATTTATTGGTTGTAATTTTATGTAACTCTGCTCTCATTAAACGATTTGATTACTGAATTCGTAGTTATGATTCTGTGGTGTCATTAAAACAGGAATACATTCCTGAAAAATCATATACTTAGCATGTTATTTCTGTCTGTTGCTCAAACAAACTAAGTTTGTCTTTCGTGATTAATGAAAAATCATGTCTTCCATTGTATATCTCTATTTACAGTATCGATCGGCTTTCATCTTACTCCTACGGTCTAATAATGTTTCGTGCAAGTTTCCCTCTGTCTTTGCTTTCTTCAGCTCTGAAACACCACCCTCGTTCAAACGAAGCTTCTTGTCTTGGAATTTCTGGAACTTCTTGCTGAAAAATGTATGTCACTTTTAGTCCTTTGAATTAGTCGTAAAGGCTTTTTCTGGCATTTTGGTCATAAATAATCATAATGGATGAGAAATCGTATTGAGGAGGCCAACTTTGTTTTAACTATTAGTGACGCCGCAATAGAGAGAGAGAGAGAGAGAGAGTCACATAGAGGGGGCATAACACTTTTTCCTTACGTGACGATTTCTACCGCAAGCCACGTTATGGAACTTCGTTCTAAACATGTGGCCGTCACAGGACGCCCGGCAGATGTGAAACATGGCGGGAAAGGGGCTTGAAAGCATAAGAGAGCGCCATGCCGTTTGACGTCAGGCCATATGAGTTGATCTTACTCCCAAGGCACGCCAATAAATGTTACATCAAAAAGTTTTCTAGGGTACCAGAAACAGCCACACTGACACTAAAAATTATGATCCTGATAAACTAGGAAGGCTTTTGATTTTAACCTTTTCACCGCCACGGACTTCAATAGAAGTTCAGCTGCCTTGAAATTTTAGATAGATTTACATGTTTTAATGGCACGTACGCCTTTAAAACAAAATCAATTTCTAAAGGACACACTCTTATTTTGTTTTTAAGGCGTACGTGCCATTAAAACATGTAAATCTATCTAAAATTTCGAGGCAGCTGAACTTCTATTGAAGTCTGTGGCGGTGAAAAGGTTAATTGTATCTCCAATATTCTTTTTATAAATTCGTACTTACACATAGTTAACTTCCACCTGTGACAAATCTGCCTGCTCCTCATCGGGCAATACAGACTTGTTGACCTCCTTAGTCTTATTGCTTCTGATGTTACAAAACTCATCAGTTCCAGCAGCAGTGCTCCGGGCTACCACCGCATCATCTTCAGGGTCCACCGACATAAACTTGTTGAGGGAACTCAGAATTGCTGTTTTACCTGTGGATTTTGGAACGAAGAATAGAAATATTAAATATAGATATATTTATTTGCAAAGAATGTAAGCACAAAAATCAATAAAAATGTGGTTCTACATGGCAGGATAGATTGTTGGCTTATGGCCATGTACACCACCTCTAGATAAGTTGTGGCTAACTAATCTCTTATCTAGCAAATTTTGTAACTTGTAATTTTATCTGATAAGCAGAGCCTGACTAGAAAACTGATACAAGTCTAATTATCTTCTCAAACAATAGATGACATATCTGTCTACATCGTATCAATATTGATATATAAGACTGAACTGAATTTTTGAGTCGGGAATAAAAATGAGAAATATAATCTTAGCCATACCATTTTACAAAATTATTAATCTAACAGCACCTTTATTTTGTAGCAATAAATGTGTTTTTTATAGTTGTGTTACAAATTAATTTTAAGGTGCAGTGGACTGTACAATAAAATAACCCCTTTCATGACACATAAAATATTCAAACAGAACCAAATCAAATCAAATTATTTAATTTGACATAAATAAACCTACATGGGCATATGAAATGTCAGAAGCTTTTTGTTGTTGTCTCAAACTCAAACTCAAAGCATTTATTTCAATTAAACGATTTACAGGCACTTTTGAATTGTCAAAGAGTCGGTCAGTTAGTCAGAAAGTTGAAGCTAGTTGCCCATTCCAAAACGTAGATCTCTCGTAGATTAGATTGTTTCCAATGGAGTTGTTTCCAAAGGAGAAGAGCCAGCAAGAAACTCCATGTTTATACTTTTAAGAATAATTGTCTTAACCCTTACCTTCCTGCCACACAGGCTCCCACTGCTCCATAGCCCCCACAGCATCAGATCTTCCAACAACTGTCTCCTTCAAAACACCAAGATACTTTCCGTACCCTGACTTTAAAGCAAACTTGCTCTCTCCAGCTGGAAATGCCGTAAATATTTCTTCGGGAGAAGGGCCCTCTCCATCTCCATGAGGAGCACCGAGAGTAAACAAACCATTGTCTAAAGCTGATACATAAGCATTTTTCCCAAACTCTATTGATACGGAGCCAGTTATGTCTTCAATCTTTTCAACCTTCCACCAACCGCCATGTTTGAGGGAATCTTCATCTATGTTAGAGGCTTCTGAGTTTTCTTTTTTCTTGTGCTTACGTTTCTTTGCCCTGAAAATATAGTGATAGAATCAGTCATCATCATTGTCTTTAAACATACCTATATTGAAAATTAATTGCAGGTAATTTCTATCTGATTCCTGACCAACCCAATAAGCTGGTCAGTGGGTCGTTTTAGGGACGGAGTAGTCAGTATAAACTGTGTAATTATGATTTTGAAATAGGTTATCTATCTTATTTTTACACAGCAAATACTTACTTGGGTTTATCTCCTTTGAAAATCAGTTTGCCACGCTTAACAGCCGCATACTCATCAGCCATATCTACTCTTAATTAAAATTATTCTAAAAACACTGTTCAGTAACTCCCTATTTTTACGATAAATGCAAACTACTATTACAGAGATGTAAATCACCACAATAATTTGTATATGTTAAACGTGACTAGTTCATAATGGTTAATCATGTAATCAGTTATCAATTATTAACACACAAACTGAAGTCGTCCGTGTAATAAATATCCTAAAAGTCACAACAACAAAATAAATTATCAAAATCAAAACAATGACACATTTTTGACTGCTGATGACATTTTGAAAACAATTTAGAGATGTGACCTTTGGATGTGACAGACAAGACAAGTTTCCGCTGCTGTTCGTTAATTATTTAATCGACTAATAATATCAGGTTTAAAATGCTATTCCCGTTCACGAAGAAATATTGAATCAAACGAGCTTGTGAATGTTGAGTTATTGACTAGACTGTTTTCTAGACATTCAGTCCATGAATTCTTACGATACAGTATCAGACATGTTATATGTATGTACATACGACAACATGTTAAGCTATAGGTACATTTCCAGTTTTAGCTGACCTCGCATTGTATAGACTTTTCGTAAAATGAGAAGTCTCAAGTCAGCTTATACTGGAAATGTATAGCTTGATTTATGTCACCGTGCGCACCAATTTTCTGTGAAGATACAAGACAACAGCTGTATTTGTGCAGGATGCTGACTGAGGCGCTTCATTCGACGAAGGCAAAATGGTATATAGATATCAATCGATTTTTCAGAATAGGAATTAGTGCATCACTAGAAGCAATGGGACCCACAGACGTTTTTTCCGAGTGCGCGTAAGCAATGATGGGGTAATAAATTACGTTACTACTACGAACGAAACTGGTGCCCCTGGCCGCCCGGCCCTGTCTCACAATGTGGTGTTCTGTCCTTAGCATCATCATTATTTTCCAAAATATTTGTTACCTTTTTACGCAAGAAAAGGCCACACAATTTTTCTTCAATACATGTCGCTTTATTGTGATAATGTTTTGGCAAAGAAATAACATAATAGAGTACTGAATATTTATTTCCGAACGCAAGCTTCAACTCATGCCACTCATCCATAGACTATAGACAAAATCTCTGTACACGCCATTTTGTAATTTTGAGCATGTTGATTCTCCTCCGAAAATGATTTTATTTTCGCAATTATGTTGTAATGGCGATGTAATTTAATAAATATAATAGTGAAGGAGACTAAAAAACCAAAATGGAAATGCCGGAAGTGAAATCGTTCAACGCGGAGGTATTCTTGCTTCTAATCTTCGTATTGAACAAATTGTTCCGTGGCATCTTATTAACAAAATTTTTCTTACAGTTATCCGCGTTGTACGACAACAAGCCGCCTATATCAAAGGCGAAGATGAGTGCAATCACCAGAGGTGCTATAAAGGCCATAAAGTTTTATAAACATGTAGTGCACAGTGTTGAAAAGTTCATCCAAAAATGCAAGCCAGAGTATAAAGTGCCTGGTCTTTACGTGATAGATTCAATAGTGAGACAGTCGCGGCATCAGTTCGGACAAGACAAGGATGTGTTCGCGCCAAGATTTGCAAAAAACATGCAACAAACATTTGCAAACCTCTTTAGATGTCCTCCTGAAGATAAGGTTAGTTACATAAAATTAATGTTTTAGGTTATAATCTGTCCCTCTCTTATCTATGTATTGAACAAAATGTTGTTGCTAGTGGCTATGGTACTTAGCTTTGATAAAGCTAAGCTTGGTCAAGTTTTTGGTGATGTTTTCAGTCATGATACCAAGATTTGTGTTCAGTTTTAGATGCCTCATACATAAAATAAATTGTTTTATGTAAATTAGTTTCTTTTATTAATAATTACTAATAAGTGGAAAATTCAATAGTACACAATCATTATGTTTGTTGACTATGATAAAATATTATAATAAGCCAGATAGAATAGCAATATGACTACACCTTTACTATTCTAGTATATTCAATCTATGCTTCATTTTTTTAATAAAAACTTTTCAGCGCAACATCATCAGAGTACTTAACCTGTGGCAGAAGAACAATGTGTTCACCTCGCAAGTCATCCAGCCACTGCTGGACATGGCAGACCCCAACCATCCACTACACCAAGAGATACAGCAGCAACAAAACAACACTGCCAATGGTACTATCTTTGTTTTATCTATCAAGCCTTGTCTACGACTATGAGACCACACAATTAATTATCTATTGTTTGTGACTCAGTAGGGTTCGAAAAGTGAATAGTTTACCTAATAAAATACCTTGAATTCACGATTCACCACAAAACTACAAGAATCAGTTTATGAAGTGGAGCCAGTCAGCAATGCAATCTATATTTAAAAACAAGAGATAAGAATTTGTATCTCGCTTCATTCTGTTAAATTCAAGGAAAATATGATGAAAATAATTGATATTTCTTCACATAGTAATAATTTAATGTGTTTTATTTCAGGGAGCAGTCTGAACATCAGTCACAATGCATCGGACAACAAGATATCACCAGTACCACCTCCGCTTCACACCCCACAATCTTCCACACCTATGGGTGATCAGGTAAATAGTATATTCAAGTCTTAGAGCATCCACAAACGCATAGAGATGCATAAAATAACCAACAATTTTGAAGTATTTCAATTTCTCTGCTCAGTTTTAATGCAATACAAAAGTATAACAAATTTATATTTGAATAGAAAAGAATATTTAAATTAAGAATATCTTTTCACACTACCAATTGAAAAGATTGAAATTGTAAGTCCAGTTCAAAGTTGAAAATATCCTGAGATAGAAAGAAGTATTGAATGGCAAACAACATAATACAAAATAGTGAAAACTTTAAATTATTTGTCACTAAATTTGTGAATAATTACTGGAAGAGAAACAGAAACTGGAACTATACTTGATAAATCTTTCTTATCAGCATGGCTTGACCTCTATAAATTCATGATGTCATAAAAAGATTTAACAATTTATAATTTAAATACTTATCACACTATTTGAGTATATTGCAAAAAAACAATGACTCAACAGAAGATTATGCCAACTCTGTGGAGATGTTTAGCATCTTATCATAATATCATCAGATTTATGTTAATCTAGAAATAAATATAAACGAAGAAAAATACATGAGTATGTAGCCTCCTAATTTTGGATGTGAAAATTACTTATTGCGCATTGGCAAGAAGGGTGACATAACTAAAAAATACTGCAATTTTGAGTGAAGTATACAGGTGAATGTGGCAAATTTTGTTCTTTTTGCTACAAAAACGACATTACGTTAAGTCTTAAAATGATGGAGCTAGAGAGCTTTATGCTACGTTGCACTCTTACCGCTGCTTTTAAACTTTTAAATCATCATACACAAAAATTGCTCTTTTTGAAAGAAGTAAGTATGTCAAGTTTCTCGCAACTGAACGATATATTCCATGAGTCAAAATATTCTGATATGCAAGTGAACATCATGCTAATGGTAAGCCAATAGTCAGGCGTGCTACACACTTGTTCGCGTCGGCATTAATCGGCACAGCCAGGCGGCAAAATCTAATATAATAAGTAGTAAAATTGCTCTGGGTCGGCTTTGTTCTTCTACAAATACTGGTGAATCTAATGTGCCGACCCGATAAATGATGGATATTTATTTATTTATTTGTAAACAATTTATTAACTTAAGTATACTGTTAAAATTTATGTATATGGCCTCCAGTAACTGGCACAACACCCCACGTAGTAGTTTATACGGTCTGCCGGGGTCACGGATTGTTCGAAAGAGTTACCGTGGCCCTAGCGCACAAGCAACTGAAGGAACACGGGTGGGTTTTAGTCAGTAAGAGTCTGACACTCCCTCCCGCTCCGCCCAGAGCGGGAGAGGTCATTTGATGATTTCACAACCATAAAAAAAAAGTAGTAAATAAATTGGTGTACAAAGAAATAAAATTGCCAAAGAGTTTTATTTCCAAAACAGATAACTTACATGACAGACAAAAACTATTTAAATTATCACTGCTGACATTCTCGATAGGTTTTCGGTTAACTTATTAATATCTAGACTAAAGAGCCTAACCTCATCTTTATTCCTAACTAACTTTTGCCCGCGTGGTTGTCGGAAATTATCCCACGGGAACGTACTACCGGGATTAAAAGTACCCTATGAGTTAATGCAGGTTATAAACTATCTGCGTGCCAAATTTCATCCAAATCCGTTCAGCCGTTTTTGCGCCAATCTGGAACAGACAAGCAGACAAAAATTCTTTGTTACTATTTTATTTGTATGTATAGATGAATTTTCCTTATAAGTCCACTCATCAGTTCCAGGATCAACCATCAAGCCAGCCGGCGAAGTTCAACAGGAAGCTGCTGAACGACTTTGAGTACGAAAGCGAAGACGACGCTCCGCCCGAGCCGTCGGGCGGGCACAGCACTCATAGCTCGCACGCCGCCCACACGTCGCACGCCGCACACTCCGCGCACAGCGCGCCGCAGCAGAACCCGGCTGATGCGTTGGGAAGGTGAATATCGGCTGATGTATTTTAATTTACAACTAAATAGGTTGCAACTAGGTTTACTTATAACAGCCTGTGTTTAAAGACTTAAGGAAGAGCTTTCTGATAAACTAACAAACAAACTGTCTTGAGATTGTAGAAAATCACTTACATTATCCGTAAATCTGCTTCGTGAAATGACTACCTTAAAAACTTACTTTAGGACACTAAAGCCCGTTTTCACTAACACTACTCGACATCTAAATGTATTTTCTATAAAAAGCGCACTGTTGTATTTTTAACTCTCGGCGCTGAAGCGAGCATTGAAAATCCAACAGTGCGCTAATTGTTATCAAAAACTGGCATTCATTATTATCCAAGTGCACTTGAGTATTGATAAATGAATTTATTTCTGCAAGTAGGTTTGTACAAACACTTTACACGTCAATCATATTTTTTAAACTAGATGAGGTCGGCGTTTCCTATCTGACTACTCTGAGAAGAAAGGCCGAAACAAACTCAGAGGTCACAGTATCTTTGAAAGTCTCATAATCTTGGTCAGATCATGTGGAGACCATGTAGATTGGTATCTGAAATGATCTTTTGAGCAAAGAACCACACAGATTGAGTGGACCTGTCCAGTCAGTACAAGCATTTGTCAGTAACCGCGCATATCGACTCAGGAAGTCAGGACTTAAGGAAAGACTTGATTCAACAGGTTTTTATAAGCTCTGTCGTTAGTTTCACATCGTATAACAGTGCTGGCTACTATGATAATGATTATCTTATCTTTAATGTTTATGTAAATAATATTTTATGTTGTTGTTTCAGTATATTAACAAATCCTGAGATCATGAGGCAACTGCAAAGTTTGCAGGCTCAAATGCAGATGATGACCGGAATGCAGATACCTGTAAGTATTGTTTATTTAATAATTACTCTTAGTAACAAGTAGTTGTAGATGCTTTAGCCTGAAGGCAATAGGCAAATTGCTATAACACTGAAAGGGGGTAAATTAAACCCTTTGTTCCTAAGTGGCAGTTATAGTATAGACGTCTCGCTAAAGACTGGCAATCCTTCAATAAAATCCCTAATTTACTAATATAACTAAAACTTGATTTTATCTAATAATAACTAAAACTTAACTAAAAAATATTAAATTATAATTTAACAATCAAATCAATTCTTGATTGTTTTAGAATCTGATGCCTATGATGTCTGATCTACAAATGCAACAAAATCAAAATCAAGGCCTTCCTTTCATGGTAAGAAATGTTTACAAAATTCCCGGTATCCCTTTAAATTTATTTATTTCTGAAGAAGGATTAGCTAGTAACAAGTTTGTTCTAAATAAACTAACATTTGTATATGTTTTCAGGGATCGCAGCAAGATTCACAGAAACAGAATGACCCTAAAGATGACATGGTTGAGTCTGACATAGAATTTGTGGAGACTGGCCCGCAAGTTATAGAAATACCTGATGCTAATGATTCTAGGTAAATATTACTTGTCTCACCTATTAATACTACTTAATTCAGCATGAAAGCAAAACAACAGTTTCTTTTTATATGATTTGTATTCAAAACTACTTGTAAAGTGGGTAGTTCGGTTCTTGACAGCAAACGCATTTCAATGCTTTACTTTCTGCAATTCGCCTTATCTTGTGCATGTGTCTTTTATTTTGCTCTTATAATAAAAAAGCAAGCACGAAATAAATTAGCAAGTCATCGTATTAATTATGTACCTTGGCGTTAATTGGATCATCGCGCTTTTGAAAGAGACACACAGGTACAAGTGACAGACTACTCTCCCCATTCCCGAACTTTTTCAAACACTCCATATAATATGTGCCATATGAACGGCCACCAGTATGTGACATATGTACAGTCGACTTCGAAATTGCTTTATCGCCCTAAGGCTAAATGTCGCTTGCACGTCACAAAACGTCAGTGTCTATTATTTTTTTAAACCAATCTGACAGTTAAATACAGTTTAAACCTAATGATCAATAGTCAAACATGCTAATAGTTAAAATGCGTTAGTTAAACTAAAAATTTGTTAAAAATGACAAAAGTATGTTGTTTGACAAATGGTCAAGCTAACTAAAGTTAAAAAAAATATATAATTTGCTATGAAAGTTAACCATGCGCAGACAGAGTAGTTAAACTATGACAGCTATTGACTATTGTCAAGTGAGTAATTGTTAAATTGAATATTGGTCATGTTTAACTATGTATCAAACAAAGGGCCCTAATAGAAGTTTCAATTATCAGATATTTACAATTTATTTATAACAAAAGTGGTAAAGCATTTACAAGGTCCACCATGCACTTCTTTCTACTTATTTCCACAATACTAACAAGAAGCTAACGTATTTATGTAGCGCTTTTCTCAATAGTCCGTCGCCGAAGTCACGGCGGCATCGCTCGCGGTCGAAGTCACCGCGACGTCGTCGGAGATCGTCGCGCTCGCGGTCACGGTCGCCGAAGAGGAGGCGAGATAGAGAACGTGAGAGAGAAAGAGAGAGGTGAGATTATAACTAGAAATGATAAATTTTGTTATAAACAAGCAGTACCAGACGCAAATCTCTTTGATAACAGTAAAGTCACCGTCAAAAACGTGCAAACAAGGAATGTTATGCTAGGTACACATGCAGTGACTCAAAATGTCACGTCCATACAAACATTTTTAAATCGCTAGTGGTAAATCTGCTGTCAAAATCTATATGATGTGTGTGTGTGATTGTGAAATCGCCAGCAAGTCGCTGCGTGTGTACCTGGCGTTACGGCAATGACCAAAACACACAGCAACTGTCATTCATACAAGACTTTTGTCCAATTGAGAAATAGTTTAATTTCCTTTCTCAGTTCTATGATGTGACAACGATGTAGTTTAAAACAAGATGTAGTGTCAAAAATTTAAAGAGTATGCTTAGATTGTTTGGACATGTTGAGAAGATGAATGAAAGGCGACTAACAAAAGGTCTAACAAGGCAAATATGAGAGAGGACGCCCTAGGAGGACATATAGTGACTTTATTGGTGATGTTCTTCAGAACAGAAAGGTCAGGTGCGTAGTATTCGCAACCGGCGTGCGTGTATGACCAGATGTATGAACGTAAACGAGGCAAAAGGAGTTACCATGTAAGGATCGTAGCAGGTGGCATTCTGAAGTTCTGCCTACCCCCATGGGAAGAAGGCTTGAGTTATGTATGTATGTTCTAATAGTTATGAATAGTCTATCACCTATATTCTTATCCAAACAGATGATGTTGTATTTTGTGCGCACCGATATCAAACTGTCAACCTGAAATAATGCTTTTACCAACCGTTGCTATCAGTTGTCCTTGAGATTGACAGAAATGTTCTCTCTGTACCAATATCCAGATAAAACGTGTTTCAACTTTCTTGAAGTCGCGGTTAGAATGGTCCAAAGAAGAATTAAACAAAATGTAGTTAGTCTGGCTTGTTAAATTTGATCCTTAGTGTGAACAAAGTAGCTGACATAATGGGAATGTAGGGTGCTTCCCTAACGTAAGTAAATGTCAATGCCAATGCAGATGTAAAATGTCAAAATTAAACTTAAATGACAGTGAATGCTCAACGGGATGAATCTAAATAAAAATGCAAGTTGTCCGATTCAAACCACGTCTAATTGAACACTAAAATGTAATATACATAAAATGCATAGAACAATGCAATATGTCAGTGTCAATGCACTGCCAAATGTAGGTCGCGTCCAAAGTGCAGATACGCGAGCCTACTGGCTTACTAATTGTAGTAAATATATTTTAAAACCCATGTACGTGCACCATACAGGGAAGATCAGAGAATTTTCATTAATTTGAATATTTTTTTTTGTAACAGAGATAAGGACAGAGACAGGGACAAAGACAGAGAAAAGAATTACAAAGAGCGGGAAGTAGAAAGAGAAAAGCAGAGGGAGAGAGAGAAGAAAGGTCTGCCGCCAATCAAGAAAGAAAACCTCAGTGGTGAGTTATAACAAGGTTACAAGCAGTAGACATGCCCGTTTTCACTAACACTAGGTGACACTTAAATAAATGCGCACTGTTGGAATTTCCACACTCTGTTCATCGGGGAAAGTAGAAATTTCAAGAGCGTGCTTTTATTTAGGCGTGTTCTAGTGTTATTTAAAATGGCACTAAGAGTTAGCCCAGGTACGCACAGGCGATTTTTTTTAGCACTCCTATTTTCAACTTTGGGTGTTGAGCCGAGCATTGAGAATCCAACAGCTATCCCAGCGCGTCGCAAAATACACTGTTGGATTTTGAACTCTAGGCGCCAAGCAGTGTGTTGAAAATCCAGTGCGCGATAATAAATTGGCCGTGGGTACGAGGGCTTAGACTAGAGACTATAATAATTTTGGCTGTCATTAATTAAACTTTCGATGGCTAAAATCTCATGAATTTACGCCAAATAAGTTGTGCTTCTTTCTGTCTTTTATATACTGCACATTTCTTTTGGCCGCATCAGTTTTGAACTAAAGACGATTTTGATGAAGATGAGATTAAATAATACACATTCAATTCAGTGTCACTAATTGCAAAGTTGTATGAACATCCATGTAATGGCTTAGTTTCCGTGCTCAGTTTGCATTTTAAGAAACGGTTAATGTGCTCGTGTTCAGCGTGCAGTTGGCTCACAAAGTGTAGTACTAAGCATAGTGTGTTGGGTCAGTGTGCAGCACGACCCTGTGGGTGGGCCACCTGTCCAAGCTGGCGACGCCGGAGGAGCTGTCGGACCTGTTCGGCGGGCTCGGCGGCGTGGCCGCCATCGACGTGGTGGCGCCGCGCGGCTGCGCCTTCGTGGTCATGGAGCGCCGCCGGGACGCCTGCAAGGCCATCGCCAAGCTCAACCGGCACAAGCTGCACTCCAAGGAGATCACGGTCAGTGGCTACTTGAGACGGAACTTCTGAGTATGTATGTGGATATAAAAGTAGGGGACGCGAAAGAAACGATGGATAGACTGTGTGAATGATGATATGGCTGAATTCTCAATTAGTCGTCATTTCGGTAGACCCCCCTTGGGTCTACCGAAATGACGACTAATTGAGAATTCATCATCTGCCGAGCCTTTTCCCAACTATTTTTGAAGTCTAACCGGATGCAGCTGAATACCAGTATCTTACGTGGAGCCACTGCCTATCTGAAAATGTTTACGTCGGACGAAAGTTACGCAAATGGCGTAACTTTCGTCCGAAGTAAAAAATTTCAAGGCGTTTTCGTAAATTTGCGGGAGAGGGCCCAAATCAGTTTGCACGTTTAATATTATTATACATTCCGCCAGTGCTTGCTTGAACAAGTTTCTCTTATCATCAGATTCACATAAACTTTCACGCGAAACAGTCTTTTCCTCTTCATATATTGTTATTGTTGCTCGGCAAACTCTTTTGTGATAAATCCAAATAGTTGCCCCACTTTTTTTTTCGTTTTAACACGCTTTTATTGTATGTATGTTTATTTGTAACAGAATCCTTGAATGTGATTTTCACCCACTTCAAAAAGTCAAATTAAATTGAAACTTTGCACACTTAGCAAGGACCGATGACAATAGCATAATTTAATAAGTTTGTTCCATAATCCTGACCAGGATTTTCAGGATAAGCAATTTTTTTGTTTTTTTTTTCAACTAAATAATCTAATATAACTAATATAGTTACATATATATTAAAACAGCTATACTAAACTATTATTTATTTGAATAATAATAATGGTAACTTTTCAATAAAAGTATTCTCCGACCTCCCCCAGTGTTAATACACACAAATTTATTCATTATTGACAATAGGAAACAACGTTTGTTTACATACATGACTCCAATCAATGAGCTTCATATTTATTTTTCATAGAACATGACATAGTTATTTTCCTCTTTAAAACCCACAATGAGTTCCTATCAAATAGTTTCTATATGTGCGTGACTGTACTGTCCAGTTGGAATAGTGCTAATCAAAGTACATAAACGTTAAAGTTGGACTTGTGCAAAGACTTGCATGGATGTTATAAAAATTGGACTCTTGCGAATAGAGGCTTTCCGAGGGGTTTCTGTATATAAAGATGATCCCCCATCCACGGACTAACTGCTGCAAGCGTTGCTTAACCTAAGGGATTGACCCATACCGCTGTTATTACTTAACCAGGAGCATAGAAGTATGAAAGAAAAAGACGTTGCGCCGACCCCAAATATATTAGGATAAGAGAATGTTGACTAGTTATTTTAATATGTATTTGCTGAACCCGTTTTGCATAGAAAAGAAAATGATTTATGAAACTCGTAATTTCAAGTAACTACATTTACCAGGGGATAATTTCGAGTCGAAACCAACCAATTAATTTAATAAACAAAATACGCGAATTTCTGACTTAAATGTTTGCACAGGACAACTAACCTGAGTTCTCAATTCAGTTTGCAATGTTATTTGGGTAAAATACTTGACTCAAGTTGAAATCAACTTAATTTCCATTGTTGTAAAGACGATATTCTTCTTCGTGTCGCTGGCACGACAGTATTTTTTTTTTTGGCCCCAATCGTTAGTCGAGTTGATATTTGCTTATGTGGAAATAACGTCAATAGATAATAATATAATTTATTCTGTAGGTGGCGTGGGCACCCGGCAAGGGCGTGAAGGGCCGCGAGTGGAAGGACTACTGGGAGGCGGAGCTGGGCGTGTCGTACCTGCCGTGGCAAGCGTTGCAGGCGCGCTGGGCGCTCGGCGCGCTGTCGCTGGACGCGCTGGAGGACGGCGGGGCCGTGGACGAGGACACGCTGCCGCCCTGGCTGCCGCCCAGGGTAACTGTGCACATACATATCTTTAATTCATTTATTCATTGCCTCACCCACTGGATCTAGATGCATGAAATTTTGCACAGGAGTTCCTTATGTAACGAAAGTGAGCACTAAGAAAGATTTCAAGGGTTCCGTAACCAAAGAGTGCCAACGGAACCCTATTACTAAGCCTCTGCTATCCGTCCGTCCGTGTCTCTATCAACGGGATGTATGTCATGAACCGTAATAGGTTGAATTGAATAGTTGAAATTTTCACATAATGTATTTCTATTGCCGCTATAATAACAAATAATAAAGGAACGTGTTTTTTTTTTTTAATGTGGTCTTAAATATTTTACGGTGGTACGGAACCCCTCGTGTGCTAGTCGGACTCGCACACGAGGGCACTTCCCACTTAGCCGGTTTTTTAATTTCATCCCCTAAAGGGGTTAAATAGGTGATGAAAGTTAGTAATTTTTGCTGATGGAAAATATGGGGTTATACCAATAATAAAAATATGCGCAAGATTTTCTGTCGCGTGGTATTGAAATCGAAACAATTGCTGTTTTTTTATAACTAAAAGAAAAGTATTTCGTAGAATGCCGCTAAATTTTAATTATTTAGAATCTCAGATAGTTATTAAGTTTCGGTACGACAAACTCAATGTCATGACCAAGTTCAAATTCCATTGCAACCAAGATTTTTGCAGGTCTTTTGTATTCCAATGGTCACTCAAAAATAAACTTTGCCTATATAACTCTACAGTTAATAGTTGAGCTAGTGTCCGGGAACATAAAATTAATCTTAGATTCTGAATTCAATCTTAATGATTTAACCAACGAAAAAAAAGGAGGAGGTTCTCAGTGGATGCGTAATTTTTTTTAAATGTATGTGCATGCATAACTTCTTACAGAGTAGTCAGATTTAGATGATTCTTTTTTAATGGAAAGGGTCAAAAGAAGACCTCGAAGCTGGTCACATGTAAAATTGAAAACGAAATCCACCCCTGAGGGTAGCAAAATAGGGGTTAAATGATTTTCACCTACTGAATGTTCACTTGTGAATCTATTCTATTGAAATTTGGCACATATATGTAGTTCTATGACGCTTCAACAAAAATGAGACCGAAGTCAGTCCAGAAAGCTCCTCGACAGACTACAGCAGTTACATCGTGTTTGGGCTTATTTATTTTAACTTCGTGAATTAACCAACAATATTATTCTACAGATCCTCCCCAAATCAATGATGGAGAACATGTCAATGCTCGGCATGCCGGGCCCGGGCGCCATGCCCATGGGCGGCATGTCGCTGCCGCCGGCCGGCCTGGGCGCAGGCCTGCCCGCCCCGGCCGCGCTGGGCCTGCCGCCCGGCCTGCCGCCAGGCCTGCCGCCTGGCCTGCCGCCTGGCCTTCCTCCGGGGGCCAACCCAGGAATCAATATACCTAGGATGCCGCCGCCTGGGTGAGTGAAACTTCTTATTGCGTCATTTTTCTGCACTGTTTGGGAAGCTAGACCTTATAAATGGGTGGAAAATAAGGACTTCATGAACATCATTAATACATATTATATTTAAAAAAAAACATGTTTATGAAACATTACTATACATCCAATAAAAGGGAAAAAAAATTGTTTACCTACCTGGGGAGCCCCAACATGTAATGTAAATAAGAAAGCATGTATAAAAATCTTACACAATCAGCAATAATGTTTCACCAAAGGACGTTGTTGTACGACTGACACCAGTGTCACTTTATTAAAACTCATATTTACAGCGTAGGAGGAGGCCCAAGTTTCCATAGGAATCTTTTGTGACCTCTTCAAGGCATTTGACTGCGTTAATCACGAAAACTTGCTCTTGAAACTTACGTTACGTTAGCATTACGGACTAGGTAAACTTGCGCTCAGTTTAGTATGTCAATTCCCTTGGTTTAAAAGTAAAAATGTGTGTTCCACATGGCTCGATATTAGGTCCTTTCCTCTTTTTAGTATGTATTAATGATCTACCCCATTTATTAAAAAAAAAAACAACCACAAATGGTGTTATTAGCTGAATTCCTTAATTTCCTTAATATTTTAAGATAAATAGACGTGCATCAAATCATGGTGACGTAAATAACGCCCCACTGCAGGTAAAAAATTGTTTAACTACTAATAATTTAGAATTAAATAGGAAAAAACTAAATGCATAAGATTTGCTTTACCGAATGTTAAAAGTAGTGATTGTGATATAGTATTGAATAAAGAGAAACTAGAATTCGTCGACAAACTGTTTTCCTAGGGATCACGCTCGACTCAAGGCTACTGGAGTCCTCATTTAACGTCTCTTGCAGGACGGCTAAGTTCAGCAGCATATGCTGTAAGAAAAATCCGTCAATTTACTGATGGAAATACCGCAAGGCTAGTCTATTTCAGGTACTTTCATAGTGTCATGTCTTACGGTATTTTATTTTGGGGACGGGCTGCAGATATCGAGTCTATTTTTATTCGGCAGAAAAGAGCCATTGGAGCAATATATGGCCTCTGCAGGCTTGCTGCAGGCAACTGTTTAAAGATATTAATATCACGACGGTAGTTTGTTAATATATCTATGAAAACATCATGTACGTAAGGAATTTTTTAAATATTTTCAGTAAAACAGGTGGTACACACAACTATAGGATTAGAAATAGGGACCAATTAAATAGTTCAACCAGGTTTCAGACTGGCTAAAGTAGACTAATCCTTCATGGAGTACTGTTTAAAATGTTACAATAAAATACCATCCACATACTACAATTGAATGAAACGAAATTTAAATCTTTTATAAAACGCACACTATGCAGCCAAGCATATTATAAGTTGGGGGATTACATCGCTGACCAAAATGCTTGGCTCAATGCTGGTCCTGCTCCTCAAAGGCGCATAAACTAATTGATTAGCATTCGAAAATATTGTTGGAGCTGCTGAAAGTTGTAAAAACTGTCTTGGCCATCTCTTAGTATTGTATAATCGCACAGCACATGTGTGAGCACTAGATACATACCTACTATAAAGCTACCATTTACTGGGTTCGTCTTTCAATGCTGTTACCATTTTTTTGTTACAATATTTTGATTTAAAAAAAGTATCCATGGAGTTTCTTGGCCGTTCTTCTCCATACGTACCTACCACACTTTGGAATGGGCTATTAGCTTCATCTTTCTGACTGACCGACCCCTTGACAGTACAAAAGTGCCTGTTATTGGTTTATTTCAAATAAATGCTTTGAGTTTGAGTTTGCAATGCGCGATTTCCATACGAACCGAGCGTGTTAACGTTTGCTCGCACTACGACACTAATTCCGTATATAAAACTGGCAGCAACTTCTTTCTTGTTTTTCTTTTTTTACTGCCGTCTCTATATTGCGGCGATTCCTTGCTCTGTGCTGTATACTAATCTCTTTTTTTATGTTATTGTTTGACTAGATTGATTGATGTCCACAGCATGACAGCGGGCATGCCACCTGGTTTAGCCCCGGGCATGCCGCCCGGCATCAGGCCGCCCAGTCTACCCAACATGCCCAATATGCCCAGCGGAGTACCTGGTAAATATCAAATTGTTATTACATTACAAGTACAGAATAAGCCAATGTGTGGTCCCGTAGTGTCACCAAAGCTCGATAACAACTTTGAAAGTGTTTAGTTAAATGTAATAGACTCGGATCGCCAATATCCAAACACAATCTTCATTCTCATCAAAATCTTGCATTGGAAAAGTGTTTTAATTAAATTGACATCAGTGTTTTCGGTAGGTTTTGTAATTAAATTAATCGATAGGACAAAAATACCATAAGAGATAAAATAATTAAATTATTACATAATCTAGCCATGATGTTTGTGTCTGTTTACGACGACTCACTGTAAGATCTCTCCTCATCTGTTTGCGAACTGTTACTATGAAACATTTTTTGTTTAAAAGTGGAAATTAACTGCTTATAAAACCAAAAACAGTCCTACAAATTTCAAATCCATTTCTGTAAAGTTTGTAGCATTAGTTAAAAACATTAATACATCGTCTTAGCGTTAGCGTTTGTCGCAGGTCTACAGAACGAGGCTGGCCTGCCGCCCGCGGGCTCGCTGCTACGGTTCCCGCCTGGCTTACCGCCGCAGTCATTGTCGCAATCTGGTAAGAAACGTTGATGTGTAGTCTGTATATACAGGGTGGCAGGGACATCGACGCACGAACCTTAATCATGAATTTAGCACATGAATTTAGACCTCCTAGCGTAAAATTACTCCGAGGGTTAACAAAAAAAAAACTGTTGTTTCATAGAAAAGTGCAATACCTTCGTGGTCAAAATGTATGGAACAGCTAAGTTTACAAAAGAAATAACTTACAGAAAACGTAAACGCAAAAAAAAGAAGTGGGGTAGCATTATGTATTAAAACCATGGAACGAAAATGGTAGTGCGTCGAAGGCCCTGCCGCACTGTATAGTTTTTAAAGTTAACTTACATCATAAAAACATATTTTTATTATCTAGATGAGAGATTTTGATTATTTGTTACTAATTTATTATTTTAACAAGCCGCACGTTCTATGGGAGTTCGCATCGGCATAAATTACGAAATTCTATGTAAAGTCTCATCTCCATTTTCAACCTCTTTAGAGCATGAATTTTCAAAAACCCTTGCTTACTGCTCACCTTCGTCATTTAAACAACATTAAACTGTGGTCGTCCGCAGGCATGGTGGGTGGGTTCCTGAGCGGCCTGCTGGGCGTGGGCGGCGTGGGTGGCGTGCTGGGTGTGGGCGGCGCGCTGGGCGGCGTGCCGCTGCTGCACCGCGCCGCGCTGCACGCCGCCACGCCGCCGCCCGCCGCGCCGCCGGTGAGCACCGCCGCGCGGCGCTACTGCACGCCTGTGGCTAGCTGGCCCGACACACGTTGTCCTGGCCCTGCAGTCTCGACATGAATAGCGACAGATTTTAGCGACAAAAATCTGTCGCTAAGTCTAATCGATGTCAAATTTCTTTCATAGATTTTCAACCTTATGCTTTGGAAATAAAGTTGAAAATCTGTTCAAGAAATTTGACATAGATACGACTTAGCGACAGATTTTTGTCGCTATCTAATGTCGAGACTGCAGGGCCTGTCCAAATTTCAATAATTCGTACAAAAATCCTATAGAGCACTTTCAGTTTTTCCAATTTTCCGGGCAACTTTTCGGTTTTTCCTTTGCTCAAAACCCTTATTTGGACTATAATAAGGAACATTAAAAAAACACATTGATTCAACCGTTCTCAAATGATGCGGCTACCAACGGAACTGCATTTCATTTAAATTTATAAAGAGTTAAGCTCTAGATTGACTTTCCACTGAGCGGCTCGCCGCGACAACCGCAGCTACTAGTGACAATCCTGCGAACGCTATTTAATTTCCAAACATTGAATTTGGAAAAATTCACTTTAACACAACACAACAAGATTTTATTACAAAACAAAAAATTTCTTTAGACATGGTTTAAACCATCGAGCTTGTGTTTTAAATAAGAACCTAACAAAAATCAAAATACAGTTCCTTTTACAAAACAGATAACTTAGTCCAGTCTTAAGCTGTCAATTTTGTATTAATAACTTTACTAAAGTTGGTATAAAGTTTGAAATACAAAAATTGACTCGAAGATTTATGCTCGGACTAATATTAGTTCGTGTTTTGTAATAAGACGATTTAATTTCAGTTTATGCTACAATTTCAATTTTTTTATGACCTTTTCAATAATTCTGAAATCAATTTAACTAACACTAGTATAAAATTGCTATTTATTTATGCGGAAATAACATTAGAAGACGTCGCCACTACGAAAGCAAGGGATGTTTTATTTTATTTTAAGTCTCTACTAATAATAAATAGTGAAGTTCCTAAAACAAGCCTTATTTACAGAGGACGGGTGATGCACATCACAGCGACGACGCAATGGACCTGGACACAGAAGACAACCACGGCGACGAGCTCAGCACTGACGCCAACGACACTACTGGCCCACCGCCCGCCTTGCTACCTGATCAAGTAAAGACTGTTCTCGGCACTAAACCTATAGTTTATTCGATAAAATTGTAAACAAATTGCCACTTTAAAATTGATTGCTTTGAATTGATTATTTGAATACTTAAACCCGAAATTCTAATTTAAAATCATCTATACGATGTTTTTGTTCGACGTTGATGTTACAAACAATTGAATAATGTTATTCAAATAGTAATTGTTGGAGAAAGTGGTGAGATATAAAGTTGAAACCTTCTTATTACAGATGAATTTTTACTAATTCACTTTAGTGAGTGCTTGCATAACAATTTAATCTGAACAAGGTTTGTTCACACATTCATCAAATACTTTGGAACAGACCATAGAATTAATAAATCTTTGAAGTATGTGAGCCTGCGATCCCATCTTTAAAGTAACTTAAATGTTTAATTTTCTTTTAAGCGTTAACCAAACTTACCTTCTATTTATGAAAGCCTATTCAACATGTTGCCCAATCTTATGTCAAACGATTTGAACCATAGAATAAAATGTGTTTTTGATTTTATTAAATCAAAAACACATTTTATTCTATGGTTCTATGGTGGTTTCGTCTTTGTCCTTCAACCAATGGGGGCTATCGTTTTTGTGCTCACCAGTTGGCGCCACTGACTAGTAAGGTCCTATTGCAGTACTTTTATTTGATGTTTTGGATACGTTTAAGTACCCTTATATTCGTATTATGTTTATTTTATTACATTTTGAAACTTCAAATGAATATTTAGATTATAATGTTCCTAAAATTGGCAATCATGAAGTAGACAAATCTTATTCTTCCTTCAAGTGCTACCAAATTAGATCCTAACTTTTTACTTAAAATCTTAAGCCTTAATCAAGAATGGCACAACCATTACAGCTGTTATGAATCATTCGATAAAATCCGTGATAAAAAATCCCGCAAACAGTGAACTTTCAGTACATATTTTGACATCTAGAGACCTCACTCTACACTAGCGCCTCTAGCGGCGAACTCAAGCGCGATAGCCCTCATTACAGCAGTTTTTACATGGGAGTTCACAGCAGATTCGTTAATCAAGAACCTTGATCAGGTTTTTAAAAACTGAGACCTGTTTTTGATCCCAACATTCTCACCTTCTCACCCTCCGAAAAAATAACTGAAACCATTAATTTACAAATTTTAATCTAACCACGTCTTATTCCCGCGCACAGATCCAAGCCCTACTATCAAAGCCTCCACCAAACTTCAACTCGGCCGAGCCTCCCCCGGGCTTCAACATGTCAGAACCGCCGCCCTTCAACGTGAACCAGCCGCCGCCCGACGACAAACAAGACGACGAGAGGAAAGATAGGGACAGAGATAGACGCGGCGGGGACAGAGACAGGGACAGGAGAGGGGATCGAGACCGGGAGAGGAGGGAGAGAGGGGATAGAGGTGACAGGAGGGAGCGGGACAGAGGAAGAGATAGAGATCGGTGAGTTTCTGATTTTTGATTGTTTTGATAACAGGTGTATATCTCTATCTCGTGTGAATTGTATGTTGAAAGAGAGGCGCTACGCTGGTAATTTTTTAAACTGTGGTTCTTGCACGTTTTTAAACTGCAGTTAGAAATTCGGCTCTAAAATGTAAGGAGACTGTCATCCTAGCCCTAGGGTCACACCTAAAATGACAACTAAACGTGTTTGGAACTAAACAGTCTTTAACACTGAAATTGCCGCGGCGGGGATAGAGACAGAGGTGGAAGGGGAGAGAGGATTGGGGTGTTTTTGTTGGTTGTTTTACAATCTATTTCAGGTTTATGTCTAGTGTTAGTGGTTTTTTGAAGGCGCGGCGCTATGCTGGTAAATCTGGCCTTAGCACGAACGCCCGACGTAATAAGCGTAACGAAATATAGAACGGATTTTTTAATAGAATCTAGTTAGTATTAAAAAATCTCAAAAGTAAACAGTTACTAAGTGCGAAACGAGTATTTTAAATTTTAAAATCAACGTTTACTTCGCGCGTTCATGACGCCCACAGGTTCCAAGTACCGACACATTGTTTTTAAATTGAGTTAAGTTTATTGCGGTTTGGTACAGTGATCTGACAGGAGTTAGGGTTACAGCTAAAGTAGCAATTGTTTGGAACTAAACGGTCTTTAGCACTAAGTTACGTTGATAAAATAAGTTGAACTACTATCATACAATATCTATCCGGAGTTCACGATTTTGTAAACAAATATGTGTTTTTGGAGAAATATATTTAAAACCCACACATAAAGTTCAGTTTGCACTACTCCAATTTTTTTATAACGTAATAGTTTTGTCATTCTGAAATCAACTTAATTTATACAAAAAAAAAGTTGATATTTGTTTAAAAGTGGAAATAACATCAATTCGGAAAAAGGAATTTAATATAGAATACATTTGTTGGCCTTTTAACTTAACTTGATTAATTTTCACAGAGACGGCGGCAGAGAAGACCGTCGGGATCGTGACAGAGACCGTGGGGGTCGGGACAGGAGAGACAGAGACAGGGATAGGGACAGAGAACGAGGAGAGCGGTTCTCTTCTAGAGATAATAACAAGTGAGATTTTATATTCCTTCAGTAATATTAGCACATAGCAAGTTATGATATCACAAAGAAAACCACATTTTGAGCCCTATTGGTTAATAATTAACAGCATGTATTTAAACGAACCGCAAAAAAGAGAACTAGTTTGCTTTCCTAAAAATATTAATGAATACTCTAATATAATGCGCTTTTTTTGTGAAACTCTAATAATTCCTATTTTAGTGTCCTAAAACTGTTAAATAGCCAAGTAACCTATCGTAATCCGTTTGGTTGGCGTAATTACTGCGATCAACTGTGAGAACAGGCCAGAAAGTTAAAAACATGCTCATTTACTAAAAAAAGCGTGCTTTATTAGAAGCCCAAAAAATTTTTAGACAATCAATTAAATATTTCCCATAATTAACCTTTCATTGATTGTATTTACAACTCGTATTCATCGTGTGTTTTTTAAAAGAAAGCATACAATTCTTCTGTAGTTGTCATCATAAAATAAGACTCGTAGAAGGGAGGAGCCGTTTATAGAAAACAAGTTATCATAACCTAGTTGAGAAAAACCTTGGCGAGACTGCGTCAATAATTACAAAATATATATATAACACATACATATATCATGTCTGTTTGTCTGGTTAGGCAGAGGTATACCTAGTACATCCACATTTTGCCAGTAATGACGAAACTACAAAAAAAAGCTACATTTGCTCCAAATCGTATACTAATACAACATTCCATTCACAGAGAACGCCCCAACAGTGGAGATAAATCCCCGCGTCCACCAACAAGCAACGAAAACCCAGACCAGAAAAGCCTACAGGAACGTCTGTGGGAGATGGCTAACGGCAAACCAGCTCGGGAAGACAAACGTGACGAGTTCCCCGAACAGCGCGACCGCGACGAGCCGCGCGACGAGCGACCGCCGCCCGCGGACAGGCTGCCCGCGCGCCGGGACGGGCCGCCGCCTGCGGATGCGGGTGAGTTTAACTTACATCGCTTTGGTGACGGGATATTTAAGTGCTGTACACGGCCCTTAAGGGAGTGACGACACTTATTGACGCAGAATTACCTTGATCCGGTCAAAGAGAGAGCTTTGTGTCCATCCAAGGTTTATTTGACTAGATTTTTTTTTTTTTCAATTAAATTTGGTTTGTCAAAACCAAAACAAAAAATAAAGCCACACTTTTTTAAATTTCGAATAATGGCGAAGTTGTATACGTTTTGAAGTCTAGACAGACACAGCACTACTAGCATGTGATGTCACAACACTGGAGCGCCGTACTAACTTCGCGTCATTCAGTACAATCACAGTGTAATAATTATTTTATTATACTATAGTACAATTTTATTATCGTTTTGCGTGACGAAGAAGAATTGCAAAATCTTGTAACTTCTCCATTTTTCTACCTATTTTATTAATTTTTTACGATTTTTTTAATACGATTCCGCCCGCGTGAGATTAAATTTTTTGCGCGAAACCCTAATTCTTTTTCTAATATAAAAGTAACCTAAGTTACTCCTTATAACATCAGCTATGTACTAATGAAAGTCTCGTCAAAATCGGTCCAGCCGTTTCGGAGATTAGCCGAAACAAACAGACAGATAGACAAAAAGTAATTAAATTGAGTTTTTGTTATAAGTACCGTATATAATTTCATATGCATTTATTTAGTAAAAAGCTATTATTTTGACATTACAAACAGAGGCTTCAAATGTATTTATTTGTATAGATATTTTCACAAATCATCTTTTTTACTAAAATAATAAATTTAAAGTATTAGTTCATGTATATTTTTGATAGTAGTCAAATTAAAAAGACGTCATTCGCCTCGTTTCGATTCGAACGACGCGACTCGACAGCACGTTGAACTAATTGCGACAAGTGTAGTGATGCGTGATTCCGCGTCGATAAGTGTAGTCACTCCCTAATATGTCAATATTGATGCACGTGCTAATAGCCCCTTTATTCATAAACGAGAAATAAAGTTACAACCAGTATAACCTTCAGATAAACCAGGCAGCTTGAGGCTTGCAGTTTGGAAAAAATATCGGCTTAGTAAAGCAATAAAGTATTTATTTGCATAGATTGTAAGTACAATAAACATAGTCAAGGCGGGGGGGGAAGAGATTAGGCATTGTCTCGTGACTGTGTGACAGTCTATTTCTAATGGCGGCTATATACGCTACGGTCTATCGGAGAGGTTTACCTGCGCACACGACCCACATGACGTAAGTTCCAAGAACTGCACAGGTCTATTCCAATACACGGTCCCTTCTTCCTGCGCACGCACACCTCTACTGGTGAACCTCTCCGGTGGACCGTAGCGTGTATGGCCACCTTAAAGCTCGATATGTACCAGAAATAAATACCCAGGGTTATACGTTTTTGCACAGAGGGGTTTTAGTTAGTTTCTGATTATTCAGCATAGATGTGGTTTGATTTGTCGATACGATGATGATTCAGTGTCCCAATGTATTTATGCTTTGCCTTTTTCCTACGCAGTGATATTTTTGCATGTTTCTATGTGAATTGTTATTTTATCGTTGGATAACGCCCATCTCTACAACATCAACTTGATTTTAACGCCCGGTCTCTAGAACGAAAATCAGACCAAAAAATTGCTAACAAATAAGCACACGTTCGCTCGGACGTAAAACTACCGCACACTGGATTTCCAACTCTCGGCGCTAAGCAGAGTGTTGAAAATCCAGTGTCCGATAAAATCACGCCGCTGTATTTTTACGCCCGTGCGCACGTGGGCTAAGTTAAGCGCTCGTCAACTGCTGTGATAGAGAGAATGAATGATCAACAGACAATTTTGATGCGTCGAGAATTTTCTTTACAGAAATTGAGTGTAAGTAAAGCATTGGAATGTGAGCTTCATATCGCAAAGCGGCACAGTAACATTTTTGGCGGTCGACTACGCGGCGAAAATTTTTCGTCAACTACTATCACTTTGGAAATGACATTGTACGTGACAAGATATAAAGTTCAAATTCCCATGCTTCATTTTGAGAGGAGTTTGTGTTGAGTCGTTAGTGTGCGACGATCAAAAAAGCAGCAATGCGATTCAATATTTTTACTTTGTAGAAAAAGAAATGATGAATGTATTGCTTGTGAAATGATTATGTCTACACAGTTTGTGAATACTGAGATACGGCTGATGGAGATGTGTAGAATCTAATATAATAAAAACCGGTCAAATGGGTGTCGGACCACTTACTATGAAGGGTTCCAAAATTGGGATGAGTTTATCCCAAGAACAAATTTAAAAAGTATGTGATAAAACTACAAATCGATTTTCGGAGCTTTATCCTTTACTTTTGCTGTGAGACCTCGCTCCTTGCCAAATTTCATTATCCTAGGTCAATAGGAAGTACCTATAGGCTTGATTTATTCGCGAGTATTAAAAACAAAAGTTTTGTAAACTGTAGCGTGCAATATATCAAATGAAAGGGCTTATTGTGAGAGTTTCAAATATATTTTCTGTATAATTTTAAAATAAACAGTTTTGAAGATGACGACCCCGCCTCTCCCCCTTATCTCCGAAACTGAGCCTAATATATTGAAAAAAATACAGAAAATAGTTCTTTACTCACAGATTACAGGAAAACCTATAAGAAGTCTAGGGTCATAAAATAACTTGGTCATTCTTTCGATGTTGCGCGTACAAACTTACAATTATTGCAGTTGGAATGTATGGGAGAACATGTTTTACAACTACAATGTCAAGTTTGTTCTTGCGATCTGGGGGCACTCATAGCTTCGGCCTGGATAATGTTAGAGAGCTCAAATTCTCAGGATAAAATGTAATTAGCAAGCTTATAAAACACACTAAGTTTCATGTGTCTAATTTTGGATTTTATTAATACCAAAACTACGTCGATTTCGTCACTGACCGACTCACTCACTCACTCATCAAAACCTCTAGAATAAAAATTTGGTATTCAGGCTAGGATTTGCACACAAACAACAAAAAAATTGAGAAATTTGTAACTTTTACCCTCCAACCCTCGAAATGGGGGGTGCAGGTCTGTATGCAAAATAAACCTCTAGGGTACATCCCGAAATCCTAGATAGCCGAAATTTGATATGAAGGCTAGGATTTGCACTAAAACAACAAAAAAATAATATAACTTTGTAACTTTTATCCTCCAACCCTTGAATTGGGGAGTGCAGATTTGTTTATAAAATAAAACCTCTAGGGTACTTCCCGCAGTCCTAGAAAGCGGAAATTTGGTATGCAGGCTAGGATTAGCACACAAACAAAAGAAATTTGTAACTTTAAAGGGAGGTGCCCATTTTTATTTCTTACGGATAACCCGGTTTACCTACTTCCTTTTGTTATGAAAGCTAGATTAGCATGTATAAAAATAACAAAAAATAAACTCTTTTTCGTTGGCCATGAAGAAAGTTACTGCTGGCGTGTTAGAAATACCTTTTTTACCCGACTACGCTAGAACTATGGGTTATGATTTTAACGTGTCTGTGTAATATCAGAACAATACTCACCGTTAAATAAAAATAAATAGAGCAGCCTACTAAAATAAATAAAATCCCACCAATAACATTTCATGTAAAGTAGGTTGCCAAGACTTACATAACGCTTTCACTGTTAAAAGTTATCAGATCTAATGTAGAGCCAAGCCTCTAGGTCTAGAAGACTTCACTTTACAAACCTTACATCTTGGTCAAAATTTGTGGCTTGGCCGTTCTATTAAACTATTGCATGAGTCTACGTTAAAGACCAGTGACTTAATTTCTTACCATATGCCCATAGGGTTGTCTGTGCGACGCCCGCAAAACGGCCAAGCCGTAGGCCAAGATGTAAGGTTTGTAAAGTGAAGTCTTCTAGACCTAGGGGCTTGGCTCTACATTAAATCTAATAACTTTTTAACAGTGAAAGCGTTATGTAAGTCTTGGTAACCTACTTTACATGAAATGTTTTTGGTGGGTAACATATTTATAGTACGAAACCCCCTCTCCACGCGAGTTTAGCTCGCCTTGCCCGGTTTTTTTTTTAATGCTTTGACTTAGAAGCTTGGTTTTTTTTAGAGCTCCAAGGGACTGTATACATATTTGATATGAATTTCAACATGATACCTCCACGCGTTTTTGAGAAAAAGGGTCTTGACATACAGACGGACAACGAAGTGATCCTATCCGTTTTTTCCTTATGAGGTACGGAACCTTAAAAATCAATGTTTGTTTGTTCGTATTTTATGCGCTGTCATACCGTTAATCCGATTGCAATAAAACTGTCAACTGTATTGCTAACACTTATGCGAAGGTTACAGCCAAAAAAAACACGCGAACGAAGTTGCGGGTAGAAGCTAGTACTAAATAAATTGACAGGATGAGGATGATGTGATGAACAATAGACAAAAAAAAAGTTAAAAACTAAAACCCGTCTACGCCAAAACCCTAACTAAAAAGGCAGGCTGCATCGAAGTCGATTTTAAAATTAAAAATTATCATCGGTTTTCGTGTAGCCGGAGTCATACATTACCTAACATGTCGTTTATATTACGTGTGACTCCGATTATATTAAAACAGTTTGTCAAAATACAACGAATAGTTTGAGTTATGACTATGACGGAACAGATGAAAATACACAAATAGCCTTTTAAAATTATAACCATCCTTTGGCTTCGCCGTAGTCGGGTAAAAAAAGAAATGTGTGTTGTTACCCTACTTGACCCATTTGTGTGGTCCGTAGCGGAGGGCCCGCGCGGCGCGCGCGGCGGCTGGCCCGGCCAAGCGCCGCGCCTGGCGCCGCACGGGGCGTCGCACGCACGCGCCGGTACGACTACTTATCTATGGCGAAGTCTCGTATTTAAAAACGTTCAAAATCTAGTCATTATCTCATCTCAGTATCAATCGACGTCATAAACTTGTCAAAACTAGGTAAATTACAGGTATTTTCGAAGATTGAGACTGAGATTAGAATGAGACTGTGCTTAAAAATATGGGAATTGCTCCTAAGGTTTACACTTACAGCGCTACAAGGTTATTTTGACGCTTGGCCAAAATTGGAACTATCGCCGCCATCTTGTTTTGTCAATATATTTTCTGTGACACAATTCTACAAGACTTGTAAAACTTCTAAACACTTAGTGTTTAGCAGCAGCAATGCCTTGTCAACGTCATTCGAGCGCCAAGATACCCTTGTAGCAGTGTACTATGTGCACACGCATGCTTGTAGTGGCTGCTTTCGTAAAAAAACTTACACTTGGCGTATTTGTACAAACATTCGCGTTAATTCGGTATTACGTAAACTTTAAATAAAATCACACAAACATGCTTAGATAAACTTAAAAGCGGAAAATACGGTACGCTATAACATCGCAATCATTTAACCTGGGTTCGGTGCACAACTACATGGAACCAAACTCACACATCTGTGATTACAGTTGCATACTTACAGTTACCAATAGACAAGGACAAATGTAGGACCCGACACAGTAGTGCGAGCGCAACCGCGTTAGCCGCCGAATCTTTACGATTATGCATGATATTGAGGAAGCGTTAGCGAGAGTCGCGCGATGCGCCGCATCGTCTCTCTCGCGCTGTTTTGTATTTTCTATCTTTTTCTAACAAAAATGGCGCAGCAAACAATAAATAAAATTATTATTTTCAACAAAAATCACATTTTTGCCTGTATTTTCTTTCTTGAGTGATTAGATCAGTTGTAAAATACACAAGAAGACATTTTGATACGTATTTAACTACAAAAACTCAAATTATTGAGCTGTAGCGACATGTGCTGTTTAGACGATGGTCTGCGTGTGACTGAGTGCAACTGTGTCCATTGGACTTGGTTCAGTAGGACCGTGCGCTGTGATCAAGTACCGTATCTTCTGCTTTAAGTTTATGTATGCACACATGAGACATTTCAGCTTTAGGATGGGAATGCATCTGCGATGCCGCTGGTTATGGAGGTCCATACACGTGGGACCACTTACTATGTCCGTCAGCTTGTTAACCATCTAATAACGTAAAAACGACTTTATTGTTATTGAAATAAGATTATATTTTGTATCGGCCAAATCATAGGAATATTTGGACAAATATGCCAATCGTAGTGCAAGCTTCATAGTGTCTATGCACTGAGTGTATGTCTAATGTAGACGTTGACGCTGCGTAACTGCATACGCGTCGACGTTTTCGGATTGAATTTACGTCACGCTTGCGCAGCGTCTATAGTCTGTTCCAAAAGTATCTTATAAAAATGTAAACAAACCCGGTTCAGGCAATCACTCACTAAAGGAATTAGTAACACATTTATATGTATTTACAAAGTTTCAAATTGATATCACATCACTACTCATCAGTTTTTGCATAATTGTGGTATGAATAACATGATTAAATTATAATTGAAAAATAATCTACGAAAATTGAGGTTATAAAATTAACCTTAACTGTCAAATGAATAACTATAATATAATTTTTTATTATAAACTATATAATAAAAAAATATAATTTCGGGTTGAAGTATTAAAATAATCAATTCAAAGCACTCCATTTGTAAATGGCACTATAAATTCACACAAAAAATGGGTGTACCGCAGTGCTCAATATTGGTTTCCGTTCCTCTTTTTTAGTATATTTAAATAATTTACCTCATTTACTGAAAAACCGACCACAAATGGTGTTATTTGCTGGTGACACATAACTGATTTTTTAAATAAACAAACGCGCACATGAGCTTGACGACGTGAATAACGCTATGCCTAAGGTCCATAATTGGTTTACTGTAAATAATTCGGTATTAAATGAGACGAAAACTAAATGCATAAGATTCGCGTTACCGAATGTTAGAAGTAGTAATATCACGTTGTATTGAATAAGGAGATACTAAAATTCATAAAAAAAACGGTTTTCCTGGGGATCACGCTTGGCCCAACGCTACAGTGGGGTCCTCACTTGACATCACTTGCAGGGCGCAGTGGCGAAGGTACCATGCAACACGATTCCTATCGGATTCCCTTTGAAACATGGCACAGTCAGTATTCTATAGACAAATAATATTATCAGGGTAAGCCGGAGTACATATATTATGTACTCCGGCTTATCTCTTACAAGCATTGACCGTTCGCTACTGGTAGGGCAGCTGAGTTCAGCCGCTTACGCTGTTTGGAAAACCGACGGATTTTCCAAACAGTAACAGTCTTCAGTTTCCAAACAGTCTCGCGGTATCCACGTCTGTTAATTGACGAATTAACATACGTGGATACCGCGAGACTAGTCTATTTTAGTTACTTCCATAGCATCATGTCTTACGGTATTCTGCAGAAGAGGGTTGTCAGAGCCTTCTACAACCTCCGCAGCCGCGAATCTATAAGGGAACTGTTTAAAAAAATTAACATCATGACGGTATCTTGTCAATATAAATGAAAACATTAAGTATGTTCGAAAAATCTACATCTTTTTAGTAAGATAAGTGACACGCATAATTATTTCAACACAAGAAATAGGAACAAATTAGATCAACCATGTTTCAGGTTGTCTAAAGTACATACTTCTTTTATGGGGTACTGTGTAAAATGTTATAATAAAATACCACTCGATATTCTTCAACTAAATGAGAAGAAATTTAAGACATGCATTAAACGCACACTATGTAGACAATCATAATAATTATAAGTTGGATAACTATATCGTAGATAGAAATGCTTAACTAATGCTGGTCCTGTTCCACAGCCACTTGGGCTCACTAGTTAAAATTTTAATGTTTGGAAGAGATGCTTCGCTTTTTATTTTTTCTCACATTACATAATGTTTATTTTTATTTAATCAAATTTAATTGTTGAATACTTCAATAGATATTAATAATTATCTTTTCTTTTTGGTAACTAGTAAAATTTTATTCATGTCTCTAATACATTGCAAACATTGCATTGCATTGCATTGTATAATTTAGAGAAGCATCTTTTCAACTTAGTAAATGTTAGTATCATGGATCCGTTTATTATGTCATTATTGTGTATGTTGACTTCAAAGCATGGCAGTTGAGAGTATGTCATGCTCACATAAATGTCTCACTGTTGGTGGCGCGTGTCTGTTGGTTTATTCGGTTCCCTACAAAATGGTTGAGCTGGATGGTGCTGATCCACGCGTCATGTTCGTGAACGGGCGCCGTCAGTTGAGACTGGTCATCTCTTAACTGCCACGGCTTATTTTTAATCTTATATTTTAAATTCTTTCTTTTTTTTTACATTGTTCTCACATATAGAAGGAACAAGAATAATGTAGCCAGGATTTAGTAATATCTTGATTTAAAATGGTGTCCTTTGAGTTTCTTGTCTGTTCTTCTCCATAGAGATCTACGTTTTGGAATGGGCAACTAGCTTCAACTTTTTGACTAACTGACCGACCGACCGACTTTTACAATTCAAAAGTGCCTGTAAATGGTTTAATTGAAATAAATGCTTTGAATTCTGATCGATTTGCTTACATTTTCATCAGATATTGTTATCAGTGCTATTGTCAAAATTAAATTAAAATTATTCCATTATTTTAACACGTTACTCGCCTTTCATATGGATTTTAACAACATAATTTATTTTCATTTTCTTACTTATTTTTGCTAGAATTTATTTCACTGACATACTGACCACGTTAGAAGCCTATTACTATTTAATTTAGTTACTAATGCGCAGACTAGCATTACTAGGCGTTAGATGAACTTATAACCAAATCCAGCCGCGCCGACGTGATGTGTGAGTGAGTGAATAACATACAAACAAGTCGAATGTCAATGTAAACAAGTACACACAGCACACTAATATGTATCAAAATAAATGTAATTTAGCTTGAAACTTTTAGAGCTTTTCTCAATTCCTCAAGCTGTTATTGCTAGCAAAATACTTACGCCGCAACCTATTATTATTTGTACCAACAAGTGACTTATCATTCTATTTTGTGGGGTCCCTCATTTATTTAAGGTTAAAAATAGTTGTCTTAACATTATTTCTGTTCATAACTGGTTCATTGGTGGTAGCATTCTTATACAGTATCTTGCAACAACAAATATTTCTGTTCCAAACAAAATTTGTCTATTAAAGGCTATTTCCATTTACAGAGTTGAGAATGAGAGGACCGGCTAGGCCCCAGATGTCAGGTATGGCTGGACAAGGTTACCTCATATGTAAGCTCGCCCAGCACACTAGAGCTTATCCTCATGTTCCATCCCTTGTCGTTTTCAGGACCCTGGATGGATGGACCCGGACCAGGACCGGGACCCTTCGGCCCACGCTTCAACGGCATGGGACCCCCATTCAATCGCCCGCCGTTTGACGGCCCGCGGCCTCCCTTTGACGGCCCGCGGCCTCCCTTCGACGGTCCGCCCATGTTCGAAGGCGGCCCACGCTTCGAACGACCACCGTTCGGTCGCATGCCTTTTGACGCTATGAATCGACCGCCATTCGACGGACCGCGGCCGCCTTTCGACGGCCCGCGCCCGCCATTCGACGGGCCGCGCCCGCCTTTCGACGCCGCGCGACCGTTCGATGGACCTCCCTTCGACGGCGACCGGCCGCCTTTCGACGGTCCTCCGCGGTTCGACGGACCGCCGGAGTTCTTCGACCGTCCGCGAGGACGCTTCGACGACCGGGACCAGTTCGGAGAGCGAGGCTGGAGCGGAGACAGAGACCGCGAGAGAGAGTGGGGCGACAGACGACCTGACTGGGAAGATCGCCGGAGAGATAGAAGACAGAACAGAGACAATGACGATAACAGGTTCAACAGGCAGGACCGCAATGACAGAAGGAGGCCTTTTGACGACAACCAACAGAACAGACCCAACGACGCGCGTCGTGGCGACGACAATCAACCAAATAGATCTAATGACCTCCGTCGCAGTGATGATAATCAACAGAATAGACCTAACGATGCTCGTCGTGGTGATGATCACCAACAGAACAAACCCAACGAGCCTCGTCGCGCCGACGACAGTCAACAAAACCGATCCAACGATGCTCGACGCGATGATAACCAAAACAGATCCAGCGATGTTCGACGCGATGATAACCAAAGCAAATCCAACGATGTTCGACGCGATGATAACCAAGAGAAATCCAACGATGTTCGACGCGATGATAACCAAAACAAATCCAACGATGTTCGACGCGATGATAACCAAAACAGATCCAGGCCGGCGAGAGAGGAAAGAAATGATAGAAATGAAAGGAACAATAGGCGGGACAGAGATAGAAAATCTAGATGGGGTGCCGCTGAGGAGACAGAGTCTACCGGCAACGGTGACAATGAAAAGCCGCAAGAGTCCAACGAAGTTACCCAAGATGAAGTGACTCGAGATGAATCTGCTGGCGACTCCATAAGCGCTGAGCCTTGCGAGCGAACCGATACTACTAGTCAAGACGATCAAATTGTACAAGCAGACATGAGCGAAAGCATGCCTTCAGAAGAAACCGAGTCCGAGAGACCAGAGGAGCCTCGCGAGGACAGCGGTGAGAGTAATGTAACACCCGTCGAGGAGGACCGCTCTGAGGAGGCGAGTTATAGTCAGGAGGAAGATAAGCCGGAGTTTTCTCCCCCCGAGCCTTCCCCTCCACCGGTCATAGTTCAGCATGAGCCATCCAACAATCTGTACGACGCAGACGATGCTATAGACACCAGCTTTTCAGTGCAACCCGTTGAACATGAACGAGAATCACCTCAATCACAATCTCCTCCTTCTGTCGTAGAAAAAGAAAGCGAAGAATCATCCGAGGTCTCGAAGACCGTCGACATATTCAGTCCGGAAAGAGAACAGAGTGAGAGTTCTCAAGAGAACGAAGCTGAGGAGTCTCAGAGTAGTGTGGAGAGCAAGGAGGGAGCTTGACAGCGACGCCGAAGGAAGATGAAGAACGTCGGATATATCCAGTGGACTTGATTCGGGTGACACTCGCGGGCCCGACCGCGCCGCGAAAGGAGCGCTAGCTACTCTTGCGCAGCAAACGAACGACAGAGCTCTTCAGCGCTTAGCGTAGCTACCGCTCTACCGACCGCCCAAACCGTTAACGCCAAAGATATTTTTTTATACACGAAACAAAAAGTTGAAATATACGAGTGCCTTATTGGTTACCAAAGTGGTGTTTTGTTTTGATCGCCGGCACGCGAGGCGTAGAAGAGGAACGCGCCTGGGCGCTCAAGTCGAGTGACCCGGGCCAGGTACGGTTGCTAATGATACACATACGTACGCGCGTCTAGAACAATTGCACGCTTGCACACAACACGGCGACGGCGACGTTGCAACATGTCCGCGGTTTGACGATCACAATCAACTTGAATAAAATACGAATATTTATCTCCCGCGAATTCTACTTTGATTCAATTGAATTAACCCTGTTTTCAATAAACTCAGTAATCGATTCTACATGTTGCAACAGTAAGAACTTGCCTAAAATAGAAAGAGATATGCACAATTGTACTCGGCGGGCGTCATTATTTTATTATTGCATAATGTCGAAATGGAATCAATATAATAGTACATAACTCTATATAATATTAAAGTAGTTAAATAGATTTTCCTCTATGATACAAATGATTCCCATTTCGACATATTATATCGCTAGCAATGTGTGCAAAATACCTCGGCGGCGGCCGCGTCACCCGAATCAGCCACGGATATACGGAAGAGTTGCGACGACGACAAGAACGGATGATCACTTCATAAATTATATCGTACTGTTTAAACGGGCTCATGTGTTTAGCTACTGTGTTACGTCCACATTACGGCGGTCTTATTAAGTTCTTTACTATTTTTTACTTTACTAAACTTCGATAACTCGAATTGTATGTGTACATTTTTCTTTTGGCAACACTAGTTGCAGTAATTTCACTCAAAATTACCACCAAAACATGTTAAATACTATTTCGCACTTTCTATAAACTATAAATGATTTAAAATTGACTCTATTTCTTAGGTAATTTGGTGGCGGTAGGGAAAGGATTTTAAAGTAACGACTATTTAAATCTATTTTATAGATATAATAAACATGTTTTATAAATTTATATAGGCACTATATCTGTAGTTAAACTGTTTATGGATTTAGGTTTTATCGTAGGCTGGCAATAAGTATATTTTACTTTTGAAGAACATAGCGCGACACCACGCTATCTATAGTATAATGCTTCATAGTATCGATGTTTATATGTAACATATTTTTATAAAATTATAATGTGAGTCTTATTATATCATTGAGATTTACCTACTCCATTCATTTTAAAACTTTCATTGTTAGGTATATTTTAGCTGTGTAGATAAACATTATAATTTCAATGCATGCTTCAATGTTTGTCATATTTGCTTGAATAAAATTTTACAAAATTCATTGGAGTATATGATTGGAGCCGGAATATTCTAGACCATTCTAGTGCAGCATGTCTCCGTGGGTCCTCAGTCGACGTGGGGGTCCCTTTTGCACACATTGACTAGGTTGTGCGTTGTTTTTGTTCACGTTTCAGCTACAGCTTTTCCGAGCCTTCAGCAAAGCAGTCCAGAAGTTTCTACTCGACGTGCCTGCGTAAATTATACAATAATTTCCAGCATTACTAATGTTTTAAAATTTATTATTATGATTTTGTTTACCCTCCTTTGTGTAGTAATTATTATTGATTCCAAAAACCAGTTGCAAGGAGAAAAGTTAACGTTTTGTACAATCATTAGTAATTTTAGTAGTAACGTAATACACTTGAGACAAAAGGTCATACAAAAACCTTTCATGTATTTGGTACTGTCGAAAAGTTCACGCATGATATCTCCTGTGCTGTGCGTCAGTGCGTTTACAGACAATGACAAATCTCAAATGTTCCCACACCCAAATTCATGACAACTACCACCAAATACGTCTGGGCCATACTAATATTATTGCAAGAATCGAACCCAAGCATGATCCGCAGGGTACAAGCCAGTGACTCAACCACTGCTATATCGAGCTATCAAAATCAGTTTATTTTTTATTTTTGCGTGACTCGGCTAGCGCCATCTGGCGCTGGCGGTACAATATTAAATTATACAGTTACCTACGGATTCAACCTGTGCTGCACAGCCCATGCCACACATGGACGCATCGAACATAGTAAAAAGATACCCATCGAGTTTTTGTCTCTTGTGTTTGTTTTTGTCCGATTGTCATTGATCTTCACACCGCCTGGCCGCGTACGGTTTTGCTAGATGTTCTAGATATAAACTCCAGATAGGGTAGAATTTGTGGCGTATTTTATTTAAGATTTGACACTACGGGCCAATAAGCATCGCTCCAAATAGATTTTCTTTAGACCATACACATACCAACACAAAAGTTACAACTAGGGTTGCTAAACCTACTATATAATATAGTATCGTACTTTACTATAGACATATCCAATATTTAAAAAAAAAAAAAAAAAATTGGCGAACCTACTATATTTTCGATAAAAATTTAAATAACGTTATTTTCTTAAATTATGTGTAAAATGAAGCGCAGCCGTAATCTGTTTTAGAAATTGTATTCATAAATTCAGTATAATAAAATTTGGCTATTGCTCTTTCTGACTAAAAATGTGTTGCTAAATCTACTGCTGAAAAATGGCAACAAGTGTTGCTCAGTGACTGACTTTTCTTATATTTTCAAAATAGTATCATTACTTCTTTCAGCAACTTCAGCTTTTACTGAGCGCATATTTTCAGTGATAGATACAAAATGGCGAGATGAGTCCAGTAATTTAATTTAAAGGCTCAAAGTAGCAAAAAACATATTATTTTTATCATACTTGTTCTATTTTTTTTTCACGCCATTTACTATATTTTTACAGGCAATGGCTTCGAAAATACTATATTTGATATATCAAAAGTTGGCAACCCTAGTTACAGCTTATTATTATTACTAGAGACCTGCCCCGGGTAGCAAAGCATAATATAATATAGCCTATGTCACCCGGCGATAGTGTAGCTTCCCAACAGTGAAATATTTTTTTTAAATCGGTTCAGTAGTTTCGGAGCCTATTTAATACAAACAAACAATCATATCTTTTCTCGTTATATATATATGCTATTAAATTGTAGCTTATATGAAACTTTTGTATTTTTAACATAGCGCCATCTATTGAATACTTACTCAATCCAGTCAACAGATATCGCCATCTGTTAGAATCGTTTGGAGCTAACAGATAATTGTGACTGTCAAATAATAGACAAATATTTGCAATAAAATAATATTGCGACTATAAATTGAGATGTAAGCTATCCTATCTTTCAAGTTGGATCAAATTGCACACGGTGTGCAAAACAAATTTAAAATCGGTTCAGTAGTTTAGGAGTCCATCGCGGACAAACGTGACACATAATTTATATATATATATATATATATAAAGATTTGGTTAGACACTAGCAGCTAATTACCTGATGCGTGTGTATCAAATAGCTTCGAGATATTTAATTTGCCCAGTCGATTCTTGAAGCAGTTCAATGTGGGAGCCGTCACAATATTTTCTGGGAGCCTATTCCATACTGTTTTATCTCGGTTAGACAAGAATTACTTCGAAGGCATTTTCTTTGACGAATTTTCCTATAACTGTAGGGAATGCCCACGCAAATGTTTATTGGCATGCAAAGTGTAGCTCTTGAAGGCTGGGCACTTCGTAGTGTCCTGTAAGTATTTCGTACGTCTCAATGAGTCTACCCATTTGTCTACGCTGTTCCAGTGTGATAGGGCCAAGCTCTTTGAGGCGCTGTTCGTACGGTAGATTACGCATGGTGCGAACCATATTGGTTGCACTTCTTTGTAGTGATGTCTTTTTTTAAATATAGGTCCCAGATATCATTAGCATATTCCAAGAGAGTCATAAGTAGCTCTTGTACAACTTGACAAATGTCTTAGGCGTCAGGCACTGGAATGCTTTGCTGATGATGAAAAGTTTCGAGTTTGCTCTTTTGACAATATTGGATATGTGTGCTTCCCAGTTTAGGCCGTTAGACATAATAACACCTAGATCTTACTGTGACTCAACAGCTGAGAGTTTTTGGAGTATGAGACTTTACAGTCTCATACTCCAAAAACTTACGCTTTCGAGGATATTTTTACCTAAGTATGTGCAAGACGGTAAATGTGTCAACATTTAGCGTCAACAAACAGTCTTGAGTCCATTTGTATATAGCGTTTAGATCGTTTTCGATATCTTGCCACGTCATGGGGATTCCCAAATAACGAAAATGGCAGACGGAACGTGTTTTACAAGTCTGTGAGGTATAAAATAAATATCAGTGAACCGATCCCTGAGGGACACCACTGAACATTAAACGTACCGTAGAAAGAACGCCTCCAACACGCACACGGAATGTTCTTTTGGTAAAAAAACACCTATTCAGTTCAGTCCACCTAGGTACTACACTGCCGCGTATGCTAGTTTTCAAGTTTGTGGATTAGACGTCGCAAGGGGACGCGACCAAACGTTTTTTTTTTTTCATAATCCATGTAAGTATATCACATCTGTGGGATGCCCTTTGGTTTCTTGGATTCTTGATCCATTCATGTACTTATTCATGACTGATCATCTCGGGAAAAATCCATCTGGCTCCTCCAGGATAACTCGCTCCTGTGATAGGAATTCTCTTATATCTTATTTGCAATTATTTTTTCCATTCTTTTGCATAGTAGGTACGCTAGTCAGGCTAATAGGTCTATAGTTTACGGGTAATAGTTTGTTTCCTTTCTTGTTAACAGGCACTGCCTTGGCCACTTTCCAGTCAGCTGGCACGACTCCGTCTTCCAGTGATCTGTTCTTAATATGAGCCAAGTTACTGGTCAGCGCCTGTGAGCAATTCTTAAGTAATATTGACGGAATGCTGTCTGGACACTGGTCCAGACAGCATTCCGCCAATACAATACAGCGACTGGGCTGTATTATCGTCAAAACTTAATAATGCCTTTCGTACCATTTCTGTACCTAATGTTGAACTTCTCAACTGAGTTTGTTACTGGGCGCATTAATGGTCAGTAAAGGTCCATTGGGTTCTAACAAAAGGTAGGTCGAATTGATCCACAAAAAATTCGGCGATTTGTTCCGGTTTCATAACCAGTTGTTTGGTTTTGTTTTTGACAATATTTGGTATAAGTATAAACTTTAGAGTTGAGCTATTGCCTGATATAACCATAGAACGCTTTAACAGTCGACTCGAACAACGTTTTTCTATTTCTAGTTGTATTTAATCAATAATCATTTACTGTTACAAGAGAATTAGGATACACGAGCGAAAATGTTAGATTTTTAGTTTTTACCATTCAAACGGGTGATAATGAACGTACTTTGTCTGCAAGATGCAAAGCTAGCTCGAAAATGTAAGCAGATTCGTCAGGTTTTCTTTTGACTATTCAAGACAAAGAAGTAAAAAAAAAATTGTTTTGTTTTTCATTTGGGGCGCAGCAAGTATTATTATATCAATTTAACTTATATGTAGGTTATATACTTAAAAGTTAACATTATATTGCTTACCTACTACATAACAATACCTATCACAACATTAATTATTATTACTAATACATAAATTATTTCTAACATACCTACCTAATATATTTAATTTATAATTACTTAAGTATTAAAGTCATTTTAAATATGTAGTAACATCAGTCAAATTATTTTCTACATAGGTATGTACATAACAACTTTATTTTAGCTGTTTATCTTCCATAAACTCTTTAATACTATAATAACTTAACATAACCAACTTAATAACATATCTAATAGGAAAGGAGATGCAGAGCCACCTCAAAAAATGTTGCACCCGGGCTCTGACTACTACTACTACTATTAGCCTGCATTATACCACTGCTGGGCAAAGGCCTCTCCCCATGACTTCCAGCTCTGGATCCAGGGCTAAAGTAGACCACTGGTCGTTTGTTTTCTCTGGCTCGTCCCGCCATCTTCTACGGGGTCTACCGCGACGCCTTCTGGCTGTGTCAGGGCTCCACGTAGTGGATATTTTGGCCCACTGCTCATTGGACATGCGGCAGACGTGCGTGGCCAGCCCAGTCCCACTTCAGCTTAGCGGGTTTTTGAGCAACGTCAGAAATCTGTGTTTTGGAGCGCAGTGTGGTGTTGCGAATACGGTCTGGCTAGCTCTGACAGGTTAGATTTTTTTTTACCAATCATACAGATGATATTGAAGTTACTTTGTCGACTTATGCATAGCAGATTCAGAACAAATAAGAGATGTTCGAAACTTTTAGCTACGGGGCGGCTGGCTAGAAGAATAGGGTATAGTGCTTGTATCAAGTAAATAAGGCAGGCAGCGAAGAGCAGCTGGCGCCGCCATGGCCATCTTCGCCATAGGGTAAATATGCCACATGGGTAGAGTGGGGAAGATATGACCATTTTTCTTGCGATAGCGCGTGAATATTATAAACCTCAGCTTGAATACACTTAAAGTAGTTACACACATAGTAATACTCAGGGCCGGATTTAGGGGAGGGCATCCGGGGCCTCCACAAAAGAGGGGCCCCCACAATAGACTTCGGAAAAAAAAACTTTCAAATTCCGACGAGTAAACACTAGTAAGCAACTGTTCCTTTGATTTTTTTTTCGCTGTTTTACACACGGTGTGTAGGTACAATGATTAAGGTAAGTTGCCCTTACTGCCCTATCTAAACAATCCAACCTGTTTAAAAATGATTTGAAAAACGTGGGAAAAAAATTATCGTCTGTTCCACAAAATTTTCGGGGCCTACACATTTTGGTTGTCCCAGGGCCTCCACACGCTTTAATACGGCCCTGGTAATACTGAAGTGTTTTATAGGAAGGAGCAAAGATGAAAACTTCACAACAAAAATTCACAAAAATAAAAGCAGTACCTAATAGGATTCAGGGTCTCTTGGTCTTCTAAGATTTTCATCTCCTATTCCGCCATTCGTTGCTGGGATTTCCATTGTTGGAGTTCGAGGATTGAAACTGGACACCTGACAATGGCAATACAGGCAACGCTTTTCACACAAATCTGTTCTAGAAGCATACTAGAGAAATACACAATCTGCTCTGATTGGCTTAGATGGGGGAGACCGAGTATTGGGAGTCAAAACCAACCAGCAGTCCATTCTTTGGTAGAAGGATAGACCAATCATTTTGAATGGATAGTACTCCGATTAGTGTAGGATTGGTTAAAAGCGTGACACAAAAGACACCACTGCTATCAGCAAGTGGCAACTGCAGAATTTCACAAGAAAGCTATTATTCTCTTAAATTATAAGAGAGGTAAGACGCCCCTAAAGGTCTTTCTAACACAGAAAAATAGTAGGAGGTCTCCTCTCTAGGCACTTAGTTTTAGCCGAAGTTACGGGCGATTTCTGCTCTGTTTTATTTACGGATATAAAACTACTTTGGGGCCCGACCTAAGAATGAATGACACCACGATTTGACAGCTGTCCCTACTCCCGAAGTGTTTTTGTCCGTCCAAAAAGTTAAATGCGTACACTCCGAAGTTTCGAGCTACTTTCGGACAGGCCCATATCTTTGCCGGACTTGGAGAGTAGGCTCCCTGGCACAGTTGTGGTAATTTAGGTAATTCCATGGTCTAAAAATATTATACCATGGGTCATTCTATTATAATATTTGTAGTACGCGTAGGGACTTGTTGTACAGTCAATCGCACATCAGTGAGAACAATTTGGGACACTGACAGTGCCTTTATGTCGTAGTACTAAGGGCGATTTTCGTAGTGCAAGTGTTACCACTGATGTGTGGTTGTCTATACGTTCGGCCAAAAATTAAAAAACCAAACATTTGTGTGCGCAAATAAGTCTGCGCGCAGCGGGAATCGGAAATAATCGTTTGGCACCCGCTCCATCTCGACGTTTATATCAGGTGTCAAGACTCAAGAGAGTGTGCTGTGTTCCGTGTTTTCTAAAGTAAATATTCGCCATCATTATGCCGAAAGTGATTATTAAAAGTGCTGGTAGGGTTCAGGCAGGAACAAAGACACGCGCGCAGACTTATCTTGTTCGCACTTTACCATATTTATTGGTTGCCCTTTTTTAAGTAAAACGGAGCGAATTGATTGCGACAGATGCGTCATTTTTGACGCAAAGTGGCACAGAGCGATTTCTGAAGATCTTAACCATTTTCTCTTCACTAACACTGTTAGAAACAATATCAATGAAAGAGATAAGTATATTTGATGTATTTTCTGCGAACCTGCTGGGGCTTTGGAGCACAACATTGACAGTTTTGTAATTTGTTTGTGTGAATCACAATTTCTTCTTTTGTCAATCGGTATATATTTCCTCTAAAAGTATGGCGGATATTCAAGTAGTGACCCCGGATTTTGTTAACGTGCATATCACGAAGTCTGACAGTGAAGATGCTGCGCCCGTCGAGAGGAGATTTAAGAAAGCGATCACCATCCTGGAGTTTAAGGTTACAATGATTCACAGATTTTTTTATTTTTCCTTCGGAGAAGTGAAATATTCGTGTACTCACGATCTTGTGGCTTTAAAACTACTCTTCAAACTGTAAATTATCATCCTCATAACATTTTGTTTTTGATATTTATAAAACAGAGAAGGTACCTTCAAAAATACTAACCATATTTTGTTTTCCTACTCAAAATAAAATTCTAGTCTCATTCCAAATATAAGATGAATTTGCTGTTCATTACCAAATAAATGTACATGATGGCCCTTCCATAATCCCGAACACCTCGTAGTCAGTAACTAGTGTCTCATTCAAAACAGGAATAAGTAAAAAAAAAAGTATCTTATCACAGACCAAACTGGAACTCGTTAGTGGCGGTTCTGCTGCCACAATGAAGCTGAGGCTCTATGACAAGAAGAACACCTTTGTATGCGACATAGACAATGACGAGGCTCTACTTGGATCGTACCCCATCGATGATGGCATGAGGATACATGTTGTCGACAAGTTTGCTCTGCTAACCGATTTAGGATCTTCTGATAGCGCTGAGAGGTAAATATCAAGACTATTATGCATGTTGGTTTAAGCTGAGCTATGTGCTCTGGGAATAAAATCTTAGTATTGTTTTATGTCAAAATAAATTATGAATTTTCTAGTTGTTATTATAGCCAATTAACCACTAGTAAATTACTGAATGTCTTGATCAAGACTCTCAGAGGTCTATATCCAGCAGAGTATTGAAATATCTATTATCCAATGATAATAGATTGGTGTCCCTAGTTGCATAATAAGCCTATGGGTAACCATAGGCTTATCAAAAACCCTATTTTAAATGCGACATGCAATGGTGATCCATTGCATGCTACTAATACTAGGCTAATGTTTCCAGTCTAAACTTAACATTATAATAAAAATGTACTTTTATATTAGATTCCGTTTATCTGAAGAAGAGTATGAGAAGAAAGGCGATACTGTGCGCTCATTCCTGCAACGTAACCGCCTCGGCAAGTACAATGAGGAAGAGATGAATAAACTCAAGGAGCAGCAACAGAAGGAGCTTGAAGATGAGGCTAAGTAATTAAGAATTATTATATTCATAATGCTTATTAGCTGAATTCGGATCTGAAATAATTTAGATTGCTATCAACATGCTATTAAATAAACTAGTTATTCATATGAAGAGTAATCGGAATGTTAAACCATATTCTTTTCAATCAGATCTGTGCACAGCAGTTGCACTTGCAAAAAATTATGCTCAAAGAAAGTGTGTGCTGCGTCTTCTGGTTTTGACTTTGCGTAAGAGCTAGCTTTGGCAATTTATAATAAATAAATATTTGCTCACATAGAAGTCAGAAATAAGTAAGTTCCCATGGGAACGTACTGCCAGGGTGAAAGTACCCTATGTCCTACCCAGGTTGTGGTCTACCTGTGTACCAAATTTCATCTAAATGCCGTTCAGGCGTTAACACGTGAAAAGGTAACAGACAGAGTTACTTTCGCAAATATTAGTATAGATGACTGTTCTTTTAACTTCAGGTATTTCATTTTATATACTTCGTCTTTTGCCCTAAGTCCTAATAATACGTCTTTTCCATACAGGATTGCAGAGGCAGTCTTAGTGGGCGCTCGTTGCGAGGTGCGCGTGCCTCAGCAGCCGGTCCGTCGCGCCACCGTGCGGTACAACGGACCGCTCGACGGCGCCAAGGGACTGTGGATCGGAGTGCAGTATGACGAGCCGCGCGGGAAGAATGATGGATCGTACGTATTCATATTCTTAAATGACCTTCCTTGAACTGTTTTCAAGTGTTAGGCCAGTTCTCTCGCGCTGGAAGAAATTGTATGAAATCGCCATAAAGCAAGGTATAGCAAAACAATGAAGTATATTGCATTACTGCATTTTATAAAAGTTATCATCGCCAATTTAAATTGATCGGTATCTACGATAATACGTCGTTACTTGGCCGCAATTTAATTAGTTAACAAGACATGTGCGTCATTGCTTTTTTTTTCTCAGTTATTTTTAATCATGGTCTGGCAGTTTGAATAATGTATGCGGCCTACCCAAATGTACGAGGGTCATTCAATAAATACTTAGCCTACAAAAAGTAAACGAAAATTTTGGAAAAGTGGCAATTTATTTTTCAACATAGTCTCCTTTTAGTTCGATACACTTAGCCCAGCGATGCTCCAACTTTTTTAACCCGTCCGAAAAATAGTTTTTGTCAAACTCTGCAAAATAGGCCTCCGTGGCGGCGATGACCTCCTCATTCGATCCATATCTATTCCCGGCGAGTGATTTTTTCAGATTAGGAAACAGAAAGAAGTCACAAGGGGCCAAATCTGGAGAATACGGTGGATGGGGCAGCAATTCGTAGCGTAATTCGACCAATTTGGCCATGGCAACGGCAGACGTGTGAACCGGTGCGTTGTCGTGGTGAAACAGCACTTTTTTCTTCGCCAGATGGGGTCGTTTTTTCTTTAATTCGGCGTCGAATCGGCCTAATAAATCGGCATAGTAAAGCCCTGTAATTGTTTTACCCTTCTCGAGGTAATCGATGTAGATCACACCTTGTGAATCCCAGAAAACGGTGGCCATAACTTTTCCGACCGATTTTACAGTTTTCGCCTTCTTTGGAGCACGTTCCCCGGTCTGGATCCATTGTTTTGATTGCTCCTTGGTCTCTGGTGTGTACCAGTGGATCCAGGTTTCATAGACGGTCACAAAACGACGCAAAAACTCCGCTGGATTCATCTTAAACAGCGCCAAACACGTCTCCGATGTGGTCTCACGGTTGCGCTTGTTTTCTGGTGTGAGTAAACGCGGCACCCATCGCGCCGACAGCTTTCTCATGCCGAGTTCCTCGTGAAGAATATGATGCACTGTTCCTTCTGAAATGCCTACAGTCTCAGCTAGCTCCCGAACCTTCAATCGGCGATCTGCCAATACGAGATCATGGATTTTTTTAATGTTTTCCTCCGTAGCAGCTGTTTTCGGTGCACCTGGACGTGGTTCATCAAAAACCGACGTACGGCCACGTGCAAACTCGTTGAACCAATTCTTGACGGTGGCCATCGATGGAGAAGAGTCACCGTACACAGCATCCAAGCGCTCTTTGATTTCGATGCGCGTTTTCCCTTCCAAAAATAGGAATCGAATCACCGAACGATATTGCTCTTTTTCCATTTTTGTAAAACCGATCGACACGTTCGCTTCCATAAGTTGTCAAATTAAAACAAATGAAGGGATTGGAATGAAAATTTGAAAAAAGAATTAAAAAAGAATGTGCTACACTGTGGTAAAACTCTTTTGAAACTACAGCGCCCTCTGGCGATGAGGCTAGGTACTTATTGAATGCACCTCGTACTTTCTTTAGTATTGTTCATCGAATGGTTGAGCTCGAAGAAGTTCTCTTCTTAAATTCTGAGTTTAGCTACACGATTACTGACAAATGCGTGCACTGACTGAACAGTTCCACTCAATTTCTGTGGTTCTATCCTCAAAACACCATTTCAGACGCCAATCTACATGGTCTTCACATGATATGTACAAGGTTATTTCTGGACTTTAGAAGAGACTGTGACCTCTGAGTTTGTTTCGGCCTTTCTTCTCAGAGTAGTCAGATAGGAAACGCCGACCTCATCTAGTTTTAAAAATATGATTGACGTGTAAAAGTGTTTGTACAAAAATACTTCCAGAAATAAAATCATTTATTGGTCCAACCAATGAATAAGTACCTACTGTGAACATACATTACGCTATTTACGCGCTACATTACGCTTATATTCCGAAGGGATAGGCAGTGTTATACACATACATTTGCAAAAAAAAAATGCTTAAATTGGTGATATTTCAAATTATTTGACAGGACTATTTCACTCACAATTAAAATTGTTGATAAAAATGAATGTTTCATTTCTGTCCACAGTGTAAACGGCAAGCGCTATTTCACATGTCCTCCAAAGTACGGCGGCTTCGTGAAACCGGTATACGTGACCGTCGGCGACTTCCCCGAAGAAGAGTTTGACCTGGACGACGAGATATAATCACTCGACACACTCAGACATACGTAGACCGCGAGATTAAGGAGGTTCATACAATATTTTGTACTAGAATGCTAATTTTAATTGTGTGGTTTGTTATTTCATCGTTTGCGGTTTTCGATGTGGTTATATAACTCGTCAAGCATCACTAATGGTACACAATTGATTATCTATTGTTATGGCCCTTTAGCGGGCCACCTCGGGCCTGATAACAGTAAAATTCCAATAAAAGTCAAATTAAATACTTGACTAACTCTAGTGGAGACTTTGAAGCAAACATTTTTAAACCACATCGTTTAATGCCATAGAGAAGTTGCCACCTTAGAAAATAAAATAATAAGCAAATAATATTACGACCATGAATTCGAGTCAAAATGAATTCTAAAGAACATTCATACTTTCTAAAATGTCTCTGAAATATAAGAGTCCCGGTGAATGCATGTAGGTTCTGTTAAAAAACTTTAAACCATGAATTTTGCAGCTAAGGAACACAATGTTGTATGGAACCTGCTTGTTATTATATTTTTGTATTAGCACTATTAAGCTTGCTGGCGGGCTAAATATAAAAGTATGCTTTAATATTATGATTGAAAAAATCGAATAAATAATACTTATTTACTACAGGGTTACTTTTCAAAGACCTGTCAAATTTTTGACTTTAAATCTCTTAATTAGATCGTTATTGCGAGTTAAACATTAAAATCAAAGTAATATAATAAAAAAATGAAAACATTCAATTGAAAATGTCCGAAAAATTTATTTAAGAACACGACAAGGATGGCGCGCATATCAAGTAGCCATTACTAATCTAGTACATAAATTAATAATAATACTTAATAAAATTAATCATAAATTGACTATGTACTAAAAATGTATGTATTTTTTTTTAAATTATGCTTTTCATAAATTGAAAATAATATCGATTCTGAATCATCTCTGAAAATTTGGCAGGTCTTTGAAAATGAACCCTGTAGGTAGGTGTGGAGCGAGATTGTGAAAGAAAATAATGAGTTAGACTTTTTTCGGAATACATTTAATAAAATTTTGTGTATTAACATGGATAACTAGCACTAAAGATACTAGGTATAAAAAATGAAGAATATTCGAAGCATAGACGAACAAAAAATGTTTGACGGAACTCCGCTAGGATAAAACTGAGTCCCTTTTTTAAGTGAATATTTATGTGTGTGTTGTCGTTTGCGCGCATAATGACCGACTGTCGGCCGACTAATGTGTGAATGTGTGCCTACAGCGAGCTGGCCGACTTGAGTCACACAGTTTTTGGTAGCGAGAATCTTTCCGACTTTATTGTTGGTCCATGATTCGAAGAATAATAAATTGTATAAATGTCAAAGCGATCTCATGTGGGTGTTTCGTTTGTTTAAACTTTTTGAATATTTTTTTAATGAATTTCTCTCCATTGATTATGAAAATGTGTATAGTATAGCGTGTATTCTTAGGATTGGCTAGAAAATAGTGATAGAAAATAATTAGTTCTGCAATTAAAGGTTAAACCAATTAAATAAAGCCATAACATCCAGTTCTAGGGATACCAACTATACAGCTGAAGTATTAAAAGCGCAATTATTTTGTAGCTGCAGAGTACAGTCGCCAGCAGGTCAAGCTACACGAAACTGTCAAATTTCTCCAAACGATTTTAAACCTTAAAATGTTGGTGGTTAAGTTCAAAATCGAATGAGAAAATCTGACAGTTTGTGGTAACTTATGCTGGCGATTGTACATAATGTTGTGTTATGGACATTCCATGCGCATGAGACTTATATTTACGATACTCAATCATGTGTGACGGACACTTACATACATATCTTTGCTTTGTAACTTTTTAGGTTGTAACATTCAATTATGTTGTATAATTATGTCATATTTTTTAACAATAAAATGAAAGCACTGAATTCTGGAGTATTATTTTACTGAGACACGTCAAGATGGTGCCTAATAGGTAGGTAGGTTTCTTAATAAGTATATATATATTTTTTCATTGTTCTCTCATATAGAAGCAACAAGAATAATGTACCCAGGATTTTGTAATATCTTGATTTAAAAAGAGTGTCCTTGGAGTTTCTTGCCCGTTCTTCTCCATAGAGATTACGTTTTGGAATGGGCAACTAGCTTCAACTTTCTGACTAACTGACCGACTCTGACAATTCAAAAGTGCCTGTAAATGGTTTAATTGAAATAAATGCTTTGAGTTTGATGTTTGTAAGAGGTTATCTCAGGAGGAGGAGTCGATTACCAAAAAACCTACCACTGATAGAATGCTACCAGTATTGCCGAGTGCCATATAATATTATATGGTATAGTTGATTTCCAGGCAGATGGAAGTCAAGCTATAATATTATTAGTAGAACACTAACCTTTATATATATAAAAATTACGTGTCACGTTTTTTTGTCCGCGATGGACTCCTAAACTACGCAACCGATTTGTAATTTGATTTGCACACAGTGTGCAATTTGATCCAACTTGAAAGATAGGATAGGTTACATCTCAATTTATAGTCGCAATATAATTTTATTGCAAATTATTTGTCTATTATTTGACAGTCACAATTATATGTTAGCTCCAAACGATTCTAACAGATGGCGATATCTGTTGACTGGATTGAGTAAGTATTCAATAGATGGCGCTATGTTAAAAATACAAACGTTTCATATGTATAAGCTACAATTTAATAGCATAAAGAGAAAAGATATGATTGTTTGTTTGTATTGAATAAGCTCCGAAACTACTGAACCGATCTCAAAAATTCTTTCACTGTTGGGAAGCTACACTATCTTAGGGTGACATAGGCTATATTATATTATGCTTTAATACCTGGGCGAAGCCGAGGCGGGTCGCTAGTCTAATATATAAAAATCTCATGTCACAGTGTTTGTTATCGAACTCCTCCGAAACGGCTTGACCGATTTTTATGTTTTTTTTTGTGTATATTTGGTAGGTCTGAGAATAGGTCGTAAAGTATATTTCATACTGCTGCGGGTGAAACCGCGGGGCGCAGCTACTAATATTATAAATGTGAAAGTTTGTATGTTTAGTAGATGTATGTTTCTCAATGACGCAAGAACGGCGGAACGAATTTGTATGAAATTTGGCACAGGTCGTTTTTAACCTAGATTAACCTATAGGATACTTTTAACCCAATATTCCCACGGGATCGAGACTTATACGGGTGAACCCGCGGGCAAAAGCTAGTGTAAAATAAAAACACCGAAATCATTGTCAAAAATCTCCATTTATTATAATAAAAACTATTCAAAACTTCCTCCTCTTCAATATCTCTGGTCTCCAGTTGATAGGATGCGTCTCTTCGGACGCGGTGTCATCCTCGCGGTATATCTTGATGGTCTTGTCAGCTTCTGTCGTGATGAGCCGAGAGCCTGAGTTGTCGAACGTCATCGCGAAGATACCGGCCTCCGAGTCCATTGAACCGGGTTGAACTGCCGCCTGGGGAAAAAAACATGTGGATTTATCTATAAGAATATTAGAAAGAGTTAACATTTTTTGTTTTTTATTTGGAAGAGGTAATCTCTAGGAAGTACTGATTCGTTTACAAAAGTAAGCTAGACTGTTGCGAGAGCCGTAGGATATGTTTTATGGTATAGGTAGTTGTCTTCGACGAGGTCGGAAGTTTCTGGCAGAAATCTAGTTTATCATTTCCGTCCCTTTTTATAGCGAACGTTACGTTTTGAACTAAGCGCAAGGGTTATCAGATAACGCCATTTAGTTTTCGGCTTGAAATGTCTGATTAAGGGAGAAATAAAAACTAGTCAACTGATCTTAAAACCAACAAGAATAACGCAAAAAAAAGTTAGTAAAAGACGCTAAAACAAAGAAAATGATATCTAAACTCACCTGTAACCTCTGGAAGTTATACCCGGTCCTCCAGTCCCAGCAGTACATGGTTCCGTTATCTCCCCCACTGACCAGAACCCCTTCGGGGTTCACTGCCATGCAGTTGACGATCGCGTTGTGACCCGATAAATTCTGTGAGATAGAATACTCTATATTACACAACAAATAAAGGGCAAAACCAACAAAAATAATATATAGGGACTTTTGCAGCTAACTTCACAGAGATGATGGGTATCATTTAGTTGGGACAATACAGGGTGTCAATACTCCCAGTATTGTCCAAATTCAAGAGAGGCATTCAATTTACCAGTAGTAGGACAATTCCTACTACTGGTAAATTGAATGTCTCCCTTTTCTTCATATTTTGGGCTCCGATATCGTGGGCTAGTGCTTTTGTTGCGAGTCAAGTTCGTCCCTCCATCTTTGTCCATGCTGTGATGTCGCCTCGCATTCATTAGAACCAAATCAGTGGTACTTTTTGCGCACAGCTATTACGGTATCGTAAGAGCAGTGAGCATATTACAAAAAAAAAAGATTTCCTCCCTCCTACCTAATCTAACGACTGTGAAGTTTCGTCAATTAATCTACACAAATATATACGAGGGTCATTCAATAAATACTTAGCCTACAAAAAGTAAACGAAAATTTTGGAAAAGTGGCAATTTATTTTTCAACATAGTCTCCTTTTAGTTCGATACACTTAGCCCAGCGATGCTCCAACTTTTTTAACCCGTCCGAAAAATAGTTTTTGTCAAACTCTGCAAAATAGGCCTCCGTGGCGGCGATGACCTCCTCATTCGATCCATATCTATTCCCGGCGAGTGATTTTTTCAGATTAGGAAACAGAAAGAAGTCACAAGGGGCCAAATCTGGAGAATACGGTGGATGGGGCAGCAATTCGTAGCGTAATTCGACCAATTTGGCCATGGCAACGGCAGACGTGTGAACCGGTGCGTTGTCGTGGTGAAACAGCACTTTTTTCTTCGCCAGATGGGGTCGTTTTTTCTTTAATTCGGCGTCGAATCGGCCTAATAAATCGGCATAGTAAAGCCCTGTAATTGTTTTACCCTTCTCGAGGTAATCGATGTAGATCACACCTTGTGAATCCCAGAAAACGGTGGCCATAACTTTTCCGGCCGATTTTACAGTTTTCGCCTTCTTTGGAGCACGTTCCCCGGTCTGGATCCATTGTTTTGATTGCTCCTTGGTCTCTGGTGTGTACCAGTGGATCCAGGTTTCATCGACGGTCACAAAACGACGCAAAAACTCCGCTGGATTCATCTTAAACAGCGCCAAACACGTCTCCGATGTGGTCTCACGGTTGCGCTTGTTTTCTGGTGTGAGTAAACGCGGCACCCATCGCGCCGACAGCTTTCTCATGCCGAGTTCCTCGTGAAGAATATGATGCACTGTTCCTTCTGAAATGCCTACAGTCTCAGCTAGCTCCCGAACCTTCAATCGGCGATCTGCCAATACGAGATCATGGATTTTTTTAATGTTTTCCTCCGTAGCAGCTGTTTTCGGTGCACCTGGACGTGGTTCATCAAAAACCGACGTACGGCCACGTGCAAACTCGTTGAACCAATTCTTGACGGTGGCCATCGATGGAGAAGAGTCACCGTACACAGCATCCAAGCGCTCTTTGATTTCGATGCGCGTTTTCCCTTCCAAAAATAGGAATCGAATCACCGAACGATATTGCTCTTTTTCCATTTTTGTAAAACCGATCGACACGTTCGCTTCCATAAGTTGTCAAATTAAAACAAATGAAGGGATTGGAATGAAAATTTGAAAAAAGAATTAAAAAAGAATGTGCTACACTGTGGTAAAACTCTTTTGAAACTACAGCGCCCTCTGGCGATGAGGCTAGGTACTTATTGAACGCCCCTCGTACATACAAATAAATAAAATTGAATAGTCTGTTTGTAATGACAAAATAACAGATTTTTACTAAATGCATGTGACAGTATATATGGTAATTAAAATAAAAAAAACAATTTTTATAATTGTTGTCTGTCTGTTTGTTCCGGCTAATCTCCGAAACGGCTAGACCGATTTTGATTATATTTGGTATAGGGATATTTTGAACTCTGGGGAAGGATAGGCTACTTTTTATCGACATACCACGAGGGCGGAGCCGCGTGTGGAAGCTAGTACAATATAAGGGTGTTACAATACAATAGGTGATTTCTCCCATACAATCTTACCTGTATAAACTTTCCTTCCGGACACTTCCACTGTTTGATATTGTCGGGTGAAGCCGACGCAAACGTGTATAAAGCTGGATGCACTACGATAGAACGAACTGATTTCTTGTGGTTTGTTAGTGTGCACATTGATTTTCCAGCAGCTAGGTCCCAGAGGCGGATTGTTGAGTCGTGTGAGCCGGTTATTATCTGGAAAATAAGAGATTTTGTTTGTATCCATTTATACGGAGAGATACACTAAAGCACTATTGGAAAATAATTGAAATAAAAGTCAAGGACGTGAAAGGACAGTTTTTTTATGCCAGCACTTTCGTAATGTCAAATTTTAATAAGGACCAACAACAACTCTTATTGTAACATTGTATATGGTCTTCAAGGAGAATCGCAGAAGGAATACACTATGATCCTGCTTGATTACATTGCCAGGCAAACTAACCTGGTAATGTGCTAAAAATACCTAAGGTAAAGATGGTTGACAATGGAGGGCGACGGTAGGTTGAGTATACGAACTATACCAATGGACCAATTTCTTCTACACGTAAGCTTGAATCTATCTTTCCATGCTACATACCTGTGGCTCAGCAGCCTGGCACGCGAGCGAGGCGATGGTGTCCGTGTGCCCAGCCAGCGTGTGCACGTTAGCCTTAGTCCTCATGTCCCACACGCGAGCGGTCGCGTCTCTTCCTGCTGTGACGAGGACGTCTATAGTGGGGTGGAGGGAGATCGTGTATACAGCTGATAAGTGGCCGTGGTAGTGGCGGATCACCTGGAATACAACGAAAATTTAATTCAGCGAATATATTTTTATTATTACGTGCGCTGGACGAATTTCAGCTGATATAGTAATGATGATTACAGAAATAATAGCTTTTGTCCGTGGAGGTGAAGGTGGAGGTCAAAAATTATCGCACCGTAGCATGCTACAGGGATAAAAATCCTATATTCTACCCGGGTCACGGTCTACTTGCGTGCCGCTTGTTAAGCTGTTAAAGCGTGAAAAGGTAACAGACAGATACGAGCTACTTTCGCATTTACATATAATCTTAATAAGTATAGAGAAAGGAAGTATGGTTTGAACAAGAATTACCTTATTATATTCCAAGTCCCAGCATTTGACTTGTCTGTCTTCACCACAACTGAATAAGTATGGATGCCTTGAAGATACTTCTAGACCTGAGAACAGAAATACCACAAAGAATTTTTTGTTTAGCATTTGATAACATTTTTCTTTAAGTATTTATATTAACAAACATAACATAACATCACGCCTGTATTCCCCGAAGGGTTAGGCAGAGGTGTACCTATAGTACACCCACATTTCGCCAGTTATGTTTAGTCCCATGTAATAGGGGGCGAGCCTATTGCCTTCAACCAGGCACAAATCCAGACTCTGGGCTGCTACTGAGAATTTCCAGTATTTATATTATGTGGCTTGAAACTTGAACGTTACAGTAAGGTACAAATGTCAACTTACCTCTTACTGTACTAACGTGTCCTGTGAGTGAAACTTTCAGTTTGCCACTTGCCAAATCCCAAATTTTTATCACTCTGTCTGCAGCACCTGAGAAATTAATAGGACCATGTCAGTTTGTTAATTCAATTGTAAGGAGTGTGTATTAATCGTCGGCAAGCCAGTTACAAATTTCGGCATGGTTTACTTGACCCTCTTAGGTTTTGTACAGGACTCCATACTCAGACAATGGGGATTACTTTTACTTTATGCTTAGTTGAGCTATAATGATGCTGTGGTCTATTGAAATAGACACAGAGAATAATTTTTAATGCAGGGAGCACCTAATTGAAACCTTTGTGTTAACATATTATTCTTTAGGTATTCATTTTGTTGTATATGATAAATAAATGATTTTGACCAACTTCTTTCAACCATATTATAAGATAAACCTTACCTGTAGCAAACCACTCATTGCCCGGTTCAACAGCCACACACCGCACCCAACCCAGATGTCCAGAGATGACACGGAACAGCTTCCAAGGTGCATGCCACTTGGGCTTGGGCATCGTGGGAGGTTTCCTGGGCATGGCCACTGCCCCTGAGGGCGGGGCTGCGGCTGGAGTGGGCCCCGTAAAGGGAACGAGGGCAGCATCTGAACCTAGGGCTGCTGATTCTGCTAGTTCTCCTAGGGAACATAGAGTTTTGATGTTAGTAGAGGAAATTAAAATGATTTGGAAAGCATGCTTATTTTTTTAGGTAAAATAATACTTTTCATTCTTTTTTTTTTTTAAGTACATGCAATCTATTTATGTGTTATCTTTATGGATGTATATTATGGTTTAATTGAACCTCTTGTCGCAACTAGGCTGTCTGACCCCGCATTTACACCCATAATAAAATTGTCATACTTCCTTTCAACAGCATGTTGTGTTTGTTATATGTATGAATGTTGTTTCAGACAACCTTATTGACACGTTTTGTAAACAATTAGTACAGGTAACTTGTCTTAGGTGTAGACACTGGGTGAGAATGAGAAAGCAAAAGAGATAGCTGGTTGGTCACCAACCAGCATTATGCATTTGAGAAAAAACTTACACATCTATAAGCATGATTACAAAAGCATCTACATAAAAGTAGGCACCACTTTAGCATGCAATAGCTCTAAATATAAGAACTATAATACTTATTGTGAACTATAGACAAACCATCTGATGTGGAATCATCGTTCGGTTCTGGGCCAATAAAGCCTTGCATACAAGAAGAATAATTCACTTTTAAGAAGGATGTAGTAAATAAACATGTACATACATTATGATAAGAATCAAGGGGACAGGCTTGGGGCATGTTTACAAAATGAATTCAGAAAAGTTAGTAATGCACCACAAGCTGGCTTGATCAAGGCTTAGAACTTACAAGTTTTTAAAGAATATAAGAAGTAAACTAAGGGATTATACCAAAAGGTTGGGCTGTAATCTCCCTGATGCAAAAAATGGGTCATAATACTGATTTTATTTCGCCTTCTCCTTTGACGAGTTATTTTATTTAGAGATCATTGGGTGAGTGTTGTATTTAGTTACAGATCATTAGATGAGTGGATGAATAGGAATAGGTAAGGCATAGTTATGAGAAGGATCTATTAAAATTACCGTTTTCCATTATCATTGGTATATCTGGCTGTGTCCTGGCATCTTGTTGTTTGACAGCTTGTGCGAGCTGCACCGTGTCCAATACCTGACCATAGCTATCACGAGACTTCACACCTTTTAAAATTTTCTCTCTGAAAACAATTAGTGTAATACAGCATGTTAGAAATTCCTAGTAAAAAAACAGAAAAAAAGGATTTTATTGTAATAATTTTCACATGTTGTGCAATTTAAGTAGTGATGTGAAAAATAACGTCAGTTCTTGATCATAACAAAATGTGAGAAATAGTTCTTATGTTTTTGTAGAGTGATTATGGATCAAGGTTCACAAGCATGGAATTAGCTTGAATAGTTCTATACTGTGCTGTAACACAGATTTGAATTTGTTTTGTGTTTGTTGTTAACTTTGTGTTAATGTCTTGATATGCTTATCCTAATACTTACGCTTTTTCATCAATTGGCGGCAACAGTCCTTGGTTAGATAGAAACATATCATGAGACCTCTTCAGAGATCTAAACACCAATGTGTGAACCGAATGTTTTATCACTTCTTCCGACATTTTGGTTATCTGTTAGACTATATCTGCTAAAATAAAGTAAGAGCTATCTAATAGTTACTATTAGATTATAAGGAATATAATAGTTTTGACATATTTTTGGGAAAACTCAGTCAACAAACACTGCACGAGCATGCGATGGCGTCATGTCAAAGTCAACTGTCAAGTCAACGTCAAACAAAATTAATGACGTTTTCGTCGTGGTGATTTCGTTCGGAAAAAAATGATTAGTTTGTATGCTTTTGTTTCGTTCACCGGTTATGTAGGTTCCCTTTCCATGGCCCTTTTCTCACCCAGACCCATCCGGTATAATGGTCTAAGGCTATTCTTCATTGATTGGCAATGCAAGATTGCAGGATTGAAGATTGTACTTATACAGAATATATTATACGCTGACAGGTGACCATACGTACCATACAGGACTAAAATCCCTGTATATTCTATTTATCGACGAATTAAAAGGTAGAAAAAATAATAATAGTTTATTGACAAGTACAAAAAATCGTGATACATACTGTAGAAAATAAAATAGTCTAACAGTTATTTTATTATAAATGCAGTTTATCGATTAAAATAGACATACATAGCATGACACATTGTGTGATTTATGACTAGAAATTGTGACCGTTAAATTATACTAGTTCTAGAGGCTTTATAGCATATACAATTGCACATTGAATAAATAAAATTCGTTATAAAACTATGATATTTACACGAAATAAACTAGAGACTACCGAGTTACAATTACGTTCGCATACACAGGCTATTCGTATTATGGACACTGATGCACTTCGTAAGCTTGGTTCTAACACCTTCAGTACCTACTACATTATTATAGTCTATATACTTCTTTCAATAAGTTCGAAATAAACATACACGCTTACCCACTCTACTAAAAAACACCAAGAGGCATCTACTTAAAAAATCTATTGTGTTCTATTGATGCAAAATGTTGTGTTTTGCGAGTAACGTTATCGAAAGAAGTACGCAAACTATTTATTATATTTCACTATATCTGTAATTGTCCCATTATGTGCTAGATGCGGATAAAAGCGATCTAAGTATAAAGTCCAGAGCTGATTTTAAAACTATAGTTCAGTTTTCGAACTAATTGTGTCAGAAAAAAGTGGTCCTCAAACGAGACGATCAACATTCGAGTTCTCGATCGACTGCCAATCGTAATCGATATCGGTAGTATCGGCGACGGAGAATACCGCGCCACTCTCGGTTCAGATGGCCGACTTCTCCGGGTTATTTGCATCACTCACTCGGCGAGAGTGCGGGGCCCTCCGCAGAGTGCGGGGCTGGAGATTCAGGGGAGGAAGATTCGGGCGTTCGATCCTTGTGGGAGAGGAGACGAGGGGTCGTGTCCCACGGCGAAGAGTGTCCATGCCATTTCGAAAGTACTCTTCGGTCCTGTCACTGTAGCTTTCGATTAATGGGGCAGGATCTTCGTATTCTACGTTGAAGTGTCGTGGTATGGCTAAGTCTTCTGGTGGGCCGAGCTTGTATAGTGGGGGCTCGACGCACTCATAGTGGTGGTCTTCAGTCTCGTCGTGCGGGTAGGTGTCGGCCACGAAGTGCCGCGTGCCGCGCGGCGTCAGCGCGGCCCACAGCACGCGCGAGTCGATGGCCGCACCTCCGTATAGGGCGTTGGAGCCGGAAGCTTTACCAGTGCCGCCCTTACATCCTCCTCGGGCCCTGTCGAGAAAAAACCCATGAGATTTTTTCCAACTGCAAGAAAAATAGAAGGTACAATGAGAATTAGGAAAAAAGAAGTTCAAAGCGGACCCTGGTCTTGGGCCCAGAAGAAGGAAGAAAAAGAGATGCAAAGTTAGTACCTAGTGGCGGTTGTTTCGATCGTCGAATTGGTAGACCTAGTCGATTATAAAAACTACTTACTCTCTACATTTGAGCAGGAACAGGGCCAGTAAGGCAGCAATGCAGAGAACAGCGATGCAGCAGGTGATCAGCACGAGGAACCATGTGTCATCGTTAGAAGCAGGCTCTGCAACAAGTTTTACAGTAATCTGTTAGCTATTATTAATATTAAATATTATTTAAGTGGTAAATGTGACAATAATTTCTAAGTTTTTCATTGAAAACACCTCATACTAGGAAACTTATTGATACTGTATCAAAAGCACAAAACATGGACTTACAGATAACTGGTGTAGGTATCTAATTGAAAAAAAAAAATGACTTTGAAGATTACAGGGACTCATGAGCATACGTTGCTTATAAAATGATGACGGTTATAATATTATTTTGGTGATAAGATTGAAATGGTGTAAAATGATTGTGTTCTATGATCGTGATAGGTATGAATTATTTCGTATGATCACTTTTTGTTGAAGCTAGGTCAAATGTTGAGGTGAGAAACTCGGTATGCATTATAAATAGAGAGATATAAACTACAAGCATATTATAGAAATCGAAGGACAACATACGTATCTCACCATGTCTGGGTAGCTCATGGTATTCCACTCCGGGGAACAGCGAGTTCTCCTCGTTGTTCCTGTGGGGGGGGCACTTGGAAGCCCTGCATGGTGGCGTCAGGTTGGCAGCACTGGCTAGGAAGGCTGGTAGTGGAGGAGGTGGCATGTGCAAGATCGAGTCCGGTGGCGGCCCGAGGGACAGACATTCCGCCCCGCATGACATCCTGGAAAAAAAAAACAATTCCTAGATTTATTATAGAAGTTTTGGGCCTAAACACAAAAACCCATTGGTCGAAATTTTTTAAATGATGATGAGCAAATATTGTTTTCTGTTAGGTACTATCTTAACTAATATTATAAATGTGAAAGTGAGTTTGTTTGTTTGTTATGCTTTCCCGCTAAAACGGCTGAACGGATTTGGATGAAATTTGGCACACAGATAGACCATGAAATGGGTAAGGACATAGGCTACTTGTCATCCTGGATCAGAGACGAAGTCGCGGGCAACAGCTAATATCTTGATAATCTTTTACACATTATTGTAATCAGAAAACTGAAGAAAATCGTACTTATACGTTTGAAACACGTTTGGAATGTTTAAGAAATACAACAAATCCAACTGGATTATATTTCGAGAATGGTCACTCAGTATTTTTAGTCTTTGATTTCGTGAGTACCAGAATGATTTCAGAATGTTTTTGATAACATCTACCCACCAAACCTAGCCCCGCAATTACTGTCCATTCCATAGTTGCCTTGAAGAGATCGCAAAAAGCGATAAGGCCGCCCATTGTATGTTTTGTAGTGTTAAATGTATTTTTTTGTTATTTTTTTCTGGTGTACAATAAAGTATATATATAAATATAAATAAATACTTAGAAAAAAATAAAAATATTATGTTTGGGACACGCACAGGAAACAAAAATAAAAAATAAATAAAAAACCTACCAATAATTAAGCAATAAAACATAAATGGATATAATTTTATTGTAGGTTGGTACCTACTATTTATCTATTCTAGACTAAAAACACGCGAAATAGGGTGTACCTTCACCTAATTATAACTATCAAAATGACTGAAATAACGAACTGACAAAACAATTTTAAACGTTGTAGGAATTTCGATAAATAATTGGAATCTCGGGAGGAACAATCTTTGGCTTTAAATATAACATGGGCATTTAATTCAATTTAAGTAAAACTCATCATAAATCACTTTGTTAAACATACCTTACAGGTCAAAATTCTACAAAAGTGTGTGCTAGCTTAGGTACTTTTAATTCAAAATTTTCATTTAAATTATTTAATGTTTACTGGAAAATTTATAAATACAGTGGACTACCCTTTAATTTCAGATAATTAGGGCAAAGAACTGCTTTTTTATTGATCTTTTCAGTAAATTATATTAATCTATAATGGCACGGTAGAGAAAACTAGTAGCAAGAAAATAATTCCTTCACAGAAATAAAATGAACACATGAAAAACTTCAGCATATTTCATCGAATTCTACACAACATGCAAAACACAACAATATCAACCAGACTCACTTTTTAATATTATTTATAGAATTTTCACACAAAACAGATGCACTTTACACCGTTCTCCTATTACACTTGCTAAAAATTTGGTCCATTGGATGCAGGGCGCAGGCGCGAACCTGCACCATGACATTTACTAACCACTATAAACACATCCATCCATTCGATCAAGTTAAGTTCATTGCTGGTTAACCTCAGCATTACAGTAGCCATGATGTGGACAAAGCATCAATGGACGTGCAATCAATAGCTTCACACGCTATTTGACATTTACAAGCAGTAGCACAATAACGGGTACATTATTGATTCACGCAAGCGCGGGAAGGGTTTCTCGACCCTCGAATTAAGGGTGGTAAATAAAAGCTTTAAATCGAAAGTACTGACATATTGTTGTCTCCCTCTTTTGTAATAAATCTAGGGTAAAATAAATAGAGTTATTACAATTATATTTTTTGTAGGTAAATTATTTTGGTATGTGACTTAATTATAGAGTGTCTATAGTTGACTTATCAAAGCAATGAAAATGTTGAAAAGTGGGTTTAAATGGAAGTTATTCAATCTTTACCTCATATTGAGTTTATTAAAAAAACATAACTATCACACACATAACTACATTACTATAATCAATTGTAATAACAAGTGTTAGCGACCTGAATATAAAACAAAAATATATAAAACAGTAGGCGATACAAACAAAATATTAACGATAACTTTCTTTTAACCAGAGGTAAAAGTGCTCTCCATCAATTTAATGGCAGCTTTAAAGTGGCGAAGATAATTTAATCTATCAAGTCAACTTGACTTGAGACATAATTAGTTACTTATCTACTATTTTTTAACGTTAACCCTAGGGCAGCTATATTTAGATTAAAATTTAGAAGAACAATATTTTAAGAAAATTGTTAGAGCGGCGTTAAAAAAAAACTGATAAAACAAATCGAATAAATTGGGGCCAGGAAAATCTATGTGTAGGGTCACGGCGCACAAGGTGAGGAGTATTTAACTTAAGGATCTGCCCTTAAGTTACCGCCAAAATGAGGGGTCAGAGCACTGATCTTTCATAAAATAAATCCAACCATTATTTACGATACCTAAGTAAAATAGAAGCTTATTTTTACTTTTCTATCTTGCCTTTTTTATATACTTATACTCAGTTTTATATATATTAGTGTTAGCTTGTGTAATGTATTTAAGTATATTTCACTGTAAATAAATTACATATTATGTTTAGTAAGTAAAATTATAAACTACAGCCTATTGTCAGATGTGCGTTTTTTTGTGTTAGTGTAAATATTGTTATAGTTTTCCTATTTACTTCTTTTCGTGTGATGTCTAATTTGAGAGCTTTGTCAACATACCGTAGTACAGCATTTCCCAAACTATGGGTCGCGACCCACTGGTGGGTCGCGAACGAATATTGGGTGGGCCTTGTAAAATAAGACGACATCATGTGAATAACTCATTGTTTTATCAGAAGATACGTCACTGAAAAATAGTTTCGATCACAAAGCACGAAATCTTGGCTTTCAGTTGCTGACAACTATACTTGTGGATGAAGCTATGAAAGTCCTCCTCCCATTCAGTACCTCACACTCATGTGAGGCGGGGATTTTTAGCTATGATTAATATTAAAACTAAGTACCGAAATAAATTGGCTCTTTGCGATTAAAAGTAACTAAAATTGAAGTTTATGCTAAAGCTATATATAAAACAAAAAATAGGAAACAAATACATCTGTCTCATTGAAATAGCACTCCTTGTAGGTATTTAATTAAGTACTAACATTTTCGATTGTAACTTAATGTTTTTTGATTATTTGAATAGTCCTTCATTCATATAATTATGCCCCTTTTTTTCTCCATGATAGGCAAAAGATGAGTTCGGAATTTGGAAGTTTTTGTTAGGTGGGTCGCGGTCCTGTCAACTTTGGGAACCACTGGTGGGCTTATAGCCATTAAAGGTCCACTTTTTGAAATCCAATCCTGCACGTGGAATTATCAAGCCTCATTAACAGTCAAACAAGGTCAGCCAATGAAAACAGGCGTAAAAACACGTTAATTAATACCAGCACGTGTAATCACACTTCATATTGCATATTCAAGCACTGAAGTGGTATTAGTGCAAGTTATTACTTCGCAATGTTGAGGTCAGATCGTGTGGAAGGCGTGGAAGCTGAACTTTATAAAGTTATTAGTATGGAAGGCACGCTGCGAATATGACTGAGCTTGTAGAGTTGAGCCTTTGAACGTGTGATGTCAGTAATTGAGAGGAAATAGAGTTATAAAAAACATCACGCCTCCGCATTCTCCGGGGTAGGCGGAATTCAATCCAATTTTATTAATTAACTATTCACATTGTGTTTGAAATCATTTTAAAGAACAATACAACACAAATAACACATTAGTTTAAAAAAATATATAGCAACATAACTGACAACCTAGAAACAAAAAATTTAAGACATGTGACATCCGCCTACCCGCACTGGGCCCGCGTGGTGGATTATGGCTCGCTCCCTCTCATAGAGGGGAAGCTTTTGTCCCAGCAGTGGGAACATTATAGGCTGGTTGTACTTACTGTCAACCTTTCTTATCTAATATTATAAATGCGAAAGTAAGTAGGTATGTTTGTTTGTTACGCTTTCACGCCAAAACTGTAGTACGGATTTGGATGAAATTTGGTACGCAGATAGACCATGACCTGGGTAAGGACATAGGCTACTTTTCATCCTGGATCGCAGACGAAGTCGCGGGCAACAGCTAGTGATACATAAAACAATAAAATTAAGTTGAGTCACCCATATTGAACCACCACATTTCCGCCAGTTATGAAGTCCCATGTAATAGGGGGACCCAATACACCAGACTCCGGCTGCAGCCTAGAATTTCCTAGACCCACTAACATCCGACCCAGGGATCGAACTTAAACTCCACGCTTAGCGGTCCCGCTTCCGACCACTATAATGCGAGACTTTAAGACTGATTAGAAGAAGGCAAGTTAGATTCATTTGGAACTGTCCACTTTCCGAGATTCATGCAATAGATGAAATTAGTGAAACTGATAAGATAAGCAAGTAAGCAACGTTGAGACACGCTTTCTCTTTCATGTGCTATTTCAAACTCAAACTCAAAGCATTTATTTTAATAAAACTATTTACCATGGTCCATTTATTGTCCAGGAGTCGGTCAGTCAGAAAGATGAAGCTAGCACTATAGCACTTTAGTCTATAGCACTTTCCAAAGTGTAGTAGGTACCTATGGAGAAGAACGGGCAAGAATCTCCGTGGTCACTCGAAAAATATTGTAAAAAAATATTGGTTACATAATTCTTGATTCATTTCATCATTAGTTGTAGGCGGTTGACGATCATACCTTCTGCAAGGAAGACGCCTGTCATAATTTCGGATACTGCAGCGCGGAAGACCCTCCAGAACCATGTAGTAGCGGGGATTCATAGGCCATGCTGTATCCTACCGTGGCCCCCTTTATTTTCCTATGAATTATTTTACATCAAGTTGACTTCATTTCGTCGGAAACGCGACACCAAATAGAGTTTTTAAAATAGCGCGGGAAATGTCTTTGTCTTGGTTTTTTGTCTTTATAAATTCATACTTCAAAAGTTATCGTAGAACAAATACCTAATTAAATTACCTTTGTTATTTGCTTTCATAGTGCAGGATGTTCACTAAAATGCGCACTAATTACATTTCTGAAGGTCTTTGCGTTTGTCTATACCGGATTAATTCAATTCTGTTGTGCGTGGAGCGAAGAGGCCTGTTCATTATACTGAGATAATATGTGCCTTGCCTTAAGCTATATTAGATAAAGCTGCTTTTTTGGGGGATTTCCTTGACGCACTCTAAATAGTTTGGCACTTTGTACGAGTATGTTATGCTCATACCATAATGTAAGACATACTTCAATATAATTATTGCAGGTACACTCTACGCAATATAATTATGTCAGTTACACCCTACGTAACATAATTATGTCAGTTCAACCCTGCGCAATATAATTATGTCAGTTACACTCTACGCAATATAATTTATGGTAGGTACAACCTACGTAATATAATTATGTCAGTTACACCCTGTGCAACATAATTATGTCAGTTACACCCTGCACAATATAATTATCTCAGGTACACCTTACGCAATATAATTATGTCAGGTACACCCTACGTAATAAAATTATGTCAGGTACACCTTACGTAATATAATTATGACAGGTACACCCTAAGTAATATAATTATGACAGGTACACCTTACGCAATATAATTATGTCAGGTACACCCTACGCAATTAGTCCCGGAACTACCTTGCTGACTGGCTAATATTCTTACCACAGGTATGAGCTGCTCTTGTATAGTTTATGCCAATATGAGAGAAGAAGGTGCCGCGGGATCTACCGATTACACAGAATAGGGAATATGCATGTATTTTTTAAATTATGAAATTTATACAATATTGTTGTCATAGACTTTTACGTCACATTCGCTCTGACCAATGGCGTCGCTTTTCAAATATTTGAATTTGCCACAGATTTATTGCACATTAAAAAAACAAGAGATTTGTGGGGCTAGCGGGCCTTAAAGTACGTAATACACATTGTCAGTGTATGACCAGCACTCTAATGGAAACGATTCTCGCAATTTCTCCCGCTTGGGGGCTCTCTTGTAGAGTAACCTACAAACCTGATTACCTGTCCAATATTTTTCGTGAAACTGTTTCGAGAGGATTTATTATGAGATAATTTGAAAATGGTCGATAAATACGGTAGCTGGACCGTAATTGAGCTGAAAACTAAATTAAGGAGTACAAATGCGAAATGTGTTGGCAAGAAGGAAGCTCTGATTGAGAGGTAAGTGGAGGAAACTTATCTAACCTCACAATTTTAAAAAGATTATATTGAAAGTATGGTCGTCTTTTTCATGTTACTATCTTAATATTTATTTTATCACAGAGTTCAACGTCATCACATAATCTGATTTCAGAAAGTGGTTTGTGTATACGCAAGAATATGGTGTGGTACAAATTTTGCGAACATTGATTCGAGTCCGCTGGTGTATGAACGTAATCGAAGCAAAAGGATTACCTATGTAAGGATCGTAGCAGGTGTCATCCTGTAGTTTCTGCCTACCCCCATGGGAAAAAGTTGTGAGTTTATGTATGTATTGTATTTACAGGCTGGATTTTTGAGATGGGGCAGCAAGGGCAGCTACTTTAACCGCTGTAGGTACATGAAAACGGTCTTAGGAGACTTTCCTTAACTTTTTGAGAAATTTTGATTTGCATTCACAAATTTTGAAAAAATGTACAGTCAGCAGGAAAATGGGCAATTTTCACAAACAAAAATTTTTGTGCCAATCGGTCATGTTTCATATAAGGATCAAAAACCTCTAGTGGACCAACTGAGGTTTGAGTACTAGAAAAGTCAGAAATCGAAAAAAATCTTTAGCATACATTTCGTAGGAAATGACAACTTACTTTTTTATCATGCATAGACTAACCGCTACAATGAAAACTGGCCTAAAATAAACAAAAAAAAAAAAAAATTTCGAATTTCGAATGAATGAATACGTGTCATAATTTAATTTTCTTTGAAAACAGAATCGAGATAGTTTCTGGTTGCTTATGATTTCCGAAATTCTGTGACAAAAATGACATTTGAAAATGAAGATGACGCTCCGCCACACAACAGCCGCTAAACCCGTTCTAATTTGAACCGGCAATTCGGGAGGCAGTGGATAGGAATATATGGACCTATACCTTGGCCACCTCGCAGTCCTGATCTCACGTCTCTTTGTTTTTTTTTTATGCGGGGCTATTAAAAAAGAATATTTATAAAAAGAAATAATAATATTAAATAATTTTGTGTTCAGAAACTCAAACATTCACTTACCACGATTCACTTGGTATTAATCCTTTCACACTATCAGCTGCTACCCGCTCTGTAGTAAAGAGGCTACCATTTTGAGTACCTCATACGAGTATCTTAGAGCACAAAAATAAAAATTCTAGGTGCGTCCAAATGTTAAGTTTCAAGTTATTAATTTTAAGGTGAAATAATACCCAAAGTAGAAGTTATTACTTGTTATTCGTTTTTCGATTAGTCTTTTTTGTAGCTGTCAGTTTATCGATGGTAAAACAGTACCTAAGCTGTAGTCTCATTTCCTACGAAATGTATGGGAAAAGTATTTTGCGATTTCTGACTTTTCTGGTACTCAAACCTCAGTTGGTCCACTAGAGCAGCGGTTTTCAAACTTTTTTGGTCACGGAACCCTTTTGACAAGCAAAATACTTGACGGAACCCTACAATAAAACAATAGTTTTTAAAAGTGTATTCTTTATTATATAAGCATAATAAAAGTACAATGTAACAGTTACTAATTATTATTTACTTTACCACATGGCAAGTACAATAATAGAAGATATTAAAAATTAAAAAATCTTAACTAATGGGAGGTATGAAACTGTTTTTAATTTTTCATCAATTGGTTGATATCAGGTTTGATAGAAGACATTTGAAGTTTCATATTAGGTTCGGCGTCCAGTCTATTGCGATATTTTGTTTTCGTGGCTGCATAGGTTGAGAATCCTGTTTCGCACAAATATGTTTTTGGGAACGGGAGAAGAATATTCAGAGCCATTCTGCCAAGCATTGGATATTCATCACGGATTCTGCACCAAAAATCGTTGAGAGGCGTCGTTTTGAACAGTGACTCCATACTTGTGTCTGATGATATTTCTAAAAGAGATTCATATATCTCGTTTGACATACTTTCGGGCTTTTGCAAGTTGGGTAAAAAAGGATTATGAATCCATAAATTCAGCTTCACTTTTGTATTCTATTCTTCGGGAAAATACTTTTCAAAAGATGCGCGCATCGAAGTGAGATATTGGACCAATACTTCAAACACATCATCTTGAAACATTTCTGAGTCGTTATCGCTAACAAACTCACTGAGTGACGTAAAGCTTTCTATTTCTCTCTTACCAACGCAAATAATCCAAAAATCTAATTTTCTTTTGAAGGCAGTTATTTTGTTATAGGCCTGGAACACTGTTGTCTGTTTACCTTGCAATGATAAATTCAATTCGTTCAGTTTTTGAAAGATATCCGCCATAAAAGACAATCGGAACAACCAAGTTTTATCATACAAACGGTCTTTCAAATTAAAAGAAACTGTATCTGCTGAAATAAACATTTGTAACTCGGCTCTAAGTTCAAATAGCCTCGTTAAAGTTTTACCCCGAGACAGCCATCGCACTTCTGTATGGAGCAGCAGTGTTTTATGTTTGCTGCCATAATCTTCACACAATAATGAGAACAATCGGGATTGTAGTGGTCGTGATTTGATAAAATTAATTATTTTTACCGCGTCATCCATAAGTAATTTTAGATTTGACGGCATTTGCTTCATCGCAAGTGCTTGTCTATGCAGAATACAATGGCTGGAACTACTAATTACTTATTAATTTAATTAGGTGCTTTACTTTTTATTCGTGATACTGCTCCTGCTGTTTTACCTGTCATCGCCTTGGCCCCATCTGTACAAATGTCAATGCAATCGTTCCAACTAAGATTATTTTCTTTAAAAAATATGTTTATTTTATTAAAAATTTCTTTCCCGGTAGTGTTTGTGGGCAGCGGTGAACACATAAGCATGTCTTCTTCAAAAGAACGTTTATATGGATATCTCACGATAACCAGCAAGATAGCCAGACCAGTGACATCAGTTGACTCATCCATTTGCAAGGCGAATCGTGTTTTTTGTAGACGTGCAACTAGTTCTTGTTTGACGTAGCTTGCCAGATCATGGATTCGCCGTGAAACAGTATCGTTTGATAGCGGTACAGTAGAAATATGCTTTGCAGATTTTTCATCGAGCATACATTTTGTTATGTCTAACACACATGGCTTTATTAAATTCTCAGCGATAGTGTGCGCTTCACCTGCTTGTGCAATGCGATAGCTAACTAAATATGATGCCTCCGTGGCCTTTTCATTGCTCTTGATAACTGTAAGTGCATTTTATTTTATCTATGCCTATTATGTTATTATTATTATGCCTATTTGTGATTTTTATGTGTGTATTGTGTTTTTTGTATGGTATGCCTATTATTTGTAATTAATGATTTTGTTTTGATGTCAATGTTTATGTAATTCTATGGACCTCAATGTCTGCAAATAAATGATTATTATTATTATTATTATTATTGATAGTTTGTGTTACATGCATCATATTTTTTTGACTTTCCAATAACTGTTCTTTTTTACGAACAAAAAATTATTTATTCTTGTCTTTAGACTCGGGGTGTACAGTTTCTAAATGTCTGCGCAATTTGGCAGGTGCCATGGAACTATTAGGAAGCAGTTTACTACATAACATGCAGAGAGGTGAGCCGTTGGAATCAAGAAATCCGAAAGTGATATATGATTCATCATACTTCGTTTTTTTCGTCTTTGAAACCGTGGAGCTTGACGTCGTGGCATCATCGTCTGGATCCGTAATTGCTGTATTCTCCGCGCGTACTGCTTTTGAACATTCAGCGTCATTAGAAAATGTTGTTGCAACACGTTTAACACCTTTAAGCCAACGTTCCATTCTTCTTTATTAATAATGTTACACGTCAGGATGGTGGGGTCAAAATAATGCACAATCGTTACTGCGTTTATGAGACAAAGTTTAGTCCAAAGAAGAAATGTACAAAACTGATATAATCAGAATACAGCAGGCAGTAGAACTTACAAGCAGGCAGCAGGCTAGCCAGCTTGTAAGTAGGTAGGTACGAACTTATCGCTCCAAACGCTAATCGTCAACTGACTGACGAGGCGCGTTTTTTTTTTGGAATGACAACTCGTAATTTTGACCACTGGGGGTCGTGGCTATAGCCGGACTGTCCTGTGGTTGCCTTTTGGATTTTAATCTAAAGGGCCTCCAGCCAGGAGCGGAAAAATTTAAAACTAAACTTATAAGTTAGATGACCGCACGCTAAGGGCACCCCCTGTGGGGTACGGACCTCGGCTTAGGGCGTCATTGAGAGAGGGCAGCGCGATATTGGGGATGGGCTGGATCAAAGGGTTTATAATGTCATGATTATTAATAGGGGAAATTAAAGCTACAGGCTCAGCTACGGCGCGGGCTGAGGCCTCATCGGACTGGGACGAGGCGCGATTTTTTTTTTTTTTTTTTTTTTGGAGCGGCAACTCGCAGTTTTGACCACTGGGGGTCGTGGCTGCTTAACCGGTCTGTCCTGTGGTTGCCTTTCGGATTTTACTCTAAAAGGCCTCCAGCCAGGAGCGGAAAAATTTAAAACTAAAACTTAAATATTAGATGACCGCACGCTAAGGGCACCCCCTGTGGGGTACGGACCTCGGCTTAGGGCGTCATCGGGAGAGGGCAGCGCGATATTGGGGACGGGCTGGATCGAATGGTTAGTATCATGATTATTAATCGGGGAATTTAAAGCTACAGGTTCAGCTACGGCGCGGGCTGAGGCCTCATCGGACTGGGACGAGGCGCGACGTGCGATCGCCGCTTTTATACTTAGTCCTAGACTCGAACTCGAACATTCTCAAAAATACTCGAGTCGGCGCCTTTGATAAACAAAAAGCGGAAATAAAAATAGAAATACAAAAAAATGCGTTGTAAACAATCTCGACTTTATGTTTTTGAAGATAAAGCCGAAAGTCGCTTGTTGGCGGCTTTTATCAAAGGGACTGCGCGCTCACAAGTATACGCGCGGCGGGCGGAGTCAAAACGTTCGACCAGTGACCAGTTACAGAATACAGATTACAGGTTACAGTTACAGAATAGATCTGCAGCAGATCTATTCTGTAAAAATCTCACCGTGATAACTTAGGCGAAGTGAGCGTGGAGTGTGTTGTCAATAATGGCAAGCCCTTGCATCAGGCGGACTGACAGCTCACTTCACCTATGTTTTCACGGTGAGAATTTTATAGAATAGATCGGCCGAGAGAGGTGTTTTGTTTTTTTTTCTAAATTCTTTCGGAACCGCTACAGGGGTATCGCGGAACCCTAGGGTTCCGCGGAACAGACTTAGAGTGCCGCTGCACTAGAGGTTTTTGATCCTTATATGAAACATGATCGATAGGCATAAAAAAAAGTTTTTGTAAAAATTGCCCATTTTCCTGCTGACGGTATGTTTTTTTCCAAATTGTGAATGCAAATCAATATTTCTCAAAATGTTAAGTAAAGTCTCCTAAGACCGTTTTCCTGTAGCTACCACGGTTAAGGTAGCTGCCCTTGCCGCCCCATCTCAAAAATCCACCCTGTATACACATTGATTTTTGTTGTTCTCGTTACACTACGGAGGCATACAAACTAAAACAGGTTTGTGTTCATCAAAACAAGAATAAAAAATAAATTTATAAAACTTCCCATCACAAAGGAACTTTTGTTGTTACAGGTACCTAGGTAAGTATTCCTTTTGTGATGGAATGAGTTTAACCATACAAAAAGACACGGAAACATACAAAAAGTAAAGATTTTCCGTAATAAATAAGTACTGAAAATATAAGCAGAAACATTTTCTCTACAAAAAGGTATCTTTTGACTTCTCAAAGTACGTAACTGTCGGCACAATTATTACTTACTTTTCTTCGCCTAACAACTTTTTACAGTTAAATAATTTCCCTAAAAATTCCAACCCATCAAAATGCAAACATATTTAATTAAAGGTCGTGGAAATAACCGCGAACAGCCGGTGTTCTCATAAATTGACCGAAATGAAAACAAACATGGCATAAAGCCGCTATTGCATGACGTCAACAAGATGGCCGGTTCATTGATAACCGCCGCGTCGCGCGTCACATCCGCGAGCACGGCGCGTGCGCGCTGTTATACAACCATTGATAGAGAGTGGAGCACTTCGGAGCTTGCGGAAAGCTTTCGATACGACTTATGTTCGATTGAATTTTTTTTAATCGGTCGACCTTTTAAATTAAAATTTTCCTTTTTTAAACTGTAATTTTTCTTCGTCATTAGGTAAACTTCATGGGCGGCTGTGGCAACTGAAGTATTTTCTATGGTTCGAAGTGGCAAAGATGTATTATTAATAGTACTGCCCAGATTTCACCACTTATGTTTAAATCCCATTTATTAGGAATAGGGGGCGAGCCTATTGCCATCAGCCTGGTTCCGTGCAAATCCAGACTCCGGCTTGCTACGGAGCAATCCTAATTTATTGAAAATCCCAATAACAATTTCCTCGACCTGGGGATCGAAACGAGTGCAGAACAGGGTTTTAAACCAACGAGACGGAGGTTCGAAATTATTTATTTAATTTTGAGCTAAACATTTATCGTGTCGTTGTCGTTATCTTTAAACGAGTTTTTCAGTGCGAAAGCAGCCTCTTTCGGACATGAAATATGGCTGTGTGTCGGCTGTCTCAGATGCCGCCTTTGCCTCCGACCGAACGGACGAGCGCTCGCAACCGGGAATAAGCCGCGAACTTAATTTCAAATTTCGTATACCGAACGCTTTTTATTTGTAAAATTATTTGTTTTCTTTTAATTTTTTTATTCGCTGCTGGTTGAGCAACGAGTACCGAGACTGTTCATACTCTTTGGTGAACTTTGAAGATTATTAACGGAAAGCTCGGTAAGTTTAGTTTGTATTTATTTGGATAAAATTATTATAGAGATTAAGATAGTTTTAAGTGTAAGAAAAAAAAAATACCGGCGAGACTTACATAGAAAACTTGAGGGTCATACTGAATTTCGACAGTTACTTAATTTAGCGAAATAATTAGCATTAACTCAATTATAATTATCTTGATTTTTAATTACGTTTGTTCAACAAGGTGCCGAAAATATTGACTACCGTCAAAGCAATATAACACGTCTATAGAACTTTTCGGAGTCACTTTGTACAGAGATTTCATGGTCTACGGCGCGTAGCAAATTAGCTACGCTTTCGGTGCTACGCGCTACGCCACTCGCGTAGCCACTCCGTGTTTTATTTTTGGCGTGAAATTGCCTGTAAAAAGTATTTTTAAATAGGTTACATTACAGTTACTTTTAATAACAAGGCTAATGTATTATTTGAAAAAAATACTTGTTTGAAAGTTTCCAGAAACAATTTCAACGGCCTCCAAGCCTTAATGCTTTTTAAATGGTTACATATTTCTTTGAAGGTTGTACCCTTCTATAAGCAATAACAAAAAGATCGCTCTAGTTTTTTCTTCAAGGTTCACGTCTAAATGGAATATGATGAATGAATAAGATATTAAACGTTTCTTTGTACGGGGCGATGAAAAATATGAGCGATGATAGCTGATTTGAACCCGTAATCGATTCTGTCATTACAACTAGGTACACGTTTGTGCAAATAGATGAGTGTCATTACGGAGCGATAAGGCTGCCAACAAATATACGGCGTCACATTTTTTTTTTTTTTTGAAGTACCTTTCTTAGGTGCCGAGTGGTTAAGGCCTCGCCCCTCATGTACGAGGTCGTAGGTTCAAATCCGGGCAAGTACCAAAGTGACTTTTTCAATTCATATGTACTTTCTGAGTTTATCTTGAATATTACAGGCATCAGTGAAGGCAAACATTTTGAGGAAATCAGGACTTATAGGTAAATAGAACTCTAAAATCGTTAACCCGTCTTGAGCAAGCGCGGTGATCAATGCTCGTGCCTTCTCCGTGTGAGAAGAGGCCTTTAGCCGACAGTCAGCAAAAAGCTGGTCACGTAATTAGTCACGTTCTTAGATGCATGTTTTCTTTTACGAGAGAAATGGCCAGCTCTTATGGCATTTGCTGCTTCAGCAGACATGCATTTCAGAAGCAGCCAGGGCTTTGTTCGTTGTAAGCAGTTTGCTTTTGCATTGGGATACAGTTATGGAATGAAATTAAGTGCATTTTAATCAGCATTTAAATTGTGTGACGCTCTAGTTTCTTCATCTGATAAAAGATGAAAGTCACTTAATTTTAGAACCGAATTTTAATGAATATTTGTTGCTTATGGTTTTAACTTATACGAATATATTTTTATCATTTAATTTTTTAATTTAATATAATAGTAATGCATCTTATTATTTTTAATGATAACGGTCAATAACTGTGTAAAGAAAACGATATATCTGGGGGCACGGCAGTGCCCCCGCCAAGACGAGCCAAAAACAAAATAAGTTTTACTTATACGAATACATTTTTAATTAATGTACCTAATAGTAATATTGTATCTTACTATTTTTAATTATAACGCTCAATAACTGTACTATTAAAGGAAACGATATACCTAACGCTAGAATGCACAACTTAGCGCGAATACATATTATGTTGAGATACCGTATCATAACTCAATTTGGGTTAGCCGGGGACCATTTGAAGTAAATTGACTAGGCATAACACGATTTACGTCCGATACAGACCGGAATTAGAATTAGGTACACCTACGAAGGTATATCAGCGTAGGTATAGTAGGGCTTGTGGCTGATTAATAAAAGCCGCACGGATCGATCGATCAGGTTAAGTCATGCTTGCCACGGTTGGTCCGTGGATGGGTGACCATCTGTACGTATCAAGACCCCTCCGTGCCTCGCATAGCACGTAAAGCCGTTGGTCCCGGCTATCATTCGTGGATCTTTGGCAGTTGTTACGGGTCGTCAAACACCCGAAAGTATGGTAACCAGTCTTTCCAAGGGGTATCATATTACCCAATAACTGGGTTATGGAGGTCAGACAGGCAGTCACTTCATGTAAAATACTGGTATTCAACTGCATCCGGTGAGACTGGAAGCCAACCCCGACATGGTTGAAAAAAGGCTCGGCAGATGAATTTGACGTAGGTATATCAGCAGGGCTGGGATTTGTTTGATGGGCACACATATCACACTGGGTCAATGTTGGTACGATAGTTACATCGGGATAGTTTTGTATTTTCGTGGGACATTTTCAACATATGTCATAGTTTCCCGGGCAGCGTTCAGGCACATATTCTCATGTCATATGCATAGAATAATCAGCCTATAACGTTCCCCCTGCTGGGACATATTCCTCCTCTCTGTGGGGGGGAGTGTGTCACAATCCGCCTTGCTGGCCATGTGCGGGTGGTGAATGTCACATGTCTTCGAACTTTTGGTTCTACAACATGCCGCCGGTTCTTTCACGATGTTGTCCTTCATGGTTTTGAGAACACTCTTGTCATGTGTGTTCGAGGCAAACTAGCGTTCTGTCCAAATCCCAGAGGAGGTTTGTTGTATAAAGAACATTCACCTATGTATGTAGTAAAACAACGTGAACTTTTTACGTCCCTGTTAGTAAACTAATCTCTACATGGCGTTTGAGCAACGGACGTCATCGGAATTTCATGCATCAGGTATCGCATGGCATTGTTACCTAGTTTTTTTTTTTACTCAGGGTTTTCGCGTTACCCTGTAACTGGGTTGTGGAGGTCAGATAGGTCATTGCTCTATGTAAAATACTGGTATTGAGCTACATCCGGTTAGACTGAAGGAAATGTGTTAGCCCTTCAGATCCATTTGCTGATAACAAGAGTAACAACGAATGCGTTTTGCAGTTCTGCACTTTATAGTGCTAAGCAGTCCCTATTAAATTGTTTTTGTACTCCTTTTGTGGGAACTTGGGCTGGCGTACCTTAATTCAGGTTACCATGTAACCTAGCTAGGACGTCAGATTCAATTCCGTTAATTGTTACTCTCTTTAGGATTTGTCCACAAACTGTAAAATTGTATTTATTGTAACCGACTGTACCACACTTTTTAAAATAAATAAATAATTATTATTATCTCCTTTATTTCATTAGGTACATATAAATTATATATTTAAATATTAAAATATAAAAACATCTAAAAATATAAAAAATAGTGGCCCACCGGTATCGGGAACAGGGTCCAAGCTACCGGCGGTCAGGGCCAACCTCCTAACAATGCGGGCCGTGTCTAGAAGTACCGCCTTCTGAATCAAGCCATTCCCAACAAACAAAAACGTCATATAAGTCTTGACTTATACGACATAAAGTTGGATAGCAGTCTTATAATGATAGTGAGATGACTACTAGGTCCTTTAGACGTCTTTAATTTAACTTATTAGTCGTGCGACGAATATGTCATAATAAGCTGGTCTTAGCAACGTTGGTAAGACTAAACTAAACGACGTTATATTACAGTTTTAGCTAAAACGTTTCTACGACAACGCAATAGTCATACTAACGTTAGAATCCATTAAACGTTTTGAACTGACCAAATCAGGTCTTTGAAAAACCTTTATATGACATTTATATAACATAGCAGTTGTATAGACGTTTTCACAGTGACGTTTATATAACAATCACTATCCGGTTTTACAGCAGTCAATTGGAGACTCTTAAATGACTTGGTTGTTTATTTAATACTCAAATATAACCTATATACGACGACCTATATTGACGGCACGGTTGGCGCAGTGGTTAAGCGATTGACTGCTGCGCTGCGTGTCACGGGTTCGATTCCCGCACGGAACAAATATTTGTATGACCTACAAGTAGTTGTTCCGGGTCTGGCTGTTTGTGTATGTGAGTTAAATGTTTGTAATCGCACCCACAATACAGGAGAAATTCCTAGTGTGGGGCAACGTTTTTCAAAAAAAAAAAAAAAAAATATATATTACATGATGTCCGTTTAATGTCATGCCCTGACTTTAATCAGACTTGTAGGCGCATTTAAGTCAGGTTTTGACTTTAGAACGTCTAGGCCGCCATATTTACGGAACGTTTGATTAAATTTACTACGAAAAATGGAAGCAAAAAATTCGTGGAGAAGACTTAAACGTAGTGGAACTTTCCAAAGGAAAGTAAATCGAGATTTCCTTTTATTAAAAAGTACAACGCCAACAACCGTGGCATTAATAACAAATGTTGAAGAAGAAAAGTGTACAACACATGAACAACAAAAAGGTTCAGTATCAATATTTATTTTATTTCTATAAAAATATTGTGTGTGATTTCTTCCGATATTGAATTCGTTATTTATCAGTAAATGTTGTGTTGATTGATTCGTTTTTAATCAGTAAATTTTTAAATGATTAATCTATACAGTTTGTAAAAAAAATTGCCAGCAAAACTTATGGTAGCCAGTAAAAAAATGTTTTTTTTTCATATTTCGACCCATGTTTCTTGGGGAAAGTTAATTTAAAAAAAAATACTCATAATGCGATAGTACGTAAGCAAAAAAAAAAAGTTAAGTGAGAACTTTTGAAATTGAAGGTATGATAATACTATTTTTCAATTCCTTCAGGAACTGAGTAGAAACAATAATCACATTCATCTTGCAAAAAATGATTGTACACGGTAAAATTTAAGCAGTTGTGGCACCAAAAATCCTTAAAATGCAATAAATCTCTAATTTTGTTTTATTTGATATAATGAAATGAAATGGCCGCAGTGTATGAAAGTCAATGATACTGTGGCAACCATAGAACTTTTCCGATGGTCTAAAATGAGTGCTTTCCCATGGCCAAATCAATCTATTAAGAAGTCTAAAATCTGCTCTCGTTAGAAATTTATCTATCCAAATATTGAATGATCATATTTACAGATAAAATTTACTTGAATGTTAAAATGTTTTGAAATCTGCACTGCACTTTTACTGTGACCTGCAATATGAAAAGGGTTTTAAATTTATGAGGAACCCTAATAGCTACCTGATGTCATGGCGTATTGCAGTCTTGAAATAACCTTAATACGACTTTATGTCTTTACAACGTCGTATAGAGATAAGTGTGTGACAAAAGCAACATGTCCTACATTTTTAGAAATAAACATATTTTTATTAATAATAATATAATCATTTAAACACAAAATTGCGAGGGGGCATGAAAATCTGAAATAAATACACATAGGTATATTATCATATAACTTTAATACCCAGTCGAACTAAACGGCATGAGAGACAGATAGGTACAGTTATTAGCAAGATATATAAGTTAAATAACACTCATCTTTTATTTCCTTGTAATTATTTATTTTCCACTCAAATCTCGAAACAAAACCACAAACACGTGTCACTAATAAGAAAAATGAATAAGTCTTACAGGTGTTGTTCCTTGACTCAAATAAAACGTTTTAGTCATTCAAAAACACCTGTATGACGACAATACAACAAACGAGTCGTTGTAAAGTTATGATGCGACTTCTGCGCGACGAAAGTGGTAATTCCATTACATTCATACGACTTTTGAATGACGTTAACGAAGTCAGCTTGTGACTTTTGTATGTCCATTATACGAAAATGTTGGTTGTATAACTGGGGCCATTTTCGCGTTTAGTATACGTTATTATAACGTTAGTGCGACTTAGGTATTACGATCAATGCAATTATGATAACGTTTACTAGACTTTTAAACGACGTTAAATTGTTAGTTGGGTTATTATTATTATTATTAATGAGCTTGTATCTTTTTGTACACATTAGGTACATAGTGGACTGTGACATAGCTCACACCCAGCGTCACAAAAGTCGCATCGACGCGACACGCGACAGGTGGCACGACTCCGTTGTTGTCAAGCCACGTGCCGTTTTATTACGAACGTGTCGGCTTTCTCACGAGATTTCACTTCGCTGCCTTCATATTAAGACTTTTTGAAACGGGAAGGTATTTTCAACTTATTTTTTCCTGTAAATCCGTAAGGCAAGGTAGATGGTACATTTATTAACAGTGGGTATTTCTGGAAACCTAGTGATCGCTTGACAAACTGTCATGTTCGTGGATTTTTACTTTTGACATAACTAAAATTTCTCAATTTAATTGTACTAATATAAAAGAAAATAATTAAGTAATAATAATCTTTAATGCCTGCTAATTTATGATGATAAGGGCAGGCGAATGATAATTGCAATGCTTGTAAAAGGCTGCTAAGTCATAAGTACTAACATAACATAACACCAACATTGTAACACTTAGTTCGCAATTAATGTTTAGACTTTGACTTAACTTTTTAGCGAGTCCCTTGTGTAATATTATACATGCGGGACGGGGCGGACGGGGCGAGACCGTCCCATCCCGATTTGAGTGGTCCCATAGATAATTCCGAAAAAGGACAAGTTTACAAGAAACTATCAGTTTGCAGTGTGTGGAACTTGGTATGTATCTAGAAATAATTACCCATAATGATGGTTTTATTGTAGAGCATTAATATTAAAAGATTTACATCTCTGCTTCTTCCAGCTTTTTAATGACTATAATAGAAAGAAACCTACTACTTTTCAAATTATCATCATCATGTAGATCAATTCTTATTTACTCTTTTACTAAAAGAGTCCTTTACCATTTGAAATGTCCGTGTTGTTTGGGGACGAGCTAAGTGCGGACATCTACATTACATTTACCACTTTAGAGTTACCCTGAGTTAAGTAAAACCCTTTTATAATACTTACATACTTTCAGAAAACATCGCATAATAATGTGTTTTTAAGTAAACTCTAGATGAGTGTTATAATGGAGAAGAGACATGAAAAGGTCAGGGGAAAGAGAATAATAGTAGATTGTTATACAAGGGTCGAAAGGAATCAATTCCCATACGAGGTATGTAAACGCCCGAGCGCAGCGAGGGCGGCTATAGTCCGAGTAAGAATTGATGACTTTCACCCGTGTTAAACACTCTACTTTTCATTTCGAATTTATGGAAAGTAAAAACAGTAGTTTTTTCTAAAATGTCTATTAATAATTATACAGTGTGTGATTCGCTAGTGTGATTAATTTGTTCCTAAATTATAATTTGATTTGAACTGCAAACGGTTTTTCTATTGCGCAATAACCAACACTTCCCATAGTACGCCCACAGTAGTTAAAATATGGCTGATGATAACGAGAGAGACGTACCTTCTCCGTCGGATATATATAGTTGATTACCGCTACACCAATATTTTACCGTCTATCACATTTCAAATTCTAATCAAAGTTGTTTTAATACAACTTCAAAATCAAATCAATGTCTGAATAGCCGACCGGTCGGTACCATTAAGGGCGATTCAATTATAACTTGTATAGCCTGGACGATCCATGAATAAACATAGATCGATCGTAAAACACACCCAAACAGTTTACCGAACATTAATTTCATAACTTTTCGATGTAAGGACGCGTTCATACTTTTACTTAATAATTACTTAGTTACTTAAATTCTGTTCTGAGGGCCGCGCGGTGTAAACGTAACGTAAATTCGAAAGATTTTAAAGTTGAAAACAAGTAATCGTTTGCACATAAAAAGAAAAGAAAGAAAGAAAGAAAAATCTTTACACAATAATACACAAACATACATAACACACGACGTTCGTACGTTCGTTTTTTTACATAATATTTACTTAGTTTTAAGACTTTATTCTGAATATCTATGGCTGATACTACTTAAATGTACTTGTTCCAAAAAGATTAACCTACATGCTCTATGGTTTGTTGTATTTTCGATTCAAAAATCGTTCGACTTTATTGTACATAACGTTTACTTCGCGCGTTCGTGCCAGGGGCTGAGGACTTTAGGAGGTCTGTAAGGTACTTTTCTAAAATACTCTAGAATCTGAATAAACTTTAGGAAAAGTGTCTTAAACTAGTCTCGTCATGATTAGTCTGTCTCTAAAGTGACTATAATCTTGTAATTATAACTGCATTTTCAGTTAAAAGTGTGTTAAAGGGAAAGTAATGCTAAGGACGACAATATTTTTCTATTTTTCTTAAAAAATGTTTTATGGAGCAAAATGCACGGTGTCACATCTTGTTCCATACTTATGACAGGTATTCTTTTTTTCTGTCTAAAGTGCGTTCATACACACAAAACTAACGTTCGTGGCCACCCCCTTGCACTCTGAGTCGCCCCACTGTTTTTGCAAGTAATGGTCGAAGGCAATGGTGGCCACTAACTTCTCATTCATCTCTGGTACAGATGACAGGATAAATAAATGTTAATAAGATTTAATATTCACAGACTTTTATCGCTACGTTCCATAAAAGTCACCATGTTGTGTTCACAAATCTGACATTAGCAGTCAATATTTCATTGCAAGTCAATCATTCATTTATCCTAGTGAATTCAAGAAAATATTATTCCTTGAGTGTTACTGAGGAGTCGGTACCCCCCAATTTGTTTGAAAGGGAATAAATTGACAGTATTATTTGCAATGCTAAACAGTCAGCTGTCAACATGAATGAATATTTAGTTTTAATTCAATTAGTTCGCGACTCGCGACAGATTTTGATGAACAACGTTATTTCAAAGAATTTGGGAGACTCGTAAAACGTTTACTTGCACAATGATGAGATTGTTAATTGTATTATTTTCCGCTTGTTTGGCTATTTGGGTAGATAGATGTGAAATGAAAGGTTGCGTCAATTTCGTCTTTATGGAGAACATTATATCGCGACAATTACCTAGGTGCTAAGATTTTTATTGGTGCACATTTTTGTAAAGAAGTTAGTGTTTTGTAATTCTCGAACAATGATGCAGCCAAAAATTTTAAGATAAACTGAGTGCAAAAATACCCATACGAAGCACAGAATCACTTTGCTTAATTTTGTAGGATAAAAGTGTTTATAATTCATCTTCGAATCACAAACTGTCCCAACCCGCTATTTTCGTATTTTGGATTTCAATTTTCGATTGAAGTGTGTGAGTTGGTGTCGTAAAGTCATACTTCTGGCATCAAAAAATGTAGAGGCAGTCGTACCTACCTGAACAAAAAATGTTTCAAAAATTTATCAACCTTCAATTATTTCTTGAACCTTCAAACTCCATTTACTCAAGATCGAACACAAAGCTGCCGTAGTGCCGTCTTGACCTACAGACTGCTCGTTAACAGCCCCTAGGAGATCTTGTTATCACAATTCACAGTCGATGAGACAGAACAAATAATGGGAAAGAAAATACCCAACGATCCCATTACCTTCCTAACGAAGACGTTCTGAGAAATATTTCTGAAGGAAATTGTGGGAAAAGAAACGAGATGGAGGCTTAATTTGAAATTGAGATAGCTTTTCGTTTCCGATTTGGTGTGATACATGTATACACTCATAGATTAGATACCCATCTCCTCTTCCCACGAGGCTAATCTGAAGTTACAGAACGTCATGTGCTACGATCCTTATGGTTCGTTCTAATGTTTCGTGGATAGAAATTCGTCACATCAATCACCGAGAGATTTTTATTTAAAGGTGCTCTTCCGAAGGCGACCGCGACCGCAACCTGTAGCGGTAATGTTACCTAATCCTAATAACAGACCGCAGCGACACGACTGGTTTCTATGTTATCGTACGCACACGTTGACACGTGGCAATATCGCTATCTACGGAAGCGTTTTCATAAAGTTTTGGTATATTTAGGTATACCACGGCAAGTTCTGATAACCAGCCTTACCAAAGTCAAAGTCAATGTTAAAGTCAAAGTTTTTTTTTAATGCGATTTTTGGTGATACAACAGGATCTTAAAATATTTTATAGTAGCTCAAAAATCTACCCTATTAAGGCATGCATTATCGTACCAAGGGGTATCGTCTTGCCCAGTATCTGGGTTGTGGAAGTCAGATAGGCAGTCACTCCATGTAAAATACTGGTATTCAGCTGCACCCGATTAGACTGGAAGCTGACCAGCTGAATAGGCTAGGCGATGGTGATGAACATGACCACAGACCACGACACATCACTATGTATGATTGTTAGTGAGAGTTCCTAAAAGCATTTTAGGTGGAAAAGTTTTGAATGCGGCACAAGTCCGACACAAACTTTCGTCCTCTAGTGACGTCAGAGTTCCTCGAAGTTCCTCTATATATAGTTATCGGTTTTTGGATCTAGAGAACAAAATAGATCGGGGTTTCCTAAGTCGCAGAGTGTCGCGACAAAGTCAGAAAGTTCACAAACCTAAGGCCTTTTGTACACACACGTTTTTCTTGCCGTGAAAAACTACGGTTTATTCGCCGTGTGTAGGCACGGACGTCAGTGTTGTGTGGGTCACTGTGGAAGCTTGTTCACGGACACGTTTTTCTACGGCGCGGTTTATACACCGTGCCGTAAAGAAACCGTGCCGTGTCAAAGGGCCTAAGTCCAACTGTTACATCAAAGGATCGGAGTTATAATCCAGTTACTACAAGCAAGTCATCAACTCTTCTTCTTCTTCGTG